>OX439042.1:65830108-67077608 GCA_949317995.1 Acholoe squamosa
ACTAAGCCCACAGATGGGGGTGTGGATGGGGGGTCCCCCATGTCACATGTCAATTTTAAGAAATGGTTATGTCACATGTCACTTAAATCCCCATGTCCCATGTCACCTCTAAGAACCTCTCATGTCACATGTCGATTTTAAGAAATGGTTATATCACATGTCACTTAAATCCCCATGTCCCATGTCACCTCTAAGAACCTCTCATGTCACATGTCGATTTTAAGAAATTGCCATGTCACCATGTCAAATTTAGTGGTCCACACCCATACAGATGTGAGTTTGTAACCTGTCCTCGGGCTTTGCCTGATCGCCTTTAGCGATCTCGGGCAAAAACCCTCGGACCTTGAGCCTTGGGTAACAGAACAAAACTCTCATCTTTGGCCTTTGTTATTACGTTATTAGAAGGGTAGATAAGCTCAGTTTGACAGGAGGACCTAGATCTAGTATAGACTTCACCTTGATATAGGTGGATACCGCTTGTTACTAACATGTGTCACGGCTGTCAGCTCCTCCTCACAGCAACCAGCGGAATGCTGATATACAATCTCCATTCGCAGTTCATAATGCACTACCAACATATGAGACAGGAATCAAGTGTATCCATGGAGAGTGGATAAGAAGGAAGTGGAAGGCGGCGTCTTCAGACAGACATGTCCTGTATGACCTTGAGTGACACGAAGACCCTATATACGTCATGGATACGTCATGGATATAAGTAGTTACAGTCTCAGTTAACAACAAATACCCTTCATGTTGTATCTGGTCTCATGGAGCGGTGAATAATTCTTCCTTTGCCTGAGCTGCTCAGTTTGCGTCAGGAAATGATATCTAGATGATCGTTGGAGCAGGCGTATTGGCAGGTTGAATTGCAATTTCTTTCTCTCTCTCTCTCTCTTTCTTTCTTTCTTTCTTTCTTTCTTTCTTTCTTTCTTTCTTTCTTTCTTTCTTAGGGCTTCCCTAGCCTACTTAAAAGGGTCTATATCTCCTCTTTCCTATCCCCGCGGGATGTGTGTGGTGCACATATGTGCGGGCACTGACACATTCCCCTGTCAAATCGTGTAATGTAGTTCTCGCCATGAATATGACCTTAGCTGTCGAACTGGCATTAAACATCTATTACTCACTCTCTTTCTTTCTTTCTTTCTTTCTTTCTTTCTTTCTTTCTTTCTTTCTTTCTTTGATTGACTAACACTTTTTCATCATTTTAATTCTATCTCTCTCGATCACATACCCATCTTTCAACCCCCCCCCCTCTCCAAACTAAAGTATCCTAATTTAAAACATCGGTGTTTAAACCTAGAATTTCCTTATCTAAAGCTCCAATTATCTTTGACTCTTGGACCCTACTGAGGATATTTCAATAGATGATTGCTAGGTATCTCCCCCTGGTGTCCTCATGTAACACTACACCCACATTCATCCCACCCAACAAATTACACTGAGGGTAAACTCATCTTGAGAGGGACACTACTTTGGGTCGTATAGTTATATTTATGCATACTTTTCCACAGAATATTATCATGAGGAGATTAATCATTAAACTGTGATAGACAGAATATTAATGTGGTTTGAAATAAATCAAGTGTCGCACTTGAGGTATACATGTATATATACATATAATTATGTATTCGACTTATGGTGAAGCATCCCTAACTCCATAGACAACTTTATGGGTTCACAATATACCCCTACACTTCATCTCCCAAGACCTGTTTGGGGCATTTAAAACAGGAAATACCCCTAATACCGCCCAGGGTGGTCTAGACCGGGTTCAGGTCAGATGCCAAAGGTCAGGGCTCAAAGGCCCCCACGCATCGTTCTGGGTTTTCCCTATGAAGTTACTAGGTCCTATACCTTAGCAGGATCTTCTAAAGTCCTATGACATATGACACTCCTAGAAGTGCCGAAGGCTAATTTGGCGTGGTGTGGAGAACAAGGATTGATTCTTCAAGTATGTCCTGTCCATAATACTAAACGATATACGGTATGATATAACTCGTCTGTTTCATGTAATTTTTCCTGGAGGTTAATTCAAAAGGCTCTGCCATCGCTGCCTATGCGATGTTATCGTAGGCACATCTCTTACCATCTCATAAGACCTAGTGTTACTACCCTAAAATAGCTAGTGATGTTAGGCCAGTCAGTAATAGGAAGTACTATGCAGTTCTTCACTATTCCGCTTCCAGTACTAACACCACCCCTTATTTTATTCTGAGAAACGATAGTGGTTTCCCCTGAGTGCAAGAGCACCTGTGTGGGGGGACATTCCTTGTCACAAAAGTGAATGCACCTGCTGACAGTCCTTGAGGGCTCTTGAGTCTACTCATTCATTAAGAGCACTTGAATGGATTTTCTCATAGTCCTTCAGGGCTCTTGAGTCTACTCATGCTCGCTAAAAAGTAGCTGGCTATCAGAAAGGAAGGCAGCCTAGCCTTACCATCGCAGTAAGGAACAAGGGAGGGAAATCACTAACATCGCATAGGTAGCGATGGCAGAGCCTTTTGAATTAACCTCCTGGGATCCTTAGCATCATTTTTGGTCTTTGTGATTCCATAATCTACACGTTACCAGTGGCCACTTGCATGGATCAGTATACCCTATGGTGCCCCACCGCGCCAATTGGTGCGGTTTTGGACCTTAACCTTTTGGTGCCCAGAATTATTTGAAGATTTTACATTATTTCACAATTATATCACTCAGGTGATAAGCCCATGTGTTATTTTGATCTTCTCTTTTGATATTGACTCTGTATTACATGTTCTGAATACTCATAACTCAGTGAGGACTTTCAGTTAAGGACATGGAGTTTATTGGTCAGTTTTGGTAACCATAGTTACCAAAACATTCCATTTGTTGTCATTTGGTAGTATTTGGTCTCTCTTGTGTAATATATAGCCTCCCCCATACATAATACTTGCAATTCTGAGGCCTCATTCAAAGCAGATTCTGCATATATATGTGTACTACCACTCAGGAGACATAATGTGCTAGTAACAATGCATGATCTCTATGGATAAGAACATTTCTTTTAGAATCTAATGAGAGTTCGGGACATTGGATGTATATGATCTAGCATAATATTGGTTTCATGTCTGGTCTTAACCCAGTAGAGGGTGACCCTCTGATGAATAACTATGACAGCTCATTTTCAAGTTTTGACTCCCTGTGTTTGGTATAATGAAGATAGAACAAAATGGATGTTTGTATTGTGTTTAGGAGGTCATGGTGGTTCTATAGTGGCTCTAACTTTGCAGATTGGACCAGTAGATGTATCTGGATGATGGATTCCTTCAATATACATGTATTTAAGCCCCATTTAAGCCTAAAACCGCGCTTTAAAGCGAGCTTGGGCACCTAGGGGTTAAACACCTATGCAGGAGTATAATGGTCACCTAGAAACTTCTAGTGGATGGGTTATCAAAGTTTAACCACCATTAGAAAGGGCACGACCAGTCAATTGCATTGAGACCATCAGCACCACTGAGCCAGCATTACGAGAGGTCTATTGAGTCTTAAAGTGGAAAATAAAAGATAGGAAATGTGTACCATCAGCACATAGGGGATGTATGGAGGGGGGGGGGCTTCAAAGGCAAGATCCTAAATTTTTGTAAAGGAGGTCTAAGGGCTAAAGCTAAGTAATGTTGCAATAAGACCTCTTAGCCTAACTTTCCTAGGAGGTTCTGATTACGTTTTCAGTCTTATTCTATTTCTATTACAACAGTTCCCATTTCCATAAGCAGAGGGTTATTTTATACCCTAATAGCAAGATTTTGTTAATAAATATCAAGAACCAGGCACTATGGAGACTCAAGCAACTATGGAGACCCAAGCAACTGTAGTGCCTAATGTAATCAAATAGCTCCATTATCAAAGAAAAGGTGCACTCCAAGAACATACAGTACATCAAATCTGAAAATGGTGCTTTAAAGATTATTTGCAGACAGTACATGTGTATATGTGACCATCAAAATCAAAGCATCCATATAGGAATTAATTTTAAAAAAAAAGGCCAAATAAAGCTGGGCAGAAAAAGGATACACTGCAGTACATGGACTACTAGATATAGCATGTGGGCATGTGAAGAATCTCATGATTGATTGAGATCTGCCTTCATACACACTATGAAGTTCACTCCAATTAAACTCCTCACGTGAGGTCCTGTCAACTGAGACATCTAGAACTTTGGGATGGATCTGGGCCAAGTATACCAGGAACAGGAGTATTATGGTCCTAGCTCTTATTACAATGGAGCTGATGATCTGAAAAGTCTGAAAAGTTGGCTAATTTACTGGAGTGGAGAGGTGTGCAAGCATCAGATATTCCACCCTGTAATCATGCACATAAGATTTGATAGAGTAGTCGTAGTCGTAGCAGTGCAGGCACTATTGTAGGTCACTAAGGGCAGCATATAGTGAGTTTCTTGACAATTTGAGGCCTTTGTTGTTGTTAGGGATGTTCAAACATGACCCTGGTGGTAGATACATTTCTGAGTTTCCAAATCACCATCCCTCTCTTCTCCCATCAGGAGGCCATTTCTTAACACACTACAACTGCTCTCGTTCAAATCGTAGTGGAAACCCTCTAGTTAGTAACATTACAGCCTAATTGTAATGGATATGCTGTGGCTCCAGTCCTATGACCTCCTCACCAAACTCTATATGATTGCCACGTAAGTGCTGAGCGTACAAAGCAGTCATAGGACTAGTTAGTTACCTTTACAATCACTGGCTTTGGGGTTTCAAATCGTAGTGGTTGAGTGCAGTCGTAGTGCCTCAAGAAATGGCCTCCAGGGGTCCTCTACCCAGAGTGGAGATGAAGTCATTTCAACACTTTATTGTTTTTCACTATGTACAATAGAATTAGCATTAACGTGAATAAGTTCTTATACACAAACTACTCCTAGCTAAAACTGCAAGCCGGTCATTACATAGTACATCTTTCTGTATGTCCAATGAAGTGTTAGGGCAGCATTTGTATAGTATACTATATTGGTGCAAAGTCTAATACACTTCGCCTTTCTCTCTTTGTCCCACACTAAAGATACATAATTGTCTAGTTACATTGGTATCTCAGCATGGGGTAAGCGAGTCCTCCGTTACCTACATTATATTATGGTGTTTGTGCACGGGTACCTTTTTCTGTTTTCGCCCATTTTACAGTCCTGCTAGAACTTTTGTCACAACAAGGTAACCAAGGGTCCTGATGGTATTTAAACCTGTCCAGACTTCTGTCACAAGAAAGTAAGGGTCCTGATGGTACCGGAATAGATTATATCTTGCATGATCCACTTGAGATATTCCAAGACTGTGACTGATTTGCTTATCATTTGGTAGGGAAGTCATTACATGTATCTAATACTATACTGATTGTTTTGAGGGCTAGACATAGTCACCCCATTAGTGGAGGTTTAGGGACTACATAGGGGAATATCCTCTACAAAGTGTGGCATAGCAGATGCCATATTACATTATCTACTATACATTATCCACAAGGAACAACACAGGTTCTGATCATCCCAAAATAAGTGCCCAGCACTAGTCTGCCAATATGTATTTTCTCTGCGTGGGGTCCTTAACAATAACATTTTTTTTATTACCCAACATAATGTCACATGCAGGGTATGTAACCTTCCTGGATGGTACACATTAGGAAAAAAGTATGTTATGAAAACAGATGGGTATTCTAGGTCTAATCGATGGCAAATCATGCTTACCAAATCCCCAGATTCAGACGTTGTTTGATTTAGGGAGGGTGATAATTGATTCATAGCAAGAAAGATTGTCAGAAATGTGTCCAATATGATAATACAGGTATGAATTTCTGCAAAACTGCTATTGTTAGGCCACCAAACAACCAAACAACCTTTTACCACCTATATTGATAGTCTATGATGGGTGCACAAGAGTTATATGCAACTTTCCATAAAGGGAGGACGTAGTTGAATGGAAACCATTCAGATATGCACATTCAGGCATAATATGGGGTTTGGTTGCTATACAAAGGTGCTATTGCTAGGCAACCACATAACCTAACAACAAAATAGAAACACTGCTGTATTCTATTGAGCTAATTTATTGGGGGTTGGGGCCACCAGATACTTTCTAGAATGCATATTTATGTAAAGCAAAGAGAAATTTGTATCTATTGTGGGCCATTTTTGAATTTCAGTCATATACAGCCACGCCATCAAATCTTCTGAAGCAAAAATATCCTTATTCTTAATCAACACCCTTTGTAACATAAGAATCAGACTAATTTATAAAGATTTAGCATGCAAAGCACCCATTTACCTAAAGAGGGTGTCTATTGAAATAGGACAGCATCGTATTGGTTCAAGGTAGTGGCCTTGCATCCAAGGCAATGATGTGGTTTATATTCATCAAGGAATTCTGCAAAAAATATCTCATATTACTCAGAAAGCTTTAGCCTACAAGAATCATATTAGATATTGTGGCTAGAATGGGGATAAGCATACATATGTTTTATGCATGTATCTGGAGTGCATTGAAATTTTTCAGTAAAAAATGAACTTTGTGATTTCATTCTCCTGTCTTCCCAACCCTCTGGTACACTCAAATCTGAACTTTAAAACAGATATCAGGGCTTAATGAAAAGGAGTTTTTGTCTTCTTTCCAACAAGACCAAAAGCTTCAAGATCCACTCAAGGGAAGGTAGTTTTAGAGCTTAGGGATTGAGCATACCCTATGAATAACATGTTACCAAAATTGACCGAAAAGTGGTCTGACCCCGCACATGGATAATGAGCAAAAACCAGTAGTGCATCCCAAGATAATCAATGTTAACATCTTGAATCTTATTCAGGGGACCCTAAGGAACAAAAAAAAATACCAGTTTCGCTGAGTGGTGGGCGGGGGGTGCATGGTGGGCTATGAGAGTTGACACTTGAAATAGTGACAGTGTTCTTTTTCTGTACTATTCTTATATGTGATAGCAGCTCAGGTTTAGCTTTGACAATGGTTCATACAGGAAAAGCTCAGCATGGGTGGTACTAGAACCAGGGATCTTCTGATCCAAAGTGCCTCATGCTATCTATCAGGCCACGGGGCTGGACAATGGTGTTGGGTTAGATGAGTCTTATGTCGGGGACCCTATGGATACCAAATATATCTTTGTATGTCAGTGAATGCAGAATGCATTCTAATATATGCTAAAGAAGCAGATTGTGGTATAAACGCAATTTGTGATTATTTTGGATGCACTCGTTGACTTTGGGCCAGATCAAAGCACCCTGCTTCATCTTGTGCTTTTATATGGAGCTAGCTTGTGCATCCAAGATCATCATAAATTACATTAATGGAGAGAACGTAGATCCCATGAATCCATCCATGCCAATAGTTTGTTCATGGGTAGTTAATGGGGCACATTTCCAGTTAATATTATAGTTTATACCACGATTTCTGGGTTACACAGTGCTTTTTGGTGGCTATTCCATCAGTTCTGTCGATATTGCACACCCTGTAGGCTGTAACATCAATTTTGTAAGGTGTGCGGTTATCCATGGATAACAGGCACCCGGTGTCATTATCCATGGATAACCAGCACATCTTCCATGTCCTTCCATGTCATATGTTACATGTTAAAACCCACGAAATACTCCAGGCCAGGGTAGGGATCGAACCTGCAGTCTCACATGCCAAATCCAACTCTCTATGCACTGCGCCACAGGGACTGACGAGAAACGCTTGGTTCGAACCAGGTCTTGCTATGATACAAAGCCGTGTGCGCTGTCGCTGTCCGCTGCCGGGCGAGGAGGTGTATTCTACAGAAACATAACAGCGAGACGCATCTCTTTTTCGCCGTGTGCGCTGTCGCTGTCCGCTGCCGGGCGACGAGGTGTATTCTACACAAACATAACAGCGAGACGCATCTCTTTTTCGCCGTGTGCGCTGTCGCTCTCCGCTGGCGGGCGAGGAGGTGAATGTACACTATTTTTCGCCATGTGCCGCTGCCAAGGCTAGCCGAGACGGCCGCTGTCACTGTCCGCTGCCGGGCGAGGAGGTGTATGTACCTGTGTACACACACTATGGCTGGCTTCGAGTCCCGGGGAGGGGGAATAATTTTTGTTTTCAACTTGAATTTATTGGTATTCTATTGATTATTTATTGGTTTCGTGGTATAAAATAAGTAGCCATTGGTTACTTGTTCAATATTTGCACCATTGCCTACTCAGCTATACTGCAATCCTCCCCAGGTAGATGACACCTAATAGGCTGATGACTCCAGCAGCAGTAGGTAGACAGACGGCTAATCTACACACCAGCATGGGACCTGCACTTATTATCGCTTAGTCTATACCCTCACTGTATGACTGAGGTGGTCACTGCTGGGAAAATAACACACCCAGTGTCAGATTAAACATACACAGGAGGGGATACATGCTTGCCTCAGGGGGTGGGGATTTACCTTATCGTAGGGTTGAATAGGAGTATATCATTCAAAAGCGAACTGTATCTTGTAGTGCTTGTAAGTATCTTACTCTAATGTCTAACCAGCCTACTTGACATCACCTCTTGACCTGTCGTCTGCATTACATCATACACCCCAAAACAAAGTTAAAACCTTTCTATTTTCCATTTATTTATATATAATAGTAGGCTGCAAGAAATCCTTCGGGCCAACCCCAGGTCTATGTAATGAAATTTCCTTTCCTAGTCTTCCATGAAACCTTTTCGTGAATAGTGGGCTTCCCTAGCCCACTTAAAAGGGTCTATTTCTCCTCTTTCTTATCCCCTTGGGATGTGTGTGGTGCACATATGTGCGGGCACTGACACATTCCCCTGTGTAATTGTGTAATGTAGTTCTTGCCATGAATATGACCTTAGTTGTCGAAATGGCGTTAAGCATCTATTACTCACTCACTCTTTCGTGAATAGAAGGCTTGAAAACAAATTGAAGGTCAGGTCTGATGCCCTGATCAGGGTCGGATCCAGGATTATGAAAGGGGGGGCGCACCCCTCATTTAGCCCCTAATTCTGGCTAAATTCTAGAGTAAAAAGCGTTAGGTAAACTCTTAAGTACAGAGAAAAAGGGGGAGGGGGCGCGCGCCCCCACGCCCCCCCCTCTAAATCCGCCACTGACTGATACCTAGCAAGAAAATTCAGAATAGAATTTCGTCAATTAATGCGTTCCCTATACCACATGTTGCATTACCTATAGAAACACTGACATGTTGTACAACATACTATAGACAATACATTACAATACAGTATACCTATAACTAACATAGCCTCCATATACAAACAGTTAGCACTAAAACAATGGCTAACACCAAACCACCTGTTACATTAGTCAGCCTAAACATACAACACCAACCTCTGGTAGCTGGGATTACAAATATTTATACATCCAGAGAAAGGTGTGCCCTAACCCTACCTAACACCATCATCACATATGTATATACAAATATACCTCAGTGTCATTGGAGCCCTCCAGAGGCATTTTAGGGTTAGGGTTTGTGGGAGGCTTGGTTTTGTGACAGGGAGCTATTTATTCCACAGTAACTGTTGAATCTACCAGGGATCCTCGTAAAACTGAACAGTGATCCACTTTAATTATACAACAGTGTGGTGGTACAAGGAATCTCTGTAAAAATAACAACATCTCTGAAAATAACGATGGATCCCTGGCAACTTTGGGACGAGGAATCCTTTGTTATTTCGACGACATTTTTTACAGTGTGCTTGGACAATGGTTTGTAATATTATTGAGGATTGCTGGATTTTCTTTTTTGAAAAGGTTTTATTGGGTCTAAAGTTAAATTCCAGAATTTCGTCTGGCTGTTCTGCCATCTGGGCCCACATTTCAGCCTCCTGTATTGATAATTGGTATGGTACGAGTAATAATATTATCTTCAGTGGACCATGAAGCAGAGAAAAAAGCTTCAGTTCTAACAATCATATTCACACATGATAAATCAGAAAAATCAGAGAAGTTCAAGACTCCAGGCATTCGCATTATAGTATTGGTGAAACCACTTAGTGGCCTGCCTTGGAGAATGGGAGGGGGGTGAGGGATGAAGGGAGATTGAAATTGTGGAAGGGGTTTAGTTTAATGTCATAGCATCATATTTTACATCCTGAAGTATGATTCCTGCAGATCGTATCTCAGAACTGTCAGGACACTAATGTAGCTCACCGTCACTGCAACTTAAAAACTGCCAAATCATAATGGGAAATTATAGATAACTGGCCACAATATTATGGGATTTGGCAGTTAGCACAATCGTAGCACTTGCAGTCATATATCCACTAGTGTAGGTCTGTGATGGCACACTGAAAACCCACCGCTATTGGAAAGTCGTCATATATGACGAGTTTAAGGTCGTCAGAGGGTCGTCAGACCTGCAAGACTACCCTAAGTAGTCATATTGACCACTCTGGCATTACTACTAGTCTCTGTGTGTGCCATAAGAGGTCCCCACTATGCATTTATCTAATACATAGGCCATGCCCTGGGGAGTACATGTCCTTATCTATACATTGTATTTGTTACATAATCTACAATGAAAAGGAGAATATAACCACCATTTGATAAACAATATACCTGTAAAAAGATGTGAATGTTTGAGTAGAATTGTAGAAAGGAAGATAGATTATCCTGGTCCACACCTCTTTTATGGCTGGTGTTTCATTATGACTCCTAATGCATTGAGTATCTCTAACATAAAGTAAATTGTACATGTGTGTACTGATACAGTACTACATACTGTAAACTGGAACTATGACAGTGGATTGGAAGAGTTCCCAATACTACTGATTGATGGGATGAGGGGACGTGATATAATGAAAAAAATCAAGTGGAAATTATGTGGAAATTTTGAAAGACAATGCAAGGATGTATGTTGCTCTGATATGGCTTTTAAGGGCAGCCTAACTGATGACTTTAGGTCGTCAGTGACGACCTAAAGTCGTCACCTATGACCACCCCATGACGACCTAAAGTTGTAGTTTTAGGTATTGTCAACCTGAGGACTTTAAGTCGTCACCACTGACGAGTTTCAGACCTTCCAGGTTTTCAGTGCACCATAGTGGTATTGACACTGTGATATGTTTCACTACGATGTGAAGTTCTGTAACATTAGTCCCTTATGAAATAGCCTCCTGGACCTTCCAGCTGGCAACAAGAGGGACATTAATCATTTTGGTAATAGGCTGGATGGGTGTTAGGTGAAAGGTCGGGGTGTAGTAAAAGAATGGACATGAGCTATTTTTGAGGGATGACCTGGGTTGTGGTTATAAATTTCTCTTGTAGGTTAGCCCCTGAGGATGTTGCACTCTGTCACAGGGTACCCTATCTGTTTGGGGCTTTGTAGGTGAAATATTTGGGGATTGTAGCATGACCAGGTTGACAAGCAGTTAGCACCTGTAACCAGACTGTAACTAGGTGTGAGGAGGTGCAAACAGGTGGTTACCATGTGAGCTGCTCATTAGGGACATGTTAAAGGTTGGAGTCACTCCTCACTCCATGAGCTACTCTATGGCCACCTGAGGTAAAGTAGAATGAATTTGTATACATGTCAGGAGGATGTTTCTCCCTATCAATGTAGCAAGAAAGGGTGCCTTCTCAAAGTAGTTGACAGCCTGGCAAGAATCCAAATCTGGCGTCAGAATCCTGCAATGAAATAATAATACATTTGGGGAAGGACTATTGTCTTGTAAATTTAATAAAATGCATTTTTTCTTTGCTGATTTAGGCATAAAAGCCCATGTTACATTCTTTTAAAACCAGTGCAATCTAAACTTGCTTCTTGTAGAAAATCATCCTTTCTTGCATGCTGCAATGGTCTAGTACAGAATATAACCCCTTTTTGCCCTACTGATCTATAATTGTGTTATTCCTTTCTGCAAACTGAAGTCAGTGAAATGGGAGAGAAAAAGAGACAAGTGAAGGAATGCTCTGACCTATTGGGAGTGACACACATCATGTGTAATGACAAGGCTAATTTACTCCTAACTTACTGCAAGGCATGCACACTAAAAACCTAGAAGTTCTGAAACTAGTCAGCGGTGACCACTTTAGGTCCTCAAGTTGACGATACCTAAAACTACAGCTTTAGGTAGTCAAAATGATGACTTTAGGTCATCATCCTGATGACCTGAGTCATCAGGATGACAATACTGACAGTACAGAGTCGTCATATTGATGACTCAGGTCGTCAGGATGACGACCTAAAGTCATCATTTTGACTACCTAAAGCTGTAGTTTTAGGTATCGTCAACTTGAGGACCTAAAGTGGTCACCGCTGACTAGTTTCAGAACTTCTAGGTTTTCAGTGCAGGATACATGTGGAAAGGCTGGAATGACAAAAAATCAAACGAAAAGAAATACCCGTGCCAAGAAGGCTTTGTCTGTGCCAGCAGACACCTGACGTCTACATGTGCCCACATGACATGTCCATGGACTTCTAGATTCTGGACCTCCCTTTGGTGCGGATTTCTTTACACATGATGCATGGATGAAGCCCTAGTGGGTAACCTGCCAGTGCTGCATTCACCAATGCATCGTGCCGACTCTAATCTGCTCAGCTGCAATGATGTATACCTGTACAGGTGTTATATAGCTATGGCTTACCTGGACCTCAACTGAACCCTCACCTTCCCTCCCCCTACCACACACAGTCTATCACCAGGGTGATTGGTGGCTAATCAGGACATGATGTATGATGTTCCTTTCCGCCCACCCTTCACAGCTACTGATTGCTGAAAAACCGTGACTGTAAAATTGATGGAGAGTATTGCAAAGATCTACTGTTTCCAGTGAATTCCAATTTTTCTTTCTATGTTTTTTTTTTCCTAACAGTGTATACATTGATTATGATCTGAACACAGAATATACATCATATAAATTTATTTGTAATACAGAAAGCTTAACTTCAGTGTTGATTCTTCTGGAGAGTATAAGCATTGTCATGATATATATAAATACATCCATTTCCCAGAGCTGCATTCATGCCCTATGACATGATAACAAATGGGCATAATGCATTGTAGCACTATATGACCCTTGAAGAGTTACCTCCCACTCTTGCCACACCCACCTATACCAGTATCACCATCTTACCTGACATAGCCGCAGGGATTCTCCCCTCACAGCCCTCTATTTCACACCTCTCACCCTCCCTAACCCTCTCAGATATCATACACACTAAGGTCCCCCACAGCTAAATAGGTGAAGTGGATGATTATATACTGTGGTGGAGATGTCAGGAAGTGAAGGGTTGGTTGGTTGATGGCTAAGGGATCTGTTCCTTGGTCGTCATGATGCAACAATGCCGTGCTGGAGAGTCTACTCGCCAGCACTGCATTGGTGCATCATGTCGACCCTCTGGGAATGTATCTAGCCCAGAAGGGATGGCATGATGCATGGATACAGCAATAGTCTTTTATGCCAACGTGAATGATGTATTAAGGCACTATCTATGCACCCCTTGAAAGGTTAGATATAGCATAGGGTGTGAGAGGAGCAGTGAAGGGGTGACGATGAGTGGGTGGTGGGAGAAATTGACCGTGTACTGTTACATATTGTGGAGTTCATCATTTATAAGTGTGACCCATCTGAGCATAGGATATATGTGAGTGTATACAACTTGATCCTCTTATGTTTATGGATACAATGACCATGGTAAAATAAATGTTATCTGGGTTATAATTCTGATATTCAGAATGAGGGTGGGGAAGGGTATACATGTAGATGTTTACCAGAATGGGGGGGGGGGGTGAATAAACCTAAATAGGTAAGCTCAAGAGTAATATCCTCATTCAATTCGAAATGATGTACAAATAGAGGGAGACTTACTCTACTCTCTCTCTGATGTAAAAAAAGATGGATAACATTGGGTAAATCTGTCAAATATTTATCTGAGAGTAACATCCACCTTCAAGAAGCAGCACCAGGGTGCACCATTTGGTAACTAGATTATTCAAAAAGCCCCTAGGGGATTTACTACAAGAACCCCCTATGTTAATCATCAAATTGGATTAACAAGAAAAGCCCTGTTCAGCCTTCTCTCCACTCTGGAGTTTGCATGTGTGTATCCTTACTCCTGACACCATCAATCCCATCCATTCCTCATCCTCTGTCTCCTTCCCTACATCACTACATGCCCCAGGCAGTTTGTGTAAATCATTGCTGCCAATTAAACGCTGCATTCATGGGGTCAAAAGGTCACGTTTTAAACTGGAGGATGTCCACAACTTAATTATAGACGGAATGGCCTCAGGGGCTGAGTTTAATGTTCCAAGGAGGGGGTTAATGTCCCAAGTTAGAGTCTAATGGCCTGAGGTGAAAATATTTATGAAATGATGAGGTAGTGTTTTTGTTGTCATGTATGATGCCTGGCGGTGTTGAAACTATAGGGGAGGTTGGTGTGTTAACCTGCAACCTCTCACCCAAAACGTCCAAAAATATTCCCTGCCTAAGTTTCAGGTCCAGAAGGGGTTAACCCCCTGTTCTCAGATCCTAACAACTCCATGCGATTGACACATTCCCAAGTGGTCAGCAAGATAATGCATGTGAGTAGACTCACCTGCAATACATTGCTTAATTGCTGCATCATTAAAACCAAGGAACATGACATTGGAAGTATCATGTAGTCATAAAGTGTTCAATTGTTTATGGAATGATGAAAGGGCAAGTTTGTGATAATATTGGAGGCCTAGGTCAATTTGACAAGAAGCTGATAAATTGACCGAGCAGGAAAACGCCCCTCCAGGTGAGCCCTGAGATAAGAACTACATGTACCCACACGGTTTGGTTACCAACTGTGGTACCGACCCCGGAGCGGTGGCTGTCGACGAGTCAAAGGGGAGAAAAAGGGGGGCTGTTAGCTGAAATTTATCTTGAGATTAGGGGGGCTGTTAATACATTTTATGCCTTGCATGGAAAGGAAGTAACTTGAATATTCCATGTTATCACTCCAGGGCACTCCTGAGTGTTATTGTCAACGAACCTTGATTTACATGGAAAAGGGCCCAAGAAGGGGGGCTGTTAACGGACTTCTTCAAAAAAGGGGGGCTGTAAATTTTGAGCTGTATTTAAAGGGGCTGTGGTTTGGAAAAAAAGAGGGGGGCTGTAGTTTCGCAGTTGGTACCACTAATCAAATACTCAGTGCCCCCCCCCCGGCCACCCACTTTTCCCTACTGTCTACATAGGGTGTCCTCTTTGTAAAAGACATAGATTTATAAGACCTTGGAGGCTAGAAGACCCGGGCTAGAGGACCTATCGGCTCCCTGCTGCAGCTAAGACAGCGAAAATCACCAAATAAATGACACAGCTACGAATTGTTGCAAATTGTTACAATTTGTGAGCCATCCAGCAGCTGTATTCCACTCGGGTCCACCTCATAATGTAGCTTTGAGGTCACCTTGTGAAGGAAATAAATACTCAGTTTGGAGAAATCCTCGTGAACCTCTGTCGACACACCCAGCACCTATAGCTGGTTGATTGTGTTACTCTATGCTAAGATGTGGTGACCACACAGGGAGGGCAGATAGCCACAAGTGGAAGTAAATTGGGTGTGCACTGTGGGCATTCCCCTCCCAGCATGTTCTCTGATACTGAACTGTGCACTTAGAGGTACGACATTCACACATCAGGCCATGCTGCTGCTGCTGGCCAATCTCTATACCCCAACAATGGTAACTTGGAACTCCAGTTTAGTTTAGTGCTACCACTTAATTAATGATACATCCACTAAACTTATGGAGTTCGCTTGTGGGTCTTCTTGAAAGAGAAAGAAAAAGAAAAAAAACGCCTTAGAATCATACTTTCCCTGATATTTGTGTACAGCACCACTTTCAGAAAATAGTTATGAGATTATTCTTTCTAAGAGGGGCAGACTTAGGTTTTGCTGTCCTGCAGATCTATGAGGTCCACTCACGAGTTCTATCTTTTGGCTATGTGTTTGATTTAGACTGAAATAGCTCTGAGAAATCCGGGGTCGTCTCCATGGGTTTAAAAGATAGTATCAATCATCCCTAATTGCTCTCTGACACTACAATGTATACACTAGACCCAGCGTCCCATAGACAGAGACACGTCCCAGCATGCCCCTCTCTGCCGATCACATGGCCAGATACCAGGCCCACCAACCACCCGGAAAATATCGGTCTGTGGTCAGTGACCCGATCACTGGTATGAAATAGTGTTTGGTGGACATGTTTAGAGGAAGGAATCTCCATTTTCCTATACAATAGCCCTTGTAGGACCACATCACGATTTTAAAGCCCCTTTCCTCAACTCACTAGGGAGACATTCATGCATCATTGAAATGCATATTCTGTACCATTAGCACACTCCCGAAGACACACTGGGCAGGGTATTAGAACAAAAAGAAGTGTAGGCTCTGCAAGTGGGAGTTTGTCCCTATGAGTGGACATGGTATTGATGCAGTACTGGCGAGTTACTCAACAGCTCTGTATTGGCGCATCATGATTAAACTATGCAACAACATAAAGACTTTAAGGCATGCGTGCCTGTGTGCTGACCAGGCCAAATAAAAAAAAAAAGTTTGGTTCCAGTAACCCGACCGACCCCAGCAAAACAGGGGGGAAAACACCCTTTTTTGTGATTTTGAAGAATTCTGTCTCATTTTTTTCATATTCTAAAGAAATCTTTATTACTTTTTGAGGATATTTCCTGTATAATTTTCGTGTTCTTTCCCTGTCTCATAGTTGCCATTTTCCCATAATTATTTTACAATGAAATCAAAGAATTTAATACATCCATTGATATGTGCCCTAACAGTTCCTATATAAATGTTGAAAAAAAGAAAAAATTAAAAAGAAAAAAGAAACAATAATCCGACCTACCGGCCCTAGCTCTTTGAGCTATGTTACTGGAAACGCACCTTTTATTTTTCTTGGCCCCAGCTCCCCCTGGTGTGTTTTGTGTTTATTGGGGATCCCCTCGTCCTGTCACAATAATGGTGTTTTAATGGTCATATATCCCTGCTGACCTTTGACCTACTCCTTAATGGTCACACAGCCTGTCTGACCTATGATCTTGGTGTAGGCATAGAGGGGTTATGGCTGGGCTGATTACCAGTAACCAGGATACGGATGTAGTTAACCATTTACAGGTCCCTATTGTATTGATCAGGGATGAAAGTCTTCAGGGATTTCCCTGATTTCAGGGATTTTGAAGTTCCAAGGCCCTGTACATTCATATAAAAACCCAGGGTTTTGGGCTGATATTGGACCATTTCAGGGATTTTTGTGCTCTGTGACTTTCATCCCTGATTGATGAGTCATGCCCCCGGGGTTATGCCTCGTCATAAGGGAGCTTCTTTGGAAAGATTTAAAAATCTTAATGACTAGCGTTTAGAGGGTTTACGAAAAAGACAGGGGTTGAAAATTCGTATCTGGTAAATGTAAAATGTTCAGTCATTCTCCCATTATACATGTACCTCGAGTCCCTTCAAGTTGCATGCTGCAGCCACCTCTGATTGTAACCATGGTAACCCGTGGTTTGTTATAGTACTGGTCACGTGATCATGTGAGGAGTGGACACGAGGGGGCAGCATCATCCATCAGCGTCTTGTACAGCTTTTATTAGGGTTTAATGAATGTGAAGACGGATGTGTCACAAGGGAAGGCAAATATATCACAAGTTGGATCCTGGAGGTCAGGGGTCGAAATGGTCAACATCACACCAGGCCTTTACCTGCTGATTCATATTCCTTCAGCAATGAACAGTCTAGATAAATACATTTCCCCTAAAGACGTGACACATTGCATGTAGATTGTTAGTCAGCAGGTACAAAAGCAGATTATAAAAGCAAGAAATGGAAGGTTCTAATATGTTTATATGAATGGAATTTATTAAGGTTATGCTTGCACTAGTGCCTTTTAGGTACCGATAGAGGCACGAGGCAGAGCCGAGTGCCTCTACCAAGTACCTAAAATGCACGCGTGCAAGAATAATCATCACACATTGCGTTTATACCACCTGCACCTTTAGGATGCATTATATTGCATCAGCATGCATTCTGCATTCACTGACATACAAATTATATACATGGTATTCATAGGGTCCCAGACATATGACTCATCTAACCCAAAACTATTGTCCAGCCCTGTGGCCTAATTGATAGCAAGTAAAACCTTGGATCAGAAGGTCCCCGGATCGATCCCAGTATGAAATACTGTCAAAGCTATGTCATAGCTGCTGTCACATATAAGAACAGTATAGACAAAGAACACTGTCAACATTCAAGTGTCAACTCCCAGTGCCTCTATCCTGTAATAAAAACACTCAGATTATCCAGTTTGGGCACCCAAAATCGTTCTGAAATGTGATAACCGTGGTATAACTACATTTAAATGACTCTATATATGTAGTACAATCTCTTTTATCATGATGCCAATGGTATATGATGAAGCATAGATGAGCTGAGATAATTTTTTGAGAGGTTAATAAATAGGGAATGTTACTGATGGTACATGCGCTATGGCCTCTAAGCAGGTACTGACTATGCAGTACAAGTATTATATATCAGGCTAATTGTAATCATTCTGTACAGTAGCTCTAATAGAAACAATGGACAGTAAATATAGCCATTGTATAAAGGATTTTGAATGAGCTAGGCTAAAGTTAAGAAATGGGAGAATAAATTCCCAAATTTTTAGAGTTTCCAATTTTTCCGCCAATGCGTCACTTCAAGAGTTTTCGAGCCTCACTTTTTGGTATACATAAAGTACCAGTCTGGCCACAATATTTGGTGTTTCTATGAGTCTTACTAGTGGTGTTATTCATGTTTGATTGATTATAATCAGTAACGTTCCGCTTTTTTGGAAAGTTTTACGGCATCTGTGATGAAAACTGACATCTTAGGAGTTGGATCCTTGAATGAAACATTTTGATAAGCTAAGATATAGGGCTATCAATAAAATATAATGTTTTTAAGAAATACTGAGTTTGTTATTTCAAGTCCTAGCCCCCCCCCCCATGTATCTTTGATACTGATAAAAGCTTTTTGATCCCCTGAATTGGACACAGATAGCATTATTTTGGCATAGATATTGGTTGGATAGTCAGCCTTCAACTGTAGAACTACATATACCAATAGTACCTGTTCACACAGATAGGGTTGTGCATTTACAATGATCTTTCTATCTTAGCTGTCTCTTTCAATGTAGTTTATGTGACAAGGGAAAATGTTCGACGATTTGTATACATACCTTGGTGGTTACAGTGACCAAGGACAGTCTCTGTTCTTTTCCGACTAGGCCTAAGGTGCTGTAACACTAAACCTCAGCTGGAGAGTGGATGTCAGTGCCACCTTGAGCCTGTATCTAGAATTACCACCTAGGGGTAAGAACCCTCTGGTCCCAAGGTCAAGGTCACGAGATACAAGGTCAGATTGGCAGTCTTGAAGGTCAACAAGATGATTTATAAATAGTGCTTTAGAGAGGGTTTTGGTGATAGAGGGGTGGGTGGTATGGTGGGTTTTGATGATAAGGGAGTGTTTGAAGATGATATCTTGATGATTGTAGCGTTAACCCTTTCACCCTTTGAAGGTCGGTGGTGCTGAAGGATCATTAGTAGTCAGGGCTGCATTCATGCATCATGCCGATCCTACGGGTTGATACAATACTGGAAGGTTAACATTGGCATGATGCACCAATGAGGTGTTGGCGACTATCAAGGCGACAAATGGATATAACACACTATGCGGCCCATTAAGAGTAAAGATGGTTTGGGCTGTCAAAAAAAGGGCTGAAGTAGGGGCTTACTCTGTTTAAAATCGATATATTGATTTTGGAAATCGTTATACACTGGTGATACCGATGATAGGTCTTTATGTGACATGCTATCTATCATTTGAATTGATTGTCTTTTGAACAATTAATGATGCTTACCTTGCAAATTCTCCCCGGACTTTTCTTTGTGGTATTCGAGAGCATTGTACCTTCAAGTTAATATTGCTTCCCCGAATTGATGAACATTTACGATATACACAGTAGCTAGGGAATGACCTTCAATTATTACTTATTATTCTTGAAGTATCACAGAGACCGAATTGGTCAATCCAAGCCAATATACATGTACCAGGTATGGGTCTATTTAAGCAATGGCTTGTAGACCATACCAGAAGGCTACCCTTACTTCTGGAACCTGTAATCACAGAGTGTGTGGCTTATACGTGGGTTTTACAGATCTAGACTTTACTTTTCAGACTCAGAGTGCAAAACCAGCAATACAGAGTGCGGCTTATATGTGTATACACGTGCAGCTTATACATAGGAGTTTACTGTACTTTTTAATACATTCGTGTATAAAAAAGGCAGTGTGCTCAGCTCATGTATGACCAATAATGTATGACCGTCAAGAATACCATGTTCTATAAAACCATTTGAACTAATCTATAAACCACAAAACTAATACAATTTTCCCCTTTTGTGTACTTTCAGGATTTCTTATCGATCTTCGCCCAGAACGATCTGCTGGAGGACAATTCAGCTATCAGTCAATCAGAACCTGATTTCTGGACCTTCACTCTTCCGATCCCACGAAAGCGCCCCAAAAGACCGAAGACTCTTACACCTCCACCGAGACTCCAGGTTGTCTCCAACAACCCATACAAGAACCAGGACTGGAGGACATATGTAAAGGGGGAGTTTGGGTTTCAGCCAATACAAACTGATGGTGACAATAACCAATGTAGTAGGCAGGACAATTGTAAAGCGAAAGGTTCTTGGACATATACCAAACCCAAGCCGAAGAACCCCCATGTGAGTAGTGTTCAGGATTTGGATGATGTTGATTCTGGTTGTGTTTCCCATAAAGGGTCTTTACAACGGTCCATTTCAGCGCCCATTCGACCCATACCCACAAAACCCCAACTGGGTATCCGAATAGGTCCCCAAGCTATCAATGCCCATAGGAAAGTAACATTTAATACCAATAACAAATCCAATGGGTTTCAGAGACCGCGAAGTATGAATGATGCACGGGTTGGAATTGGGGTAAGCTCCTTTGAGCCGGCCCTGGTGCCGAGAGGCACAGCTTCTGATACTAACATTGACAGTATGATGTTGAACAAAAAGGAGGTTCAGACTGAAAATGTAGTACAGAGTTTGCCATCAATACGGTCACCGACAATAGAAAGGAAAAACATCAGTTTTCCTAGTGCTAATGCTGAGAAATTGAAAGACAGAGCAAACTATGTAGGCAATCACATAAAAAGTGAGGATGCAAAAATGTCTGTGACAAACGTTTCAAAGGTTGAGAACAGTGCTGTACATGAACTGCCGAGGGATGGGCTAAAGATGCCAATGCCTAAATCCTCCCTGAAAATGGAGGAAACTTTTGTGGCTTGTGTAAATACTAAGAATTGTTTGAGTAAAAATGAAGTTCCACATGTTCGAACAGCAAAACTGAGCAAAACATCAGTGTCTAATACTCATACTCCTATGGTGAAGAAGGCCTCTGGGACCTCCACCCACTTTGCTTCTCACACACGAACTGCCCAGCCAGATTTGGCTATACCACCACCACCAAAGGTGGAAGACCCTCCAAGGTCATCCAAGGTTGTTATCAGACATCAGTCACCAGATAAGCAGCACTGGGAGCACCAGCCAAGAAGCCGCAGTAACAGTGGCAGCGAAATAGACCTGGCTATGCTCCGAACTGAGAGGAAAACCCAAAGTGCTTTCGAAAAAGTTTCAACATCAACTCAAACAGATAAGCGAGCAGAGCGACGAAGGAAGAGTGATCCTGGGTTTCTTAGCCGTGGTTTACTACGAGCTGCACGGACTAGATTTATGGGGACTCCTGCTTATATAAAACCCTCTAAGCTTGATACAGACAATAATAACATACAAACAGCTGTAGTGAAGCCAATGAAGCCTGTTATGGGGAACAAGCAGGCTTCACTAACCAGAAATAATGATAATGACAAAAAGAGCAATGATCTGAACAAGAACAGCAGCAAGAAAAGCAGTTCCCATAGCTCAAAATCCTCAAAAACAGACATTGTTGTAGTTGCCAATCATTGTCAGGAGAGTCAACCAAATGGTGAGGGTGCTGATTCTAGAAATGACATAACTGTCAATGTTGAGGTCTTTGTTTCATGTACTGACAATAATTCAGAACCCAAGAGTCGCAATTACTATGACACTGCTGGACGGGCATGGGCTCGGGAGCGGCGTGTCAGTGCTAAGCCTCTGATGCCTGTGATTGCTGAGGTTCAGAAGGGAAGTGGGGATGATGACTCAGGGTCAGATACAGCGGCATTTGATAGTAGTACGAGCAGCTCGACCCGGTCTCAGCATGGATACACCCGTTCATTAAGCAGCACTGCGAGCAACTCAGATGGTATGCCCAGCCCTGATGGACCTGCTCCACCACTTCCCCCAAGGCAAGTAAGGGTAAGGCAAAAGAAGCTACCTGCTCTAAAAATCAAAGGCCCAATGCCTGAACTGGGTGGGGCTGGTGCTAAGAGGAGGTCAGCCCCGACTCCACCAGGGTCACCGATGCCACGGTCTCCTCGCTCTCCCTTGTCATCAACATCAAGTTCAGGGAGTGGTGTGAGCTTGCTGGACTCACTTCATCGGCGCTATTACCCAGGGATGTACAACCCTCAGTGCCCCAACAGCAGGCACAGCAATCCAGAAATGGGCACTGCCTCAGCTGGGAATGACCTTGTTCCACATTCGAAAAGCGCTAGCTTTGCAGATGACAAATTCCCTGAAACTTCTCCGTTCCCTCACCGCCCACGGGCTGGGTCGACCCCTGAGAGGTCGACTGATGGTGGGAAGGGTACGGCCAAGATTGAGATGCTGTCAGAAGAGAAGACTCAGCGCATGGCTGAGTTGCTTGCGCAACTTGCTCAACCGCCGCCATCAGATGGCAGTACTGTAGGGTCCTCAGCAGGAAGCCCTTGTTCTACTCTATCGCCTCCCACACTTCGTAGACTTAGACGAGGAGGTGCAACATGCATGGCTGGACAACATGATTCATCGGAAGCGGAGAGCAGTTATGGATCCATGTCATCATCCAAAGGTGTTGAAGTTCCTGGTGAAGTTGCTGCCCCAAGTACCATGTGTGAAGACACATGCCCGGCTGTCATTGATCAGGTAGGCACAAACTATGTTACATATTCTCTAGGTTAGCCTCAGTCATTAAGTTATATATTTCCTTATCAATTTCATAACGAGGAAAATGTCTTTGGCTCCAATCGGCAGTAAGTTTTATTTGTGTTTTATGCACGTCTTCTTGAATGCTCACTTTTTTTACAGGTTAAAGCAATTATTTCATAGTTCAATAATGCTTTCATGACGGGTCATGTTTAAAAGAAAAATCTTTTGCCATGGTGCACAAATGCAGTACTGCCGAGTAGCGAGTAGCTCGCTGATGTTGAGTTAGTACATCAGGCAAACCTGTTGCAAACATTTAATCCTCTAGGGGTGGATTGATATCTGCATTCGTGCGAGTTTCTCCCGCAGAGCTATAGTTAGGAATCTGATAAAAGGAGAAATCGCTTAAAACACTGATGCAAATGGTAGTTCTCAAAGATTCAGATATAGATGTATAGCACACATGTCACTTTGTTGATACAATAACAATGTAATGAGCTTTATGGTTTCGGTTTACTTTGGTACAGACGTTTAAGGTACAGTATTCTTTTCATAGCCTTGATGCTATAGATTTATGACTATATTAGACTTGAAACTCCATTAGTTCTTTGGGCTTGGCACACTTGCTTCATGTAGCTATCATCTCTCTCTTCGTTTGTGATTTCCTTTACAAATACATCATTACATTCCTACAATCGGCTGAGTTATTTCTCCTCAAGGGAACGCCATGTATATGACCTTAAGTAGCTGTCGAAATGGCGTGCAACATCTATTACTCACTCACTCCTCGAGAGTAAGAAGGAAATGCATGTATCTGAAAAGGGGAATCAAGTAAATGTGAGTGACAGCTCGTGGTTGCCCACTAGTGTCAGGATGGAACACTTATGCTGTGAGTAGTTCTTGAAATACTCTCCAGGTGGGAGTGGCGTTCTGGCTGTGACTTGTGCCTTGTGTGGCGCTAAGTGGGGTGTCATGTGGCTCCACCTACAGGGCAGACCATACAACTCCCTGATCTACATGTATCTTGTTTCTATTTCTATAACTGAAATCCCCGCGTATAGACGCACTCCAACTTGTGACATTGTTAGGAGGCAAATCTGGGACTTCTGTAGGATGCCTTACATACATATGTATAATAATCACCCTTAGGTGACCCTAAAAGGCGCAGATAGGGCCATCCTCACATATCTGTGGCACCATATTAACTTAACAATGATACACATGAACATGTACAGCATATATTGATTGTTTCCCTAATTGGGAGTTAACCTGATATACATGTATGTGATATACTTTTATGTGTGTGCCTATACCAGGAATTCATGCTCCAGTTAGTTTAGGACCCTTTGTGATGTTTGCTCTGCAGAGGTGTCTTTTTCCCCTCTATTACCAATACCATAGTCCTAATGTATAGGTCACATCTCACTGTAAGGCATGGCCTGAGTTAAATGAGATAGGAAATGTTGAAAAGAAGGCGCACCTATTAGTCTTAATTTTGGACAATTTACTGCTGTTCTATGACTTACACATGCCTGACCTCAGGTAGATCCTACGAGGCGCACCACAGGCTATCCTCATGCATAAGATGCGCCTTATATGCGAGGTTTTACAATGCATCTATGGTGTGGCGATAAGCATGACAAGGAAGTATAAATCAGTTAGTACCGAATTTTGGTATTAGACACTGGAGCAGATACCAATGACAGTACAGCAGGGAAGGATTGAGTTGAGGCAATTTATATTGTATATACCCGACATATGGAGACATGGCAGTTTTACGTTGTGGGTGCCATACAGGGCAGTCCTAGAACCTCTGGTGGCTTACCAAGCTAATCGCTAGCTCCAAGACTCAATATACACCCGTGGTGCGATAGTCTTACTCATTACAAACCAACATACATGTACAAATTGGATTGGAGGGAGATAGGGATCTACAGCAATGTATCTATTACTGACCCTACCAAAACTTGACTCTCTCTGGGACCATTCATAGCACCTGGCGTATAAGGCGCACCCGTAACTTGGACCAGTGCGTCCCCCCACTGCAGGATTAGTAAATATTTTTTAATTGAACTGAATTGAATATTTAGGTGAATGGACTGCTAAAAGGCAAAGCAGGAGCTTGATTTTGAGCAGTGACACCCTTAGGCAGTTTCTACTAGGCGCAGCAAAGGACTATCCTCGCGTCTCTAGCCTTGGGTGTAGGGTGTGATCTATAGAGAAGGTACTAGTTACAGTGTGTTAAGGAAATAACGTTCACAGTGAAAAAGATGTCTGATCATAATAACTCCACATCAAAAGCTGATCTTTCAAAATGGCAACGTGGTACTGACATGAGATCAAGGCAAAGCAGAACAAGAATTGTCTTTGCAATAATTCAAATCCATAGCAGGGAAGATCTCCATTACATTATTCAGCAGGGTTGGGATGTCAACGAGATACTGGCAGAACCTGAGCAAGAAGCATGGGATCCCAAAAGAACCGCTCTATCTGAATCAGTCTTTTGGAAATGGGAAGAGGGCATTGAAATTCTCCTAGATTATGATGCCGATCCCAACAAACCCTTTGGAGCCAATTCACCATTGTGTCAGGCCATCCAGCAACGGTGGACAGAAGGTGTGGAAATTCTTTTGGCTGCTGGAGCCGATGCTAAAAGTGTCTTTGGATATAAGTCTCCATTGTGCCAAGCAGTTCAGATGCAGTGGGAGGAAGGTGTAGAGCTCCTCCTTGATGCTGGGGCCAATCCAAGTAAACCAATAGGGGGGAACTCCCCTCTCTGTCAGGCAGTCCAGAATATGTGGACTGAGGGTGTGGAAATTCTTCTGAATGCTGGTGCTGACCCTAACAGACCATTCAATGATGACCGTCCAATATATCAGGCACTCTGTTTGCGTATACTATCTACTACAACTAATCCCGTTCAGATTGCTGCTGGTAATGGCAAGAAACTTGTCATTTTGATGCTTTTGATACAGGCTGGTGCAAACTTGGAGTTACCAGACATGAAGGAAGAGGTCTTGTCATATGCCCAGAAGCATGAATGTGATAACGAGGTAGTGAATCTTCTCATTGGTTTGGGAGCACAGCAAGAAAAAGACAAAAAACCACCACCTGAGCGCAAAATGTACATAAGAAACTTCAAGGAGCTACAGGAACTAGATAAGCCTAAGGAAACAAAAGACTCGAAAGATGCAAAAGAATCAAAGGACATGGAAGAAGCAAAACCGTCGAAGGAGACTAAAAGATCTAAAGGATCAAAACGACCCTAAATGCCACAGGATTCCAAGAAGCCAGATTTATCCAAAGGACGAAAAGGTCATTTTGTTCATCGTAATATCAGAGACATCAAGGGTGGAAAAGAGACCATGTAGATATAATCATATGCTAAAGCAAAATAAGTAATAAGAAAGCAGAAATATAAAGCGAATTGGCCTCCCAGAATAATGCGTTTGTTTGCACTGCAACCAGAGGTTCCACTATTAATCAGATCACATTTTGGTAAAAAAAAAACAAAAAAAAAACAAAACAAACAAAACAACAGATACTATGGTATTTAATGAAAAAGCACCCTCGGTAGTATAGCAACCAAATTGAAGTATTTTGGATTAAAGGCATTAGTTCATTTTCTGAAAATTTCCTTTTTCTGAATTGGACCATTCTAACGTTTCAGTAAACATTGTCCTCATTCGAGTATATGAGATACGTGTAGAACAAATCCTCTCATCTTCACATGTTAACCGTTTACCACCTACTACTCAAGGTTCTTGGTAATCCTGGAGGGTGTTGCTCCTATTGTAAAAAGAGCTGTGAGTATATGCCCTCTTTTCTAAACATGTCGTGCACTGCTTCACCTAAGTACTTGCACTCACCACATTAGTCTGAAAAGTCACCTGCCTTGTTTAAAATAGAGAGAGCTGCACTACCAGGTACCTACTCATGTAACACACTCTATAGTTTATTATACTGACTGACTTCTCCCAACTAGGTACCTACTCAAATTCCCCTTTTTTTGCAACATACTTGAATGACCACTTGTGAGCAACAAAACAGACAAGTTATAGCTACATGAAAAGAAAGGACTGGAAACAAGGGCATTTTTAGCCAGCTCTTCCTTTTACTATAGGAGCAACACCCTCCTGGGCTGTTTACAGAGTAATGCTCTATTAATTTCATGGTCTAGCAATTATCTATTCCTAATGTATGGGTAGGAAATACCATGGAGTGAAGGAGGAAGTATGCAGGAGGTGGATGTGTCGATATAAAGCCCTTGAAATAAGATGTTAAACAATCAAACATGAACATACACCGCCTAAGGCATACCCCATCTCAGATATTATATATTCTTAAAGAATAAGCCATATGTATTCTGGGAGAGACTTCTTAACATGCCTATTCATTCCAGACATAAATACAAGGGAATAGACCTGTGAGGAAGAACCATATTTTTATATTTCTATTTGCACACTTAAATACATGTACAGAGATGTAAGTTGTCAGGGATTTCCCTGAAAATAGGGAATTCAAAAATGTTGAAATGTAGTCTGAATAGGGATATCCAGGGTCTTCAGGGACAGAATTTATTCACAGCCTTCTTTCCCTAGTCATTTTCTTCACACAGACCCAGTCCTCAGTTGTGTAATTCAACTAGGGACTTCACTAAGCCCCCCCCCTGGTGTAAGCAGAGGGACTCACTGGTCCAGGGGAGACTCTGGGCAGGGAATCTCAGGGGCAGACCCTCCCAGGGAGAAATGAAGGGAATGCTGCTTTCTGATTGGTCTAAAATCATCAGTCAGCAACATGTTGTTTAACACCAGGGGGTGCCATGATACTGTGCTGGCCAGAGTCTGCCCTGAACACTCTGCTTATACCAGGGGGCCAGGGGGGGTGACCAGTGCTTCAGCGCCATCTTGTGGCTACTGTAACATTCATGTTTGTGTGTATAGCTCAGTATGCCTGAGGAAATACTTCAATTCTGCTATATTAACATATGTGTCAAATATCCTATGATACATTTACATCAAATATACTTCACTCTATGTAATGGGTCCAGGTTAGCTGCATTTCAATGTATCAGTATGGAGAAATCCATCCTGTTTCAGTTGATAATGGGCTGTTCTAAAGGTCAACTTTGAGCATTTCATAAAAAATAATTGAGTTGAGATCCATTAAATCTACTTTTTGTGAACATTATTTTAATGTCTAATGTATGAGGGGGTGCAGTAGGGAACATTGGAGCACCACTCCTAGAGAGTGAGAAAGATATTTCAATTACCACTAATATGAGCTCAGTGAAGTCATTTCTGGTACATTTCATGTTTGCTTAGTTCCCATGCCACTCACATGATGTCTCCACTGTGTCATACTTTGACCATTTCCTTGCCTTCTAGCTCTGTCAGACATGGTCATACTCTAGTCTGCTACAAGGTGGCGCCTAAGCACTGGGCTCTCCTCCTGCCAGGGGGCCTGTCAACTCTCCCAGTCTCACGATAACAGCTTTTCAGGGATTTTCCCAGTACCTGACTTACATCTCTGCATGTAATATAAAGCAATTAATTAAGTAATCTAAATATAACTACTACTTTGATATCATTGAAACAGAACTGTCACATTATACTGCTTGACTTTTATGTCCTTCATTATGAATCTTGTTGTATTTGTGGTATTTTATTCTATTCAGTCAACTCCAAAGTATCGTAAGGGCTAATAAGCATACACGGCGTTAAAACAATGAGACCTAACAGTAAACGGCATTTTGACGTGAACTGGTGTTTCTTATTGGTATCCGTTTAAACTTTCCATTTCTCCTAGTTTTATCCCGACACCCATCCCACAAATAAATGTAGATAGCACGAAGAAAATGTATACATACGTATTTACAGGGTTAGGTGGCTTGAGCCTATTGAATCATTTAGTCAAGAACATGGTTATAATTATGGTCAATATAATGATTTTTAGAAATGCCCATTCGGACAACTTTTTTATGGTGCCTTACCTTCATTACTAGAATACATTTAACGTCTTTAAAAGTATTTTTGAGTTTTATTATTCTTTTGTAAATTGCACACCTTTTGTACACTTTGTTTGACTCTGACCCGAGAGCATAATATTCACAATAACCACATTTGTAAGTTCTCGACCCATTATGGGGTGCAATGTAAGATGTGTGTAACCCTCTCCCACCCGTGCCAAAAGAAAGAATAAATAAATGAATGAAATCAAATGGAATCTTAAATGCAAATTTTATTAGATATCATGGAGAGAACGACCAAACCATGGCCATCTTGTTGTGGACGCTGAGAGAGCATTTTATTGTACCTGCATGATGACGTTCATGAGCTTATGGTTAGTTGCGTTCCCGCGTTGATGCTACATTCACGAAACTTAGGATTGTACATATCTAACACTCCTTCTCAATACTAATGTTTTATGATACTACGTAATAGACTCTTTAGTATGCAAAGTCTTTCTCAAACTTCCTTGAGTGTTTGTATGATATCTCAATGTTCATAAGTCTGTCTCAGTCACTTGAATATGAGTTCCTTTTATGTATCAAAGTCTATGATATATATATATAACAAACACCATACTGTGTTTGTTTAGCATCCACTGTGCTACTCAGTTCTTAAATTTTTGAACTATTCAAATAACCAAATGATGATTATAGTTGAAAAAACACTTTTAGAAAATAGATATATATATATATATATATCCTGGCTAATTGAGAGGCAGGGTCACCAGTTCTTACCACTCAGTCACTTGAGGAGTGACTCTGTACCTTTACCGTACAGGAGCTAAGCTAACCTGACTATCCAGGAGGCAGGGTCTCTAGTTCTTACCTCCTCTGTCACTCAAGGTGACTCTGTGCCTTCAGCGCACAGGAGCTAACTACATTTAGCATAGCACGGAATTTGTCATGCTTCTCATGGGTGAGTCCCTTTGTGAGAACATCTGCCGCCATGTTGTCTGTGGGGCAGTACTTTAAGGACACAATACCTTTGTCCACTTGTTCTCGTATGAAGTGGAACTTAATATCTATGTGCTTGGCACGACCATGATGTTGTGGGTTCCGTGTAATGGCGATTGCTGACTGGCTGTTGTCATTGATGATGGTGGGCTTACTCTGAGTAGCATTGATGTTACCCAGAAACTGCCTAAGCCAGACTGCTTCCTGTGCTGCTCCAGCTAAGGCGATGTATTCAGCCTCCGCAGTCGACAGAGCGACACATGACTGCTTGTTGCTCCTCCAGCTGATGGGAGCTCCTCCGAGCAGAAACACATATCCGGATGTTGATTTTCGGGTGTTGACATCACCTGCCCAATCGGCGTCGCAATAGCCGATGAGATCTTCACTGCTCGGGTTGTATATGATACCATGGTCAATTGTTCCTTTCAGGTATCTGAAGATCCTCTTCACCGCCGTCCAGTGTTCATCTCCTGGGTTGTTCACATACTTTGCCACGTTGTTTATGGCAAAAGTTACATCTGGTCGTGTCCAGTTGGAGAGATAGAGAAGACTCCCAACTGCAGACTGGTATGTTGACTGGTCTACCTTAGACTTCTCTTCTTGTTGGTGAAGCTTTTGACTGGGGTCTGCTGGCGTTTTAACTGGCCTAGCTTCTGCCATTCCAAACCGCTCCAAAATCTTCCCTGCATAACCCGGTTGTCCTATCCATGTACCTTCTTGCGTGATGTTGATTTTCACACCAAGAAAGGACTCGAGTTGACCTAAGTCCTTCACCTCGAACTTCTCCGATAGAAGTCTCTTCATCTTCATCATCTTCTTGCTGGTCTCGGTAGCGATGATGATGTCATCAACATATACAGCCATGATGACTGTTTCACCTTTCTTGCTGGTGTACACGCATGGGTCAGCGTTTGACTGAACCAACCCATGGCTCTGCAGGAACTCGTCCAATGCAGTGTTCCAGCATCTTGGGGACTGCTTGAGCCCATATAGGCTCTTCTTCAAACGACACACAAAGTCTTCTTTCCCTTTCTCCTTGAACCCCTTTGGCTGCCTGATGTAGACTTCCTCTTCTAGCTTGCCATTCAAGAAGGCAGTCGTCACATCTATTTGATGCAGCATCAAGTTCTTCTGTGCAGCCAGTGCAATGATGCCACGCACTGATTCAGCTCGCACTACTGGGCAGAAGGTCTCGTCGTAGTCAGTCCCATACTTCTGACTGAAGCCCTGAGCTACAAGTCGTGCCTTGTAGCGATCCACTTCTCCTTCTGGAGTGACCTTCGTCTTGAAGACCCACTTGCTTCCGATGACCTTTCGATCCTTCGGAAGTCTCACTAGCTCCCAGACTTTGTTTTTCCTCAGAGACTCAATCTCCATCTTCATGGCATCACGCCACTTCCTCTTGTCTGTAGCCATGGCCTCTTCATAGGTCTTTGGATCGTCTTCACCTGTAATCATGGCCCATTCACCGTAGCGATCAGGTGGATTACGTTGTCGCACTGGTCTCCCGACTATGTGCTGATCTTCTTCTTGTGGTCTAGGCGCTTCCACTGGCTCTTCAACCTCTGCCAGATCTTCTGCCTCTACCTCTACCAGCTCTTCAACCTCAACTGGTTCAATCACCTCTTCCGGTAAATCTTCATCCGTGTCTTCAATAAACCACTCCAATTCCGAGTCTTCGTCATGCTCAACCTCTTTGTCACCAGGTTTCTTCTCATTGACGATGACGTCGCGGCTGAATATGACCCTTGAACGCCCAAGGTCATACAGGCGATAGCCCTTGACAGTGTCGCCATAGCCTATGAATAGGCACTTCCTCGACTTCTGGTCGAACTTCTTCCGTTCGTCCTTCGGAATATGTGCATGACAGATGCAACCGAATGGCTTCAGGTTACTGACATCCGGCTTTCTTCCGTGGAGCGCCTCGTATGGAGTCATACCAATGACAGCTGACGTTGGACTCCGGTTTCGCAGGTAGACTGCTGTCGCCACAGCTTCTGCCCAAAATCGTCGCGGCATGCTCCCAAGCATCGACCTTGCCATCTCGACGATCGACCGGTTCATCCTTTCAGCCACTCCATTCTGCTCCGGTGTCTTCGGAATCGTGGTCTCATGACGGATCCCCTCTTCTTTGAGGTAGCGCTCGAACTCCTTCGAGGTGTACTCCCCTCCATTGTCGGTTCGCAGCGTCTTCAGTTCCTTGTTGAACGACTTCTCAACTTCAGCTTTCCACTCCCGGAACTTCTCATAGACCGCAGCCTTGGTCTTCAAGATGTACACCCATGTGTACCGCGTCGCGTCGTCAATAAACGTGAGGAAGTAGTGGCCACCGCCGTTTGACGTGACATCCATCTTCCCGCAGACGTCACTGTGCACCAGTTCCAACGTCTCTGTTCTTCGACGACCTTCTCCGCCGAACTTCTGCCGATGATTCTTGCCGTCCGCACAGTCATCGCAGAATGTCAACTTCTTTGACACATTGTAGTCAAGTCCCTCGACCATGCCGTCCTTAACCAGCTTCTTCAATGACGTCTCGCTGAGATGGCCATACCGCTGGTGCCACAGGTCTTCCTTGGACTCCTTCTCGGCAGTTGTCGCAAGTGCCTTCTGGGTTGACGTAAAATTCAAGTAGTATAGCGACCCTGAACGTCTTCCAGTCGCCATCACTCTCCCTTCTGTTGTCACCTCGCACTTGTCACCTTCAAAGACAACTGCACATCCTTTGTCATTTGCCATCGGAACGCTGAACAGATTAAAGGTCAGATCCGGCACGTACAGCACATCCCTCACCGCAGTTCGCTGCGTCTTCACTCCAGGGATCTTCAGGTGCAACACCACTTCACCGACTCCGGCACATCTGAGACCGCGCCCATCTCCCACCGTCACACGTGACGTTTTTGTGCCGTCCATCTTCCTGAAGAGGCTCTCATCGTTGCACATGTGTGCCGTAGCTCCTGAGTCGATGATCCACCCGCCCTTACCGATTGCTGCCAACGCATGTTGAGCAAATAGGCTGGCTTCGACCTCATCGTCCGACTCCTCTGCCGCTGCTGCTGCTTTCTGCCTTCTACGTCCGTTGGTCTTCTTGCCAGACTTACCTCTGGGCCTCCTGCTGCCAGACTTCTCGCTGGACTTCCTGCCAGACTTCTCGCTGGACTTCTGCGGACAACCTCTCGCGATGTGTCCAACTTCGTCGCAATTATAGCAACGCCACTCCGGTTTGCTCATAAGCGCCTTTTCGTCCCTCTTCTTTGATTTCTTCCTGTCGAGAGCGCACACCTTCTCGACTACCGTCGTCCACGCTGGGACCGCATCCATTGCGTCAAATGCTGTTACCAGACCATCATATGATTCTGGGAGACTGGATAAGAGATAAGTTACCTTATCTTCTTCATCCACAGGTGCCTCGATGACGGCTAACTCATCAAAGATCTGGGTGAGCTGCTTAATATGGTCATTTGCTGACCTCCCTTCGTTGAGCTTTGCTGTGCATAGCTTCTTCCGGAGCTCTCGCTTGTTAGCGAAGGTGTCTTTCTGAAACATATCCTTTAACTTCTTTCAGATTACCACCGGATCTTCCTCATCTGGAGGCACCATCCATAGCAAACTCGGATCCATGTTGAGAACTATAGTATAGAATGCCTTGTTCTTTCTTGTTTCAAAGGCCGCAAGATGTTCCTCACTAGCATCCGCCCCGAGTTGCTCCTCTTCAGAAACAATTTTCCATACATTTCTATACTTTAAGGTGCACTTTACCTGAAGTTTCCAAGATGAATAGTTGCTACTGCCCATCAGACGATCTATCTTTGGTCCCTCCGCCATCTTGTAGAAGAAATTGACCAGAAACTGCTAAAAAAATGTTATCTGTCGGGTCTCCTGTAATTCACAGTACACTCGCTCCGCTGAGCCTTACAGTGCAACACAACACTCTGTGATACATACAGTTCAGTTTTATAGTGTATTAATGAAAAGTCAGCTTATAACCACAGATGCACAATAGATAGGTCCTCTTCTAAAGCTGCACTATAATTCTTCACTTCCTTCCAAAAATTACACTAAGCTGATACCTCATAACACTCAACTAGCAACACTTTTTTTCTTTCTGGATTTTATAAATTCTGACTTCACAATGACTTGACACAACTTGATGGACTGATGGTAATCTTCTTAAAGCTTCATGTTCCTCTTCTTACCTTCCTAACATTTCTGCTTGACACATGTTAGACTGTCTTCTACTGTCTTTGACATGTCCCTATAGGCTTTGAACATCCTCGGCGAACGTGGCTTCTTTCCCCGCTGATTCCGCGCACAGCCTCTCGGCGGATTTTGAGATGGTCCCTAACATTTTCCAAATACAACTGCCAACCCTCGGCGATTTTAAATGCTTCTGGTGACCATCCAATGCCAATACCCGACCCTTGGGGGTTTCTAAACACAACAGCATAATTTTCTGGCTTTATGGCATGACTGAGTCCACTTTTCACAAAGATAAACCCACACCGCGTTCACGCAGATTTTTTTTTTAACAGTCCCTGAGTGTCATGACAGGGTCCCTGACGACTGTAGAATACCCTCTTGCCGTACGTGAATTTACAACCGTGTACCAACCTTGTGACAACCTTGTTCACAAACCATAGCAGCGTCCCTGCTGTCTGCGTTTCTGGGCCTACGGTCATCTCCCGTCCGTCCCGGGCGGCGTGGTCGTTCAGGTGGCGTTCTCCTGCTGCTCACGTCCACTCAGAGCTCTTGAGATGGTCCCTCGGCATCTGACCTGCTTTCCAGCGTGCCACTCAGCATCCTCCACTTTGCCGATCAATTTCCAGCTATCAGCAGCACTCCCATGTCGATCTAGATTGCTCTACGTCGTCCCTATGTGTCCTCCAATCCTTCATGTCTTTTCTCAGCAGAGTTTAAGCATGTCTGGAGCCTCATAACCTATTAGATATCATGGAGAGAACGACCAAACCATGGCCATCTTGTTGTGGACGCTGAGAGAGCATTTTATTGTACCTGCATGATGACGTTCATGAGCTTATGGTTAGTCGCGTTCCCGCGTTGATGCTACGTTCACGAAACTTAGGATTGTACATATCTAACAAATTTAACATATTCTTCAATTTATTGCTTTGCATAACTGAAACGTACCTATCTTTACCCAGTGATTATAGTAAATGTCCTCTCCTTTTACCCCCTCCCCCTGGTATATCCTAGGAATTCTGTGTATAGTTTCAAGGTGCAGAGTTTATATTGTAGACCAGGGTCTGCCCCACCTGGTTCCCATGGGCTGGAGTCAGGAGGTTGTTTCAAAAAGATTGGGAAATTTATTCTCAATGTAGCTAGTATCTCACTTTCCAACTTTAGTCCACCATTTAAAAGCACTTCTAACACTGTACTGCAGAAGAAGTCACTTTTCAACAAATCAAACTAAGGAGGTACACCTACTTATAGGCTACCAAAGCGGAAGAACGAACTACCCAGGAACGTGTTCTTACTTGTCAAGTACTCACTGGTTCAGGAGTGATTTCACACTCCTGAACCACTTCTGCTAAGAAGTAAGTTTTGCCAACACAACACTGAAGCAACTACCAAAGGTGGGTCAGTTCCTTTTTGGGAACTCCACCTCCGACAAAACTGAATTCCACCTGATTTTGAAACGCCCTCCAGGGATAGTGTTAAGGGGTGATGGTCAAGTCTGCTTGGGTAGAAGTGGTCCAATGTGTAGCGTAGTTGCCTGTTCAAGCGACGAGTCTGAATGAGCGCCTGTCTGAAAAAAAAGCTCCTAGGGTGAAGTTATATTGAAATTCAAAAAACACATTTGTCTATTTCTTGTATAAGCACCGGTCTTGTATATTCCCCAGGATATAGAGAAGTATTGGAAATAATAAGCATTGGACGCTAAGCACGATATAATATGCCTAGCAGACTAGGTCTAATAAATTTTTTCACAAGGTGTCTTCTTGAAAAACTTGTTCTTCAAACTAGAACTTCAACTGTCATTTATTTTGTCACAGCCATTGGGTTACAATTTAATCGGAGAACCTTGATTTATAAGTTGAAATCGCTTTTTATTTCTGGGTTAATTGACAATTGATAATTCGTATGAACTTTCAGTAGTCTTAAATTATGTTAAGTGAATTAATAGAATCCTGTAAGATACTTTTGGTAGAAATAAAAATAAAAATAAAACTAGAAATTGGTATAGCTCTAAAAACAAAGATGGAAATCGCCTGTACTGGAAGCTTGCAATTCCATATTCAAGCCCACAATTCTTAGAGGTAAAACCAGTTTTTGAATTACATGAGCGGCTGAGCACAGTTCCTATGCCTCTGCTATAAGTTCATTCATCATGGTAGGTCCTAGCGCATGCCTCTCCAAAATACACATACTCACACAGTCCCCTCCCCTTACTTAATTACCAAAGTTTACATGTACATGGCCATTGCCCAAGGCTGGGAGGAGCCTGCAGCCAGAGACATAATAATATACATGCAACTGAACCATCCTCATCCTTCCACTTAGTAAGGCCAACATGAGTCTAGGTGCTTTAGGGACCGTGACCTGACAAGTAGAGTATGGTAGTCTCTCGCTAACTTCATATTATTGATACCCATATTCTCTTCTCTTAGGGAGTGATAATTTTTAATAACAGGGGGGAGGGGGGGTTGTGGTTTGGAGGGGGGTCAGAACTTTCTCAACCCCTTGACCAGGGGGTCAGAATTCTTCCGAATTTTTCAGCGAAAAATCCTGCATGTTACTATAGTTTAAGGTTGGTCGCTACTTGTTGAGAAAACGGACCCATTGCGCAGGTCTCTGCGCAAATAGGTTATATTGGTCAGAATGGCACCATTTTTGGGGAGAATTTTGTGATGCTTTTAAAATTTTTAGATTTAATTCAGATTTTTCAGACTTTCATTTATGGCTTAGAATTGTAACCCTCAAATGAGCTAAATGAATTGTGGAAGTAATTATTATTCTCAGAATATCCAAGGGTATAACTAGAAACCATTTCATATCATAATTGTTGCCATTTTACCCATAATGTAATACTCCAAATGGGAGATTTTGTTATTTTTTGGAGTACTTTTTTATTTCAAGGGTCCAAAACCCTAAAATTATGCACGGGACCAAATTTACCCAGAATATCTAGCCATATGGCTAAAAATCATTTTTGTCATTTTCTTAAATAAGAAGGCTTTCTACATGCAAAGTTTCAGATTTGAAAGATGCAAAGAAACATGCCTGAGGGAGCACATTTTTCAAGATTCCAAATAAAGTGGAAATTATACAGGTAGTTGAGAGTACCTTTCTCAGGCAGTGAGGGAATCAATGTTGTAAAGGTTTGCAGAAGACAAGTCATAATGAGGGTTGGCTGGAGGTGTGCTCCACTTATTCTTGGAGTGGCCTAATACATATGTAGACCCAAAGCACGTTTAACTGTGCACCTATACCACAGCCTCCACTGACCGATGTCAGTTCGCAGATGTACCTGACTTCACATAGGACGTATGGAAGAGGCGTCTACAGGGGGTCATAGAAGTTGAAATGGATTTAGTACCTAAATCTCTACAGGGATAATAGACTAGGAGTCTTTGTGGATTCTTTTAGGTTTTAAGTTGTCCTTTATGTTGGTCCACTACAATTAACCATAGGAGACCTCTATTTAGCTAGGGGCTTCCCTTGGAATATTACTAGGATTTCTTACTGACATCTTCGCCACGTTGGTCCCTAAAGATAGTTAAGAGGTCTGATCGACCATCGTGGACATTACAATTTAGATTTATCTTGAAATTAGAGCAGCGAATTCCAATCTCTGTGGAATTCACAGGGGACACGTGCAGGAGAAGGACACAAAAGCGTTCAGCAGATGAAGTCACAAATTAACACAAATGCCATGGAGTATATAATTACAGGACTTTATAATAAGACAAGGACCAATGGAGGGTATAATATTATGACAAGTGCTAACCATGGCTGGGACTATGGGAGGATTCCCAAATTCACAGACAGACATGTGCATGGAGTGCGTGAACTCTGGTCTAAGGAGTCCCTCAAATGGATCTGTATGTCAGCCCTGTGCAGTTCCACAAGCAATTATGATGTAGGTATTCGATGATCAACCATTTACCTCTTGTATAAGGTGTACGTTGCATAAGGCCAACCCTGAGTTCATGCCAGAGCTATACAGTGCACACGGGTGATATTTTGGCTTCTTTAATATTTCTCCTTAAAACCACACCTACAACCCTGAGCTTGGGAAAAACTTCTTCAGTTGTGACAGGTGCTTTTTCCTCTGCAAATTATGCTGGTTTTACCCCTGTCATTTCTCCTTTTTATCTGGATGTGCTCTACATATAATAATGTTGTGTGATAACTTCATGTGGTGGTGTAAAGGCAAAATAGTAAGAAGTAAAGAACCTATGACTTGATCTCTAGAAGCCCCATAACTATAGCGTTATACCCACTGGAGTAGCTTGTCGAAGTACCCTTTACCTGCTCAGTTACAAGATAAGTACCTTTACCATAACCTGGCCTAAATCACATCTACTATTATGTACAATTATCCGATTTCCTCTGTTTGGTGTTCTACATAGGAAGTCACTTCCTTGTATATGTACATACACTACCATACTAGTACCCCGCGTATAAGGTGCGGCTTCTGCTCAAGGTTGGACACCTTGTGTGCATTTCTAATCAATAGAGAGCCTTCCCAATGTCAGGGCATGCAATGTAGAACGTTTATAACATTCACATTGATTTATTATCAAACTGTTCAAAAATAATGCCCGGTGCATATGCGCCTCATTTCATTTCCGTATACATTGTACCCTTCAGTCTTAAATCGGTTTACCATTAGTGTTGCATCAATGCATCAAGATGGTAGGAGCAAGGTACATATATTTTACTTATGGAATTGTCATGCCAGTCCTGTCTGATTGTTTCAGGGGAAAAGGTAAAAGGATTTCCTCAATAATTGAAATGAAATGTGGCTTAGAAGATAAGCAAAATACATGTACAGAAAGTAATGCAAAAGGAGTTGAATCGGCAAAAACAGGACTCGATGTCGACTTGAATTGGGACTTCATTAACCCTTTTATTATAGCACATTGCCTCAAGCACTGTCAAGGTATTCTCTTTACATTTGTCGTCATGATACACTCATGCAGGGGAGTGAGTATATACGTTATGGCTGTGCATTGGAGCATCATGGCAACTCTTTTTGAGTGTACCAACTCCATCAGATCGGCATGATGCATGAATGCAGCTCTAGTCAGGACGTAAACCAACGATCCTCGGTAAAAACGAGCGGGAAAACGCCACCAGTGTCTCCCTCTGTGATGAGAGAATTAAACTAAAGTAAATAAACCAGTGCATTATGTTCCGGTCTGACCTCAGATGATCGAGGAAATCACGATCCTAAGCCAAATGGAAAGTAGTTGTGTTTACCTTTCATTTGAAGAAAACTTTGCCCTCCATCAATCATGGCTTCTACCCTGACAGCTCTAGTTACAGACTTACAAGGACTTTATTTATCCAATCTCTATAATGCTGTATAAAACACTCTGCAGAACTTGGAGGGTTGATAGAAAACATAGAAATGAAATAACCAATGATGCAGAAATGTCTTCCTTAGTCCCTTTTCTCACGTCATAATCCGATGCAGGGAATCGAAATTGAGATAACAGTAAAAGGATACAAATTGCATTTCTCCGACTGATTCTGTTGCTTGATGATCCTAAACCCATTAAGGACTGCATGATGCATGAAGGTTTATCATGATGCACAGATGCATTGCTGATTGTGCATCATGCAAGCACCAATTTGTTGCATCATGCCGACCATTCAAGCGTATTAATTCCGAAGCGTCGATCGGTATGATGCATAAATGCATTCTGGTGATCAGTCTGACAGAGTTAAATTGATACATCATTATGACTAAAGTGCATGGAACTGGAAGAGGAAAACACTCTTTTGTTTGCCTGAAATGGTTTGACTTCATCTCCAAGTGCAACTTTTTTTTGTCTGAATGATGTAATGAAGCACGTAATGAAACCAGAATGAAAACAAGAATCAAATCATTCCACAATAAACACTGCAATTTGAATGTAATTTATATTAGGACAGGACAATAAAAGGAAAGGAAAGCTTAGTGAAAAAATGTTCAAAGAGTGTTTACATGAGGTGGACGTGGTCAGCATGTTCGGGTAGCATTGATTTATACTCTCTACATGTGGAGAGAGCATTGAGTTAAACAGTGTACATGTTTGTATATATACAAAGACTACACATTGACCAGGGTTGTAGACAGACTGACCACTCACCACGTGTCCAGGCTATATTGTCATAGCCAGTGTAGCATACACTAAGAAGAAATAAGTGTTGAATCTACCAGGGATCCTTGTAAAACTAAAGAGTGATCCATTATAATGTATTGCAGTGAACCAGTATAGTTTTTAGTAGAAGTCCCATGTGGCAGAAGCAATCTCTATGAAAAATTAATAACGATGGAACTCTGGCAACTTTGGTGGACTTTGGGACAGGTTCCTGTTGTTGCCTGAAGGCTGTATGGTTGAGGATAGATGACCAATATGCACTGGGTTTCCTGCTATGGTGGTTCCCTGAGGGTTTATTGTATACAGAAAATGCCAGGACATCATTGTATACTATGGTGTCCTGGCATTTTCTATAGGCTCCACAATGCTAGAATCTTTGTAGAAGATGGATGATGCTGATCCCTTAGTTATATATTAACTCTATATCCCGGGCTCTATAGTGATTAAGTGTCTGCTTGAATCATTACAGCTGCACTACCTATTTAATACTGCACTATATATATGGATTCATATATAATGAATTCAACAGGTGAACAAACTGAAATGAAATAGGTAAAATAATTTGTATTAAATTAAAAGCCTGCGTAGGCCTAGCTCTAGACAGATTTGGGTCAACTCTATCATAAATAATAATGTACTTAGATAAATTTCCTAAAGCTGTAGTGAATTACATCATGCACAATGTTTAGTGAAAGTGACAGGGTTATGTATTCTTACTCAGAACCATCATTGGCCTCTGGAATTCCCAGAACCATAACAATGGCTGATTGTTAGGTGAGGCTATCAGCATGGACTGTGCAATACCATCTGCCTCTTTATTTTCTAATGTTTTTTTTTTCTTTTGCTATTTGGGAGGGGGGGTCTATCAGTCTCAAAAGGCAGGAGAATGTGCATTTTGCTTTCTAGTTATTCAAGAAATTCGCAAGTACTGCATTGGTGCATCATGCAGACCAGCGGTCTTAATCCCATATAGGGTCAGTATGATGCATGGATGTAAGCCTCGTGAGAATAATCACTAGGGCTATATCGGGGGCTGTATTCATGGCGACCATTGGTCCTGATGCAGTCATGCTTTATCGGCCTTTAAAGGGTTAACATCAGAGTGTCTGGGTCTCAGGTGTTGCTGAGGTGATGGACAGTAATTGAGTGAAGGACTAAATTATTAACCCTCCAAGGTCTGCTGAGTTCTTAAATGCCCCGTTCCCTTCTACATTGTATCATGGTGCATGAATGCAGGCCCGCTATTTGATTCGCCATTTCAGAGGAACATATCATAGTTATGCTGGACATACAGCTGCTTAATATATATTATGTGTAGCTAATGGGCACAAAGTGATGGTATGTTGCAGCAATGAAATGCTGCCAAATTACCGTAGTACCTCTTATCAGAGATATGTACCTTTACATCTTTGCTCTTATAGCGAGGAATACCAGTGGACGCAGACATGGGCCAGCCTTCTCGCCTTTTCTCGCGAGAAATTCACCAACCTCACATTACGTAGACATTTGTACATTTTGGGAACGAGCAGCAAGACGAGACTTTGGCACCACTTTGGCTCGTCACGGTGTCTGGCATGTACATTTCAACCCCAGACGGGCACCAACTTTCGCGCGCCACATGATCCGTGCCCTTGCTATATAAGGGGCCATCCACAAATGACGTCATGCTTGAGGGGGGAGGGGGGGGGGTCAGGCCAGGCATGACGGAATTGCAAAATTGGCAAAAAGCATGACGGGGGGAGGGGGGTCCAAAATGGTCAAATTTTGCATGATGTCATTTATGGATGGCCCCTTTAAAAGCTGTGTCTTGTGCGCGAGGATAAGCATTAGTAGTGCCTTATCATAGAATCCTGCTAAGCTAAAGGCGCGCCTTATAGGGGTGCACTATTGCACTATAACGCAGTACGTAAAATGGCCATGTTTCACATTATAAGTATTAAGCTATGTGCGCCTTATATGCAAGGTACTACGGTATTGTAGTTGCCAAATGAATTGATGAATCGTGAAGACAAATGGGATTGAAGCTTCTGGCATCATGCCGTCCTGGAAGGGCTAATTGAGGGGTTAGGAGGGGAGCTGTGGGTGAGGTCCTCTGGGCCCCCTAGAGCTGCTCCTATTAAACATTAAAGGCTGCCCCTGATGTTAGAAGATGCTCCAAGTTAAGCAGTAAGCTGCTCTGTAATGTCAGAGGTAGAGCTTGCGACGCTCTATATAACGCTATACTACAATAGGTAGTGTAAGGCAGCTATTAGAAAAAAAAACACAAAAAAAACAACAACAGATTGCCTATAGATATCACCAAAGAGAGGGACCCTATCCTACATAGTATCCAAATTTACCACATTAACTTAAACTATGGTCACTAGATTTATTAAAGAAAATACTGAAGATTCAAAGATAACACTTAAAATCAACTTGCAGGCCTAATGCTGCAAATCCTAATAAGGTTCTTTATGAGCTATAGCTCTATGTATATACGGAAAATGAAATGAGAGTAGAATTGGGCGGCCCTGGGGGTCCTTATCAACAAGCAAATATATATCCAGTACTTCATGGTTATATGTGTGCCTCCTTGCAGTGTTATGATAACAGATACAGATATATGGGCAGGGTTGATTTAAACCGTATGTGGCCCCTCAGGGGTTATATCACTGTGCTACCTGTAGATTACACCTTACCATAGAAAGGTTTGTAACAGAAAGACAATAATTGAAAATACAAAAAAAGAATATAAAGAGTATCACTGATGGTATCCTCCGGGGCTGCTAAGACGAACCAATGAGCTACCACTCACCCATATATACCTCTTTATAATCCCTGTTGCCTGATAAGGTAGGAAAAAAACACTACAAATTAACATACCCTGGGAACATAAATATATTTCCTATCGCTGCAATAACAGAGATTAACTTCGATTGCCATTACAATTAAAATGGTAAAAGTGCATTAATCAATCATGCCATTTGGTTGTCTTGATGCATGGATGTGGCCCTAACTCGCCAGCAGGGTAACAAACATGGTTGATATGTTCCTGAGGGGGGTGCCAGGAATATATTCATGCATCACAAGCGATACCTAAAGGAAAAAAGGTATCTTCAGGAACATCAGGCAATATTGATATAATTCAATCAAATTAGAAAAGAATTTACTACCTATTCATAACAAATGGTGTTACTATGATAGTTCTATACACCATGTACCCAGTTATCTAGAGAAGGAAAGAAAAAGTCATTCTGACAAATTAATCATATTAAAAAAAAACACTTCAACTAATCGTCCCCTTTAAACTCACCCACATATATGCTCAGTTAGTGGCAGTGTTATACAGTGGTTAGTGTAGTGAGAAAAGTCTGAAAGAGAGAGGGGTAAAAAGGTCTCCTTACACTATTTTCAGTAACGTATCTTCGCTTATGACGCTAGTGGAAAACAACGCCTCTAAGAATAATGCTGAAGGAAGGTAGTACAATGACTGTGTGTGCACTAATGGGATCGGTGCACATCATTCACAATGAAAAACTGTGGCATATATATATATATATATATATATATATATATATATATATATATATATATATATATATATATATATATATATAACATGTGTAGGTGAGGATAGCTAGAGTTATCTTGCAGTTTACAGATAATGTTTATTCTTGTGTAGGTGGTACCATTCATACAGAGAACCCACAGGGCCTCTTTCGCTTCTTGTACTAATATGCATTTTCAAAAAGAAGTAAATGAAAGATATAGGGAAATTTCTATTTGGCAAAATGCGAGTTTCTATGTTCAAACCATCACATTGAAACATATGTGATAAGAGTATGGATATATTGTGTCACATCATTATTTGTCAACTAACTTTGAATTACTATTTTTTTTGTCTATTAATTTCATTACGTTCCCCAGATAATCTTATCTGTTTTATAGTTTTATAGTTGTCCTCCCAGGTCAGTGGTGGATGGCTGCTGGGTGACTGCTGGAATAGCTATCCTCCACTCCTATTTGCAGTGGTTGTTGAGAGAAGGACCATGATATAGGGACTGGGGCAGTAGACCCAGGGATTAAAGGATAGCTGTTGTCACAAGTACTCTTAGTCACTCCCCTAACCCTCTAAGGGCCGCTAATGCAGGAGTGCACCATGCCCATTGGTTCGGCATAATGCACCAATGAAGTGCTGGCGAGCAGACTCATCAGCACTTCATTGCAGCGTCACGCCAACCCTTCGGGACTGTATAAACCTTGCTGGATCGGCATGATGCATGAATGCGGTCATGATGACCAATGGTCACGATGCATCAAAGTATCATTGGCCCTTAAAGGGCTAAGATGGTTACAGACGACACAGGCTTTCTGCTAGAGGCTGCAGGTGGATGAGGCTATTACCGTAACTGTGATCATCCTTCTTATGTTCTTGCTACTCCAATGCTTCTGTCGGGCTATCAAGTTGCCCCTGTTTCTGTACCCTTTAAATGCAAAGAGTGCGTTAATTCATGACCATTAAACAATAATATTGTGGTATGTACTGAGAAAAGGGGTCTTAGCCCCCCCCCCCTGCACTAAGCCCCATTTTCGCAGATCATGTCATTTGTTATAATGCATTAATCGATGCAATTCTGGCAAGTAGCTCGGCAGGGTTGTATCTATGCATTATGCCAATCTTGGGGTTGATACCCTCCCAGATGTCTGGTTTTGTGTGGATATTTATTTATTTGTTATTTATGAAAAAGAAAAGAGATAGAGTCGTATTGCTCCAAACTCATTGGGTCTTTATTCCTTCGCCCGTGAGCAGTATTCCACTCAGCTCGAGGCTGACTCGTGAAGAAAGACTAATGCGGAGTTGCCCTCGTGAACCTTTGCCTATGTTCCCAATGTTTCCACCAATGTTTCCTCTATTTAATAAATGTATCTGTTTACTTTCAGACGCTGCAGTCTGTCAAATCAGAACGTGAACTAGCAGGTATGTGGAATTATTGTACTTGATATTTTGTATGGCTTAACCCTTCACAGATACCTCGGCAATGGCAGATCAAGGATTCAGAAAGGGCACTTATACATGAAGTACCCAACACTTTGGATAACAGGAGGGGAACACCCCTTGCTTCGGGCCAAATTTGCGGGCTGAGACATTTTGAATTTTACTACAGCCGCCAAAAATCAGGGGTATCCTACTCACTCCAAGCTTATCATTTCTAAGCAAAAAAAAAAATGCATGATGATTCTATTTTCTGTTGTATTTTGTCCACTTACCGAGATTTGGCATGTAATCTATAAAAATCTTGGTTAGTGTCAAAACTACTCAGCCGAAAGAAAAGGATAAGAGGTCATTCTCACTCTTTGTAACTCAGAGTTAAAACAAGCTGCCGGTGGTAAATTAATTTCTGATCGGCCTCAAGGAAACTCAAACACAAATAATTGTCACACAAATGAATCTCAGTTTAAATGGTAAACCTCACCTTTGATACAAGAGAGGAAAAACAAGTAATCAAAAAGAGCACCATCCTTGTAACCTCTGAAATCAAATTGGAGGTAGTTTTTTTCTTCTTCAAGGGGAACACCCTGGCTTTTGGTCCAAGACCACTTGGTCGTCATGGAAACAAGGATAACACTTGATTGCAACTGTAATCTAAAGAAATTCTTATTTCTATTTCACAAAGACAGGGTTTTATGCTAATAAGAAACAGCAAAAATGTGTTCAATGAGGCAAATTGTTCTTTAAAAGGTTTATCAAGAAAAGGTTCTAGCTTATCAATTCCATGTCTGCAGTGGCACCGTTTAATGTATAGTATTGAATAGTAACTAAAGTAACACATTGTAATTAATGAAGAATGGAGAAAGTGTAAATAATGTAGGTGGGGGGAAGGGCTCACAAATGTTGATTCCACTTTGGCAAGATGCATGAAATAGTCACTCTTTTAAAGTAAAAACATCAATAACAACAATGATAAAAACAACAACAAAACAACAATTTATTCTGGACTGATCCCTGACTCATTGATGGATAATATAAGTACCCATTGGCAATATAAGTACACGTGTAGAAACCAACATTTTATAGATTAATAGACCTATATGCAAAGTGGAAGTATTTTTATAATCAGACAGTAGTACTCTATAAATGGAATTGTTGCTAACAGCCGCTGACATAGTTTATTATATAAACAGGATGACAGTCTGTTTGTATACCTTCCTCATATGAGGTTATTGTTCATTGCTGGTTACCCTTTGCAGGTTGGCATTCTGTTTGTTTTTTGTTGTTATTGCTTTTAAGCATTTCACTTGGTCTGACACTCCCTTTTATTAAGTTCTTTTCTTTTCTAGCAACATCAAAACCACCATCTACATTTAGTTTACATTACAGCCCCTAACATGGCATTTTATGACTCTAACACATCATGACTGGTCTTAATTATTATGAGTACATTTATTGTATAACCCTGCAAACCATGGGGTCTTTATTCCATTGCAGCTACTGCAACCTATAGAATCTTTCTTAACCTTTTTGATCATTATAGATAAATACAAAACCAGCATGATCTATACAATACCAGCAAGCTGTCATCGAAACAACGGCGAATTCCTTGTCCAGCTTATGTGAAAATTACCTCCATAACAGCATATTAAATACAGTAAACTGAACCCTCCATATCACTATCACCATCCTCATGCAGGTGTATTATTGAAATTAGACCTTCCAGGAGCTGGCCAGTAACACACACCTATGCAATAGCAGTCACCCATTATAAGTAAGTCACTCTTCTCTGAAACTGAGTGCCTTAAGGTCAGATGTGAATGCAATACATCTATGTACATATAACTGAAGATTTCAAAATGCCACGGGCATGAAAATCCTAATGTTGGCCACATTCGAGGCTCACTTTCTAGAGCCCTAGCTGACATGCTTGGACCCCTAACCCAGTGGGCATAGAACGTTTAATCGACGTTGAAATAATGTTGATCATGGGTAACGTTCTGTGCCCACTGGGTTACCTTTTCAGACATGAGATTTTGAAGTATATGTATATTTTTCATAATAGTTGGACTTAATACCTTGGAAAATTTTGGTTCCTCATACATTTTATCTTGCAACTTTCAAATTCAAGGGTATTTCTACTTGTTTTTGTATGGTTGCACAGACTTCGCCTACAAGTCTGTATATCTGCACCATAAGGAGAAATAGTCATTATATAAAGTCTAAAACCATTCCACTTTCCCATTTCGCCTACCGGTATATAATGGCACTCAGTACTTACAGCCATACTTATATGTAAACGTGTGCATCATCCTGGTACAGATGTTAGTATTACTTCAGCCTTGTATTATGTAAATAGACCTCCTGTAGGGAAATAATAATAACTACCACAGGAAGCTTGCCCATCAAACAGGACCCCACTCACCCTATTGTATGTGCAAACCAATGCGTTTATATATATATATATATATATATATATATATATATATATATATATATATATATATATATATATGGGAATTACTAAAACAGTAGAGCAGTAGAGGGGTTGAATGTGGAGGTTTTACACTTACCAAATGGGATGTACTATATTCTACATAATACCTTGAAAATATCTGAAAAAAAAAATATTAAGAAATAGATAAAAAGAGTTAACCACATATACAGCTGAATAGTCTTTCTCTGTGCACTGTAAGAAATAACTGTTGAATCTACCAGGGATCCTTGTAAAACTGAAGAGTTCACTGCTATAATTGTATTGCAGTAAACCAATGTAGTTTTTACAAGAAGGCCCAGGTGGCAGTACGGTGGTACAAGGAATCTCTGAAAATAACGATGAATTTCTACCAACTTTGGGACAAGGATTCTGCCATTATTCTGACGACATTTTTTTTTTCAGTGTAGGCTATGTGTCATTCTTAGGGGGCTGATGTGCAACCTTGAAACTTCTCTTCATATCCTAATAGAAATTGGCTGTAGTAGGAAATAAAAAGAATGATCAATCATTCTAATAGATTTCAAATTGGTGAATGAATCAATTACTATGAACATACGCTAAGCTGTATTGATCTACCAAACATAGAAAATACACCACACAGTCTGATAAAGCTGCTCAGTAGCCGCTTATTACGACACACCATTATAGCATAATAAGGTATGAATGGGATGAGATAGGATCGGGCGATAATAGGGGATATTACGTCCGGAGATAGACCACAGGGTAGATTAGACCTGCAGATAATCACTTAAAGCTAACTGATACCGATGAAAAACCTGACTGATTTAGGGAAATAAGGTTTATACACCGCTATTATCTATTCAGTTCGGGGAACACCTTTTTTATGATTTTCATATAGATTACATATGGACGGATGACACTTATCTCAAAATCCACAGTATCAAACTCTCACAATATGGTGTGAATTGGGCAGAAGTCATCGAGTTTGTTTTTTTTTCTGACCGAAGGAGTAAGAATATCTTTAAAGACGGCATAGTGTGAGTGTGCCAAATCTTTTTGGCGTAAAGCATCAATATACTACCCAGGTGAGTAACTCGCCAGTAAACTGCCAGAGGAGCTCTCTGGGCGAGTTATTCACTCAGGCTGTCCAGGCAAGTAGAGAGGGTAGCCAATGTGTTCTGCTAGACCTTGAGACATCATGCCATCCTTATTATTCAACCGCAGATGCAGATAACACCATACCAATTGGTCGCCATGATGCACCAATGAAGTGCTGGCGAATGTGCTCGGCAGAACTTCTTTGGACCCCCCAGAATCTATACCAGCCCCATAGAGTAAGCATGATGCATGAATGCAGTCCTGGATAGTAAACGCACTAGTAAGGCATTTATGCATCATGACAACCAATAGGCATTGTGCCCTAATGCTTCACCAGCCTTTAAAGGGTTTACATGGCTAAGTGTGTGTATGTATGATAAGTCTGACTGTGACATAAGTACCCTTGTCATGACTAATGTCCAGCTGTACATGGTCCTGTACACACACCATTATCTCGACACATAGTACAACCCAACACTCTCCTAACACACCTCTCTGGTACACTATAACTCTGCACCAATCTATAAGCACCCAGAGTGTGAGAAGCTGGGGCAGGCCACCACAACTTCTCTGTGTCCATGGGAACAAGATGGAAATAGGGCATAAACTTAGGCTCAAAATGTCCACAAAGAAAATTTATGAAAAGGAAAGAATAAAGGTATATTATGAGGGCTGTGAACTATATACTGTTTGCTTGCTTATTTGAAAAATTTAGTCCCTACCATAATCACCACAATTTGTCATAGATGGCGCTTTATATATGTTGCTCAAAGGTAGCCGCATCGCCTCCAGCAACATGTCCAGAATAAATCGAACCGGAATTTCATGATAAATTGAACAAGGATCTAGACCTTTGCATCTCAAATGAGATTGATATAATAATGGGATAGGGAAAATGGGAGGCCTGGACCTCAAATCAGATCCAAAGTTCGTTGAAAATTACATTTCTATACAAATTCTATATAGGTATGTTTAGGGGCTACTGCGCTTGAGCCGACAACTGAAGGTGTTCGAGGTTGGGCCCCCACTGGGCCCCCCCCCATGAAGATTTGCTTCCTACGCCTCTGCACACTCCTGCATCTGCGACAATTAGAGTATTGAACATATAATAAAGTAATGGGAGCCTCCCTTAGAGTTGATGACAGAGGTTTATTTGCACACACATTTATAAAAGCTCTTCATGGAGAGTGTCCACTATCAATGATTAATCTACTAAGATAAGGCCAGATGTAAGTGTGGACTGATAGCCGCAATTCTCTCCTTACTGATCTAATCAATACTCTTACCCAATGGCCTAGTTAGTCTTGTCAACGAATGGATTTCCACACCTGGGACATGCCATCACAGCAAATAGTGTAACGAAGAAGCCAGAGGGTTTTGCGATTTTTGTACTTGCTGCCTTAGAAATTCATATCAGTTTTGAGAAAAGCTTATGATTGTCTGATGAGCTTGTTGCCGCAAGTTTCCCATGGCAGGACTAGAATTAGCAGGAATCTGTCTCTATAAAACCAGTCTAGTGCTTTTTCTCAGCGGCGTGGAAAGCCGTTTCAGCGTGGGGGAGGGGCAAAACGGACCTAGCAATTTGAATATAAAAGGAAATGGACATCAAACTTTACATATAAAACAATGAATGCCGATTTCCATGTGAATGCCAAGTTCTGAAATAAAGGGAATTGTAGCACGAAAGGCACTCCATACATATGTATAACACCCTCCCAAGGACCGTTAGGACCCTAATGCACATGTTACCCATACAACAAACTGCACATCATACATCCTACTGTTTAGGATATATACATAGCATATACATCCTGTAGGACCTTAATAACACAATAACCACACCACTGGAGGCACACAGGAGGAGGCACCAGCCTGCAGGGGGTATACTGAGGAGGAACGCCTGGGTGATATATTGTTTATTGTCGTAATACTCTCCACATATATAAACCGCGACTTATATGCGAGGATTATGCACTTGTGTGCCTTACAGAAGCAGCAAAGGTGCGCCTTATAGGCTAGGGATGCACCTTATGGGCGAGGATATTCTATATGAAATTAGTACTAAACTGGTTGAATTCAAATCCCAGGTGCGCCCTTTAAGATTTCCTCAGGGTATACATGTATGAGGTGCGCCTTCTACACAGGTACAGTAGCGCGCTTTAACATTGAGATATGGTGAGACTGTACACCAGGCAATGACTTGAACACTAATAGAAAGGAATATCATTTTGAAAAGGCAAGGGCCGATGAAGTAAGGGAGCAGAGGACCTTGAATAGACTGCTTGCTGAATCAGCAAATTCATAACTTTCAAGGAAAAGGAACCACATGGAATAAAAAAGTGTAGGCAGGAATAGAAAAGTGTAGGCAGGCTTGGCAGCAGGACGAGATTCGGGTTACAATGGCTCACTGGGACTGTGGAGGGCTTTCCGCCAGCAGGATATTTAGAAGATCCATCTCACTCAATCCACAAGGTAGGTGCATGCATGGTGTCTTTTACACGCCCTTATTGTCAGGAAAACTCATGGAATGTCATAGAATTCCTGAATATGTCATCATCAGTCAGGGAAAGTCATGGGAATTGAGAAAAAAAACCTGAATATATCATAGCAAAAGCAGTTGGAATGTAGGAAGTCCTTTCTCGCAATTTCAGAAAATCAATGTCATGGAATTTCATGGACAGTATTATGGGAACCCTGTAACTGTTGAGGGGCTGCATAGTGCCTCAGTGCATTTATCCCTTTTCTCCTTATTTCACATGAATGCAGCAGCCCATCTCAATAATGAAGAGTTCCTGTGCCCAGTAAGACTAGGTTAATGAATCCGGCCGATGAAGTAAGGGAGCAGAGGACCTTGAATAGACTGCTTGCTGAATCAGCAAATTCATAACTTTCAAGGAAAAGGAACCACATGGAATAAAAAAGTGTAGGCAGGAATAGAAAAGTGTAGGCAGGCTTGGCAGCAGGACGAGATTCGGGTTACAATGGCTCACTGGGACTGTGGAGGGCTTTCCGCCAGCAGGATATTTAGAAGATCCATCTCACTCAATCCACAAGGTAGGTGCATGCATGGTGTCTTTTACACGCCCTTATTGTCAGGAAAACTCATGGAATGTCATAGAATTCCTGAATATGTCATCATCAGTCAGGGAAATTCATGGGAATTGAGAAAAAAAACCTGAATATATCATAGCAAAAGCAGTTGGAATGTAGGAAGTCCTTTCTCGCAATTTCAGAAAATCAATGTCATGGAATTTCATGGACAGTATTATGGGAACCCTGTAACTGTTGAGGGGCTGCATAGTGCCTCAGTGCATTTATCCCTTTTCTCCTTATTTCACATGAATGCAGCAGCCCATCTCAATAATGAAGAGTTCCTGTGCCCAGTAAGACTAGGTTAATGAATCCGGCGAATTACTTGAGATTTTCAATCCTGAGTGGTCTGTATCTTTTTCTTTTTTTGGGGGGGCGATTACCCTAAAGATCTATGGCCTATAGGGAAAAAAGAACAAATATCTTAAAGAATCAGTCCCACAGGGATATAGTCCCCATGTCCAGCCGATCTCTGCAGTTTAGCTTCAACCATAATTTTTTTTTCTTTTCTGATCCTATCTATGTAATCACTTCCTGTGGGAAATGTCAAGGGTGTGGGTGATAGGTGATAGCAGCTAGTATCTAATCTACCTACTCCATCACCATAACTATGTTAGTGTGATATATCTATAAGTTACTAAATGATGCCTGGAGGTCAGGGAAAGGCCATCTACGGAGGGAAGGAAATATTTGCCGTGTTTACAAGTACATATGGTATACAATGTCACAGTGCATGACTGCTTATGATCTCTGTTAAGATTTTGACAGAAAACAATTTTAAAGTCAGCCCAAATGCTGTGACCTTTGGACAGTGTACATTCCATAAATTCAATCTAAGGAATCAGGTATTTCCCAACTGAGCTACTGAGGTTTTCATGATATGTATAACCAAAGGTATCAAGCACACACTGCAAACTTCTATTTTATGTGCAAACGTCCACCAGGTTGTTCAGATAGTCACTGCAGTCAAAACTGAGGTAGTTGCTGGAATGGGCTTTATCGCTCTTTACTGCTGAGTTTTCTTCCAACGATCTGGCTAGCTAGGCCTATCTCGATCCTGAGACAGACTCAATGGTAGCTCAGATATCTAGAAACCCCAATTCTTGCCTAGTCCATCCCCAGAACAGAGGTATAGTTAACCATTATCAGCTTCAAAAAAAGCTTCAAATAGCTGCTATACGCATCCTTTGCCATGCTCAATAATTAACTGGGGGACTTCATGTGATTGTCAGCCCAGGTATTTACTGTAGCCAACTTCTGCTAGACTCACCAATATTATAGCTTGGGGACCTTCTATGGTTGTCAGGCTCACCAGCAGCTCAGAGGTGTACTATAGACAACCTCTGTTGGCCTCACAAACAGCTTGGATGCCTTCTATGGTGAATCCTGCGCACTATCCTGCCATATTAGCACGGTGTAGGGTGACATTGCTTGAGGCGCCCTCTTACGTCTCCACACTACGACCCCGACTACGACACAGGAACTCTTCATTATGGAAGGGGAGGAGATTACTGAGGGCCTTTAGTGCCAGAGGGATCTGGTGACGTCATGTGTTGTTGCTGCCGTAACGTCACAGAGCTTCTGCGTACTAGGCAGCAGAAATATCAAAGCGGTTTTCCTCCAAGTGTAAAATAACACAGGCTGCTCTTTCCCTCGACACAAGAAATCTCACGGAGAGACCACCTGTTCGGATTAGTATCATTATCTTGACTCAAAAGGACAGATCTAGACTTATGCAAAGTACGCCTAATAGGATACAATTTGTCAGATAATTTGAGTTGTGACTTATTTCCACCCTGTCTCTTATGATGAATAAACTTGACGAGAGAAAAGGAGAAGAAATCTGCCATGAACTAGTAAGCATTCTAAGATTCAGTATGCAGCATTGCACAAAATCTTGTTCAATGTGTAGACCCTATGTGATATTTGTTATGTCAGTGAGAACCAGAGAGTAGTGAGGCATTGCATTAAAATGTCATATTTAGTGTATTACAAGAGAAATAAATGAAGTTTTATGATAATACCACCTGGCAGGGCCTTAAGACAGGGAAGGACCAGGTAGAATTACTTTTGATATAAGACCTTGTATCCTTTTATCAAGTGGACAACCTACATGTACCACCATTAAAATCTTGGCAGCTGGAGACAGGAAGATTTTATGAACACATTATATACATGTATGATGCTATAAAGAGTACAAGGTGAGCATGGTGTAGCTGCAGCTTATGATCTCATAATGGTGGCATTTTGTTACACCTGTATAAACCCTTTAAAGGCAGCTAATTGTGTGCCATAGTGCGAACTATACTTAGCTTGCAGCCTTGATTTAAAAAAGAGCATAAAGTATTGGCATGCTAAACTTCTTTAGCATGCCACTATTCACTTCTGAATATCTAGAGTAATATGGCATCATAAAAGGATCCAGGGGGAGGGCCTGCTGATTTATTTGGGTTCGACCAATGAAGGGTGCATTAAAGAATGACATCAAAATAATGATGGTTCTCTGCCAACTTTTGGGCAAAGCTTTCATTGTTATTTTCACAGAGAATACTTATAGCACAATACCTAATTAACTTTACAGTTTACGGACATGCCAGGTGGATTCGGCAGTCAGTTACATGTATCAGAGTGAACGTACTGCTTAAATGCACAAGGATAAATTGCACTCGTGCTTAACACTAAAGGTTGATATACTCATAGTACTTTGAGAAATAAACGTTAATGGAGTTGCGTCATGCTATAGCGAGGATTCATATTGATGTAGTGTGCGCGGCCATGATGGACCTGACCTCAGAATTTCTTGCAAGATTCAGACGGGTGCCAAAGTTTCAATATAGTCTCTATTTTTTAGTAAGAAAAATAGACTTCCAGAGTTTTAAGTTCAGGCCTCAAGCTGGTGGTTGCCGATGGCACTATAGGTATAATGGCGTTAGGTACGAGGGTAACCTGATATTGAGTAGTGCATGGAAAGGGGGACCTTTAACAGGCATCAATATGACTTTCTACCTACTTCGGGAGTATGACATTGAATAACCGGCGTGCCCCCTCCTTGAAAAAGGAGGGTGACGCCCAAAAAGGAGGGGGCGCACCCCATATTTTAGAACAAATCCTAGGGTTCAAAATATGCAAGTAAACTATTTAGTACTGGCAAAAAGAAGGGGTCCCCGCCCCAGCGCCCCCCTCTAAATCCGCCACTGGAATAACACCATCTCGGCAGGAGGAGCCCTTAAATGGAGGACTACAGGCGGGTTTGCTAAATACTTAGTTCATAGTTTTCCTTTCATTTTACATAGATAATTGTATAAAATCTCCAAACTCACATTCATAGGTATGATATCTACGTCATGTTAGTAATTGAAGCACTTTAAGTCCAAACTAACCGCCTCATCCGGTACTTAAGTGGTTATATTAGCTATGTATGGATCAGGATATAGAGGACGGAGTGCTGTTCTCCGTCAATCCTGTCTTTAATCAAATGTTGTCCATTGACGTCACATCCCAGTACAGGGACACCTGTATGCCGGTAATAGTCAATGGTAATTGGACAAACAGAGCAGTCAGTTAGAACCTTCTAAGGACATACTTCTAAGGCTGTTAGAGACCTTTAACACTTTAAGGGCCATTGATGCAGCATGCCCATTGTTATTCTTAATACAGGAATGCAGCCCTGGACAGCCCCTGACGAGAAACCATGAGGGTGCTGCATGCATGCATCAGTGCATCGTGCCGACCCAGTAGACACAACCTGGTGTATTCTTGTAGCACATGTGTTTATATCACTGTGTAATTGTTTCATATGGGGGTGCAATTAACCTGGTTTTAATCACTCATTTAGCTAGACGTGCTTTTATGTAGACGTGAGGTACAAAAATTCTCTAATTATCACCTGTTGTGGAATGGGGCTTGCCAACGTCAATATAATATAGCGGAATTAATGTTTGTCTTGTGAATTGTAAATAGAAGCTGTAGGGAAAGGCTTCTTATTCCAACTTTTCGTATCATTAGCTGTACATACTCCCCCCTCCCTTATTCACTCCTTCCCTCCCAGGCTTCCCCAGCCCACTTAAAATTGTCTACATCTCCTCTTTCCTATCCTCTTGGATGTGTGTGGTGCACATATGCGTGGGCACTGATGCATTCCTCTGTGAAATTATGTAATGTACTTCTCGCCATGAATATGACCTCAGCTTTCGAAATGGCATTAAACATCCATTACTCACTCACTCCTTCCCTCCCACTCCTAGCCCACACCCTCCCTATCTCATCACCTCCATTCCTTCATTTCTCACCTGTCCTCCATCTCCTGTATCTATACTTTCTCCCACCCACTGGGCTCATCTTTCTTCCTCCCTGTGTCCCTTGGTCCCTCGTCTCCCCTTTTCTCTCTCACTCCCCCTTTCTCTCTCCCATCCCCCCTCTGTACCTTCATTTTTGCCTCCGACTCTCCATCTCTTCTTTATTCATCACTCTTCCATCCCTCTTATTCTCCAACCTTCTCTCTTTTATCCATCCCCGCCCTCCTCTCCATTCATCCACTTTCCCCTTTCCCACCCACCCTCCTCTCTTCTCTCTCTCTCTATAATATTGCCCCTCCAGTCCCATCCGTTTCTCCAGTCATCACAATAACTACACGTACTGGTCTCGCTACCTCGCTACCTCCTCCCTCACACCTTTCCTCCCTTCAGCTGAATATCTTCTAGAGGTTATATCAGAACTTATCATACTTTATTGCCTCATTCCCACCACACGGCTTTCATGCATCACGATAACCAATGAATGTGATGCATTTAAACAACTATTAGTACTTACAGGGTTATCCCAAAACAACGCAGATCATAAACTAATCGCCTACAGCAACGCCACAAATGTGCTGATTTTGCACTTCTTACACCAAAGGAATCAGGGATCAAGATGTCAGATAAAAACAGTCGTCATCCTGTGGTGCGGCCTGTTGTTGCCTCCTCAAGGACCTTTAAGTTAATGCCTTACGGGCTCTCACGTACTTTTGTTAGCCTAGAGAATTGGTATTCACTAAATAGGTTATCTTTGCAGTTGCTGTTATGTTAGGTATGTCTTTGGGATCGCAGTGCCATTTCTGACCTGTTGCTTGCAAATACATGGCTAGGGCTAAAGCCTTCGCAGGATTACACAATGCTCTACATTAGTACGCGAGTAATTCGCCGGCACTATATTGTTGCATCATGCTAGCCCCGAAACGTAGGTTATTTCTAGAGGCCATGCATTATGGATAATTTTAAAGCGGTCTTAAAGAACCATAAATTACTCTGACAAAGGGCCTAGCACAATTTTATGCCACCTGAATGGTAAAAATCCAAATGTCCTCTGCTCCTTTGGGACATAAAAACCCATTAGAGGTTTTGAACTTAAAGTCGTTGTGGCAGGGTGTCCGTATCATGTTGATGTTTTATGCCCGCTGGTTCAGCCTCTACACCATACTATTGTGAGGCAGAGTCAATGAGGTAGTGTACATTCCAAAGTACAGTCATGTCTCTATAAACCGGCCACCTCCATTTCAGATAAAAATTGACCAGTTCCTGAATCGACTGGTTCTCTGAATCAGGATTACAATAGAATTCAATGGTCACATTTTAATCTCTTTGGAGTGATTGATGGCTGGTAGGTGAAGCAGCCGCCTTATTGAAAACCGATATATCAAGACCTGACTGTAGCAGTTTTGATAAGTGTCAGCCTCAAAATAAGGTCTTTCACTAAAAAGGTATCATGATTGAAGAATACATTAGAATTGATCATAATTAATTGAAAAAGAACCAGTCTTGTGGAGGGTTAATCGATAAGCAGTGAGGCGCTAGAATGGGCCAGACAGGTTATTGGTACATGTATGAAACACTTTCAATCCAAAATGTGCCTCAGTAGGAAACAATCTACATGTAGTATTATGAAACAATGAGGTTAAAACAAACACACTCTATAATCATGGAGTGCATTACCAACAAAATGGTGTAGCTGTCACTCAAACCCCACAGATGAAATGAATGGCCACCTAGTGCTTGAAAAAAACTAACCTCTTCTTCCTGTGTCCTCCGGCTGTGCAGCCATGCTGTTTCCACTTCATTTCTTTTTTGTTAAAAGGGGTGTCTGTCCTCTCTCTTGTTAGCTCTTTTTGTGCCTTTGGTCCTGTCGTTTAATACATGAATCAGGGTTTCTCACCAACATTGCCAAAATGGGAAATCATTTTTAACAAAAGTTGTCAACATGAAGAGAGTGTGCCATGTATGACAATTTAAATCTGACAGGTTTTGCCTTGTTTATTTTATGCTTCTGACTTTGAAAACTCCTATTTATTCAGTGTACCCCGCCTATTGTTAGGACTAGGCCTTCACTTTAGCCACTTAAATAATGTGATTTAGTATATTAATGATTCCCCACCAGCACATCCTGACTATAGGTAGAATCTGCAAGGTGCAGTAGGGGGCTATCCTTGGATGAATTTAAACCGTGCCGAGGTACTTCGGAACTGGTTTAATAAACCTCATCTCCGCTGGGCAACACGGTGCATCAATGCAGGAATAATACAACATATTGATTCTATAATGGGTACATCAGATCTTTACACGTGTACTATTCAAATTCTATAATTTTCTCAACTTAACTGAACTTATTTTCTGTCTGAACGAGAACATAAATCAGAAATTTAAATTGCTTATCAGACAAAGCATTTACTATTAATTCTCTTGCCATAAATATTGCCTGAGCTGTGTACATAACCAGAATTCATTAACTCGTGAATGCCATTTAGCCTTTACCCTTACCTGTCCCCTGGCAACCGCCTCCAATAATATCCCCATGTTGCTTGAATTTGGTAATCATGTTTGCAAAAGGTAGGCATAGGGACCATGTAAACCTTACTCCCAATTTCCTCTGTTGTATGCGTTAACCTCGTGTAGTCTACCCATCATTATTCTTTCACTGACTGCCCTATAACTCTGCTCTTTTTTCATATTCCACTTATTCCACCATCCTATGCTCATCAATTCCCCGCCTCTTTTCTCACCTTACTCCCCCTCCCCCCATCTTCCCTCTCTTCCTCTAACCCTGAACGCCCCCCCCCCCCACACATGTCTTTTCCTGTGATCCTTGCTCCCTCGCCCCCAGCCCATCATCACCTGCCCCCACCCTGCCAACTCTCTCCGTCTTCCTATAGTTATTCTATGGTCTTAGACAGACCATAGAATACTTACAAGAACCATGTTCACCGATATTGAATCGCCCTTCTAGTGTAGACTTGCTATAGCCTAGCCACATATTGCCCTTTTTGTACTCATAGGATTACACATAGGGTTGCACAGGGACCAACCTATCCTTTTAATATTGGCTGTTAGTGCTTGGACAAAGAAAGTCTACTCACCCTGGATATAGCTGTGAAAACCCATTTTAACCCTTTAATGCACTGGTGTCTGTTTCTATAGGGGTATACATAGGGCAGTGCATAGGGTTTATGATGCATTGATTTACACTGTGATCCTTACAGGCTGTCCAGGGGCCACACATACTTCCCTATGATGCATTGATGCACTTTAACCCTTTATGTATGGCATGATGCATTGATACACAGTCAACCCTTTATGAATGGCATGATGCATTGATTCACTTTCAGCCTTTATAGATAACATGATGCATTGATGCACATTTAACCCTTTATGGATGGCATGATGCATTGATGCACATTTAACTCTTTATGATTGGCATGATGCATTGATGCACATCTAACCCTTTATAGATAGCATGATGCATTGGTGCACATTTAACCCTTTATGGATAGCATGATGCATTGATGCACAGTTAACCCATAATGAATGGCATGAGGCATTGATGCACTTGAACCCTTTAAGAATGGCATGATGCATTGATGTACTTTAACCCTTTATGAATGGCATGATGCATTGATGCACAGTTAACCTGTTATAAATGGCATGATGCATTGCTGCACGGTTACCCCTCTATGAATGACATGATGCATTGCTGCACTTTAACCTTTTATTGAAGGCATGATGGATTCATGTGCAGTTAACCCTTTATGGGTGGCATGATGCATTGATACACAGTTAACCCTTTATGAATGGCATGATGCATTGATGCACATCTAACCCTTTATAGATAGCATGATGCATTAATGCACATTTAACCCGTCATGGATGACAAGATGCAGTGATGCACATTTAACCCTTTATCGATGGCAAGATGCAGTGATGCACATTTAACCCATTATGGATGGCAAGATGCGGTGATGCACATTTAACCCTTTATCGATGGCAAGATGCAGTGATGCACATTTAACCCATTATGGATGGCAAGATGCAGTTATGCACAGTTAGCCCTTTATGAATGGCATGATGCATTGATGTACTTTAACCCTCTTGGATAGCATGATGCATTGATGCACAGTTAACCCTTTATGGATTTCACAAAGCATTGATACACATTTAACCCTTTATGGGTGGCATGATGCATTGGTGCACATTTAACCCTTTATGGGTAGCATGATGCATTGATGCACAGTTAACCCATTATGAATGGCATGAGGCATTGATGCACTTGAACCCTTTATGAATGGCATGATGCATTGATGCACAGTTAACCTGTTATGAATGGCATGATGCATTGATGCACGGTTAACCCTCTATGAATGACATGATGCATTGATGCACTTTAACCCTTTATTGAAGGCATGATGGATTGATGTGCAGTTAACCCTTTATGGGTGGCATGATGCATTGATACACAGTTAACCCTTTATGAAAGGCATGATGCATTGATGCACATCTAACCCTTTATAGATAGCATGATGCATTAATGCACATTTAACCCTTTATGGATGACAAGATGCAGTGATGCACATTTAACCCTTTATCGATGGCAAGATGCAGTGATGCACATTTAACCCATTATGGATGGCAAGATGCAGTTATGCACAGTTAACCCTTTATGAATGGCATGATGCATTGATGTACTTTAACCCTCTTGGATAGCATGATGCACAGTTAATACTTCATGGATAGCATGATGCATTGATGCACAGTTAACCCTTTATGGATAGCATGATGCATTGATGCACAGTTAACCCTTTATGAATGGCATGATGCATTGATGCACATTTAACCCTTTATGGATAACATGATGCATTGATGCACAGTTAACCCTTTATGAATGGCATGATGCATTGATGCACTTTTAACCCTTTATGGATAACATGATGCATTGATGCACATTTAACCCTTCATGGATAACATGATGCATTGATGCACTTTAACCCTTTATGAATGGCATGATGCATTGATGCACAGTTAACCCTTTATGGATAGCATGATGCATTGATGCACAGTTAACCCTTTATGAATGGCATGATGCATTGATGCACATTTAACCCTTCATGGATAACATGATGCATCGATGCACTTTAACCCTTTATGAATGGCATGATGCATTGATGCACTTTAACCCTTTATGGGTGGCATGATGCATTGATACACAGTTAACCCTTTATGAATGGCATGATGCATTGATGCACATTTAACCCTTCATGGATAACCTGATGCATTGATGCACTTAACCCTTTATGGATGGCATGATGCATTGATACACAGTTAACCCCTTAGGGATAGCATGATGCATTGATGCACAGTCAACCCTTTATTGATAGACAAGGCATTGATGTGCAGTTAACCCTTTTATGGATGTCATGATGCATTGTCAGCAAATATGTCAGTAATAATGCACTATTTGTCAGCAATTAGTCAATTTATGTTAGTAATTACTCACTTTTTGTCAGTAATTAGTCCAAATATGTATAACATAACACTTAGTCCACATATGTCAGTAATTACTCACAATTTATCAGATATTAGTCAATATATGTCAGTAATTACTTGCCATTTATCAGCAATTAGTCAATATATGTTAGTAATTACTCACCATTTGTTAGCAATTAGTCGAAATATGTCAGTATTTACTCACAATCTGTCAGCAATTAGTCAATATATAACCAAGGAATAGCCATTGATTCAATTGTGCATCCTCCCTTTCTCACAATTTGTCAGATATTAGTAAAAATATGTCAGTATCTATGGACTATTTGTCAGCAATTAGTTAATATATGTAAGTAATTATTCACTATTTGTCAGCAATTAGTCAATACATGATAGTAGTTACTTACATTTTATCAGCATTTAGTCAATATATGTTAGTAATTGCTCACTATTCACTAATATCTGACACATTGTGAGTAATTACTGACATATATGTTAGTAATTGTTCACTATTTGTCAGCAATTTGTCAATATATGTCAGTAAGTACTCACTATTTGTCAGCAATTAATCAATATATGTCAGTATTTACTTACTATTTGTCAGCACTAGTAATTGTTCACTATTTGTCAGCAATTCGTCAATATATATCAGTATAATTTTACTCACAATTTGTCAGCAATTAATCAATATATGTCAGTACTAAGTCACTCTATATCAGCAATTGTCAATACATGTCAGTATTTACATTTTATCAGTATTTAGTCAAATGTTAGTAATTGCTCACTATTTGTCAGCAATTAGTCTATATGTCAGTAATTACTCACTCTTTGTCAGCAATTATTCAGGATATGTCAGTACTTAGTCACTAGATATCAGAAATTAGTCAACACATGTCAGTATTTACATACAATTTGTCAGCAATTAGTCAATAAATGTCAGTATTTTACTCACTTTTTGTCAGCATTCAGTCAATATATGCCAGTACCTCCTCCTATGTCGGTAATAATGCAGTATTTGTGAGTAACTATTCAATATATGTCAGTACTTACTCACTATTTGTCAGCAATTAGTTAAAGCATAGTTTAGCATAGCACATAGAAAACAGTTGCCCATAGATCATTTTAGGGCAATGCCCTATCCTTAGACATTTTTTTATGTGATATAGATGGTGCCAGGAGTATTCCCCTTGTCGTGTTCATGTACCATACTACTGATCCTTCTCATGTTGTAAAGGGGTGCAATATGATCTCCTAATGCTGCCTGTGAATGGATCACCATACCTACTGCCATATAGGCTGCCACTCAGTGTGCCAGATCCAATGTCTAATGTCTCGCTATGTGGCTGTATAGAGCTACCATACTACCTCGAGTGATCTGGGCTTCCCTAGCCCACTTAAAAGGGTCTACTTCTCCTCTTTTCTATCCCCTCGGGATGTGTGTGGTGCACATATGCGCAGGCACTGACACATTCCCCTGTGAAATTGTGTAATGTAGTTCTCGCCATGAATATGACATTAGCTGTCGAAATGGCGTTAAACATCTATTACTCACTCACTCCCACTCACCTCAAGTGATCCACTGAAACTGGGGATTGTCCAATGTGCGCAGGCATTGCTGAAGCTGGTTACCGGCAGTTATCACTGATAACAGTTATTAAATGGGTACCATCTGCCCTCCCCCGAGAGGTCTGCAGTGAATAGTTTGCATTAGTTGCAGTACTAAATTATCAACTTTAAGGCCTATAACTCTTTCCAAAGTTAGGGCTGCGGCTTATATGTGGCTGTGGCTAAAATGTGAGTTTTATGATAGCTACACTTCATTAGTTTTATGATAGCTACACTTCATTAGATTTCAAATGCAGAGGAAAACCTGTGAAGAATTGTTGGTTCATTATGGTGAAGCAAGGGGACATCTCCTATGAAGGTTAAGCCACCAGGGAAGCCATGCTTCAAATCTTAAATGAAGCCACACTTATCACCAGACTATGTGTGCCTTTCCTTTTTTTATCATCGATAATTTCTTTTCCTTTCAACTTTATTTCTATAGGTTAAGCCTTTTTACTTTATCTTATCAATTAAACACTTGGAAAATCGTGTGATACCATCTCCTAAAAGAGATTTGAAGTTAATGAAACATTATGGCTCCAAATTGACACATGGGTGTTAAGCGGATAAAGGTCTCTCTTTCACATCAGATGTGGATCCAGTGGAAATGGGAGGTATTGTAGAATATTCTGACATTACACTGTGTGAAGCTAGTTGTAACCTTTTCTGCTCATCACTGAAACTTAGTGTTCTTGTACACACATTTGAATCAACTGCATCAGGCCCTTTCAAATTCAACCATCATGCTAAATATTGATCTTTATAATTTTGCTATACATGTCAACTACTTGAAAACAGCATATAACCTCAAATCAACCTTTACATTCACAAGCCAGATACTAAATGGATCATAAGAGCACTTTCATAGTGCATAATTCTCACCAGTCGGCATGATGCATGAATCATTGAATGCAGCACTGAACAGAGCTATACATTCATGGATCATGGTGCAGTGAAACTTGGGTAAAACAAAATAGGTTACAACTCATTTTGAGAAAGAAATTTGGTTACAACTCATTTTTAGAGTGGTATTTCTACCATTTCTATACGAATCCAACTTGATTACAATGAATTGTTGTTATAAAGAACATTTTAAGCCTAAAGTTACGTGTTTGCTGTAACTAGGTTTAACTGTATTAGAGGGAAAAATCCATTGAAGCAATCTGTCACCTTGAAAGGACCCTGCTGTAGGGAATGTATGCTTTTCTACAAGGCACATTACCTTGCTGCCTTCATATGGCTGATACTATTTTACAGTGGTGACCTTCTGTATGAGAATACGCCATGTGCTTTACTTTGACATGTAATGTCTCAAAGAGAAAGTCTGTATACAGCTTCTTCCCACGTGTTTGTGTTGAACGAGATTGGACCATGTGTGACTTTGTAAGCTGTATACTGTATATGTTACATATATTTTATGTATTATACATTGTATGTGACATCAGCCTTTTCATGGGGATAAATTTAATTTCAACGAGAGTGGATGAAAAAAGAAACATATAAAAGAAAAAAAAACAGTAGTTTTTACCATAGTTGATTAAATACAGAAGGCAATTGGAAATATGTTGGAAGGGAAGGGGGTTTCTATAGGGAGGGAGGACGAGGGGAATGATATCACATTAAAAACCGAGAAGAATGAATATTTAACGTTAAACTGATTCCAGATATTGTCAGCTCTCGGTAGAGGTTTTCTTCAAAATACTTTAAGTTAAATGAGATTAACAAAAACATGTTGCTGTCTGCCGAATAGAGAGTGGCATCCTTGGTAGGGGGATTTGTGTGCCTTTGAAATAGGGTAGGAGGTGGATGCTTATGGCACCTGTCAGTGACAGTGTAGTCTCACCCCTCTCACTAACTACCTTCTTACTGCTAGCCACTGACCCCTCTACACCTGCTTCACTCTCTTAGCTCTTTAAGGGCTGCTGATGAAGGAGAGCATCATGTCATCATCTGGGTGCGGGCCTGATAAATTCTCAACAACATGGAAGTGAAAAGAATTATTCAATATGGCATAAAGACTTTTGTCCCAATACAATATTCATATAATGTCCTTTCACGGACTAGGAATTCCTATCCCACAACTCCCTGAGGAGTGCATCATGTCCATTGGGTGTCATGATACACCAATGAAGTGCTGGCGAGACTGCTCATCAGCACTTCATTGGAGCATCATGCTGACCCTCTGGGAGTGTATGAACCCTGAAGGGTCGGCATGATGCATGAGTGTAGCCTTGGTGAGTTACTCGCCAGGTCTGCATTCATGTATCATGACGTACAACATACATGCAAACTCTTCAGTTTTCTCAGTTTTTTCTATGATCTGTCAGGGTCATTCTTGTGATTCATCCAGATCCAATGAGATATTATTTTACCATTTATATAGAGGGGTAGTCTTAGAACATTTTGGATACAAGGGTATTAGCCATCCATAAAAAGCACCAGCATGCACCATTTGGCTTCTCAGAATTCCAATTTTTTTATGGGGGAGAAAGACCCCCCAATTTCCATGATTCAATCTGACTTCTAAGGAAAAATCTCATCACTTCTATTGCCTCAGTTCTTTTCTCGTCCACAGTTTGCATGTATGGACCAATGGGCATGATGGATAAATGCATTAACGGCCCTTAAAGTGTTAAATGGATAAGGGCTGCTAAAGCATTAGTGCATCATGCCTATTGGTAATCTCGTTGCATTGATGCCGCTCTGGTGAGTTAACCTTTATGCATCATGACGACCCGACCAGGTTGATACCCGCCCAGAGGGTCATTATGATGCTCCATTCAAATTACTGGCGGGCCTCACCAGCACTTCATTGGTGCATCATGACCACCGATGGGCATCAGTGAGTCGCCGGTTGTAGGCTAGGTGTTTCCAAACCATTGGAGGACATTGTATGAATATTGTATTGGCACTAAAGTCTTGATGTCACATTTAATGTCGTAGTCCAATTGCATGCTGTTAAACATTTATCAGGTCTACACTGGGGGGGGGGGGTCATTTGTCCATTTGTTCACACTCAAATAAAAATTAATATTTGAACTGATATGTAAATGTCGACACAAACGAAAAAAGAAAAAAAATACTCTGAAGAGATGAGCTATTGTGGGTTCTAGACAGTTGGTTTGCGGTACATGTGTATATATGAAGGGCTGATGACTAATGGTAAAATTGATAAGAATAAATGCTGTTATGAAAGCTTCCTATTCCCCACGTTTTCATCATCTGAGAGCTGTACCTGAATGAACTGCCGGTACATGTAGTTACCAAATACCGTAAAGGCCTACGTACACACATCAGCTTATAGACCAATTGAGAGGTTTTCAGTGGCTTATAGGATCTTTCTGAAGTCAAGGTGAGCCTTACGATAATACGAGGGTTTTACTTATATTCATTCTACACATATTGTAAGGTAACGCATGAAAACATTTGTGGCATGGACTGGAAAAAGGGGTCTTAGGACCCTCTGCACTAAGACCCCTTTTCGCAGATCGTGTCACATTTTTGAAACAGCCCTCAATTAGGGCCTATAGAAAACTCAGCAACCAAAGGTGTGGCTATTATTTGGGGTTTTACGTACAAAGGTATCCAATATTAATACACCAATATTGATACAATGCCTGGTTTGTGCCATAAGCAGGCTGAGTTATTAGTCATACAAACACTAAGAGGACACGTCACGAATACCAATCATTGTCTCCAAATAACAGCTGTCTGGCTATTGAGGGCAACAGGAACGACGAATGCTATGATAGATAACTTTTTCTGTTCGTTTTATTGTCTATAGACCAGCTCCTCCTCTGCTATCCTTCTACCACTTGGGTTGATTGTCAAAGCTGTTTTCTAAAACTTTTCTAAAGTCATCGATCCCAAATGTACTTGCTGCCTGGGGGGCTACCTGTCTGTCCCCTTAGTTACTCAATCAATTTTAACTTCAAATCCCCTACTACGTCAGACAGGAGAATTTCAACTACATTTATAATTTCCATTATATTTAGATAAGAGTACCGGGGTACTTCAGAAAATTTGCTTCCCTAGACATCTTATTTTCGTGTTTTTTTTTTCTCGTTCATTTCGTTGTTTTGTTTTGTTTTTTTTTTGTTTTTTTTACAAATCTGAGGATGTGTTGCGGTTTTTTTTCCAATCTGAGAAAGTGAGGCCTGAATGTACACAAAAATGAAGGTTATGATGTGCCTGGTCCATAGTCAAAGCTGTCCTATAACATAGGGTAATGTGAGAGGTATTATATATAGTGGCAGGGTTCTGGTTACTGGAGGACTGGGGGCACATCACTGTCAGGGCTTCCTCTTATGTTATGTGAGCTATCAGCCAATACATCTCCTGTCAGCCTAACATTGCTGTGAGGAGATCTCCAGGACCTTGCATAAATACTTGCATAAATACCTTGCTTTGTAGGCTACCGTTGTGTGTGTGTGTGTGTGTGTGTGTGTGTGTGTGTGTTCCCTTCCCAGTGGAATAGGAAAAATAATAGGAAGGCCTTCCCCCTCCCCCAGTAAAGAAAAAGGACCCTATGTCTCTGCATCCCTTTGCTTTGTTATTACCTTCTCCCCTTTTCTCATCACCATACTTGAATTTGCGTGGAGAAACACGGACCCATTTTGCATACCGACAATGTTCTTAGGTCATCGTGTCGGAAACAGGGCAAAGACAGTAAATAAAAGTGAGTTCTTTCATATTTGAGAGAAGAAAACCACGACATTTTCATACAGAGTTAAACTTAAATTTGTCGTTTAAGGCTGCTTCGTCACTCGTGGGTGTACTGCTGACAAAGAAAACTCCTGGAAACGAAGAATCATCGCTGAACTCTGTCTAATTCCTACCTCTGCTCATCTGAATGTATATGCTGACTGCCAGTCTCACTGCCCCTCCATATGCCCCAGGCGCCCTCCCTCCTTCTCCAGCCTGTTGATCCATGTATAAATGTCCCACAGGAGTGTTGCTATTAATAGCTCATGGCAGCAGCCACATGGTGCTGATATGATGAGGCAGGAAGCCCATCAATACACACACGTCACGTGATAGTCTACGTCACGCAATTTCTGTGACGTCACGTCACTGCGTCTATAACTTAGTATAAGGCAGTCAGCGGGTATGGTAGATTAACCTTCAACATACATTAAGAAATCCATCTTACAGTTTAGGCATGCAAATGGGTTTGCTATTGAATCAACATTGCCAAATTTGGCATGAGCATAGAATCAACCAGTTCGTAATGTTGATTCAGTGCCAAACCGATTTTTAAAGCCTCTGGGCGGGTGGACATTAATCTGCCCCATGACGCAGATGTTTATGCTGATCTGGCTGGGGGGATTATTTATTAGATCGTAAACTGCAGTTGTAGATTATATGAGCAGGTGGTGATCCACAAAATTGTGTTTACGATGGTCTACTAGAATGTTCGATTCTTTTGGACACTTTTGAGAACTCAGATATGCTATAGAAATTGTAAATAAACAAGACCTCTAGGATAATCTGAAATAGGAAGTAGAGTTCAACCTGAAATAGAAAATATAAAATATTTACTTAATCATTGTACAAAGACAGTGGATTGTTTAGCTTATCAAAGCATGCAATACGTTTTTTGCTAATGCAGGAGTGCATCATGCCCATTGGTCGTCATGATGCACCAATGAAGTGCTGGGAAGCAGACTTGCTATCACTCCAGTGGTGCATCATGCCGACCCAGCGGGGGTGTATCAATCCAGTATTTTGGTAATGAATGAACATAACCTTGGCGAGATAGTGTCAGGGTTGCATTCATGCATCATATCGAGCAATGGACATGATGCACTGTCAGTTTTAATAACCAGTGAGAGCCACTCAGTCCGAACAGACATGTTGCTGCCTGGAACATATCCTGCTCTTTATGTACTACTCACACCCATGTGGTAGCCAAAATGCACAGCGTCTCCTAGAGGATTGCTGTACACGCCTCATATCGACAAGAGGGAATTGTGGACTTTTAATCGACTTTATAGTGATATGGGACATGAACTGTTTCTTAAAATCGACGAGGGGCCATGGTCAACTCTTGATATCGGCATGAGACATGAGGAACCCCATCGAGGAACCTACAGCTGGTGAGTTACCCCCACTGGTGAGTTACTCCCACTGGTGAGTTACTCCCACTGGTGAGTTACACCCACTGGTGAGTTACTCCCACTGGTGAGTTACACCCACTGATGAGTTACTCCCACCGGTGAGTGACTCCCACTGGTGAGTTACTCCCACTAGTGAGTTACCCCCACTGGTGAGTTACTCCCACTGGTGAGTTACACCCACTGGTGAGTTACCCCCACTGTTGAGTTACTCCCACTGGTGAGTTACTCCCACTGGTGAGGTACTCCCACTGGTGAGTTACTCCCACTGGTGAGTTACACCCACTGGTGAGTGACTCCCACTGGTGAGTTACTCCCACTGGTGAGTGACTCCCACTGGTGAGTTACTCCCACTGGTGAGTTACACCCACTGGTGAGTTACTCCCACTGGTGAGTGACTCCCACTGGTGAGTGACTCCCACTGGTGAGTGACTCCCACTGGTGAGTTACACCCACTGGTGAGTGACTCCCACTGGTGAGTTACTCCCACTGGTGAGTTACACCCACTGGTGAGTTACTCCCACTGGTGAGTTACTCCCACTGGTGAGTGACTCCCACTGGTGAGTGACTCCCACTGGTGAGTGACTCCCACTGGTGAGTTACACCCACTGGTGAGTTACTCCCACTGGTGAGTTACTCCCACTGGTGAGTTACACCCACTGGTGAGTTACTCCCACTGGTGAGTGACTCCCACTGGTGAGTGACTCCCACTGGTGAGTGACTCCCACTGGTGAGTTACACCCACTGGTGAGTTACACCCACTGGTGAGTTACTCCCACTGGTGAGTTACACCCACTGGTGAGTTACTCCCACTGGTGAGTGACTCCCACTGGTGAGTGACTCCCACTGGTGAGTTACTCCTACTGGTGAGTTACTCACCAGAACAATGAAGCACCATTTAATCACGGAGTATGCCGCTGTTGAGGGAAAACCAGTCAAATTTGACTTTCTTATAAGAAAATTAACGTTACATGTACATGATGGGTAACTAAAGTAAAGGTTTTGTGTAATGTAATTTGGTTTCTTAAAACTAGTGTTTGTATGTCACGCAAAATCTTATTTCCTTTTTTTCATTTTTTTAAAACGAAGAAACCATCTGTGGCTGTAGGGTCGTAATATTAGTGCATGTATTTCATTCTTCCCTAGTCCTGACCTCAGAGCGCAGCACAATAGTCGTCAGACTGTAGTATAGACCGAGACTAAGTAGTAGCAAAGGGAATACCAGTAGAATTACATCTAAGCAATAAGCACCCAAAGTCATAGAGTACAGTTCCCTTAACAGCCATGTGCTAGATGATGTTAAGTACAGAAGGCAGCATCACCATTTTGAATGAGTGGGGATGGTCGAAAGAGTGTAGGGGCATTAATTACCCACGCCGCTGAGTACCATGAAAATGGCCCCCATAGAGCCTGCTGCACTCCAATCTAGGCCTACCTGGGTGGTAGGGAAGTGAGGGGTATGATCTATGATCTTTAATCCGTGCCTTGTGGCATTTTTATGAGTATATCTGATGCCCTTGGGGCACAGCAGACACATTGGAGACTATCATCCATTTTTCTGTCTTTATAAAAAGTGTTACTGCTCACACCCTGAAGGACTGAGCAGCTCAAAATGACATGAAAAATTGAGATGGTTATCATGGAGGTAGGTACATCTTAAAACTTAATTAATTGCATGAAAAAGGTTATAATGTTTTAGATTGTATTTTGAGTAGTTTAGAACGGATTTAGGGTTATAAGGGGGCATATCTAAGCCTTAATTAGTGATGTTTTATTATGTTTGGGCTGAGTTCATAATTACAGTGGAGAGGAATAACAAAATCAACCAGTAGTGCTATTGGGTAAAGCATTAACCTTCATACACTTAAGGAATTTCAAAGAAATAATCAATATTAAAGGTGTAATGAACAATCAAAGTACACCATGACCACTTTCTGCCTGCAGTTTGTACAGGGAATTTTTCACAAGAAATACCTAAACGTGCCTCACATTTCTCCCAATACTCAAAACCTAGAAAAGATAATAACATGGGGATTGCTAGGAAAGAGGAGATAGAGACCCCTTTGAGTGGGCTAGGGAGTATGAGGAAGCTTCCTATTTGGTATATTGGCAGATAGTAGACTATAGACTCGCATTAATCTTAAAAATTGCTTTTGATATATTTATCGGTTTTATGAAATTAGCTTTGTTTCATAATTGATGTTCAGCTGCGACCAACGGCTATCAAGGAAAAGAAAGCAAGAAAGAGAGAAAGAGTTTTTTTTCTGTCATATTTTTGGTCAGAATATAAACAACATAGACTATATAGGGCACTAGCATATCAGGTCATGGAGGCCGCCATTTTGCTTTGCATCATGGGTAGGCCCCCGACTCCACAGCAGTGCATTCTGGGTAAATTTCTTATCAACCACTTCTGAACAATGGTGATTGGTAACACTGATAAGGGGGGTAAGCTACAGCCTGCCCCCATCTTTATCACCCTAAGTACCTCCCTATTGTTCCAGGTGTGAGGGGAGTGGATTAGCTTGATGTGTCATGTTACATCTTATTGAAATCTTAAAGTTATATTGCCAATTTATTTGAAATATTAGATTTATACTTAGTTCATTTAGTAAATGTTGAAAGTATTTGCTATACATAGATATGAATTTGAGAAAATAGCTCCAGGTAGTAGATGAGGAAGGGACCTTCAAAATAAACTATACAAAGAGGGCAAAAGTTGATTTAGCCCCCGACTGCATGAGCCACCTAACTGATTCTCTCAGTACTAGCAATATGCTAGTGCCGTATAGCAAATGGGACTCTTTCCTGTTTGTGGAGGTAGACGAGTCATGGCCGCGCCACTTCTTTCTGCCAGAATAAAAAGTTCCCCACACAATCCTACACAGGTGCAGATTAATCCGTTCATCCTCAGGCCACCTAGCACCGCTTGGGATTACATCCTTCCGCGCAGACAGAGCAGGGCTTTGTGAGTAGGGCATAGTCCTGGCCGGCGGAGCAATATGACAAGTGGCGTCTGGTGAATCGTCTTAACCCGTCCTAGCACAGACCGTAAGACTATGCGAGCCTCCTTATTCTATCCTTGCCACAACAGGCAGGCAGAATTACTACTTTTTATGACGATAGTGTACCTGAACCATCGTGCCCACTGGTTAATGCAGGAGTGCATCATGCCCACTGGTTAATGAGTGCATCATGCCCACTGGTTAATGCAGGAGTGCATCATGCCCAATAGTTAATGTAGGGGTGCATCATGCCCACTGGTTAATGAGTGCATCATGCCCACTTGTTGCCATATATGGTCAAATTGACCAATGAAGTGTCGGCAATTAGACTAGCCAGCATTTCATTAAACATCATGCCAGCCCTTTAGTATTTTAAATCACCCAGTTTGGCCGAAATGATTAAATCACCCAGTTTGGCCGAAATGATTAAATCACCCAGTTTGGCCAAAATGATGGGTAAATGAAACCCTGGTGCATTCAGCATCATGGCTACCAATGGGCATGATCCATCAGACCTTAGGGAATTAAGTGAAATGAAAATGCAATCAGTTTGAGATATGGAGGAATGGTTGCAATAGGAAAACATCCAACATAAAAGCATACCCTTAGTTGAAGGAGAAGCAACAATGACTTGATTTTGGCCAATATAGTGCTATTCATCATCGTAAATAATTATAATATTCTGCCATGAGTTAATGGACATCCTGTAAGGTGCGTCTGATATGCAATGCACTTCGATATACCATGATTATTATATGCAGATACCTCGGTATAACAAAACCATGTAAAACGTGCTCTAACAACTCACTCCGTATCACTCTTATATCACGGTGTTATGATAGCTCCCATCAGCGCTTATTCCATAACAGCGCTAGCACAGAGGTCTAGAGTAGACCGGTTATTCCATAACAGCGCTAGCACAGAGGTCTAGAGTAGACCGGTTATTCCATAACAGCGCTAGCACAGAGGTCTAGAGTAGACCGGTTATTCCATAACAGCGCTAGCACAGAGGTCTAGAGTAGACCGGTTATTCCATAACAGCGCTAGCACAGAGGTCTAGAGTAGACCGGTTATTCCATAACAGCGCTAGCACAGAGGTCTAGAGTAGACCGGTTATTCCATAACAGCACTAGCACAGAGGTCTAGAGTAGACCTCTGCAATAACAGTGATTGAGGACTGAATGTATGTATTCTAGAGAACAAAAATTTCTGCAGTTGTTGAGTCGGTTGTCTCTGAGTTGTTTTGATCCTCTTAATTCTGCCGTACCTGAACCATTTGGGTTTTGTCCTGAAATATGACTTCATTGGTGCATCAAAATATACATGAAAACGTGCTGATCATTTCACCGTTAAGCTGGTAGTATGATAACTGATCATGAATCATTCAGAATGTGCTGCATAACCCAATTTTGTAGATTGTAACTGATACAGGGCCAGGTAGAGTTGATCTACACTGTAGTGGAAACAGTACAGAAGTGTTTGATGTATATTAACAATGGCAACACTTTTTTTCTGTTAATGTACAGTACATAACATTTTGCTGTGAATCTGAATCAAGGTTGCTAGCAAATTGAGAGTGATTGTCCTTCACCCTTCAAACCTGTCACCCATCAGATTTATCCTGGGGGGGGGGGGCATCTAATTTTTCTACTGACACGGGTGTGCGGCTGGCCCTGTGACTACCCTTACCCTTGCTGAGAGGGATTTTCACCAAAAGTGACCCTTGCTTAGAGGCATTTTTGCAAAAAGTATCCACTGATGCCAGATTTTTTCGTGATATTTCCCCAAAATCGAGACAAATTTTCTCGCATGAGATTGAAATTTGGAAAAAGTGACCCTTGGTGAGAGGGATTTGGGCAAAAAAGTGGCCTTGCCTGCCGCACACCCGTGTCTCCGACACATAGTGAGTGCCCCCCCCCCGGATTTATCACACCAAGAGTATTCTGTATCCTTGCAGCGACCTGGTGTAATTATGGCTTTGTGTTCATTGTCATGATAGAAATCTGGCTCTTCATCAAGTAACAGCAGAGAATATGGATGTGCTAATGTGATGCACAAAGCGATTGAATAGAATAGCTTTGCCAATGATATCAACAGATCTGAGGGCTTTCAAAAAAAAAATTGTACCAAATCCCTTTTATCCATTGGAGGAGCAACCAAAATGTGTAATCTGGTAATGGCTGGGAATGTTAGATTGACTTATGCTTCTCCTATAGATCCTCGCTATCATCAGTATAATCCCCACCCCCAACACTAAGAAATAACTGTTGGATCTACCAGGGATCCTCGTAGAACTGAACAGTGGACCACCATATTTGAAAAGTGTAGTCTTTACAAGATGCCCCGGCTGACAGTAAACAAATGTACAAGGAATCTCTGTGAAAATAATGATGGATCTCTGGCAACTTTGGGACAAGGAATGTGCCATTATTTCGATGATATTTTTTACAGTGCAATAGATGTATACAGAGGTAAGGGAGCCACTCTTTGTATGGTTATAAAGCACTGAGTAGCTCCTTTTTTTACTCACCCAGACAACAGCACCACCTGCGTCCTCTGTAACCATGACAACCAATGAGTCAAAGTAAATGTAAAATAAAGCAGCAAAATAACTAACATTTTCATGAAAGGGGCAGAAAAAGGGGGTCAGAAATGTGCTAGCTGTGTGCGTGTGCAGAGACTTGTGTGGCTGACCGGTAAGAAGTCGGCCACAGATATGGGTGTTCTCACCAACTTCTGAGGACTTCCGGTCCTGATACATACAGCTACTGAAGGTTCCTGAATAGGGGCGGATCCAAAGGTGGGTGTGGGTGGGGGCAGGGGGGGAGGGCTCGTGTGCTAAAGGCCCTTTCCAGGGGGAAAGGGCCTCTATAACTATCGGAAATGTGACATGGGACATTAATAAAAAAAATCATGGCAAAAAAGTTCTAAGACCCATCGATAGAAAGCTTAATATGTCTTATAGGCAATGCAACAATCCCCATGTTATTATCTTTTCTAGTTTTTGAGATATTGGGAGAAATGTGAGGCAAGTTTAGGCATTTCTTGTGAGAAATTCCCCATACAAACTGCAGGCAGAAAGTGGTCATGGTCTGTGCACACACCACCACTCCACCACCTCCACTGTACAGGGCTATATACAGCATATCTCTGTAGTGCAGGTGAACTGCCTAGATGGTGTACTTTGAGTGTTCATTACACCTTCAATATTGATCATTTCTTTGAAATTTCTTAAGTGGATGAAGGCTAATGCTTTACCCAATAGCACTACTGGTCAATTTTGTTATTCCTCTCCACTGTAATTATGAACTCAGCCCAAACATAATAAAATATCACTTATTAAGGCTTAGATATGCCCCCTTATATAACCCTAAATCCATTCTAAACTACTCAAAATGCAATCTAAAACACAATAACCTTTTTTCATGCAATAAATTAAGCTTTAAGATGTACCTACCTCCATGATAACCATCTCAATTTTTCAGTCAGTTTGAGCTGCTCAGTCCTTCAGGGTGTGAGCAGTAACACTTATTATAAAGACAGAAAAATGGAGGATAGTCTCAAATGTAGCCCAATTTGTCCCCTGTGCCCCCAGGGCATCAGATATACTCATAAAAAAGCCACAAGGCATGGATTTATGATCATAGACCATACCCTCACTTCCCTACCACCCAGGTAGGCCTAGATTGGAGTGCAGCATGCTCTATGGGGCCATTTTCGCAGTACTCAGTGGTGTGGGTAATGCCCCTACAATATAGACCAAATATTTCATTATGTTTTCACTGTAGCAGATAGCAGCTAGTCATTACTTAGAGATACGTGGTGTTCTGATAGATAATTCTGAGATGAAATTTGCTAATGGATTTACAGTGTTTTCCAATCCTAAAGAAGTCGAAAAATCACAGTAAAAGGTACACCTGCGAGGGGGTGCGCGGGAGTTCCTTTTACCGTGTTGATCCACAAATATGGTTGTGTCTGCCCTTTTATCTATAGGAATGGGTGGACATTATTATTGCATAAATAGATTTATTCATCTAATTATTTATTTATTTGCTTAAGAAAATCCCTCCCTTCGAATTGACAAAATCCCTCACTGTTAACAGATGGTCCCTCCCTTACCCCTTTGTCTTCCATGAACTCTTCTTACTGTTCCCTTCACACAACTAAAGCTTCACAGGCTAAGGCAAGGAGGCGTTGCTATTATTTGTGCTTCTTCCAATGAAAAGCCACGACTCATGAGTTTCTAGGAATATTTTTGTTTTGGGAGTCCTAAAACAGATTCTAACGAGTTGCATCGGGTTTCTGTTGGGTAATTACCTCCTCTGCCACCAGATGGCGTGATAGTAGCGCCACCTAGTGTTTGATCAGTTCTCGCGGTGAGTTAACCCTTTAAAGGCCATGGTGTAACAAAGTTCCTTTGTCGTCATGATGCATCAATGCATTTGGCTACATACATGGCAGTGCTTATAATTTGTGGCATCATGCCGATCTTTCAGGAGTGTATCACCTGATGCATGGATACCGTCTTGGTGAGTTATTCGCCATGTATTATGACCAATAGGCATATTAGATCACAGCAAATAGTGGCATTCAAAGGGTGTAAGGATGATCCCCTCTCTGTACATGAGCAGAGCGAGTGGGTGGGAAGGAGATGTCAAAAGCCTTGTATAGGATTAGAGCCAAGGTTCAGAGATCATAATTAATGGATTCATTTTCCATTTATTTTTGCAGATTCTTAGATTCAAGGCTTTCAATTTGATAGACTCTCTTCTATCTAATTACTGAACTATAACAGCAGCCTAAGCAGGAGCAAATTTAGGCAATCCATTTGGAAATTTATAATGGTGATACATGCCTGGGTTGCAGCTACAGCTATACCTGGCGAATATTGTGTTTGTCAGCAAGAATAGGCCTACGTTTCAAGAATAGCTTTTATTTCATAATCACAACAAAATCTTTATCAGCAGCCTATACAGCCTCTCCCAACTCACTGTGGAGCTTGTAAGTGGAATGTCAAGAGTATAGAACGGTACTGAAATTACCAGGCTCCAGTTGCTGTTTTTTAAACCTTTCTGAAAATAAGGGTGTTGTTCATGCATGTATATAATTATGCCAACGGCTCATACATGAAGTTTTATATTAGTGCACTATGGGATTATCTCCATTTGTCACTGTGATGCTACATGTATAAGGCAACCGAGGTATGCATTAAATATAATTGAAAGCCTCTGCCAAGGACCATTATGACAGTGCTAAAAGCTGGAAACAGGTACCCTGGTATGAAAACCTCAGGGACCTATTTTAATAATACCTGATGACCTGCAAAGGCATTGACGTTTTGGCCTGTAGAATCATGCTGGCTGGTATCAGTGCTTATCTATCCAGGTACCAGATCAACCAATGGTGCCCCCAACTAGGTAAGTAATATATAATGCATAGTCTTGCACGAGTTGGCTTCATGGGGTTCATAGAAGCATTCGCCTCCGGCTCATGCTTCTATCACCCCCTAGAAGCATGAGCCGGAGGCGAATGCTTCTATGAACCCCATGAAGCCAACGAGTGCAAGTCTATGCATTATATATTGCGCTTATAACACGGTTTCCTCCATTAATTCTTAGTATTTACCTTTAAATTGTATAGAATCCATTCATTTATTTTGCGAGTCGACAAGACGGCCCTCCGCCATCTTGGTTTCATGTTGACGTATGGTTAAGCTGGCGAGCTCCTGCAACTCCCACTCTCATAGGCCTACTACTGCGAACACGCCAAGACAGAGCTGCGCCAGTCTAAAATATAATCTATTCTGTACACACCAGGTGGCGGCACCTGTAGTGTTGACAGAATGGCGAAGACGCACGGCAAGTCGCTCGATTCGAAAGTTTAATAATTTTTTATGTTAAATTCAGCCATAATCTACCCGACAGGGAGTTAGAATAACATGTAAAGGATATACTGCTGAAATTATTTCGTCAGATTTGGTCTATAAGCTTCAAAAATGGAGGATTTACTTTCGTGTCAAGGTAGGATTCAATATGTCCGCCCCACTGTCCGTCCGCCGTGAATTTTGGGTGCTTTTATCACGAGATATAGGAACTGATATTATCCATTTTCGGCACTGAAAACTCGCTAACCGTGTTATAATAACCTGGTAAAATGTAATTGTTCACAGTAGATTTCCTGATGATCTGAGGGATATGATGTTGTTATCTATTATTGAAATAAGCCCTGGTACCTGGACAAAAAATCTCATGCAGCAGTTGACCAATCAGCATCTACCCCTGTATTTTCCCTAACCTCATCCTAAAGTCAAACTACACAATACACTTAATGACAATAATCACACCCAGCGTTGCTACCGGCCATTTCCTGTGCAATTTTCCACCCGCTCGGCCACCAACATAGATACTAGTCCGACCATGACAGCCTTTGGTCCTTGTGGGTCTACCTTAAGTCTGTTACAGCCTATGCCTGAGTTTGTAAATTGAATTAATCTCCATAAGGGTTCAAAAATAGATGCCCTGGGTCTGGATGTTTTTTTAATCAATATGCAGCACAAAATGTAGTATCTCAAATAAGCAACAGTCTCATATAAGGGCTGAGTAATTTATTGCCAGCTTGGGCGCATTGCGATGGGTATTCAAATTGCTCATATTCAGTTTTGACCCCCCAGTGTGAAGGTTTATTGGGTTTTGACCCCCCCCCCACCGGCAAGCCCCAAGGAGCTCTTTTTCAAAATGACCCCCCCCCCTATGTTTAACAGCGCCCCCCCCCCACCTGGCAATTAATGACTCGGCCCTAATGGTATTTTGAAATCAGTAAGTGATGGGACCTTTATAATATAAAGATACTACAGTAATCCTTATCAAGATGGCAGCGAGTAAGCTGTAATAGGCTGAAACAAGAAAGAACCCAGCATTCCTGACTGTGACCACACGACTACAAATTTACTGCAACACAGCCACTCATCTCCTGGTCACGTGGTTAGCAATCTATGCTTTGATTGGTAGCTGATACGTTTTGGGGGACGTGCGCAGACAGGCATTGAACCGAGGGAGGTGTCAGGTGGTATTCCCCTTTTCTATAACCCTCATTGTAGGCCGCCATTGCTTGATCTGGTACTGGAGAGAGAAACACTGATCAAAGCTATCAATATGGGCACAGATTGCACCCTAAGAATTCAGCAGTAAATGGAGTTAATTATCTCATTGTTCGACAATGTCCCCCTAGCCTCCTTCATAACATCTACATCTGCAAGCCTTTTTCAACAAGTGGCAGATCCCGGACCATAGTGGGGCTGTGTACAAATGACGTCATGCATTTTTGGACCATTTTTGACCCCCCCTCCCCCCCTTGTCATGTTTCGTCATACAACACTTGACCCCCCCTTAGATTGACGTCATGCAGAGAGATCCCCCCCCCCAAAGTGCATGAATAGTGAAGGTCTATAGGCTATAAACAAATTAAAATGGTTCAAAGGGACATATAGTGGGTGTGAATTGGCAATAAAGGATAACATACATGCAAAGTGAAAAAAGAACTAGCACTGATCAACAAATAAACAGAGAAACATGCCAAACACTGTCAGCTTATATAATGTATGGGTCCCTATATGCAGGATGTACCATTTCCATGCCTTATAGTTATACACGGAGTACTATATATATGTTAGTAATCATATACAAGTATTTCCTGTCACAAAAGGGCTTAAAAACTGTCTAGATCAGTAGTCCAATACAGTTAATAGTCTGCCTCCTTTACAGTGAAAGTTGTACACAGCGAAGAGAAAATCGAGAACAGTTATTATTAGGGATCATATAGTTTAAGAGCTTGAATGTATTGATATATTGAATGTATTGATTTAATCTGTAACTTGAACCATATACAAGTGTACTAGAAATAGGTTTCAGGCAGAACACTCTGAATTTAGTGAGTGGCCTAATAGAAAAAACTCAGAAAGCATCACAAATTCTCAGGAGACCATCGATTGCAATCATAGTTCCAATTTGTGATCTTACAAAGCAATAGAGTCACCTCAGCATTTTACTGTAGAATCTGCAAATAAGGTGAGTCCAATAGAGTTCCATTCAGACAAAGATGTGAACAGTAAGTTTGGAGGGAGGTCCCCTTTACATCTCCCCAAGCATCCCCTCAGTGAAAATAGCAACAGGGTGGTGGAGAGCTCCAGTCGAGTGTTCAATATTTATCAACAGTGGGACTCTGGGAGGGGGTGGATTGGGGGAGCAGCAAAATAATTTTGACACCTCAAGGAGGGGGGGGGGGGGCAATATCACACCTTTTCAAAAAGAAGCCTGTGGATTACCATGGATGCTGCACTGAGGCAACAGCAGCAGTTCAGGGGTATTTTAGTTGCATCATTTTAGATCCTGAGCGCAGCAGTGGCCCTTTTCAAAAAGGGTTAAATTGGTATAGATTATATTGATAGAGTAGTAGTGCCCCCTTATAGTGGCCTGGACATCACCTTGATTTTACACTGACATTGATGGCAGTGACACTCATTGAGTGAAATGTCTGAGGAATGCATGCATGTAGGGCCTATAGGTAATAACTTTATGTCAGATGAATGCATTAAACTTCCCTACCTTTACAAATCTTTTTACAAAAGTTGTTGTTCTTGCCAAAACCAAAACATATTGTGATTTCTTGATGACATGATGTCATGCAGCCCATGACCCCCCTCCCCCCCTTGTCATGCTTGGTCATGGCAAGTGGAACCCTCCCCCTCCCCCCTCCTGCATGACGTCATTTGTACACAGCCCCTAGGGCAGTTGTGGCTGCTAATTGCAGTGGAGACTGCCAACATGGCTGCATTGCCCCTGCATATGTAGTTATCACTAGGGTATCACTGTCTTTTACCTCTGTTCATGCAGTTATTACTCAGTGTCTCACTGCAATCTCACTGAAGATTTACGGAATCACTGCTATCAAAGGCATAGGATGGCTACCACTATAGTGGCCCCTCTTTTAGCACTGCTGCATGCCCTCAGCAGTTGCTCTGCAGTGACTTCCTCCATGTGGGCTGCCTTTCCACTGCTACCTCATTTACATATTTTGGACAGGCTGTTGTATGACTGCCTGTCCACTTCCCTCACACTGCTGAGGGACTCTATTATAATTCCATTTAACTCATAGCTTGATGCCAGTGAGGGTGTAGTGGCAACATGTTAGACTATAGAACATGATAAATAATAGCCCAACATTAATCGCCTATTTAAAACCTATGATTATAATAGAATCATGTACTTTATAATAATGCCTCATTACATAGGATAGTTATTGCCATGGAGGGTCCTCCAGTGTGGTATCCGAAGAATCGGATAGTGTTATGAAACTGAAACCATAGATATCCTCCAGTCCCTCACTGTAGCATTATAAATAGTAAACACAACAGACAGCCGGGTGTCTTTATCAGAGAGGAGCTAAACTACACACACCAGTGGTGTAGCTCTGAGAGACCATGTAGTACATAGTAATATCAATCCCTATACTAAAGGAGCAGTGATGGATTTTGTATATCTTTAGAGGTAAGGCCAATGTGGAATCTCAGTGTATTAAGCTTGTCTTATCATAATGTTTATTAATTCCATTCAAAGCAATAGCATGTACTGCTCATAGCAGATTAATCATGTCAACGATTGGAGTCACTAATGCAATAAAGATATTGTAATTTTATTGGCGAGTTCCAATTTATTTTATAAAGTCCATCGCTTGACAAACTGCAAAATGACTTCATATTGACTGCAGTATAACTGTGAACTACACTATTTTACCACTCAGGGGCCACTTCTGGTGCACACTGCTTCATACCTGTTTACTCACTACTTCCCCACTGTATTATGTCCCGGGATATTAAGCACTGCCCCTAAGATAAGCACGTGCTCCCTTTACTGCACTACAAATATATGCCATTTGGTCGCCACTATGCTTGAATTGCAATGCTGAGTCATACATTACATTCATGCCTCATGACAAGGCACCACGGCTGCATTCATACATTATGACGACACACCAGGCTGCATTCATACATTATGACGACACACCAGGCTGCATTCATACATTATGACGACACACCAGGCTGCATTCATACATTATGACGACACACCAGGCTGCATTCATACATTATGACGACACACCAGGCTGCATTCATACATTATGACGACACACCAGGCTGCATTCATACATTATGACGACACACCAGGCTGCATTCATACATTATGACGACACACCAGGCTGCATTCATACATTATGACGACACACCAGGCTGCATTCATACATTATGACGACACACCAGGCTGCATTCATACATTATGACGACACACCAGGCTGCATTCATACATTATGACGACACACCAGGCTGCATTCATACATTATGACGACACACCAGGCTGCATTCATACATTATGACGACACACCAGGCTGCATTCATACATTATGACGACACACCAGGCTGCATTCATACATTATGACGACACACCAGGCTGCATTCATGTATCGTGGTGACTCATCATGACTGCAGTCACTGGTGACCAAACAGTGCCGTACCCATCACGGCCACGCGTTGTGGTGGACCATGGTGGCAAATAAAGGCGAACCTTTTCTGCAAGAATTACGTGAACCTTTACGTACTGAGAGGGCCCAACAGGGTTTCTTATAAATGATTAGTGACAGAATGATGTCAGCGTATAAATTACATGTTCTATTAGAAATTGAACCTGAAATACAATTACACTATATTCATTTTGAGATATTTATAGACACTGGTGTGAGTCCTAAGGCTTGATGTGAAGGCGCTGCACATTTAGCCTTACCGTAATACCTCTCAAATAAGGCGGGGCTTACAATTATGTAAGATGGACCACTACGGTGCCTTATAGCTCTAGGGAATGACTGCTTTTTTTTTAAAAAAAAAAGTGAGGATTTTGAACTATGGAGCAGTTGTACTCTTTTGACTCCAGGTTGGCCCTATAGGATGGGACTGAGCTGGAGGTGTCCCTTTCAGTGGTGGAGTTTTGCCAGTACTTATTAAGGGTTTAATTGCATATTTTTGACCCCAGACTTTTGCTCAAAATTCGAGGTTGTGCCCCCTCCTCCTGGGCCGCGCCCCTCCTTTTTCAAATCCTGGATCTACTACTGCCTTCTGTGTTAGGTGCACCATATATGCTGGGTTATGCGGTACTTCCCTCACTGTCAGTGTTGATGTCTGGGTGATGTGCAGATGTTGCTTGGTATTAGCGACTTCTGATGGTAGAAAACATAACACCTCATGTCATTCCACGTTGTAAATTATACTATACTCTGTCCATAATCTAGTCACCTTCGGTCTAACACTTATAATTACCAAAGTAGCACCTCGCCTATAAGGTGCAGCTTATACCCCTAGTGTGCCTTATAGAATGAACCAAGGGTGCGTCTTAAAGGTGGGGCATGCATTGTAGAATTGTTAAAACTCACCTCCACGCAGAAGAACCTTGTAGGAGTATAAACCCATACACAGCGAGTCAACACTTTTGAATTTCGCAAGGTCTGCAAAAAGTGGAAAGATATATTGGGGCAAGCTGCTTCCCGTGTAATCAACTCTCATTTGACTAAATAATTCATATAAACCCCTTAGTTCTATTTGTTGCAATTGGCCTGGATCTAATTGCAGGCTTTGTCAAAGGCAAAAAGGTGTGTTTCCAGTTACATGAGCAGCAATGCTAGCGTCGGTAGGTCGGATTTTTTTTTTAATTTTTCTTTTTGGTGAGGGGTGGGGGTGGGAGAGGAGTCTTCCTCTTATCCAATATAGGCATGTTATATATCAAAAGAAACATAATTTCAAGGTGAATCTGAGGGAATATGTGGCCACAATAGTCTGTCAATACATAAGGGAGTGGTACGGTAGTTATCTATCAAAAGGGTGGGGGTGGGTTTGAGGGGGCAGCGTTAAAGATTTTGGACCCCTCCTGGGGGGTGTAAAGAAATTTATGCTACATCCGCGCGTACACCCCCCCCCCCCATCCTGTTGATGTGGAGGGGGGTTGTTAATGGAATACAAGCATCATATCATATTCCATGGGGGTATGGAAGTTCCTTTTTTTTATTCATTTGATTTTATTATACAAACATGATAACATGGCCTAAGTCAAATAAACAAAAAGTGTATTATGAACACTAGCATATTGGCTGAAACGCCAAAAAGTGGTCTGCCATTTCTGTACCTCTATTGGTGTTGTACTATGGCCCTGTCAAAAAAAAAATATCTGCCCTGTTTTGCTAGGGTCGGTCGGGTAACTGGAAACAAACCTTTTTTTTTTGGCCTTATCACACAGATTGCTATGATAGAAATGAATACTACAATAGCACACATCTTAATAAAATGAAATAGAGAGGGTGTAACAAAGATACAGGATACGAACACTTGCCATGCGTTCTCTTGACTTTTGAAATTAGAAGAAGTCTAATAGTAATTATGATGATAAGAATATATTTGTATATGCATGATACTCTGTCATTTCTCTTGGATCTTGAGTTTAGAGTAGGTGTGAGAATGAGCATGGATTCTTTTGACGAAAGTAATGCCTAGCTTGTATTATGCGTTTTTTTTTATAGTAAAGGATGAAATGTCATGTGTCAAGTTGAATAATAAATCAGTTTTCAAAATGATGAAGAAACAGTGGCAGGCGGCAGCTGGTGCATCGCATATTGCCAACACTCCTTTACTCCATGTTTAAGCATGGCATTCTACCATTAAAAGCAGAAAAACTGTAAAAATGTCATTTCATACAAGAGTTGTTGAAAGGCTGGATTGGTTGTTATATGTGTACCCTAGACCCAAAGTGTCCTATCACTGTTCTGTATTCAATTTTCTTGATTTGAGATCCACTGGTATGCAATGCTACTAAAGTCTTATTTCTATTTACAGGTATGTGCCTAAGGGTTAATTCACTACTCCAATTTCCATGGTAACGCGTGAGTTAGAACTTTAATTTCTAAAGAGAGAGAGAGAGAGAGAGAGAGAGAGAGAGAGAGAGAGAGAGAGAGAGAGAGAGAGAGAGAGAGATGGCAGTGATGATTCTATGCAAGCTCTATTTTGAATGGCATTTCTGCTGTACTTTCAAACATCAACTTAGTATTTGTGCATGCCTCCCGGGGGCATATACATAGTTTCAGCACTGTGGAGGCCGCCAGATTGGACCCGGGTTGTGCCTTTGAGTTGTGAGTAGTATATAGAAGTGACGGTATGGTGCAGGCTACCTGCCTGCAACATTCAAAACCAAGTGGACAGTCAGATATCTTATCGTGTTAGACTTTTAACAAATAGAGTTACAAATAGAGAGAATGTGTGCATCAATCACCCCTCCTTATATTCTACGCATAGTAGTAGTATATTTTCCCTGAATCTTCACCTTTTTACTGAAAATGACATTTTACCTTTAATTTAGTAGTTTGTATTGCAACCGTTTTGTGACATCCATTACTCAACATAACATAGTAGGGTCTGTTCATGAAAACAGAAAAACACCAGTCTTCCCTTCAGCAGTTGATCCTATTCATAGATAATCATGAGCAATAATCAATATACCATATCCAGACTCTAAAGAATTGGATGTATAAAGAGCATGGGTGTGAATTTTGTGCGATTGTAGAAAAATCTGGCCAATTCTAGACCCCCGCAAACAGCCTGAGTGCCTTGTCGGCTTATTAGTGTGTGTTCGCAAGAGATGACTGAGGAATAGGTTACTAGACCAGTGATATTTAGACTTAGCTGGGACCAGTCTATTAATGGTCTACCGAGTCGTTACTTGTGGCACGCGTCGTCTGAGCACGCATACTGTTTATAACAAACAATAAGGTCCCTTTGCTGCCGTGGAAACCATCTATGACGTCATTACCTACCCACAATGCAGCCTGCCTGCAACACCCGACGTACTGCGCATGACCACTGACCTTATTTGTCTGCAGTGGGAGCTAAATATAGAAGCACTGCAGGCGACATACCCTTCTGTACGCTTTAGACCCTCTCCCCAGCCAACACAAGGCTATCAGGAGGCTGTTGCAAAAAGAATCTGATCAAATTCTCAATGTAGCTATTTGTTCTTCCAATTTGTAACGGCCTCCTGAACACAATAATGCATTTACTATTCTATAACCATTTAAGAGCCTCTTATGCATTAATGCACCATGCCCATTGGTGATCATAGAGCACCATGAAGTGCTCATCAGCACTTCATTGCTCCATCATGCAGGCTCTCCTAGGGGCATCACCTCCATATGGTCGGAATGATACATGTACATGCATATAGGCTTGGCCAGTGACTCACCAGGCCAGTTAGTCCTAAAATATGGTGGTGTGTTCAGGTTATGCTATCCGCTCTATTTGTTGGCTGGCTGAATATCATGTTTCCAGTGCAAATATACAATGATTGGTAACACCCCGTGTGGTGGCATACCGTTTATAGCAACAACCGTGATGACTTGTAATGTTTATGTTTTTTTCAAACTCAGGACTAAGTGCGCAGTAGCTATTTAACATAATTATACCATTGACTCGAGTCAATGGCATATTTATATTTATGGTAACTGGACCCTGATTCTGCTACAATAGAACAAAAAGAAAAATTACACACTTGCATGGGCAGTAACTACATGTGCTGATGGTGTGCAGTTTGGCTATTATGCATGGGCACATTAAAACATAGTGAAATGCTAAGTGTGTGTTTCATGTAGTCTAACAAGTTTGGCCCATGAAGAGGTATGTAACATGACTGGGAATGTTTACCATAGCTGTCATTATGATATGGCACAAACAAAAAAAGGTGCAAGGAGGATTAGTTCCAGCTCGCTCAACATAACTTAAGGAACAGCTTAACCCTTTAAGGGCCAAAAGTACATAAATGCCCATTTGTTGTCTAACTCATGCAGCAATGACATAGGACATAGAAAATGACATAGAACATAAATGGCAATGACAACATAGCCCATTGGCCTAAACGTAACCTTCATGTTGCTATCTAAAAAGTATAAAGTATAGATATGTGACCAGGCAAGCGCAAACACCCCTCTGCATGGAAATTCTGGCAATCACGATGCCATCAGATACATCAGGTAATCCTGCTGCTCTCCTCTATAGGGACACATATTTCAATAACCATGCCACTATCGTTTTATCTGACACAAGGCCATCGAATTGTGTTATCATAGGGTAGTTCTTTTCTTTAAGCAGTCCCCCTGCCCCCTCCCAAACCCATTCACACACAGACACCTATTTGTAGGGTTCTTATTACGCCAATATTATTTCTAATCAGATTTATAATAATGAGATAATCATAGAAGTGGTTTTTATTACCCGTACTCATTAATTTACAAGAATCAAGTCACTGACTAATCTAACATTTCTAAAACAAACCTTTCTAAACCATTTTTCTATTTAAAGATGGAACAAAGACTCAAAATAACAGATGTTTCTGATTTCAAGAATTCCCTGAATCCTTTTGAGACAGTCCTGCCAAATGTTTTTATCAATTAATCCCAGTTTCTAGTTCATTATTTTCATAAATAAATGGCATTTGTCATCATAGCCGATTGATGGCAGTTTGATGTCTTGCCATTTAACACACAGTCACAAAGACATCTATAATTCCTATGCAAAATGAATTACTAACATAATGTACAAAAAAACAGCTGGCGGAATCTGGGACGCAGCGTCTCTCGGCACGTAAACAGACGGTTAATTGCTTCATTGCCTGTGTTCAAAGTGTTTAAAAAGCCCACCAGCTGCTGAGGAAAGGGACAGATCCCACAGGGAAATAAATATGCTTATTTCCCTGTGGGATCTGTCCCTTTCCTCAGTGTCTTGACATCTTAACCCATTTAGTGAATGCATGATGTCTAGAGGCTTTGATTTTTATCAGAATCAAATAATCGGTTTCATGCAAGGAACTCAAAAGCAATGCATCCTCCAGATCCATTTGGGGTGAATTAGTCCCATGGGAAAATCGTGATGCATGGATAAAACCCTGGCAAGTTACTCGTCATAGCTGCATTCATGCATCATGACAACAAAGGCATGATGCACCAAAGCAGTATGTTAACCATCAAGTGTTAAGGTACTGTAAATAGGTTATTATTATGAGGTATGATGTGGACATCAAGGCCGGCACTCCAAGCCACTGGGACTTGAGGCCTCAGCGAAGTACACAATCAGAAAACCAGTACAAAGGCCCACATAAAAAGGAATCGTAAACTTTCAAGTAGTTTCTTACCTAATAATCAGATTTTCCAATCTCCCCTCCACAAATTGCAAAATACTCTCATGTTTTAGATTGACCTATCAGGTGATATACCTCTACCTCAAGGGACAATTGCTTATTATGGTGGGGATAAGCGCTGTGGCCAGTATTTACAGTATAGGCCAATAGCTATTCAATTGTAGACTACCTGATATTCATTTCCCTTCCTCTATTTAAAGACACATTTTGAGCCCCCCCCCCCCTCTATTTCATTTCCACCAGCTGTCCGCCGTTCTTGTATTTCTTATCCAACCTCAGGAATTAAGGAAGGAAAGTTCTGTCTAGAAAAAGTCTCATTATAGAACTCCTAAAATAGATCACCAGGTTTTTGATAGATTTGAGTTTGGCAGGGACAATGCCTGAAAGTTACCTTGAGGTTTCAGACAGTGAAAGCATCAGAAATGAATATAATACAAATGCTCTGTGGTACTGTCTAACTGATACACAAGATATTAATTCAAGCAAGTAGCAATGATGAATTAAAGAGGAGGCGAAAGATGACTGTGTGATAATCCTGAACGATTCAATTATGACCCTTCTTACTCATAGCCATGCAGCACTGACCAGAATAAGGGATTTCACTATTTTGTGCAGAGTACACCTTATGGATACGCAGGATACTATGGTACATTATCATTAATACCCGCCTAACCCATGTATTATCTTGTGGACCACGTATACTCTATCAATCTAACAAACCCTCCTCAGGACGTCCATGTAAAGGTCGGCCATGTAAAAGTCACCCACTCAGGTTTGTAGGTCAGGGACATGATTTATCATTCCTCAATCTCTGTCTATTCATCTTGTAACCTCCTCCTGTTTTCACCTTTGCTTTCTTTTCTTGTTATTATCCCTACTATTCTCCTTGTTTTTCATGATCTTCTTTAATACTATCGGAGAAAGGCCGATTTGTGCCTTAGCCCCATTCCACCCCACCTACTATAGCAGAGGAAGAGACCCCTTCTTCATTGCCCTCAGTGATCTATTATTGAAGGTTTATTGTGCCAAATCCAATCTCGCGAGATCACGGTCAACATGGCCGCCAGCACATATCAACCACCTTCAAACCTTTCAAAGACCTCATTAACTACAGCTTCAGTGTAGCAGGTGCAGTTGTTACATTGTCGCAAAAGCAATCAGTGTCGTAAAAGGTATTAGCTGTCTTACCATTACATACTATCTCCACTTGAAGAAGATCTATGATTAAAACTGTATGTGTTTCTCCTTTGATGATCCTAGACTGTTAATCTGTAAAGGACCAAGGTATATATTCTTACCCAGGCCGCACACCCTGAAATGGTCCTTGGTATGACTCTTGCGACCAAGACCCCCACTTAGCCTATCCCTACATAGCCTACATTGGAAAAGATCACCACTTTCATTATCTGGTATTAAAGTGATATCCCAAAGCAGCAAAGAAGTCTTTCATTGGTGTTTCTGTGAGGGATTTGTTCTCCTTGTTTCAATAACACAATAATCCAGACAACAGCGTGGGCGTGGATACCTTCGAAACAACTCTTCTCGTTTTGCTTTTACACCTTTTAATTCAGTATGGACGCAATGGCTTAAATTTAATCCGGTCTGCTTCATCAGCCTTCATCATGAACTCTCAGACTCCTTAATCTCAATCTCTAACCCTTTAAGGACAGCATAATGATTTAATGCACTAAGTCCACTAGCTCCTTCCCAGTGCATATAGCCAGTCTTGGTGAGAAACTTTCCAGTGTATATTATGTTAACAACATTGCAAATCTACATGATTGATGCACTCCCAAACTGCTGGCGAGTAACTCGCTGGAGCCGGCATTGCATCGGTGCATCAAAGTGTTAGCCTAGATTAATAGGAAGTTTTAAGTATCATGCCCTTGTGTAAGGAAAGAAAGGGGATGAAAGTTGACAAGGCCTTTCAGCTACTTCATACAACATACCGTAAAAATTGGTGTACAATTTGGACCTTGCATATAAGGCGCACCCTGAATTCATGCTAGACCTATTGGAGACACATGGAGTCACATTCATATAATCTCCGTCTATAAGGCACATTATGACTTCAAGCAGATTCCATAAGGCACATGGTTATCCTCATGTATGAACTGCGTCTTATACGGTAGGAAATATGGTACTTGGAGAGACTTTGTCAAATTTTGATCATCACTAGGGTAGGTTAACCTAAAGACGACCACACATACCTTGAGTTGACCACCTGCCACCTTGTTTTTCTCACTTTCACATCTACTGTATGGGGCTGTACCTCTAATATTCCTGAAATAGAGGTGTTATATTATCCCATGCACTGGCCACCTATGATATGTTCAGTAGTTATCATTGTATAACAATACACCAAAGTACCCATGTTTGACTGGTTTTTATCATGGCCAACTGGCCATTTCTTCAGAAATCTTTAACTTTGGTTGCAGATTCTAAACAATGAGATTGTTCACATGTACCAAATATTGATTCTAGACATAGATATACATCATAAGTAAATGATGACATAAACAAATGTTCAGAAATGTTAAATACTTTCAGTTGAGGACTCATTTTCCCAGGCATGCCAATTTCACCATGAGATGACCACCTTTTCATTTTGAGTCGACCACCACTCACAGAGAGAGTTATGCCTTTAATTGAGTAGAAACCACTGATTATGTAGGATTACATCAAAAGATTCATATCCATAATATCTTGGGATATTGCATTCTCTAGATGATATCTCTATACATGGGTTTCAGACTATTATGAGTAGTATGCAAAGGAACCATATGACATCAAGAACATAAATGCTAAGTCAAGCAAAATGTTACTGAGGTAGATATTGATAGATAATCATAAAATAAAGCCTTTTTAATGCAGGGCTGGGATTATTACCTCTAATTGGATGGGAATGGCAACTACGATGAACATAATCTTTACTGAAATATCCCTTCCAATTTAGCTGCCACAAAACATACATTTTCATTACAATACAGCACCATCAACAGTAACATTATATTGTATATTTATGTAAGAAACTTATTCTTTTTTGAAATTATGGCTTAATGGAAATGGCCCCATTCAAAGGCTGTGTATCAAGTGGTCGTCTCAAGGTGCAAAGTGGTCATCTCAAGGTGAAAATGAACTAAATGGAATGTTCTCAGTAAGGGTGATAAACTAGATATATATTATACACATGGATTTTCAAGATATAGCAGGTAAAAAAACCTAGACAATTATCTTTCATTCAGTGCCTTTTGGAAGTCTGAGGACCTAAAACTCTCAGAGATATTACCCAATACAAATCCCTCATTGAAGGCCTGCACAGGAACGGTCGTCTTTAGGTTAACCTACCCTATACATGTTATGATCTCTTTGTGCTATAGAAACATGACACATGCACTGAATGACTTGGAGTCATTTGAGAGATTACCACAGCCTCTCGCATTGAGAGCTTAACGTAGTTTCTTGCATATAAGGTGCAGTATAGGCTGTGCTTTAACACAGGTACACTTAATAATTTGGAACAGTACTATAGAACAGCACACATTGGACAAAATCAAGCCCTTCATACGCTTTCTAGCTTCTCATTCAACTTTGGGTGTGCCTTATAGTTTTGGTGCGCCTAATATGTAAGGTACTACCGTATTTCTCATTTGAAAAATGGTTCATTAGTCAGCACCACCAACGCTGGAATGGTGAATTATTTCAGATGAACATTTCAACTGTGCGTGGGAAGGGAAATGGTTGAAAACAATAGTCAATTTCAAAGTCTGTCTGGCATCCCCATTGATATCAATTCTGTTATCTACCAGAATAAGATGATGTTGAGTCTAGCCAACAACAAACGTGGGCTGACTCTAAAGTGTAGCCAAAAGGATGTATCCATAAGTCATCATTCAAATGATCAAATCTAATCACTGATCAACAGGGGTCAAATTCTTTTCACTATTCATTTTTGAATTATAGAGACTGTAAGGCTTCTGCAATAGAACTGATGAGGAGGGTGAAAATCTAAAGTGACCCTTAGGTCTTTGTTTCACATCTGATGGGGAGGGTGAGAATCATTTCACCCCCTACCCTGAGAAGAAAAAACATAAACTACAAAAAGCTTGAAATTCCTAGCCACTCCCTAACCTGAAATGTATCAGCATAATTATTGACATTCCACTGATCTGATGGCATTGTTGACATTATACTGTTTACATGGCTATATTGATCTGATGACGTAATCATGGTGACGTTAACTTTGTGACCACTGCGGGATTGATGATCGACTCGTTTGTCGTGAAACCTGCCTTAGTTACCATACCCACTGTCTAAAAATAGTCAATTAAGCACGGATAGCGCCTACCGATCTTAATGATGCTTATTACGCGGCACAAATGAACAAACAGATTCTCTATGCTACTTTTTTCCTTAAAGGTCTTTCTTGGGAATTGCAGCCACTCAATTATTCCTATTGGGTTGCACATTTTTGATGTTCAGATCTTGAGTGAGTGCCAATACATGCACAAGTTGGCAACTGTCCCTAAATCTAAAAGGCAGCTGTGCTAGAGCATGTATAATGATACAGACAAAAAGGCAAAATCTTTTCAGTCTATCAACAAGAGAGGTCAAATTTCTCGCACCACCCTGGAGCAGGATTCAAGAGATCTTTTTTACAAAGTGCCCAAAGATTATGAAGGTTATACACAGGGTTCACTAAGAAGATGTGAAATTCTTTTGATATCACTCCAGGCCTTCTGAGAGATGTTGATTGTATATTATGTTGTTGCCATATCCATCACCATCAACCGCCTACTTTGAAATGCCCCTGCCTAATATTGATAATATAATTACAGAAAGAAAAGAATGATAAGATGTCTAGAAACAACCTACTAGCAGCAGATCCTGATCAATGTGTGACAAACCACTAGGCTAGCGCTGAGGAGGAGATAGGGAAAAGGCCGCAGGAATTGGGCAGTTAGGGGTTGGTGGTGAAGAGTAGGCGAAGGAGGGACAGAATTAGATAGACCTTTGTTATCCACATAGAGCTCAGTAACACATTCCTTCCTCCTGCTGCTTCTGCACTGTAAAAAAATGTCATAAAAATAACAGTGAAATCCTTGTCCCAAAGTTGCCAGAGATTGCTTGTTATGTTCACGGATATTCCATGAACTCTGCTGCCATCTGGGGCTTCATTGTAAAAGCTACACTGCTTCACTGCAACATGATCATGGTGGTTCATTGTTCAGCTTTACGAGAATCCCTGGTAGATACAACAGTTATTTCTTAGAGTGTGGCCACTACTTTCAACTCTCACTCCCTGCCTTCTACCATATTGTTCTGTATAAGCACCGGGTCTTTTTGAGTGAGCGCCCGTCTTGAATAGGCAGCAGGGCTAGGGGTATTGTAATTTTTAAATGCACTGTGATGTAAGTCTGGATAAGTGACAGTCTTGAATAATGGACAGGTGTATAACTTTGTTGAATTCAATGAGCACCCGGCGCTTATACAGGTCACGGTGGGCATCTTTAGGGTCGGTCTCTCTTCTATTCTGTCACCAGCCTTAACTTTAGATCCTTTTTTTGGCTGTTTTAGGGATTTGCCTTGACGAGTCCATTAAGGTGAGCTTGGTCGCTCTCTAGATGCTGGTAGACTTTGAATTCTGTTCAGCTATTCAGATACCAATATCTAAAGTATTATCTAACGTCAAATCTCGTGAAAGATGGGTAAACTCTATAATTTTAAAAACAATATCAGAAATGCCGCTTTCCACTTTTTGGTCGGATATCTGTATTGACTTTGTTAATTGCTTACACACAAATTCGAAGAATCTAAAGATATCTTACACTTCTACAAGTGACAGAATGGGAAACTCCTTTGTTCACACTGCGCAGATCAAGATGTGTTACCATATATAATTTCTTTTCTATTTTCTTTTTTGTAGGAGGGAGGGATTGGTTACTCTCATCTATGCTCTCATGGAACTGCGGGCCTCGCCCTCAACTTTGACAAAAGATATAAAAGCCGTACCAGGGGCTTAAAAATCTCAAATTTATTACTATTCTGTAATTTTTACCTCCCATCCAGAAGTCGCACCCTGAGTTTAGTAATCAAGACTCTATAAGCTATAGTAGGCCAGCGAAATAATCGATAGGCTGCATCGTATTATGTGGGATATTATGATAGTAATGATGAACAGAGACAGAACATAAGGGTAAATAAAAGGTATGATTTACCATTGTCCTTGGCTACACACTTCAGTGCAGGATAAACATACTCTGTGCACAGAACACACAATTCTGAGCAGGGAATCAGAAAGGGACCTCTATGTAGGGGATCCCCATGGTGTGGCCATTGCAGGAACTAACATGGGTAGCCTCCCTTAGCATAGTCTGGGTGTAAAACCCTGACTATACGCCCTTGAGCTCAGGATACCCCAATAAGCCACGCCAGTGGGGTGTTTCAGAAGCCGGACATGATAATGAACATTAAATACCTGTTTCTAAAACTGTAAGATTCTAAACTTACAACTGCAACCATTATCATCTCTTGCCAGTCATATAGTTATAGACACAGTAAGATAATGGTAATGCTTTAGAAACACATGCAGCTATAAGCCTACAATCGCTATTAAAACTGCTATCATATCTCCTTATGACCGGTTGTAAACATTACCTGCTTCTGAAACAACCCACAGGGGTGGGAAGTGTTCTAGTAGCCGCGGCTTGTACACGGGGTTTTACGGGAGCATAGTGCTAAATACAGATAGATTAGCAGGAACTCGTCACGTCTTGGCCCATCCATGCTCTGAGTACCTCCATTCACTGTCCCTGGTAGGTGAAGATTGGTTTAGATTTATAACATGTTATAACTCCAGGAGCTGTCCCTGACAAGGGACTGAGTCAGGGTCCCCTCTATCTCTGTCTATATTTGTACACACCCAACACTTAATATTGTCTTGTGGCAGGTGTAACCCTACCAGAAGCCGATCAAGGGGTTGCGGGGGGGGGGGGGGTGTGAGGCAGGTGTCTCCCTAGACCTCCTGAAAATGGGCTTTGGGTGAGTCTTACCTGTAGATCATATGGAAAGGGGCCCTATCTGTGCTACCAGGACTAGATTTTCCTGGGTCTGCCCCCAACACCCTTGTGTTATTTATCCCTACTATGTAGGACTGCTTACAGGGGCACACTTACTACATGAAATGGGGACCTAGTGATGGATGAAATCTTGCTAGCAAGAAGAGGTACACCTTAACACTTCTTAACCCCCATTTCCCTAGTTCTTCATCAATAGGCTTTGCTATATTTATGTTAGGCATAGTTATACCATGGTTATCACATTCTTGAATGATTTTACGATGCCTGGAGCAGATAATGACGTTCGAATAGTACGCGCTAAGTGAACGGATGTTGACACTTGGATTGAAACGAGATGACAGCAAGTTGACATGATAGATTTAATTCGATAATAAAAAAACTATAGCATTAGAAGCTTAATGCGTATAGAGGATGAAAGAAGACATTATATTCTAGCACCTACCTTTAATTCGCCATGATTTGACATGTATATGTAACATAATTGATGATATAAAAATCAAATCGAGCGAAATTTTCGCCGTCATGTTGGCTGCGTAGCGCACGAATTATTTACCTCGGCGAGACACAAATTGCCACGTTGGCATATGCTCTAAGGGTATTCTGGCTGTCACGCGCAGTCCTTACCAGCGGTTCTACTATGAAAATGCCTGTAGGACACACGCCGAGGTAACACTTTGCGTCCAGGCAGTCCTGTCGTCTCGCGAAGAAACCAAGATGGCGGAGGAGTTTGAACAAGGCGTATCGCTTGGATTTTTATTTCTTCATTTTATAAGGTAATTACTTAAGAAAATGGAGGAAACCATGGTATAAATGCCATACATAACAAATAGAGGTTCAATTCGTTATTTATGCCTTTACAAGAAGCGTCCTATTAGGAATAGACAGGACCAGAGCAGTGCTACCAGCTGGGATACTGGAATTCCTTAACGGTGATCAGGAATACAACTCAAACCGTTAGCCTTAATTTACTCACAACCCTTTGTATTCGGTGCAGCTAGTGATTGCGGAATTAGCAAAATATCTTAGAATTGCTCCACTATATTTACTAGGTTAGGTTATCAATACTGTTACCCTCAGGCCATTTAGTTCTACTCCCTTTTGGACAAGCTCTAGTAGAACTGCGTAGTCCAATGTCCTCTCACCAGTTGGAACACTGACCGTGACGTACCACTTACTTCCGTTAAGGGGACAAGCTGCGTCCGTCACGTCCTGACCGATTTCGTCCCCATTGAAAGCCCTCGTGAGAGGATACATGCGCAGTGTTAACAAGCCCTGAGTTATGAGAGAAAGTAACCTCAGCCAATCAGAATCTAGACCCGAGGTCACGTGAGTCCCACCAGCCAATCAGTGGGTGATATGGAGGTCACGTGTGGGGCTAGGTGGTGCCCTCTGGTGGATGAGGCTATAAGTGTAGGTCAGGGCATTCTGGGTAATGAGCAGGTTTAGGTTTCTATGGGAGTAGGGCCTTACTCATTTACCTTAGTGGTCCAAGTACAGTAATGACTCGTTTAAGCAATGGGGTCTCAAATAAGCGCCGGTCTCAAATAAGCGCTGGTGGTACATGGGTATTCAAAGCAATTTCAAGCATCACAACAGTATTCAAATAAGCGTCTGTCTCAAGAGGGAACAAAGATATTGAAATCAAAGAGCTCCCAGACTCTTGAACGGGCCACTACGGTAAGCGCGCCAGTGCTCAAAGATTTCAATTACTCTGTATCTCCAGCCCTCATTTGAGACCAGCAGTAATTTGAATACTGCCTCAGTCTGCTATTTGAGACCGGTGCTTAAATGATACCCAGCACTTAGGCGAGCCAATTCTGTACCTATAAAGGTACACACAGCTATGAGGTAAATGGATGGGTGCTAATAGATTATAAACACTAAAGAGGCACAATGTCTTTATGAATGAGGTTTCCGCTGTTAAACAGCTGCAAAATGGTTCATTGAATCATATCTTCCACACATGAATCCATCCCTGGGGACGACATGATGCCTACCCTAACAAGGTTGATGCAACCCCAAGGTGTCTACATGGTGTACAAGTATAGATCTACTAATGCAAAGTCTACACTTGATTTCACACCATTCAGTATCTGGCCTTTGTTATCGTCACTATGACCCCTTCTATGACACTATTGTCCAACGCTCATAATACTGTGTATTTAGGCAAGTTGTCTTGGTAGTTAACCCTTTAAAAGCCATAGAGTGATTTACTGTGCCATTGGTCGGCAGGATCATTGAGACATATATACCTCCATGGTATAATTCGTAGTATTGCATTCATGCATTCTCTTGATCCTTTTGGGAATGCACCAACTTTGTAGGGTCGACATGATTCATAGATATGGCCATGGCATCTCTACCTGCATCCAGGTGCCATTGCGACCTATCTTGGCCTTAGACATTAAAGTCCAATGTGGTAACTCAAGGGTTAGAAGAAGCAGCAATGAAAACCACATTGCCTATTGTAAATATCCCCACCTTGCACTGGAGTTGGTGGGTTTGAGGGGGTCAGAATCTTTTCAACCCCTTGACTGGGGGGGGTCAGATTTTTTTCAATCCCTCAGATGGGGGGGATCATAATAATTTCACCTGTCTTAGTGGAAAACCCCGCGCCTTACTATAGGTTAAAAGGGCACATTCGCACATGATTTTCACCCCTTATGGGGGGGTCAAAAATATTGTCTACCCTCGAGAGGGGGGTCGAAATCATTTTTGCGCGTCCGCACGGAAACCCACCAGCACCCCCCCCCCTTTTTTTTAAAAATGATCACTCCCTTATCTTGGATGATTCCCTCCAGATGTGTTTGGTGGGAGGTGAGGGTTTACCTGGAAGGTAACCAAGCCTGATTACCACCATGCTCGCCCTACCAGCCAGATACCGCTCAGCTCCCCCTTCGGGCTGGCAGCAGACCTTACTTTGAGTTTATGTCAAATTTTCTCCTCCTCTGTAGAGAAAAAAAGGTGGAGAAAAAGCTCCAAGCATAGGCATCAGGATTGGGAGGTACTGGCAGACACTTAGAATGGAGAGAACCAATGCAAATTGTGGTTCAATCAGAAATTCTGATTCTGAGAGTCTTATCTAGATCATATAGAAGGAAATTAAGACTATTATTCAAAGTAACAAATTGGAAAAAAAACATCTCGTGGAATTGCTGTAAGCTCCCAGGCTACCACACTGCTTTGATAACTGCTGGTCGAGGCTGGCCTACAACACGCGGCATGCATTCTATACCACCCAAGGCCAAAACAAAAGGTGATGTTTCAGGTTGTCCGACCCTACTTAGCAAAACAGGGCCGATTTGAGGTACCTACCGTAGGCGTAGTTAGAACATAACATAGATCCTAAAGCAATTTTAGGGCAAGAGCAATAGATTTAGAGACTAAGTAAAATGTTAAGACAAAATCAGACCTTCCTTGCCTATAGATGTTCTTGTAAATTGGAAAACATCTCGTTTTCCCCCTAGCCTTCCAATGAAATGAAAAATTTGATATACTACAGAAGGCTTCGTGGGAGCTGCCAATTCGCTCTTGATTCAAAATCCCTACAAAACTCAAAAGTCTGCAGAAAATTTTACTAACGCCACCCCTAAATAGTGATAACAAACGACCACACCCACCCTGTGGAGGTGGTACAGCCAGGCTCTGCTATACTTCTGTCATCTAAGTGCATTACAGCAGCATGTTTCAGACTCCCAGGTGCCAACTGTATATGTAGCCATCATAAAACTTGGTACCATGGTATGGGCCCACCTCCATGGCCTATGTCCTGGCCCTTCAAGTAGAGCATGCTGTATCAGGTTTGCTTATTTTATCATTTATTTACCCTCATCTTACAACAATTTTGGAATTCCTTGACGCTTACGGATTGATAAGTATTTTGTGTTTAGTGAGTTACCAGAGGCAAGTTCCTGCTACTATTACATTGGTTTCATGTTCTTTTGTACGACACACCAATCCAGACTGCACTGCATGGAGAAGATAGAGATATTAGATGAGCGGGGTAAAGACCGGCTCCTTGAGGTCTTCATTGAGCTGTATCCTGAGATAAAGCATCTTGAGCTGGGACTCCTGTCCTGAGCATCTCTGACATCTAGCTTATTCATGCAACCTCTGGTCCACCTGTTAGTGCCAGTCCTCCCACAGGGCAGCTACATTACAAGGTAAAAGGCCTTCCAAAGGGCAGCTACAACACAGGGCTATAGGCCTCCTATAGGGCAGCTACAACACAGGGCTATAGGCCTCCCATAGGGCAGCTACAACACAGGGCTATAGGCCTTCCATAGGGCAGCTACAACACAGGGCTATAGGCCTTCCATAGGGCAGCTACAACACAAGGCTATAGGCCTCCTATAGGGCAGCTAAAACACAGGGCTATAGGCCTCCCATAGGGCAGCTACAACACAGGGCTATAGGCCTTCCATAGGGCAGCTACAACACAGGGCTTTAGGCCTTCCATAGGGCAGCTACAACACAGGCTAAAAGGCCTTCCATAGGGCAGCTGCAACACAGGATAAAAGGCCTCCCATAGGGCAGCTACAACACAGGGCTATATGCCTTCCATAGGGCAGCTACAACACAGGCTAAAAGGCCTTCCATAGGGCAGCTACAACACAGGCTAAAAGGCCTTCCATAGGGCAGCTACAACACAGGGCTATATGCCTTCCATAGGGCTACAACATAAGAGTTATGGTATAAGTCTCATGGACCTGTCCCTTAGGATACATCTCTAGCACAATACTGATAAATACCAGACAGGATGGATGCAAAAGACCTACACCGTAATTAGCTCAGCCGCCTGGTGGGTATTGTCGTTAAGTATGGTTATCTATGGGGTGGCATCAGTAAGATTTTCAGCGGACCTTTGTAGTGATTTTGAAACAAGGGAGAATTTGCAGCCCTAAACAAAACCTTCTCGTGATATTAAAACGTTTCGATTTTATAGGAAGGCATCCGAAACCATCTGGAAACCCTCATCAAATGTCCTCAAATCTGATTCAAATCAGCCTGGTCCCTTTTCAATTTTTTCCTCAGGTGGGACCAAGGCTTTTGTCTTGTGGAACCATTACTTTGAATAGTCCAGAGTGGGAGAGCAGCTTAGTCTGTGAATGAGAAACACAGGGGGATGTTGTTGCGTATGGGAGAGGGGCTGGTCTGGGTGGGCAAGAGGAGTAAGGAGCCTTTAGGGACTGGTCATTTTTTAACAACAGGGGGAGGGGGTGAAAACCATGTGAGCGGCGGAAGTTTTTCCGCCCCCCCACCCCACTTGGAGGGGTCTGAATTTGTTTACGCACCCCTTTTATTCTTTACAGGGATGAAAGAGTTCAAGGTTTTCCTTGATTTCAAGGTTTTTTTCACTCACTTAAGAAAAATAAGTTTTCTTGAAAATCCTCTGAAAACAGGATAAAGGGGTCACAAATTACCTCCAGAGGTTGCATACATGCACACAGTCAGGTCCCACAACACTGCATACAGGGGCAGCATGCCAGTTTTTAGTTCAAGGTTTTCAAGGATTCTCAAGTTTTTCCTTGAAAACTTTGCCCTCTATATTAGTGTTTGTTTCACTCTTCAGTGTAGTCTTAGCAGCAAGCTATAGTTTCTATGCTAGAAGAGTGTCGGATAGTATACCCCTTTTCTGTGCGTTATGATTTCATCATGTAACTATATTGGTCATTTATCCCCTGCACCCTTTGACCTATCTATATACATAACATTGTAATTGGCCCCTAGGTCGTGTTGCGCAAAGGCACCACTACCAGTAGATCAGGTGGTGCATATTTTGGGTATGCTATCCGAACAAGACCTTGGAAAACAGCTATACAGTAACATTCTGAAGGGATCAAAGGACATACTCTGCAAAAGGGCCATAATGTGCACATTTTGGGTATAGTATCTGAACAACATCTTGAAAAACAGCTTTTACTGTTATTTGAGGACAAACTACACCCTTATACAACACCTACTGCCTCTCACCCCCCCCCCAACCACACAAACCCTGTAACACACTTATGGTTGGGACTGGAGGGCATATACAGTGCATTTAAAGTTGTTTCCTTTTTCAAGGTTTTTTGTCATCTTCAACTTTCATCCCTGTCTTTAGTAGTGCACAGGATTTTTCACTTAAAAGGGGTACACATTTTTTTTTGTCGCCGTCTGAAATTTTTTGTTCCCCTCCCCAATCACCCCCCCCCCCATTGTTAAAAAATGACCACTCCCTAAAGGCTCTATGGTGGGAGGTAAGAGGCATGTCCTAATGCCAGCTAAACATGTATGGTGGGTAGAGCAGCCTGCATGCCTGACCCACCTGGAGTCTGCCTACTGCATGTATCTGGTACTTTATACTACACCATATACACGTGCCTGTATAATATATAGATAGAACTAAATGACCGTGGTGTACGAGGTGGCCGATCCACCCCTCCACCGAGGACACCAGGGGAGTTTAGTTCTATATTTATTTTATTTTTTAGAGGGTTTAAATAAGGAAAAATTATCAAAATCCGGTACCGTAGTTCCCCGTACGAGCGCCGGTCCGCCATTTTGAATGTTTACATGCACCCAGAATGAGGCTGCAGTGGTGGATCGGCCGCTGTGGTGGATCAGCACACGTTACGCCACTGGGAAGAAGTTATTCACATAAAATAAATCCCTATTCCACACTCATGCATATTCTCCACTCACACAAGTTAGTTCTTGAACCATAATATATCAAAATGAACTGATTAAAGATCGTGAAAAGTTATCATAGATTTTTGGATAGTCTAGATAAAAATCGTCAAATATTATTATAGATTTGTGGATAATGTAGATAAAAATCGTGAAAATTAGTATAGGTTTGTGGATAGCCTAGATAACAAATAGGGAAGATGCTATTGATGAAAATGAGAGTGGCAGACAGAGAAAGGAAGAGACAGACAGAGACTGAGAGACATATACAGAAGAAGAGTCACCGATGGGAGAGTGAGAGAGAAAAGAGAGATAGAGTCAGAGACAGAAAGAGACAAAGAGGCAGAAAGGGGCAGAGAGAGACGCAGAGGGAGAAAGACAGAGGGACAGAGACAAATAGAGGGAGGGGGAGACAGAGCATGATTAGAAAAGGGGCAGAAGTCCACAATTCGTCCTTGCAGTCAGCGAGGAACCTTTTGCATGTTTCAACCATCACGTTATGGCTCAATTATTCATTCACAACACCATGCATTCCGCATTCAGACCCTGCCCTTTTGTCGTCATGATGCATGGAGTCAGCATGATGCACCAGTGCAATGCACGACACATGTCTTACTTGATACAAGAACACTAGTGCATCATGGCTGTAGGTTTCTGTATGAAGCTTTAAGGCATCGTGTTGTACTCAAAGTGCGATAAAGAGCTAAATTGCAGCGTCTGTGGTATTTACTTCTGCAACCTTTGCTCTTAAAAGGTTGACCTGATAAGCTTTTATCTTTAAAGGGTTAATCTGTATCATCTCGGATGTCGAAGGGTTAACTTGAAAAGACTCGACTCTGGTTTAAAGGGGGCTAAAGCTGGTATAAAAGCTTATATAGTATTGTCTGATATGTATTTCAGAGGATTATATACCCCTTCCCAAGTCATTGGGTACCACTTATTATGGCACCATATGGCTCATTATGTGCACATCATTAGACTTAAGTTTCAGCTGGTCTATCCTCTTTGGTGGGAAGGGAAACCACTTGGTTAATTAGTTCTGGTCAAAGCCTCCTGGCGGCAGCACTGAGTGGTGTCTGCTCTGCTGCCAGTCATCCAAATTAAATTCCCCACCATTATAGAATACTCTGCTTTATGGCTTCAGATGAAGCTACTGTGCTGGTAAAATCATGAATGGTTGTTGGCATGAATAAAATGCTGGAAGCATTTTATTTCTACACACATATATGCTTAAATATGACATGGTGAGAATGCACTGACAAGATTGAGATTTTGGCAGGACACTTTCACAAGTGGGGTGACGATACATATGCAGAAATTGGAAAATCTATATAATTATGTGATTGACTAGACGTCAATCACATACTTATATATGCATAGACCGCTGCACAAAATCACATTGAAACAAAGAGAGATTCTGACAGACATAGGAACAAAGAGGGAAATTTAGCCCATACTCTGACTCTCTACACATTGGTATTGGTGTATATGTTTTTGGTATATAATATATTTGAAGGTAGCCCATAGGCCATGTATATGGTACAGCTAGTATTTACACATTAGAGACAGAGAATAGCCTCCGTTCTGGGGTGGTCACAGGTCAGCAGCAAAGAACAATAGGGGATTAAGGTATTTCTTCAAGCCTGCATGCACCAGTGGTCATTAACCCCCTCAGTGCCACATAGCAGCAGTAAAATTATTGACCCTACAAGGGCATTGAACATAGAACATAGGACTCAATCACACGTAGGCCTAAGGCCTGGACTTAACCATTTTATTATTTCAGATCTTGTCCCAGCTTTAAACCTTGTTATCTGTAGCAATAAAAGGTTTAACCTGTACAGCCTGTGGTACCTGCTGCAGCCTGTTTGGGGCGCTGTAGTCAGTGCTGGGCCGTCCTGTACAGTATGGGGAGAGGAGGAAAGAGTCAGGTAGGAACAACTCACACACACACAGAAAGCAGCTCTGAGCAGCTCCCCCACCTCGCCCTGCCGCCGACCTACAGCCTACAGCCGGCTCTGCCACACGGCCTCCCATGCCACACGGCCTCCCACCCTACAGCAGACCGCCAGCAGACTGGTTATTACAGCGTCACAGGCCTCCCATAGGGGCGTCCTATAGGGAGCCTACAGCATAGGGATATAGGCCTCCCATAGGGCTACCATACAGGATTATGGGCCTTCCATAGGGCTAAGAACAAGACTACGGACCCTACATAGGGCTACCAGACAGGGATATAATTATAGGCTTCCCATAGGGCTATCGCACATAACTATGGACCTTCATAGGGCCATCACACAGGGATATATAGGCCTCCCATAGGGCTACAGCATAGGGGTATTGCTGGAAGTCACTTGGCTCTGTCCCCAACAGGTCCTAGGGATATTTCTCTAGCATTATACTCATTGTCTCACAGGAATGTAGAAGCAGGCCCTAAAGAAAGGTCATATATAGTAGCCCAATATGTAGTCCAAGTGTAGGGCCCAATGGCCTTGCTATCAACAGGTCCAAAAGAAAGCCCATACCTTTAAACGCAACTGGACAGCTCACAACCCCGCCGCCAATAGGTATGTCTACAACTCCCACTGTAAGGATTTAAGTATACTTGTATACTCAAGTAGCCTGAGCCAGAGATGATGGATATAGGCCTGCCTACTGTCAACGAGTCCTACTGGAATGATAGACCTTCTGCCAAAACAGGCAAATCACTGGATATATTGCTGTTGGGTATTGCAAGATATGACAAATATTTTGAATATCTATTGTGAGAACTGATATTGCTGATATCGGATGTCAAATTGTCTTGGGGTTAATTGATCTACAGAGAGGATGGTTTAGTTGCCATTGCTCCAGAGCTGAGGGCATCAAAACATGATTTGTTCCCAGTCAGAGTGAGCTGCTCACGTGAGATAGCCAAAGTAGCCGCTACTACTCACTACCCATAACTACCTGTCCTGTGTAGATGTGGTAATACCATGTTCTAAAGATACTTGATCAGCATGTGACGCAGCAAGGATAAGCCTAGGCATTTGACGTTGGCTGCCCAGTCGGTTAATGAGCCAAGACCCTGTTAAAACTCCAGACAGATTGATGGTGAAACACCTATACTACCCATAACAATAATAAGGCCATTACTACAACGTAGGTTTTGCTAGCTGCAGCCAGAAGCAGGTGAACACATGTGCATGTTTCTCACCTTTAGTATGAACTGCTCGTTGATGGAACACTATAGGATTAACTTGACAGATGTTATCATAAAGAACTAGGAGACACTTACCCAGATATTTATAGGCAGTACAGAGCAGTAACCTCCCGGACATTGACTTGTGAGCAGCATTTATACACTGGAGTTGGATTCTAAAGCCAGTAGCATGTGGAGGAATGATTGACTCCTCAGTAAGATGAGCCATGTCATGGACACTTATAGTACAGCTATGTGAGGCAGATAGAATTAACAGGAGACATCTATTAGTGTGGCTGAATGACAATCTAAAATGATAGTGATAAATTAGCCTGAGGCTAGACCAGCTGCATATATATTGCCATATCTCTGTGGGTGTTGTTGGTAAGGTGGCAACCACCTGTGGACACATTGGACAACTCTATTAATTCTACATTCTAGAATAAGACCAGAAACAATTCATGTGTTTTCAGTAACATGACTCAAAGAGCTCTTGTTTATTTGGCCCAGGCTTTTTAGCAGGTTATGGGCCAAAGCTTCCAGAGGACTCACCAGTAACAATATTCAATCAAATTATTCAATTGATGGTTCTGAGCTCATTGATATGAACTCTCCGATAAGGATTATTTCAGGCAAGAACACACTAAAAGAATTTTGCAACCATTGAATGCATTTCTGGAGCTTGTGGGAGTCCACTCCTCATGGCTTGATGGTAACTAAGTCCTGCTGTTGATTAAGACACTGGGGTTCTTAATAATTTACCAACTGCCCCTCCCCCCTACCCCACCTCCTCTGGATGGGATCTCATTTCCTGCTGCTAAACTGCCCCATTTAATTTCCTTCACCTGCCTGTCCTACTACAGTTAGTGCTTCACAATGATCCTGAGCTGATCCCTCTAATAGGAAAATGCTCATCTCCCCCTCTACCCCACTTTCAGAGGAAATTCACCATTTGCCCTGTTTCCACTCAGAGATATACAGCATTGTGAGTTTCTCGTCTTTCTTAAGCGGGTGTTCCACCGGAGCTGATCCTTCCTGGTTTTCACATGTGGGACGATTGGGAACAATTAGATAGGCTAAACCATGCAGCTATCTCAAATGCCTTTTTAGGGATCATTTTAAAATGGCCCTGGTCATTTCCAGTGAAATTAGGAACTTTTAGAATTCCCACACATTAATTCAATTTTAACCTGATCGTTCCCAATAGTATCTGATCTTCACATTGGATCCGACGGAATGCCCACTTTATACCCACTCACAGACAATGCACAATATGAGCTGCTCCCACCCACACTATCACCTGCTCATCCCTTATAGCCAAACACATAAGTTTCGCTTTCTGAGCTGCTCACTCCCACAGTGAATTCACATTATGAGATTCTCTTTTCTTCTCACAGGGGCATGATGTAGCAGATTCATCTACCTCAAACATATGGCAATAGTCAAGGTTACATTAGGAGCTCTATAAAACAGACCATTACCAAGATCTCGTCTAGACTCTGAGTACATTTAAACAAAGGGAGTTGGGAATATCCTTCATATATTCTATATTTGTGTATATCAAATGTTGGCTGTGAAATGAGACTGTGCAGGGGAATGGATACACTAATGGACTATCTTCAATATAGAACTATCATGATGGCTACAATATAGATCCATATACATGCAAGAACTTCAATACTGACATGATACAAATGGAGGGCCACAATCTACATAATCAGTACATCTAGAGACTGAGCTGCGCCCCATGGTGTTTTAATTAATGAGACTGGAGGGAGTAGTGAGGAAATCCCTCTAATTCTGATATATACCAATAAATAAAAGCCTCAGCACTGGTCTAATGGATTCCGCATAGGACTAGCAGCTCGGCAAGCCTCAACCTGCGGTATTCATACATGTATATATGGGAAGTCATGCTGTATGAAGGAGATGGATGTGCTATGGATTTAACATATGGCAAACGCTGCCATATTTCACATTCTAGACAGTAAGAAATTCTGGAGTGCATTTTAACCGAGCTGAATAGAACAAAAATGATTTATAGCAATGTGCTTGCTTATGATTAACTTTCCCAGAAACCGACAGAAGATTTTGAAAGATTACATAGGCTTGCACTGCATCCAAAATCCAGACACCCTCCTGCGCTATTCCCCGTGGGCGAGAGCAGCTCAGAATGACGGCTCTAGACCCCTAAGATCCACAGGGGGTTTGGGCTTTTGGGGCTTGAAATCACGACAAGGAACATGGACTTCTTTTAAACTTGAGAGTGGATACGAACATTTCTTAGAATTACATGCACGCCTCGTAAAAATATAGTTATAAATTAATACATAATGAGAGAGACATATATAGAATTCTCAAAATGGACAGAGGGATAGGTACAATCCTTGAAATCGAAATGCGACCTGGGCACCCCTCATCAAGTGCCCCAGAATGAAAAGTTAGCCTTCAGGGGACCTGTGGTATATTATACTTACACCAGGTGTCGCTACGCCCGGCCGAACCACTCCTACATGTGTTAAGGTTAGCGCCCACCCTCAGCTGCTCAGTACGGAGGTGAGCTGCTCCATAGCTATATGACCTATAGATACAGGGCGCTAACTGTGGTGGGATCCTTATACTTAGATGCTGCCCGTGGAGATACTTATGTAGGAATTAAGATATGAACTATAGCTGCCAAATCATAGAACTAGCACTTGTTAAGTAGCGACATAGCGAGCAACTAATGGATACACAATGAGCAACTTGTGGATGTACATAAGAGCAATACATGGATAGGTCGTGAGTGACTCATAGACAGGCAACTCATAACTAGTGATCAATATTAGATTTTAGTCTTTACATCCACATATTCACGTGCTGGTAACAGGACAATTGCTTATTGCGCCTGCGGAACATAATGCTTAGTGCATTCTAAGAAAGAATAACAGCCTACACAAAGAAATCCCTCCAATGCAATTAAAAGGAGAAGTAATGAAAAGATTCAAGTAATTGGTCAGGAGGGAGCCGGGACATGGCATTCCCCATCAACAAAAGGAAAATTGCTAGATGGACTGATGCTGCCATGGTACCTGTGCTCATTATAAGATGGTGTTAGGTTACTATGGAAACAGGAGCCTGTTATGGTGAGAAGAGACTGAAGGTTCCCTTACAATATCTGCAGTATCCAGTGTGACGGTGTTACTGTGATTAGTGGACTATAGCGCCATGACTACCTTAATAAGGAGATGGAGTTTCCATGACTGCTATAATCAAGTTGCAGTGTTACTGTGGCTACCATAATTAGGAAACTGTGTTACCATGGCTACCGTATGTAAAAGACAATGTTACCATGGCTACCATAATTAGGAGTGAGTAGTACCATGGCAACCACAATAAGGAGACAGTTTTACCATGGCTACCATAATAAGGAGACAATGTTACCATGGCTACCATAACTACCAAATTAAGGAGATGGTGTTGCAATGGCTACCAAATTGAGGAAATGCTGTCACCTTTACTAACAAATTAAATCGGTGGTACTTCCATAGCAACGGCCTTAGGTAGACTGTGTTTCTATAAGTGCTTGCCGATACAATACTAAAGTATACATCTATACCACGTAAATCACAGTATATGTAATTTTCTACCACTGGATAATAAGCTGTCTGAGATTGAACACTGAAGTAGCCTGCATTTAACGATGTGATTACCCGATAAGCTGCATAGATGGAAGATGAGAGAGATTAGAGGTTCCAAGGTGATGCCATATGTCACCCGACCAGATATAAGGTTAATCCCTGAGGGTGGGGAGATTAGAGATTAATCTCTCTGATCTAACCTCATCTTCCCTATCTCTGAGACCGTCTTGGACGTGAGGAAAAACGTCCTTCTCTCATTATAGCATATATGGGAGCACCACCCTTTTCCAAGGTATTGTCATAGTGGTGGGATTGGCACATTAGGTTTTAAATATTGAGGAGTCTCCAAACCAGTGTAGCAATGTCTTTATATAAATAGGTTAGCTCAAGCCCCGCGGCCTAACAGGTCTGCCATGGAAATGGGCATTGGTTACATTCTTAACTATAGGAAATTTGGTTCCGAATTCTGGCAATCCCCCCATGACCAGATTTTCTTGACTATGCCCCCATAGACCCCCCCCCCTTCTGGAAACTGTCATTTAAGCATACATTGTTTCATAAACGTCTACATTGCAACACCTCCCCTCTAGCAGTTTGAAAAACATCCCGTTACCAAATCCATCCCTTCCACACGGAGAAATACTGCTTACTAAGCATAATTTCATACCCCACATTGATCAGCTCTTACTATTATAGACGACAGATACTCAATCCCTCTGGCCCCTTTAAACTGGAGGATTTAGAAGTCATAGATCCAACAAGATGTAGAGATGTGAGATAGTGGAACTCCACTCTTATAGGTGTGGACCAAATTATTCTCAATATCTCCAAGAACAAAAACGGATTAGTAACAGTCCATCTGTTGATAAGAATATCCACTCCTTCAGCCTATTTATTTTCTTTAGTAATGTGCCTCAACTGCAGCAATATCACTCTTGAGCTTGGATGCTGCTCTCAATTGTAACATCAAATGTCAGTGTAAGTGAACAGAATGTAGGCTAACACAGAGTGATTAAATCAATCTAGGAGGATAGAAATAGCACATTTATTAGATAGTTAAACTTGGAGCACGTCCTGAACTAAAGTTAGGAGTGAGAGAGACACACAAAGGGGGCCTAGTAAGTACGTGATTACAAGCACGATCCTATAGACTGAATAATAAAGGTGGCAAAGGGAGATTCCTTTGGACAAAGCTGTAGCAGTAATAGAGTGTAGGCTTTAGGAAGGAAAGTCTCTCTAAAAGAGGACGTTAACTGCTTAGTCAGTGTAAGGGTCTTGTGTTTGGGTTCCATTCATTTCAGCAAGTCATTTGCGTATATTAATCGTTCATCTACTTAATAATGTTCCAGAAAGTCCAGTCATCAACTTGTTGATGTTGGACGTTGAATTTAAAGGTTGATGGACAAATTAAATACTAATCTACCTGAACAATGTATACCCACAGAAGCGGATCCCTGATTTTGAAAAGGAGTTGGCACTCACCTTGCATAAGCCTATAATACATTGGACTACAATAGATTTGGAGTGAGAGGCAAGTAAACTCTGAACTGCATTAGAAGTGTAGATCTATATAACTGTGTTATACTTAAGTGTTATACTGCGATTAAAGGGTCACCTCGGGTGGAAGCCGCACTCTGGGGTCTTGCCAGGTGTACTTTTGGCCAAATTCTGATGATGTTAGTACTGTTATTACAGTCGACCCTTGCTTCCTCAGATATTGAAAATGCAAGGAAAAATATCCGGGGAAGCAAATTATCTGAGGAGTTAAGTCCAAATATAAAAGAAAACATAGAGGTAGTTCCAGATTTTCTGTCTGAGATAATGAGGGATTTGAGGAATCAAATTGTCGAGGAAGTGAGGGTTGACTGTATATGGGCCTATCATCTAGCATAAGCGGTAACATAATATTATATGCACGGTCTCACGCTACTTGTTGAAGTTGCCTGGTACAATATTGAAGTTGCCTGGTACAATATTGAAGTTGTCTGGTACAATATTGAAGTTTCCTGGTACAATATTGAAGTTGCCTGGTACAAAGACCATGGGGTTGAGGAATGTTGCTGGTACTTGAACAAGTGGTGATACTGACGATGCTGCCGGGTACACGAGATAACAAGGTACTTGTCCTTCACACTACCCGTGAGCACGTTATGTGCCAATTATAGAACCAAGAGGTTAATTCAAAAGATCCTGGGATCCCAACCCCAGCGATCTTAGTGTAGGCACATATCATAAGACCTGGTTGGTCTACCCTATGTAATGCAGTGGTTGCAGGCCTGTCCAGAATAGCTAGTCCTGGGATCACTTCACTATTCCATTTCCACCACTAAGATCACTGCGATCTTAGTGAAAGTAATGCATAGTGGTTTCACCAGGGTACAAGAGCACCTATAGGGAACACTCCTGATTGAAAGAGTGAATAGCCTGCTGCATACATAAAGAGGGGAGGGAGGACATTTGCTGAGTATCCTTGAGGGCTCTTAGGGCTACTCATGCGTTAAGTGCACTGTAAGGTAATTCTTCCCTTCTCTCTCTTTGTCCTGGGGGAGGGCACAATGCTTCTAATAGGCAAGCATAAATCATACATTCATGGGAACAACTCTTGAATACTGTATGGGGGTCAACTGCACCCTGTGCTCTTTTGTTAGCCCATATGGGGACGGGGAACGATGGTATAAGCACTCTTGTGAAGAAGAGTGACTCCACAGCTATTCCTTTATTTTGGGACTCTTACCCCTGTGCCTAGTCAGTACTTCTTGGAATAGTGTAGGAGGGCTGAGGCTAAGAACGATGCGATCTTAGTGCTGGCTAGGATATGTGAACCCAGTAAACTCTTAAGATCGCTTAATAGGATAAGGCTGATTTATTCCTAAGATCGCTGGGGTCATGATCCCAGGATCTTTTGAATTAAGCTCCAGATCCCTCCACGGGGCAGCTCATAAAGTTCTCACAATAGGGAATAGGTGGAGGAAGGGGGGGCGGGGTGCGGAAACATTACTTACTGCAAGTACCTTTCCTATAATATATATGCATTTGCACATAGGGACAGTCTTAGGGAGCAATCTCTGGCGCGAGCGTCCTCTTTTGCTGAAACAGCCAAATCGTCAGTTGATTTTAGGTTTGTCAGCTAAATTGAAATATGCCCCAGGAGGCTAAGTTCACAAACCACAACTGTAGCTCACAGCCCATGATCCGACCTAAATCACTGTCAGTAATCGTACAGGGTGCCCTACATGCCCTTCAACTACTAACTAAGTTTGGCCCATTTGTCATCAATATATGTAGGGATTTTTAGAGCAGTCATAGTAGTGCAGGGACTAGCACCCATCATAGTCGCTCGCACTACAGTTGTAGGAGGGCTGGGGCTTACTCCAATGTAGTTAACGATCAGAGAATTCACCAGTTGACGATTAAATTTTGGTTATCACAGAGAAGCAAACTGTAGAACCTTAAGCACAAATGTAGGTCTGGATGCAATGACACATAGTGAATTTCTTGAAAAAGTGAGAGCTATGTTGTCATCAGGAAAGTTGAATTAAGCCCCAGACCAGTCGTACCATCTTATGCAATACCCCCTGGGGGCATCATGAAGGTTTAAACGGATAACAATATAGTGTTAAGTCACGTGCATCACCAGCAGTTTTATTGTAGTGAGCTCCATTAGTGACAGGAAGCCTTATAGACAGAGGGTGCCAGTGGTGTTAGTTGTATGGTGTGTGATGGATCCATTATTCTACTAACACATCACACTGTCAGCACTACAGGTTCTTCACACTGCTCTGGTTACAACAGGGAGTTATTTCAATGTAGGTAACGATGTAAAGATTCATAGGCGATTTGGCTCCCTTACTGGTGAGCCATGCTGCTGTCAGACATCCCTTTTCTGCCAAAATCCTACAAATTTCAAATGAAGGTCCATTTTAGGAGCAGCTTATTCCCTAAGATTACAAAGCATCAATTTCTCAAATAGTATGGGTGTTATTGTGTTCTGAAATGGACTCCAGGCCTATAGTTCATGTAGGAGAAAGAAATCCCCTTTGGTGAACCTAATAGCTGCCTTCCCAGAAAGCCAGAATTACCATAATGCACACAGAGAGAAGAACACTGATCACTTTGACGCATACTGCACAGGTCACAATTTGTCTCCCACATGACATGTATGTCGAATGAGGTTGACACTCTCATATTTGGTTTGTCAACTCCACTTGATATGTGTAATGAAGACAAGTCACATATTTCTGATCCATTCACCTGAGTGCTAGGTAATACTGTGAGACAACTATGTAAGGGTCAAGAGCAGTCAATAACTATGTACCAATGGTTCAATCAAGGCAGGCCTATACTAGAAGGCAGGGGATATCACAGTCCCACAGGCCTGCAACACTAAGCCACTTTTTCCTAACTACAGAACTTCTACTTGACTGAAGACCTCTATGCAATGGATTTCACTACCATTCATTGATAGTATTGACAAACCTTAGTGATCTACTCTTCATGAAAACAAAATGTCAAACATGCATCAAATGTCTCAAGTGTTGGTGGTACTTCTTGGTAGTGATTAATCCTGGTACCATCTAGTGGAATATCCTAGAACAATTATGCATGTCAAACCATCACATGTCAAGTGCCTTCGACATGGCCGTGACCCTAGTCAACTCACAGATGACGTGGTATTTTAAGACATGTCAACTCATATGAGGATTACTGTGTGCTACACTTGTCATGGTGACATATGTGCACATATCCCAGTGACATGTGCTCTCTGTGTCAAATCAAGTTGACATGGGTATACATGTCACTTTGTCAGGAAGACTTTTTCAGTGCACCAATTTAGTAATCAGGCAGCATCTAGTTATGGAAATACCTTTTGTTCACTTTGTCTTTTGCTGGGTTTCTCACATCCAGGCAGGAAATTCCCCCACAATTTAGGGATATTTGCCTTTGCAAATGTTAACAAAAACAAATACATGTAAAACGCAGAAATTCCAGTGTCGAGGGCACCTCAGATGCCGAGGTTGTACCGGTGGATACCTGGCTTATGATATAGACTTAATTGACTCTATTGATTCTAATATAAGAGAGAAAATATTTTCAAGGAAAAAATGACTTTTAGTTAACTGGAGAGCGGGGGTGGAGGTGAGGGAGGTGGACTAGTCCTTGGGATGTAGTCAGTCTATGTCTTATGGTACTAAAGGGATACAAGCTGTGTGTCTGACATAGAGCAGGTGGGTTAGGGAATGGGTAAATGGTGTTGGTGTCAGAGATGGACAGGTAAGTGAGTGAGTGACCACTAAGTGGGCAGGTGCACATGGGGTGTAGGGGACATGTGAATGTCAGGAACACTTAGCAAAGATCTGGTCTGCTTCCCTCTGTGACAGTCAGTGACATTTATGAATACTGTAAAGGCCTATAAAAAACCCTGTCTTTGAATAAACACAGGTCTTGATATAAGCCCCATGGGTAGAGGGGTATGGACAGATTAAAATGCATTGATATCTTATTCTTGAATAAGTGCAGGTCTTAGATAAGGGCCGATGGTACAGACTGGTTGAAATGAATGAGCACCCCGGTGCTTGTACATGCCAGTGCGGTACCCTATAGATAGTATTTGCCTGAAAGAATAATACCCTGGTAGAGAATCGATAATGGCTTATGAAGCATGTCCTCTAGGTACAGCGCACTGTCTGTAAACAAGTAAATCCTCAGCTTATTGAAATTAATTTATCCAAAGTTAGTTTTGACACAAGAGTCTGGAGAGACTATAGCTATAACATCCACTATAACATTCACAATAACACCTCCAGTGTGTTAAATCCTAGCTCCCATTGTCCCTAGACCTTCACAAGCAGATTGCTAAATTACATAATTTTGAGTTTCAGCCCAATTTACTGCCTCTCGGCGTGACAGTAACATTAACTTATAATGAGGGAAATTATGTGAGATCAGAGACGTCTTAAATACAGCAGCCGCCATCTTAGATTGGCGCCGTGGGGGTTTTAGACGGCTTATGATGCATTTGAGAGTTTCTGAAAGTAATTTAGTAATAGAGGTAATCTTATAGGTGTCATGTCTTTTCCAATTTTTAGTCTCAAAAGGACAAAGCTGTGGCACATGTTGGTGATTATTTTAAAAGCTCTGTGGTTAGGTTCTCCATGGTATAGGATCAACTGTCTCCAGTGCATGAGAGCAGGTGTCTAGTAATTCTACTCATAAAAAGGTTTCTTTCTTTTCAACATTTGCTTTTCATTTAAGGGATCTGGAGAAATGGCCTGCTCATCCCCAACCCCATCATGCAAAGTGCTTCTCATACGGGTATTTTGTGGTAACTATGGTTACCATGAGGTGTGTTTAGATTGGTTGTAGAACCCTCGGGCTGCATTAGATGGGGACTAGAGATCATCTCGGAGGCTTTGGCTAGACACCTGAGAGGTTACTACCCATAGGCCATACTTAATGTTATCATTGCTGGTTGAATGATGCTTACTCTTAGGATGCATCATGCCATTGGGCTCCTTGTGCATCATGGTGTCCTAAACCCTTGTGCATCATGGCCATAATTGATGCACAAATGAAGTGCGGTATATCCAACGCGAAATAACACTTACGTAAGGCTTAACTGAATAGATTAACACAATTTTGATTTATCCAAAATAGCATTTTAACTCGAGAAATAAGAGAATACATGAAACTGACTCAAGTTTTTATTCATCCTGACAAGCCACATTTGGATTACCCTACTTGTTCGGGTCGGTCTGTCCAAGCATATTTCAGTAATCCATGAACAAATGTTTATCATCTAATAATAGAAACACTTAATCAAGATTTAATTTGATTCATTTGACAAAATCATTTGGACGACCTTGGCTTAGAAATCTAGCAATCCCCTTTATCATATTGCCAGAATGAATTTGTAACCTTGGCCTTCACAAATAAAGCCAACATCCTCTAGTCCCACCTAATAATGGTGTCATGCTTTCTGACAAATGAGATTCATAAATCAGGTGGATGATTAAATTTCACCATGATTTCAAATTCAAATCAGAAATGGAGCTTGTAAGGGTAGTTTGCACTATCATCTGGCTTATGTAGCACATATGTTTTTTTTATTATTTAACAGCCTATCCCCTTAACGATCTCCTTTACCAAAATATAGATTGGCCCTAATATTCAGTATTTCATCAGGCTATCCTGAACAAAAAAAGGAACAATTTTCTCAATTTTCCAAAAGAAAGAAGCTTACAAGTGCATTCATTGCATCCTCAGACAGACCATTTCTACCGATCCTTGTCACGTGGTAAACCACTGTGTCAGACCTGTGAGAAACAAAAACTTACAGATGGTATTCTTTTTATCTGTCAGAGTTGACTCTAGCTGTGGGTTGTGAAAAAATGGTTTATTTCTTCCTTATCTGAGACAGCTGGCTACTAAACTTAGTCTAAAGGTGTGAGTTGGCCTAATTAACAGGTGCTGACATGGAGCAGCTCACTGAGCAGATCAAGCAGCTCTACTCTGGTACCATATTAATAAGGAGGACAAGGTTTGGCACTCAAAAGTGAAAATGCTCATGGATCACAAATCAGGAGTTAGGGCTGAAACTGGCATGGTCAATGCGACCTGGGCTATTTGGACGAGATCCTCGTCCGAATAAGCTTTTTATTTGGACAAGATCTTCTGGGAAACGGGAATCTGAGAAACAGGACTTGTTCTGAGAAACAGGACATGTTCTTATACAGATGAGATATTCTGGGAAACGTAATCCTGATAAACAGGACAATCATTTTCCTGGTAGATAGGACCTATTATTATAGGTCCTGTTTACTAGATCATGTACAATGTCCTGTTTCCCAGTTTCACGTAGCCTGTCCTGTCTCTCAGAAAATCTTGTGGGGATAATTCTCAGTCTCGTTTCCCAGATAAAGTCCTGTTTCTCAGAATCCCGTTTCTCAGGAAATCTCGTCCGGATATCATTGGCCGTCCAATGCTGACACTTGCAAAAAGATTCCTAGTGCAAAGCCAAAGATGGTTACTTTGACTCCAAGTCCTTCCACGTTCTAGTAGTGAATGGTAGATTATGAGCAACTAGCCGCCAGTCTGAATGAGTAGTTGAAGAGCAGCTTGTGGTGGTGAAAAGGCTACAGAACTGCTCAGGTAGACAGCCCCCTTACAGCACTAAACCTAATGACACAAAGCCACTGTAACCAGGTATACTGGGTTTCTGTATACATGGAATATGGAGCCCCTGCAGCATTAGAAAATACCATAAAACCTGGCATATTTGCTGCAACTACATATAAGCCACACCTTGAGTTTGGAAAGAAGCTATAAGCCATAATTGGGGTATGAAGATTATCTATTTAGTACTGCCCTATAGTGTAAAACCCCTGTCTTTTAAGTGCCTGTAAACCATCCCCATTTCAGACATAGACTTGGAGAATAAGAAACTATCTATTTCATTCAAACATTCATTCGTTATACCTAATCACCAATGACACTGCATTATTCCACATCACCGGGGGCCTAAAAACCAAAAATGTGAAAATACAAATCAGATTTTTAGGGCCCTGTTCAATGGCTTAAAAGGGTTGTAGTTTCGCATTTGGTAGTTACCATCAAAGAGTCCGGCTGGGTCCCACTGGGACGTTTGGGGCTTGTCTCCCTATTATGCATATGGGAGGGGGCTTCAAAGCTTCACCACCATCAAAGAGTCAGTGCTCACTTTCAGGCTTATCGACCTTTGCTATAGCATATATGTCCCATCTGTTGGCGAGGCCAATAACGGCTTGGGTTAAGGAGTTCTCAGTAGGGAATGATGCTCAGAAGCTGAGTCGAGAGGGGTCTGATATTTGGTGTCATCCAGGGTTGTAAAATGACCAAATATACTAGATAAATGATCTGATACACATCACAATCTAATTTGGAGAGTGCTAAAATGGACTAGAAACTGTCAAACTGTGTAATCCTTGTCCCAGAGTTGCCAGAGATTCATTGTAATTTTCACAGGGTTTCCTTGTATCACAGTGTGCACTGTATTGCCTCAGTGTAGAAACTACACTGCACGGTGGTTTATTTTTCAGTTTTACAAGGATCTCTGGTAGATTCAACAGTTATTTCTTAGAGTGAGTCATGCAAAGTATAGGTTTACTGACACCACCTAATGTAGCACATTATGACCTTACAGTTAACTCCTCCAGGGTTCTAGTGATATACTATAGAGGCACCATGTTACAGTGCCTTCTGCTTCCTCCAGGTGTACAGAGATGTGTTATAATTACAGGAGGAACCAGAACCAGCAGTGCCACCTACCTCCTACTTGACTCTCTGTGAGCAGCTCCTTCCTCCAGGGGCCTGGAGCTGGAGCAGGAGGAAAGCAGCAGGTCACAGACCACCCACCACCTCCAGTGTCTATATGGGTGCAGAGGTGTGAAGTGCAATCTGCCAGAACTGGATTAATCTATTTTGCAATCATCAAAACGAACTGCAGCAGTTTATCAGTATAACTTGGATCATGGATATGGATAGTCACACTAGGATGAAAGGACAGAAACAAATCAGTCTGCCAGTGTAAATAACTGAAATAATCTAAACCTCAAGTCTCAAAAATTGCACAGTTTGTACATATGTAATTGAACTACCTGAAGGAAACTGGATTAATTTATATTACAAGTACCAAAAACTGCAGAAATATAATTTTCACTAGGAGCTGTTGGAATTATGGAAATGAATATCCCTACTGGTATGAAAAGACAGACTCTTGGTATATGATTGCTTAGTACTGGAGCATACTCACAGGGGAGGTCAACAAGATCCTAACCTAAGTTAATGTCAAAATGTAAGCCAGACACCTGGAGGTGTGGAACTAAGGATTTAATCAGTACCAGATACTCACCAGACTGGCTCTGTGTAGGAGGAGAACACTAGCCATAGGCTCTATTTCAGTTCTCACCTCACTCCAAATGCCTGGATACCTGGTATTACCTCACAAGGTTTGCTGACTGTGATCTGCCTTTGTGATCAGAAGTCTGTGAGCTACTCTGAGCAGATCGTAGAGCCATTGAAAACATACCAGACAACCAGACACGGTGGGACACGGTGAGGTGCAAAGCGCAGTCCGCCACTGCTGTAATTTCTGTCATCAAGAGCTGATTCGTTAGCTAATTACAATCGGTCAGTGACATTTTGCCATGCATGGAGAGTGACTGATGAGCTAATTTGGACGCAGACTGTGAATTAACTAGATGCTTGATGACAAACAATCTGCATGGAGAATACCTCAGCAAGAAGGGACACTCATTGTTTACTTTGTGAGTGGTGATTACAATAGGCGCTTTGTCTGTAGGAAGCTCTGGTGACTGTACTAAGCTCTTGTGACAACCCTGGGCGCCGCATTGCTCAAAATGGCTCCAGATATAACTTCTATCTGAGGAAGATAGCTAAGCAAAGCAATATAAGCTATTGTTTGGAGAATGTTAGAGGAACAGACCAAAATATTGCTACCAGGATTATGCTTGGCGATTTTGACAAGAGGCACTGATCACAGCAATTGGGGTAGCAATTAGCCATTTGGCTGTTATTTGGAATTTGAAGTTAAAACATTTAGGAGATTTCTATAACATTGTGTTCTCTACAGTAGAACTAGAAGATTCCTATTTTATTGAAAAAACAAACAACATCATACAGATGTATTTACTTAATTAGGAACAAATGATATGCCTACCAGTATAATGTCCTTTTCTACATTAGGGGGTCTGCCAATGGGTGACTAAAGCATCCGGTAGCATCATCCCAGACTCCTCCAGTTGCTGGCAGTAGTTAGCAATAGTAGGCAGTGTAATGTATGTACACAGGAGGCCTGAGTTAATCTAAAGCTGTGATTACCAGGCACTCAGAGCCCCTCCCTTATATAACCTCACCCCCAGACACTGTACAGTTACATAGTGAATACATGTATACAGACTGCAGTGGATCTATATCTGTGTAAGATACATGGGGGAAAGATTTATATAGAGGTTTGTATACAGAGATAATACTTTTGATGAGTCTGCAGGAATTCTAGCCTCTTGGGTTATTTTCATTTTCCTTTTGATTTTACTTCTCTATTAGATTTCCTTTCAGTATTTTGATCAAAAGCCTTTGAATGTCAATTAGTCAGACAGAAAAAGGTATCAGTGACCACAACAGAGAAATAGGATTAAATGCTAGGTGCCCACAGTAGGAAATGTCACAGAATGAGGGCTACTTCAGGCTTTACATGTTTGTGAGTGATATCAGGAATAGGAAAAGGCCAGATCCAGCATAATATAGTATACTATTGTGTAAATGGGTCAAATTGCCACAAGCCAAGCTAGAATATAAAGTGATTATAATATGGACATGAAATGACAAGACCTGATTTCCAATTAGGGCTAGACAAATATCCTGCAGTTTTACCAAGATCCAATTAGGTGAACCAGTAAATATGGGATCCCAGACAGACTCACAGTATGGTCCAAGTACTGCTTGTCACTGTTAATACAGGAGATACATGTCCGAGCAGTAGTACAATTGTAGATCACAGCTGGATGCTATTACATAGATGTTAAATGTGTACACACATCAACCCCCAGACCAAACAGAGAAAGTAGTCCCTGTGTCCAACAGTGTCATACATTACTACACAGTGTCCTATAACACATCTGTTATCAACATTATTTACGTTGTGGGGCCAAGTAAAAGGCACATGCCATAACCCCTCCTCCATTGTGTCCAAGTAGGGCCTTGTAAGGTCCAAATAATATTATACCCTGACACCCCCTGTCCTCACACACTCTCCTTATTGTGTTTCTTCTCCAGTGAGGACAGCCTGGTGTGATTTATGATTGTATGATAATCAGATATTACTACGCCTCTGGGGGTGGGGAGGTGAGCAGGCCTAACCAAAGGTTCCAAGCAGATATCCAGAGCCAACTGAGGATCACATAGCAGGGGAGGTCCGGTCAGGAGAGTATATAAATATTCAGAGGCACTATGGAGTTGTGAGGCTACAGTGCTGGAATATGTATTGTATACCTGATAGCATAATATTATAAGACCTTTTTGTATTGGCTATGGCTGAACAGTCTAGCAAGCACAGACATACACAGCATATATATTTCACCAGAGCAAATATAGATGATTGCTACCAGGCCAACACATAGGATACAGCATGTGTAGTAGGCCACATGATGACTAGTGTGCAGCCTTTATTGTTCACATATATTTTACACAGGTCTTAAGGGTTCATCCTAGACCCGTCATCGGTGGATGTATTTATCAATAACCAAGAGCCTTTACACGACCTGGAATTACCAACATTTGCTTGGCTTGTTTGGTTGTTATAAGCAGTGATAGGCCAGCATTAGGGGAACTATACATGTGAGGTATAGGACCATTAAGACAGCTGTATGCTATTCAGAAGGAACCTCTATGTGCTATAGAGATAGCAGCCAAGCCATCAACTATAAGGCATGACCCTCACGTCATCACAAACCACACCCACTGCTGCCTCCAGCAGTCATCCTATAACTAGAGATGGGGCCAGAAAACTGCATAGCTCTCTGGTACTGTACATTAGAGGCCACCTTTATACTATCATGAAGTAATACCTGTAACTAGGTAAAAGTTTCCTTAGTTCTATGGAGGACTGAAGTTATCAGAGACATAAATTGGTTCCTTTTGGTGCCTCATCAGAATGTCCCACCCCCTCACCATGGACCCCTTCTATACACTACATATGGAATACTTGGAGTACCTGTTGCCGACGTCCTGTGGAATTTAAGTGAGTTAGCGGAAGTCCAAGATGGCTGCTCAAAGCCTTATAGAGAAGGAGTCCCGGATGTACCGGTGGACGCGCAGTCTCAGTGAGCGTCTGCGGGGCGTCCAGAAAGGAACCATCAACCGGATATGGAGAGAACACCGGTCACGCCGCCTAGCAGGTAACTAAGGCGACCACATATGTTGTCATGTGATGTCTGTAGAATGTCCTGTTGCCAAGGCAACTATGGTTGTTGTCAAGTGATGTATATAGTTACTAAATTTGGTGTTTGCCTGCCATAATTTTCAGTAATGACTGTATATTTAGTCTTTTAAGGGTTGATTAATGCATTGATGCATTAAGCCCATTGGTCTTCATGATACATGAATGCAGCTTCGACCAGAAGACTTTCCAGGTCTGTATTCGTGTATAAGGTTTACCATATGGGACTTTTGCACTCCTGAAGGGACATGATGCAAAGAAGCAACCCTTCTTAATTGATTTGCATGGTCTGCATTCATGCATCATATCAGAAAAAAAATCTCTATGGCCACAAAGGAGCAAGATACACGAATGTCCTGTGTGACACTTTAACCCTTTAAGGGCCGCTGATGCATTAATGCATCATGCCCCTTAGTCAGCATGATACACCAATGAAGTGCTGGCGAGACTGCTCACAGGCACTTCATTGGAGCATCATACCGACCCTACGGTGTCGATATATGAACTCCCGGAGTGTCGGCAGGATGCTCCAATGAAGTGCTGGCAGGCAGTCTGACCAGCACTTCATTGGTGCATCATGACGACCAATGGGTATGATGCAATCCTGCATCAGCGGCCATTCAAGGTTAGTGTTAGTATCTCAGGATGTCAAATAGGGCATGTGAGGTATCCAATAATGATGACATTGCTTTATTATATGTTGTCAATGAATGCACTTTAATGATGTTCCTGTGTTTTTGATTTTCTCTATATATCTCAAAATAGATTGTCATTAACTCAACCCCTATATAAGCCACACCTGCATATAAGCCGCTGAATAAATAGGGGCAGATACTGTTCTGAAGGATTATATACCCACCTATAAGCTGTGCTCTGACTTAAGGAACATTCTTTAAGCCCAGGTATCGTCTGGTTTATGTATAAGCAGAGGTTTGCGATAGTTTAAAAACAATGCTAAATGACAGACAACAAGAAAGCCTCCACTTTACAACACTATCTTTATTAAGTTAATACCATCAGTAACATATTTCTCTTACTTAATAAATTAATATAATAACTGATTGATAATGCTCAATAAAGCTTTTCTATGACAGCAGTATCAATACACCTCAACTCAAGTATCAACTGCCGTAGTACCTGGTGTATATGGCGCACCTTGCATATAAATCACACACCTAATTCAGGCCCATCCTCTGAGGCCCATCTAGAATTACATTTTGGTCATTTTAGCATTGGTCGATAGATTAAAATCCTAGTGTGTAAAGCATGCTCCCCCGATTTTAGTTAGTCCTTGGGGGTCCTTTCTCACATGTAAGTTGCGCCTTATACACAGGGTACTATGCTAAAATGATGAGAGCTCAGACCCACCATATATCCCTGTGCATACTGTGTATATATCAATAATATTTGTATGTTAATCTCTTACGGCTTCATAGTGCTTTGATATGTTGAGCCCTGTTGTTGAAGTCAGGATGTAAAAATGCTGCCCACAGTATTTCTACTCACCACACTGTAAAAAAAGGTGTTTAAAAATACACACCAAATTTTCTCAACACCAGCATTCAAACACCTAAACACATGAAGTGTTTAAGTGTTTAGGTTTTAAATATACTTATGTCAAACCCCTAAACACTGAAGTGTTTAAGTGTTTTGCATACAAACACTTCATAGTTAAACGCATTTAAAATTTAAAGTGTTTAGCCCAAAACAAATGTCCAGAAAGTGTTTAACCAAGTGTTTTAATCCTAAACACTAGTGTTTAATCCCTAAACACTGTTTTTACAGTGGCAGGGCTGCATCCATGCATCATGCTGACCCTTTCTAACCTTGTCAACCCTGTAGGGTCAGCATGATGCATGAATGCAGCCCTGGTGAGTAGACCCTCCATGGCAGCATTAATGCATCTTGATCTCCAAAAGACTTAATGCAGTAAAGCACAATGCAGTACAAGAAGTATTAATGGTTATTATACATGTGTGATATTGGTGCCAAGGTCACATGTCCTTCGTGTAGTTCTAGGTTAATGTAGCGCCATTTTGTATAAGGACCACCTTACTACTATAAATCTATAAACATACATGGTAGATCTACATGGCTGTATACAAACTAGACTGTATACAAACTAGCACATGTATAAAGACGCCACTCCTGATACATATATAAGTATACTATTCCTCAATTAAAATATTGCCTACACATTTAATGCATGAGCATATATGTCGTAGGACTATAGTGTTCGGCTGTATTACTATCTTCAGCTGTTACATTCATTGCCATAATGTAACTATATAAGCATACCATTCTTCATGCAAATATATAAATACATGTATTATCATTAATTTAGTTACTTCATACACATTGATGAGAAAGTAGACTTTAGATTCAAAGTACACTACTATGAAAACTGGTCAGTTGAATCATATTAAAGTGTCTGTATTAAATGAGATGTAGATGACATTTAACACAAATGTGATTGTTGCACGCATGTGGACAAACCATTAGTTCCTCTCATTGCATTTATTCAATTAAAGCATCAACGCTTTAGAACAGAGATACCGTAATGGCCCGTTTAAGCCCCTGGGAGCTCATAAATTTCCATGCCTCTTTACCCCCGGCCCTTATTCGAGACCGGCGCTTATTTGAGACCCCAGCGCTTAAACTATAGTTACACAGTATTTTGCTCACAAATGAAATTAGATTTAGGATCATCAAAAATCAGACCACATGTATCAAGTGCTTTAGAATTAAGCAGAACTATGATTTAGATCAGGCTTATGTTGCTGTTATCATTATGCTAGAGGGGAAGAATGCAATATTTACACAGGGTGTTACTAAGGTGCCAAATAGATAATATTTTGATCCATCATATCCATTATTTTATGAATGCAGTCTCGGAGAGTCTATGCACCAAGGCTGCGGTTGGCATACTGCTGGCCCTTCTTGGTTGATAATAATACAAGCTAAATTGTTTATATGACTCAAGCTCACATGACACAGCTAAGTGTTAAATCTTTAAAAACAGACTTTTTCCTTTGCATTGGTGTTGTCTGATACTAGTCTACTGAGGCTTCCAGATGTCAGTAGTGTTTAAGGAAGTCAATGATAGTACCTATATCCCTTATGAAGGTCACGCCGTTCTTTAATGCAGTGTGGTTTGTTGTCGGCATAATACATGAATGCAGCTCCGGTGAGGGACCAGCCCTGGTGAGGAACCAGCCCTGGTGAGGGACCAGCCCTGGTGAGGGACCAGCCCTGGTGAGGGACCAGCCCTGGTGAGGGACCAGCCCTGGTGAGGGACCAGCCCTGGTGAGGGACCAGCCCTGGTGAGGAACCAGCCCTGGTGAGGGACCAGCCCTGGTGAGGGACCAGCCCTGGTGAGGGACCAGCCCTGGTGAGGAACCATGAACACAGCCCCATGCATTAAATTTTGATCTCAAAGGGATAGTGCATCGATACACCATTGCATTGACCATAGGTCACTTATGAGTTATCAACCCCATTGGTGCATCATGACGACCAATGGCCATGATGCACTCTTGCATCAGTGGTCCCTAAAGGATTGAAGAAGACTATCTCTAAAATGGGCCAGTCCACTAGCATTTTTCTTAGAGTTCGTGACACAGAATGTAACGTTTCAGTCCTGCTGGTCCAGGGAGGGTCTTGACTACAGATGGGTGAAGTGACACCAGGTTCTCCCGTATACAACAGCGACACCACCACTGGAGAGTGTGGGGATGTTTCAAGAAGTCCAGGACTTTTACAATCATGGCCAAAGTATGCTGGCGGTGTGTTTTCTGGTCTTTAATCCACACATCATCTGGGAAGATGTTTAGACTAAAATCACTGAACTCTTCTAGCTCTTCCATCTGTCTCAGCCTGTCTTCGGAAGAGGAGGGTCTCTTTGGAATTGTGTTTCTGAATACCTCGCATTCTTTTTTCAGTTCTTCCTTTTTCTGCCACAGTCTGGTTAATGCAATGCTGCATTCAAGCTCATCATCATGTTGGGAGGAAGTTTGCGTTGTTGTTGTTGTTGTTGTTGTTGTTGTTGTTTTCTCTTTCCATGTATGTTTCATGTGAGGCTCAATATCAATCATGGCAAGCAGTTCCTTTACCTGATGAGAAACCCTAACCCCAGCCTGAAGTAGAACCAGCACAGATTCATTAATCTGGTGGGGATATGGAAGTTGTCTTCTACCTCCCCCTGCCAATTGTAGAAAATTCTTGTTACGTGTATTTAGATAAAAAGTCATGCTATCTGCTCCATGCCGCAGTAGCCATCGGATATTATTGTGGTTGTAATCTCCTTCTATGATATGTTCCAGGGCAGTGCCTCCATTGCGGTTTTTTCTATCAATATCACCCCCGAATTGGTAGAAAATATTGAGGCATTCTTGAAGGAACATTTTGTGGGTGGGTTCTCGGCCTAATTGCTGACATAACCAGCTTCCCTTACAAACCGATACCAGTCGATGGAGCAAAGGCCCATAGGCATCTGATGCGTAGTTCACATCTGCACCGTGGACAACCAACATCCTAAAATGCTCCACATCTGGTGCGCCATTTACATATGGCATCATTTCACAAAGGTGGCTTTCACTTGGTTTGGCCCCATAGTTTATCAGAAGCGCGAATAAATCTAAACTACAACAGCACTTAAAGGCTCGCATCAAGAGACGGTCACCTTTTTGGCCACTTACACCAGCTCCTCGCTCCAGAAGTATTTTCACAATCTGAACCTGTTGGTCCATCAGGTCCTCTTTACCTTCTACATATACAGAGAGTGCTGAGTTCAGAGCACAGACGGTATTAGGGTCAGCTCCAGCAGTTACAAGGACTTCAGTACCTTCCTTCCACGAGTTGAATACTGCCATACATAGTGCCGTCACGGGTGTTTTTGTCCTTTTCCTCCGGTGGCTCCCACAGCCACAAGGACCTATTGGTAACTGCCTCCGGGTCCTCAATCCAGGCTCCTCAAAATGTATACCATAGGTTTCATTCACATCCCAACCTTGTCTTATGATATTTTCCAAATGAGATACACTTTTCTCGCGAAAAATTGCCTTCAGAATTTCCCCTCTTTGCTCTACAGCGCCGGGACTGTTAGACCACTTAGACATATTAATGTTTTTCTCAGGGGGATCCTCCACTTGCATCGATGATTCGAGGTGTAAGCTTGCCATTTCACTATCTTCTTCTTTTCCTAGATGTGATTGACTTCTGTTATTAAAGCCTAGTCCCTTGTTAACAAATTGATATTCTGTTAGTTACTCTCTCAGTATCCTATTACATGTACCAGTATTGGGTGTGGTCTAATGGAACTGAATCAGGGCAGGCTTGAATCCCCTTTGTGTAACACATACCTGGTGTCAAGTGAAGACAGAATCTGACCTCTGGACAACTGAAAGGCAATCGGGGACAGTGCCTGTGTAACGTAAACCAACTACAAAGCTTATACTCCTTATAAAACAGTTCAGAAAATGCCAATTGATGTGGTATCTAGAGCGTGTCCTCTCTCAGCGTCATCGCCAACCGAATACTTTTCCTATACTCTCAGCTCAGGGATGTCCGCTGCGACCACACATCAGTTACCGTGTATCTAGTTGAAATGTGAAATGTTAATGTAGACTACGGATTAAAACATGCCGGCATAGGATAGTTTCTTAGCGATTTTTTTTTTATGATGAAGACAGGCTCTTTTGCGATATTAGGGCAAGTAAAGTCCTTCCTGTCAGCCCTCCAGAACTGAAATGTGCGTTTAGTATAGGGCTATATTGTAAAGCTCCAGTTAACGTATACCCCTACCCGGAAGTTATTTCATCGAGTAGGGAATTTTCATTAATACCTGGGCTATTTCTGCAGAGAGCAGTGCACTGAAAAACTGAGAGATCCAAAACTAGTCAGTGGTGACGACTTTAGGTCCTCAAGTTGACAATACCTAAAACTACAACTTAAGGTGGTCAAAATGATGACTTAAAGTCATCATCCTGACGACCCAAGTTGTCAGTATGACAATATTGGCAGTACAGAGTCATCAGACTGACGACTTAGGTCGTCCTAAAGTTGTAGTTTTAGGTATTGTCAACCTGAGGACCTAAAGTCGTCACCACTGACTAATTTTGGATCTTCCAGCTTTTCAGTGTGGTCCCCAAGGGGTAAAGAACGACATGGCGACATTTGGCCATTTTGAGGTGACATTCCGACATTACACCCTTTTAAAAGTGACATGTGACCTGAAGCCTTGAATTTTGAGGCATAGCTTTATTTTTACACATGTAATGTTCCCTAAAAAAAGTGACATGTGACCTGGAGCCTTGAATTTTGGCGACATTGCCAATGACCAGTACATGCAGTTTGGTGTGCGGGCCAGGGATTTTTTTTTTCAAAAACACCCTTGTTTATAAGGCATCTGGGAGAAAAAAAACACATCATAACTACCTTTGATTTGTTACCAAAGGAGTTTTGAAACTGTGGTATTTTAATGGGCTGAATATTGCAAATAGTTCCTATATTAGAGTTTCAAATTTTTGATTTTCCTTTATTGTTTTTGACATGAAACAGAGTTTTCCAGTATTGTACAGAGCAGTTGATTCATGGGCGTGGAAAGCAGGGGGGACAGGGGGGGGGACATGTCCCCCCCCCCCACTTTTTGCCAACTCCTCAAAAGGTCAAAACTAAAAGGTCAAGCAAAGGGAGAAAATTGCAGAAAACCCCCCTGGTCCCACCCACTCTGAAACTGCTTCCCACGCCCCTGTGATTGGTGGAATAAGTTGAAAGCTGAATATACTATTATAGAAGACCCAAACACTTTTAAACAGCGCATAAAGAATGATTACCCAGAATGTTTCATGTAAGTGAGGGGTACTTGCTCATCACTTACTACATAGAAACTGGTTTTAACTTTCCTACCTCATCTCATTTCATCTAATAAAACACAGAACGGATATTACATTGAAGTGATGTATAAGACATCTTTTATTTATAGAAAATATGATAATACTATATATATATATATATATATATATATATATATATATATATATATATATATATATATATATATATATAGCATACAAACTTGTGTAACATAGCAATAGAGATCTCCTGAGGGGACCTAGCGGAAGGAGTGCAATACGCACATGCTAGGATTAAATATATATTACTCTGTATATATATATATATATATATATATATATATATATATATATATATATATATATATATATATATATATATTTAAGTACCCAATAAAATACTTTAAAGAAACGCCATGGTTTTTTAAAGACCACCCCCGCCCCTTTCGTACTGCTTTTGCTATAGACCTTTATTATTATTTTCTTCTTTTTTTGGCCCAGGACCAGCGGCTATTGATACCAGTTCAGTGTTGAGCTAGACTTGCTCAAGTCTGTAGATTTTGATATAAAGTGAGAAAACGAAAATCAAAGATACCTCTTGTGAATCCATCTATGGTGAAACACAGCAGACAGAGAAGAGGTATGGGTTGGCGGCGGGTGTTCTCCCTATTGTTGGCAGGAGAGCCCAGGGACTGCCACCAGTCTAATATTGCGCCTACAGGCCTCCCCCGCGCCTCCCGCACATGGCTGCGCTGGGCAACTGCGGTCTGGATGTAGTGGGAGAGAAGCGTGAGCGGAATTCAGGGGGAGGTTTCCAGCCTATAACACGGCCACCTTAGATTAGTTCAGCAATGAACCACTAGGTGGCGGCACTATACACATAGTTGAGAAAAGGTCCAACGCTGTGTGTTCTTATCTATATTTGTTAAGAATTTAACATATTTGTACAAATAAAATAAACCCACCATTAAAGCAGGATTTCTACTGAAGTAGAGAATAGATAGAACATGCAGTTCATAGTAGGGGTTGGTAAGAGATGAAAGTTGAAAGTCACTTTGACACCACATACGTGATGATGATTTGTTAATATGGACTCATGACTTCCAATAGCAATCATCCATAACTCCGCTATGCACGTCCGTATACGTGCTAGCAGGTCTTAAATAAGGGAAGTTTGACACTGCGTCAGCTTCACACCTATTTTTGCAAGGAGCAACCGCCAAAGCTCCTGATAAACCGAAAAGATAATACCAGCCCCTCCAGCCAACTCCAAGCGGTGGCCAGCGGCTATTGATACCGGCTCAATAGCGCTGGGTTACCAGGGGCGGGTTCGCGGTGGGTTAGCCAGCCTGTCGTCCTGTATCAGCGTGGGTTGCAATAGTGAGCCTGGAAACCTCCGCATGTCGGAGATAGCCCGGTAACAAAGGCTATCTAGAAATGTTAAAGGGTGAGAAAACACCCCTAGCACCGAGGCCTGGGTATAGTCCCCCGTTAGAGGTTAGTTCTGTAACTAACCACTATGTGCCGGCACTATATACACAGAATGGAGAATGAGCCAACACCGTGTGTTCTGACACTATAATTTGTTAAAAACTCCTTTGTGTTTGTGCATATGAAACAAGTCCACCATTACTGCAGGATTCGAAGGATATGAGTTTATCAGCTAGTTTCGATCTGTTCTTATTGTACCGATTTCTCATATTATTCTAGAATACCCCTTTATTCCACGCCAACCACAATTACTCCCATTAGCCATGAAGCATTGTATCATACCTTTCTATGGGACAAATAACAAACAAAACTAAAAGAAAACATGAAAGAAAGAAAAAAAGAAGCTATATTTCAGGTTACCGTGCATCTGGCCCCAACACATTTTCCCTCAAACTCATGATATATGCCTTATTAGATGCGCCTTATATGCAATATATGTACTTAAAAGAAGACTATCACAAATAGTCGAAACGTTGCATATAACAAGAAAAAAAAAACAATCCCCCCTCTATTCTCGATGTCAATAACCCCCAATGATATGCTAAAGCCCAATTAAATCTGCCTTTCTGTGGATATATAAATTAATTTAAGACTTTAAAAAAACATAAAAGATATCATTAAAACCCTGTATGTGTATATAACAGATGTATGTTATCATTATCTAATCATGTTATTTATGTCTGTTCCACAGGTATGTACAGAGTTTGACTAGAGTTGTACAAGGCGGTGAGTTTATTTTATTTTATTATTCTTTTTTTTTTTCAAAGTCGTCCACAGATTGACACCTATAATCAACATTGATACCGGATGATCAACAATGCTTCAAGTATGCAAACGAGGAACAGTGAACAACTCTGATATAGAATAGAGTTATGCACAATCATTTAAAAGAAGACATGGCGGGCCATGTGATTCAATCCTATTTTCTTCCAATGTCATAAAGTAAATGCATTATTTAGACAGAAGCCTGTACGTCATAGGTACAGAATAAATGAAAATCTCGCCAATGGCTCCCAATTGTTGTTGGGACGCAGGAGGGCAGTGGCGCTACCTGGTGTATCAAGGGTGAATGAATGCGTCTGGGTACTGGAACGCTACACTGAGCAGTCTGTGGGTGTTCCGTCCCTCCTGTGAAGCCTTTATGCTACAAAGTGGCGTTAGGCTTCAAAAGGGTAGCCTTTTGTAGACTAACGCCACCTCTGGGGCCTTTATGCTACAAAAGTGGCATTAAAGCACAAATGGTTCATAAGCTACAAATGGTTCATAAGCTACAAATGGTTCTTATAGTACAAATGGTCAATGGTTCATAAGCTACAAATAGTATCGAATTTGATTAAAATTTATAAAACTGTGTTACTGAGATTTACCCGAGATTTACATCCATCCATTATGGATTGTACAATATACCGTAATCTCCCGCGTATAAGGCGCGTCCTATACGAGGGGTTTTAGTTCTTCCTGGATCCGCAAGGGGGACACCAAGAGCTTTATTTTGATATGTTACGCTCCCCTAACTCAAAAAATAACATAGGGGGGTTCAACAGGGGGTGGAGGGCCCAAGCTACAAATAACATTTTGAATTTTGAAAATTCATTCAGTAGAACCAAAGTTATGATTTTTTTTTTGATTTTTTTTGACAATATTCTTCAATTCAAGGTGCGCCTTATATATACACAAGATGCGCCTTATACATGAGAGATTACGGTAGTCACCATGTAGGGTCCCCTTAAACACAGTAATCAAATTAATGATAGATCTCACGATGCCCTATATATAAAATGCTACATGTACATGTACATCCACCACTTTAATATTTCTGCTAAAAAAGGGAATAGAAATTGAAAGATCCTCACCCCCCCCCCACCCACAGTCACACATACACTCAAGTTAGAACCTGAGCTATTTAGTATGAACCTGAGATGACATTCAACCCTAGAAAGCCTTTTAAGTTTTGCACCACAATCGCATCCTCAAATTCTGAATGCTCAACATTGTTAATGCGGCTCTCCCCTATATTCAAACAATGTGCCCCACCATCTTACATTTGGCATACCGGTACCTGACTTGACCTTGGGGTAAAACAGGACCTAGCAGCGCCATCTGTACTTGTGAAGGTCCTGATTATCCTGTACCCAAGGTCATTCTGTGTCCCCAAGGTCACTCACCCTTTGACCTTGGTCGCAGAACAATGGTTTGTGTTGGGGAGGGATCAAAGAAGGTCTTGAGAAGGTTCACAAAAGCAATGGCAAATTCATGAGGTCTATGTGGGTTATGGCATGATTACTTTCAACAGGAGTAATAAGGTGCGTTTTCACAGGCACAATCTCTGGAGGGTTAAAATCTCTTCCAAGAGACAAAATAGTATGCAAGTGCAGTACAATTCACCCTTTTAATCTACAGTGTATGTGACGAGCAGCCTCCTTAATGATCCTGCGAACTATGTCCAAAGAAGACCAAAGAGGATTTTGGATTCCTGGTCTGGGTTATTGATTTCTTTTTCTCACAACACCAATAAACAGTAGGTGGTAGGACAATATAGATGATCCTACCACCTAGTCCTAGTGGAATAATGAATAATGATGTAGGTACACACAATGACTTCTCTCAGCCACCTTCACTATTTTCTCGCCAAACCAGCGCCCTTGGCACTGGGATGGTGGATGCAACATAAATGATAATTTCTTTAACAACAGTAAGGTTAGAAGGAGGAGGGTTTGTTTGGAGGAAGGCAAATATTTCAAACCCTACCTGGCACCACCTCCATCCTACCTATGTGTCTGCCGCAAGCCCAGTAGAGCCTAGGATAGGCTACAAACAGAGTGTGGACCTGGAAGTAAGCACCCACTCATGACGCTGGCCTGACCTACATTTGCGGCCCAGACCCAAGCATATACCAATGATGCACCAAAACATCTATTTGAGACATTAAATCGAAATTCTGAATCAACAGAATCTTTTTAAATGTTTTTTCACCCCTTGTATGCATTTATTTGCCATATTTGTGCCGATTTTTTATAAACATTTTTTGGCCACAACATATGATGGGAGATTTTAGCCTGATTCCTGACATGGTCATTTCAAGGCTCCAGCACAATCTTCATTGGATTCTGTACTTAAATCCGAGTTGGGGCCAGTATATAGTGTTATGATATAACAGCTAGATTATGACATCACAACTGGCCCTTTAACTAAGAAATTGTCCTCTCATCAGCCCGCTGACGCCATCTGGATTGATATGTAGGTATTAGGTGTCACGTCATGACGTAAACAGCAAATTACCATGGCGACTAGACGGCGGCAGACATAGCTGGGTAATAGACGAATAAGACTCTTATTTGCAGGGGATTTTCTAGTACACAGTACATGGAAAATGGGACTGCAGAAGAAAACTGGGAAAGAGGACTGCACAAGGAAATTTGGGGGACTGGACAATGATATTTGGGAAACGGGACTACACAACGAAATTCGGGAAACGGGACAATCTTTCATTGTCATGGAAATGGGTAGGTAGCAGGACATCAAAACCAAGAAATTTGGGAAACAGGACATGAAGATTTCAGACACGGGACATTTTCACATACAGCATATATATATATATATATATATATATATATATATATGTATATGTATATGTATATGTATATATATATATATATATATATATATATATATATCCTGTGGTCTAGATATCCTGGTATGTCCTGTGTACTAGAACATCTGTGACCCATGTGTCCCGTGTACTAAATCTTTAAAAATAAAGTCCTGTGTACTAAAACATTAAAGTCCTGTTTCCTATATTTTCTTATGTGGTCCCGTTTCCAAGATGTCCTTGTATAGTCCCGTTACATGTCCTCATGTAATCTTGTCTCTATAAGATGTCCCCTTACCTAGAAAATCTCGTGCAGATAAGGATCTTATTCGCACGGGATTCCCGTGGGAATAACATCGGCCTGGATATCATATGAAAGTATTATTTGATGTTTGAAATATGAGAAATTGATGAGGAAATGTGTGTATATACTTGGAAAGCGAATTTTGAAATAAAAACTTCAAAAACTTAGAATAATCTTCAAAAAATCTTCGAAAAAAATATAGTATACACGAGGTAATACGGTATGTCTGATTCATTATTGATTGTCTGTGTAAATGACAGGCAATGTCTGTGGGCGTGTCCTCTGGGTGTTTTGGGGCACGTCTTAGTGTGAGTGGACAGTGTCAGTGGTCAGACAGTTGATCGCAGACCCAAATAGAAGCTGTACAACAGGCACATTGAGCCCCAGGGTATAACCATTAAGGTGTCCTCTTACGTTCAGCCTTTGATTCGTCTCGAGAATCAAGTCTGTGTGGGTCTGGACCTAAACCAAAGCGCCAGAGAACAAAGAAAAAGAAATGGAAAATGATCTGCTATTCATAATGGGGGGGGGGGGACAAAAGAAATTCAACTAAACTAAATCTTTTCTGAATATCCGGACTCTATAAACCAAGCCGTCAACCTCCTCGGAATATACAGTTTTCTTTATCAAACCTTTTGTTCTCTTGGTTTTCTTTTAAGGTGATTTTGATTATGTATGTATGTCTGGGGATGGTTAAAGCACGATAATAATGACACCCCCGCCCATGGTTAATAATCCAGTTAGGCATATCTTATCTGCTGTATCTGAGATACAGTCCTTCATTAAGTCAATCTCCGCATCCTTCGGCTGATAACCCTGACTTTATAAGGTAGGGACTGAAAGTAATCAAGAATATATGTGACACGATCTGCGAAAAGTGGGCTTAGTGCAGTGGCTGCTAAGACCCCTTTTCCCAGTTCATGTCACATGTCATGTAGTGGTATTTTACCTGACACAGCCTCTGTTCTACTTTGTCCTGTATCGCATCAATTGACATTGTAGGGGCGGCATCACAGTATGCAAACCATCAAAAGTTCACATTGAACAATGTCATTTTCTGTAAAATGCGCCTTAGTTCCCATTTGCCTAAGTAGATCAAAGTTTTACCCTATCCATTGCAATGATCTTGATCTTTTTGAAGCCAGTTTTCTTTAGGGCAAAGGCTTGTGTGTCCGTAGGGAAGGGATAGGGGGGTAGTTAGGGCAGATTTGGAATAAATATTTGGGTTTGTGTCGAGGGTCTTTAAAGTGGCCATGTGCTAAGAGGAGGGAGGCAGGGGTGGGACAATCACAATGCCGCGTGGTATTTACCAATAGGCTGTACTAATGTACACATTAGCATTGTTTGTACCAACAATTCCCAACTGCATTGTACAAGTACAAGCCAACCCAGTCCATTCCCCTCTCGTCTCCCTCTTTCCCTCTCCCTCTCTCACTTATTCCCTCCATTCACTCGTCTGCTCCTCGAGCTGCCCCCTCCTGCTCGATTGTCCATCTCACTTTTCCCACCCCCCTACTTTCCTAGCTGTCCCATTCTCAGCATCCAGTCTCTGGTTACCTCAGGAATTTCCCTGATTTCAGGGATTTTCAAATCCCAACAATCTATGCATTGCTATACAAAACTATCTTCACGGTATTCCTATTGAGCATTTCAGGGATTTTTGTGCTAAGTCACTTTCATCCCTGTCAATTTCTACCTCTTGCTTACCTACATGACTACCTGTCTGCCTGCCAGCATAGCTGCAACCATGCAACCCTAACCCTCCTCGCCTCCCTCTACTCATAGATCCCTTATCCAATTCCTATCAATAACAGACCATTGCCCTTTTCACCCCTCCCTGTCAATTTCTACCTCTTGCTTACCTACATGACTACCTGTCTGCCTGCCAGCATAGCTGCAACCATGCAACCCTAACCCTCCTCGCCTCCCTCTACTCATAGATCCCTTATCCAATTCCTATCAATAACAGACCATTGCCCTTTTCACCCCTCCCTCTTCCTCTCATCCCCCAATGACAATGTCTGTGGTATCCTGCGCATTAACTCCCCCATATTCCAACAATACCCCCACCCTACCCCCAGAGCACTATCACCAGAAGCTGTAACTGATACACCCTGGTTCCTGTGCCTCCCCCCTCCCATTCACTAACATAACAGAGCAGTGTACACACAGGCGGCTGGTAGTGGTCAGTATTTCTCATACACACAGCTGTGACCAGGGACAGGGGGAATAGTTAGATGTGGTCAGCCTGTCAGCAGAGGTGGACCTCATAGACTCCAAACCAAAGGATCTTTTACCTTTTACATTTTGAATGCTGTGTATCATGGATATTAGCTAAGGTAAAAATGGAACTTTAAGACCAAGTCACATTCACAGAGCACTTAGGGATCTACTTTTTCCACTGTGAAAGGTGTGAATATGGATATTGATTTACAAAGAGTTGGTTATTTGCAGTACCAATAAGGAAGGAGATTACCAACCTAAAAGGGCATACCAAAGAGTCCCATTACACTGATACTTTATACTTTAATCCTGGACTGTCCCACTGTGTCTGAGTCAACCACTCTACAGTCTAGTAGGAAGTATCGAATAATAGGGACTCAAGGTGCGCCAGAAGGGGTTGGAGCCTCAGTCCAAACGATCATCAGGGATTACCTTTGATACAGAAGTCCCATGTGTATTCACCAAATGGGTATATATGGTTGGATTAACACTTGGATTACCACTGTGTAAGATGGTTATTCTTTATTAAAACCTTTTGTAGTTATCTCTAAGGGGTATTGTGGAAATACAGAGAGGACAATGACAAGCAAAATAGAATATCCATTCAAGAATACCTCGATCATCCACCCGAACGATCCTTTCTGCTTGATGGCTCATATGTCTTAATTCCTTTCCTGTAGCCAGCTGACACTGATGTATTACATTTGATGACAGCAGTAGGAACAACAGAGAGATAAATACTGTTTATGCACATGACATTAGCCTGACAGTGCCCAGGGGTCTGTTATTCAAAACATGATCTTGCTTACAATATGAATTTAGGAGCTGGTCTTTCAGAGTAATTCCTTTGCAGAGTCCGTACATGTACAACATGAAATCTTATCTTGCATGTAAATTGCTGCAGAGCAAAAGGGGATCATATACAAGATCAAGAAATGATTTGCATCAGGAATGAGACCAAGAAATTGTCCAGCCTTGCTCTTATCTGTCCTGTGTGATCACATAAGAGTGTGAAAACTTTACTAATGATCACATGTGCATCTATTGCTCTTTGCCTCACTTGCCCACACCAGCAAACACAGAGTAGCCTCAGGTGCCTAAGTATTTTATGTTTTACATTTGTGAGAAATAGACCCCTGACACACACACATGTGCATTGTGTACATAGGATGTGTTTTGTTAGATTTAGGATAGTGTTAGAGGCTTTTGCTATAACCTCAATTTTAATGAGGTTATTAACCTTGTATCCTGGGTACGAGGCAATCTGCTGGGGACCATCTATTATAACATTTGTCTTCAGTAAGTAATAATCAGAGATTTCAGGTTGAATTTGAATCAGTTAGTACATAGCCAATTATTGTTTTACTGAGGTACAGGATACATTGTGTGCTATATGTAGAGCTTGCTGGCCTATAAAATGGAGGCAAGATGAAATGAAGATGTAGTGGTTGAGAAAGATCCCTGATATGGTTTAGGGTGTGCAATAATTTTACATTCACTGGTGGCATCTCGATGTCCAAGGCCTCTGCCTCAATAGATGTATACCATATGTAACACTCCCTATCAAGGGGCAACGCCTACCATGCTGGTCCTTTCAAACACCTGGGTCTCAAATAAGTGCCGGCTTGAAATATAAGCGTCGGAGGTAGGTGGTGTTCAAATCAATGTTAAGCACTAAATAGAGAGAACTAAACGACCATGGTGTACGAGGTGGCCGATCCACCATGAGGGGGTGGATCGGCCACTGAGGACACCAGGGTAGTTTAGTTCTCTATTTATTTTATGTTTTTAGAGGGTTTAGATAAGGAAAAATTTAAAAAATCTGTTACCGTAGTGCCCCCTACAAGCGGCGGTCCACCATTTTGAATGTTTACATGCGCCCGGAACGAGGCTGCAGTGGTGGATTGGCCGCTGTGGTGGATCAAGACACGTTACGCCACTGGGGGTGTGGCGATCGGCCCCGCAATGCTATCTCTACGGGAAGAAGTTATTCACATAAAATAAAATGTGTATCGCACACAGACGGCGATCTCATATAAGGGCAGAGGTACAGGGGTATTGGAATTTATAAGCACAGGGCCATTTAAAATTTACAAGCAGAAGGTGCTTAGATGGGCCATTACAGAACATTCAATAGACCCCTACATAGGGTTACATTGTGTAACCTGTCTATGTGTCACTCACACCCATACACCAACAACACCCTTCTATATCATCTACCAATACCTATAATGGACCTATACCATCTCCACCCACTGACCCAGTCAGTGGTCTGTGCTCATGCTGGGAGAGTGAATGCTACCAGAGGCTCTTGTTATGGAGGGAGATGGGTAGATGTAACAGTATGTAATGTAACTGCACATAATAGTATATTGTGATGTGTTGGAAGTATGTGATGGAATTCTTGGAAAATGGTACATGTACCCTATGCCTCACTCACTGGTGGAGGTTTTTTCAAAGCTTACCCCTGCCCCAGGCTCAGTGAAGGACGTCTGGCTTTCCCTAATTTTTGGGGCTTTCCCCAATTTTGGGGATTTTCAAGTTCCAAACCCCCATACATTTTTTACAAACCAATACTGAGGGTTGTTTTTGTAATTGAGGATTTCAATGAACTTTGCGCTCAGTCACCGTCAACCCAGAGGGTCTTACCTATCAATATCTGTAAAAGGCACTTTGTATATTCAAAGCCTAATGTTCAGAATCAGAGCTCATCTGAGTCAGGGAATGGTTTGTATAGCAGGCATATGGCATAACCTTCTGTTGGTTACACCTAAGTAAGTGTTATATGGGTTGTAGTACACTGGTACCCTGTGTGTACCCAGTATGGTGATGTAACCTATACAAACATGGTCACCATAACCTCACCTACAACATAGAACTGTTAAACATACTACCATAAAACCCCACGTATAAGCCAGACCATCAGGGCAAATATCTAAAAAGGGGGTAGAATTGAAATTCTTTGCACCCCTCCCCCCATTAGAGTCTGCATAGAGCTTTGATTCATTATGCCCATTTGCCTTCGTGATGTCTAACTGTTGTTCACTAGCCTGGTGTTCACTCGCCCAGGCTTTCTCCTTATGAAATACCAGGATAGATCCTCATAAAAGAATTGATGCTAGATGCCTAATTACTACTCAAAAGGGCTACATTCATTCACCAAGCCTTGATACACTTTTAAAATTCCCAGGGGCGGATCCAGGGGGGGGGTCCTGGGGGTCCGGACCCCCCCCCTCCTTTGGTCCACCCATAAAATGTTCAAATGGGGGTCCCCGAAGAGGGACCCCCCCTTTGGGCCCACCCAAGATGTCCACTTTGTATACCCCCATTCATGGCCCCTATCTCTCTTTGATATGGTTTTATTGTTTGTGAATTTTACAATTTATGACTACAGTATCTAAAATCTATAAAATTTCCACAAAATTTTCTAACGTGACCCAATGTGCACCAGTGAGTCCACATAGGCATCTAGGCATCAGGTGTGCCTTATGCATGGGATACTATGTTTGGTCCTACAGGTAATTTTCTATTAGATTTATATCCCATTAAAATTTTATTCACCACTTGGGGTACATCAAAATACTGTGTGCTGTAATGAGTTTTTGTAAAATTTCAAAGCTTTCTTGATGGTAGGCTCCAAATCACTTTCATTTTAAAACTACTAGATTCACACCTTACGATACAGAAATTCCTTAGATGCTTAGACTACCTTGTTTTAAACCAATATTTCAAAAAATTCCTTGGGGGACGAGCTGTCAAAACTCTATCAAAGAACAATGTATGGTATCAGGACATAAATTTACATCCCTTTCCTATACCAAAATGTTTTAGATATAGGTTTGATGATTATGTTATAAGATTTTCTTTGGGAATGACCCAAAAGTCCACCAGTGCATAAACACACTCCTGATGGTACACCAAAATGCTTTAAACTTCAAGGTTTAACATCATTTTTCAAAAAACTTCCCAGGCAGTCCCCACACCCCCTTAAGGAACAATATTTAAAAATACTACATTCATCTGAGGCTAGTTGAAGCCCTTGAACTCAAGATTTTGACATCTATATTTCAAAAATCTTTTTGAGGGACCAGCCCCTAAAACCTCACAAAGACAAAGCATTACCACATAAGATTTGCATCCCCTTCATGGAAACCTGCCCACCCTAGGTTTACACCAAAATGCTTTAATATTTGGAGTTTGATATACATATTTCTACAATTTTCTAGGGGACATGCCAAGCCTCCCTAAAACACCATTGTGCAATCAAAATAAAATAAGATTTCCATTCTCTGTTCTCATAATCATGGGTTTACTACTGATGGTACACCAAAATGCTTTACTGGATTGGGATCTAGAAATGCATCACAATGCACTGTTTGATGTCTAGATTTCAAAATTTTCTTGGGGGGGCATGCCCCCAAACCCCCCTAGGTATCTTGTGGCACTGTGCTTGCGATGTCACGCCGTTGCACTTGCGACATCGTGGCGCTGCGCTTGCAACATTACCCCCATAAACCAGGGTTGGACCCCCCCTTTTCAAAATCCTGGATCCGCCCCTGAATTCCGATATGATGCACTTATGCAGGCCTGGCAGGTGGGCTCACCGAGCTGCATTTATGCATCGTGAAAGTAAACATGTATTAGATATTAATGTTCTATGTGGCCCTTTAAGGTTCCTATTGATAGGAAGTATAAAGCCATGCATTTATGTACTGGTTTCAACTACCACCACTGCTCACTTCTGACATTTCCCTTGTATTGAAATCTAAGAGAACAATTATGGGGGTCTGGATGGGGGGTCCCCCATGTCACATGTCAATTTTAAGAAATGGTTATGTCACATGTCACTTAAATCCCCATGTCCCATGTCACCTCTAAGAACCTCTCATGTCACATGTCGATTTTAAGAAATGGTTATGTCACATGTCACTTAAATCCCCATGTCCCATGTCACCTCTAAGAACCTCTCATGTCACATGTCGATTTTAAGAAATTGCCATGTCACCATGTCAAATTTAGTGGTCCACACCCATAATTATCATCGTCAATATGTCTACCTGGGATTCATCCGGACCACACATGTAGGCCTAGGAAATATCTACCTACTGAGGCAGTCCAGAGAGAACTATATGAAAAAGACTTAGATAGGAATAACTGAACCATCTCCTCCTGATCTTGTCTACCATACATCAACCATGGAGCTAATCCTTCAGGAACAAATACTCAGTTTGAAGAGTGTAGGAAGCACTCTCCCTCTGATCCTAGAAACCGAAGTCTTTCCGGAAACACCCGAGATCACTAGTTACCTTAGTAACGGAAGACGCTATGGCAACAGAGACGCTGCGGCACAGTGGGGCCGCCTAGTGGAGTATGTCGGAACTACAGGCAAGGGACGCCGTCTGGGTGGTTTCTATGGTAACGGACATGTTGTCATGGGAGAAGGAGCGTGGGAGGTCAATAGAGGTCAAAGGGAGGTCATCAAACGAGTGGTGCCACCTGGGAGGTACTCGACCAAACGTTCAGGTAGGTGAAATAAATCGGTTAAAAAGGAAAGAGGGGAAAAGGGGGGAGGGGAGAGAAAGAAGGAAGGAAGGAAAAGTGGAAATTAACAAAAAAGATCTTTTTCAAAACCGATCACCTATATCACTCCCCATAGAACATTTGTCAACATGTAGATATCCTCCTAACGCATGCTGGGCACGGTTCAAACTGTCACTTAATTTGTCTCATGTCCTATAAGACAAGTTGGTATCTACTTTCAAATTAGTCATTGTGGTCTGAGTTGATTCACCCTTTCCCTTACCCTCACACCTCCCACTTCCTTCTATTCCCTCTATACCTCTCCATTCCCTTTCGTACCTTGCAGTTTATTTCTCCCATCATATTTGTGCATATACATGTACATGTATTATCATCATCACATGTGTCCTTTGTCTCTTCCTCCTTTCCCCTGCCCCACATGACAAGGATTAACAATAAAATAAAAGACACCTCGACATAGAACAAGGGGACGTCAAGGGATACATGACTAGTTGGCACCTTCTCCAGTCAGTTCCCTGGGGGGGTGTTGCATAAACATATATGCACTGAGTAGCCTATATATGACAACCTATCTGTGTCAGAAGCTCTGAGCCTTCTTGTACTGAACCCTGGAAGGATAGCATGATAACTCATAAGTCATGTTCATCTTACAATATGATGAACTTAAGAAGCACTACTGCAGGACTCCATGACTGAGTCATGTATATAAAGTGAAGCTTATCTGCAAGAGTGGAACCTTGATGCACCTTATCTCACCTTTATAGAATGTAGCTTAACTCAAGTGCCTTATAGGTAAAGATTTCTTACACTTTACGGGTACTAAAGTCCCCAATATCAAGCCCTACCTGTGCATCCATTTCAACTTAGGGTGCGCCTTGTGATACGCAAGATATTTAGCAATGTAGGGTTTGGTTGATGCATGAAGTAGGCCTAGAGACCCTGTTAGCTACTCACCAGGCATGCATTCATGTATCACAATGATATAGTGGATAAGGGTATGCCATAGCTGAGGTCAGGAGGGTGTTGCTCCTATTCTAAAACGAGCTGTGAGTATGTGCCCTCTTTTCTAAACAAGTCGTGCACTGCTTCACCTAAGTACTTGCACTCACCACATTAGTCTGAAAAGTCACCTGCCTTGTTTAAAATAGAGAGAGCTGCACTACCAGGTACCTAGTCATGTCACATGCTCTATAGTTATTATACTGACTGACTTCTCCCAACTAGATACCTACTCAAATCCCCCTTTTTAGCACTGTACTTGAATGACCACTTGTGAGCAACAAAAGGGACTTGTAAGTTATAGCTACATGAAAAGAAAGGACTGGAAACAAGGGCATTTTTAGCCAGCTCTTCCTTTTACTATAGGAGCAACACCCTCCTGTTTGGCCCTTAAGGGATTACTCTCTATGTGTTTATATATGGATATGAAACCAGGAGCAGGCCAGTACTAAATAGACAAAGGGTGTGGAGCATTTATAAGTTACCGTGAAGTAGGGTCCTGTCGCCATAGGGTCCTTTCTGTACTAAAGTAATGTCTACATCAATACAAGCTTATAACAAGGTAATGCTTGGGACTGGTAGGCATATATATGTGATGGTAAAAGATAACCCAGTGCACATTTGCACCACCTTACTGGGACAATTTCTTGAATCATAAATTGTGGAAGGTATCTTTATATATTTTGTCTAGATTATATAGACCACGGTACTATAGACATTATGCGCCCATGATCAGACCTAGGTGGGGAAGGCAGGGGAAAAGTGGCATTTAACTTAAGGCCCGATGGTCTCAGTTTCAATGTTGAAATGTAAAACAGTGTAAATACAGAGCAGGCTATACAATGTACAATGCAGTATTGTCTGTACTGAGTCAGTCTCCTATTCCTAGAAACCAACTTATGATGTGACGGTTTAAAACCCTTTAAATGTCACATGGTTATTTCATCATGTATGGATATACATGTGTCTCCAGGGCTCTCTTCATACATAACGATGTCAATTAAATGAACATTATTACAAGAATGCACTCTGCTGTCCTTACGGTATTAATGTTAAAATGTTAGTATGCAGGTACCACGATGTGTGATATGTCATTCTTATCTTGTACACTGTCTACGTGCAGACAGTATGAAGATCACAAATTCTGAACTAGATTTTGGTCACAACTTTTCACCGCCAAGTTAAATTTCTTATTTCGATGTGCAGACAAAAAGGGCGTCCCTCAGGGCCACTGTGACGTCACCAGAATAACCTCGACCCCCATATCAAGAAGTAATTGACAATGATTTGATTCTTTCCCCATGATTCTTTCCCCATGTACAGAAATCAAATTAAATCACCCAAAACCGAATGTCTCCACACCCGATAGCCCTCAGGCTCTAGTTCACTCGGCTACACTTTGTGCAAGACGTAAAAAAAAAGCATTTCTCATGAATCTCTGTCCATCTCTTTGAAAATAGCTGGTAAACTGCTCTGAGGAACACAATAAGTCTATAGGTATATTGGGCATCATTCTCACATGCCATGCCACAGGCAGAGGTTTAGTGTGTTCAACTCAGTGGCAGCGATCTAATGCTCTTATTCTCAACCAACATATATTCTATATGATACTGGTTTACAAAGCGGATATTTGTAATAGATAAGATATGATAGGACCAGCATCTCCTATCCCATCCTGTATCTGCACTATCTGTACAAGTTAGTATTTGCTCTGCCATGCTGCTTAGTGATGTCCCCACCCAGTTGATTTTACTCCACCAGCATTCGGCATTTAACCCTTGTATGGCATGATGCACCGATATTCAAAATGCTGGTGCATGCATGGCAGCGCTCCATTAGTGCATCAGACCATAGAGTACAGGCCTGCATAGAGTATATATAGAAGTCCTCCTTGATCAGACCGACCCTCTGGAAGCGAATAGCTTAGATTACATAGGGTCCTCATATATAGATTACATAGGGTCGTCATAATTACATAGGGTCGTCATAATGCATTAATGGAGACCAAGTACATTTGTATCAGCTGCTTTCATGCACCGTGCCAAATATCTGGCAGTATAGCATTAGCACAATGCCTGTCAGCTTTCCCTTCTACTCACCAGTACTATAATTCTTTATGAGTGTACCCTTCTCTCTAGACCACTCCTTCTGGATCCGCCTCTGCAATGTTTTTAAAGGATGGATCTCAAAAATGCTGAAAGATCCTGAACGAAGTTGTGATAAGAGGTTATTGACCACATCAGGTGCATCATATCAGAGTGAATTAACCCCATCGGGGCATGATGATGTTTCCTTTCCTTATGGTGCATCGAGCTAAAATCTAAAAAAAAAGAAATAGTCTCTCTGTTTGACCCCATTCAGAAAAAAAAAATACAAAAGAAAGGGGGGGGGGGATTGACACAGCTGGCATTGGTGAATAGAAACTAAGTCAGATTGTAAAAATGATATAGCCTGCATTAGATCGACAATAGATTATATCAATTGTATTCAATGTGATCTATCTATATAAGACAATGAAGTTGATACTGAAATTTAGATGATGTATATATATACAGTACATGCAATTCAATTCCAGGAATTAATTCAACAAGAATAGAATACCTACCTATAGACCCTTAGCAGGTTGTCCCATGGGCGCCGCCATTGCTGGAGCTTATTACCAGCGAGTTCTACTGATAACACATATCAGATGGGTACCAGTTGGCCCCAACAGGGCCGCTGTGAATAGTTGGGATTATCTCATTGGCTAATATTTAAACCTGCTAAGTCCGTATATGTGACAAAGCTTTTGGACAGAACGTAGTATATTTGACATTGGAAATGCCAAGAAAACAAACAAAAAATCTAGATCATGAAGATGCTTGTCCATATGACTCTGGTAAAAACAAGAAGGGGACAAAAAAGAGATGTTAGTGACATGTCACCCAGAAATGTCATTCAAGCTAATTCAGCTCTAGTTTATGTGTGCCCTGTGCCACAGCTGTTAGATTACTGAGGTGACTTATGTGTACTGGGGAAAGATGGGTTTTTGTTTACATTGGGTAGGTATATACTGAGTCCCATGTGCTCACCACGTCAAAGCGAAATTAGTGGTTATCCTCTGTTCGGGTGCTTATTTCAATATATAATAACTGACTGTACTGAATCTTCACTGGTCGGAATATTCACTGATGATATGGCTGTCTTTCTGTGTGGCTATCTTGCTGTAGCCAGAGATTTCACCCTTAGATTGGTCCCTATGTATTAAATCGTCACATGGGGTTTGTTAGAGAAGTCGTAGCACTACACCCAGGGGCAGAAGTCCCCGGGTACTGCGATTACATTCGTGAGATAATAGAAAATGATAGCTGGGGTAAATCCCAGGGATATATTCAAGAGATTATCAATTGAGGTATGACTTACACTTTATTACACGACTTCTGTGATTTTGGGTGCTTTTTCTGGATATCCCCATGCCATACCTGTCGATATTGCACACCATGATGCATGTATCATGACTATTGTAAGGAGGCATGTTATCCATGTAAGGAGGCATGTTATCCATATATAACATGCCTCCTTACATGTCCTTACATGTCATATGTTACATGTTAAAACCTACAAAATTTTTCATTGGCAGGGTCGAACCTACAGTCTCAGATCCCAAATCCAACTCCCTATGCAGGGACTGACGAGAAGTGGTTGGCTAAAACTAGGTCTTGATATGATACAAAGCCCGGGGAGGGTACTCACATATAACTACTATACATTCAAAGTGTGAAAATACCCTGAAGTCTGGGTTGTGCCCCCCAGCTTTGTTGCTACTGCTCGGATAACAGCGAGGACTGGGGGACACGTTCAAACCAAACCAATGGCTGCCAGGCACCGAGGTGTGAGACCCGGTGGTCTAGTGGTTAGCACATTGCGCTCAGCTGCTAGAGGTAGGCAGGACGAGTCCTGGTCCCGGCGAACGTCCACCTTTTTGGCTTCATAGAAGATATGGAGCAGTCAGTAGCATGTCGAGTCCCGGTCCCGGTCCGATTTTTTTTATTAAATTTATTGATATTCTATTGATTAATCGTGTAATAAAATAATTATTATATTACATTGCGTGTGTGTTAGCAAAGGATAATTACACTCGGGCTACGCCCTCGTGTAATTATCCTTTGCTAACACACACGCGTCATGAATTATCCATTGATTACTTGTTACCCTATATATAAAAAGGCATTGGTTCGTTGCTGGTCCTCAGTCCATTAAAATAAGCTTGAGTGCTTGCCAGGAACAGATAAACCAAATGAGGCTAGATAAAAGTGTGTACTTTTTTCAAAAGTAACTCGATTTTTCTCTATATTTTTAAGAATTTCAATATTTTGAGGTACCTCTATTCAATGAAATTTCTCCTTGTCAACCAATGTGTAGGGTTCAAAAGCAAATAAAAGAAAAAGGGATTTATACAATGCCTCAGAATCTTCATGGTTATTTTTTCTGCAATGTCCGCCATCTTGGATCCCGAATCAAAGATATCAGGGCCCGCCCTGATGTAAATAATGGTTGAAACTGCATATTGATCATGAATCCGGATCACTTATACTAAGAGTTCCTGACAAACTACTGACAAACTAACCCCCGAGAGAATCTGCTGGGAGAGTGCATAATTGTTTGACGTTGCTATGATACTGGTTGCTAAGATAAGTGCCGCTAAGATAAGCGCTTCTGGTCCAAGACACCAGGGGGCAGCAGTGAGGAAAAGGGGCATGGGGGGAGGGGTAGGACCATACCATTATCAAAGCCTTTGCCCCCACTATCTAGTGGCGAATCCTCTAGTTCCATATATAAAAATGGGTTAGTAGGTTGCTGGTTACATATTCACAATGATTGACTGATTTAGCCTAGGGTACTCGTGGGGTACCAGATGAAGCAACATTTTCATGCTATGAACCAGTTAGGAAAGTGCCAGTTACTCAACCTCCTATTCATACAAACCAACAAAAATATTTTCATGAAGAAGAAATTATCTACTTAATTGGTCATAAGATTCTACTATCAAGATTTTATCTCATCTATTCTTAAGTAAACGTTTAATAACCTCAATATTTCTCAGTCAGACTGCAGTGCAGGACGCCATCTTGGATCTCAATCCAAATAGTTCTGAGCTTTTCCCGATCTCAATCTCGATCTGATCGACCCAATTTTGCTTTATCCAGACAGTAATCAATGAGATCTTCAATCTGATATGTCATACATGAAAATCAGCCCAGTAGTTCTGGAGATTTGAACAGAAATCCAACCTCCGAGATAATGTGCTTGAAGAGTGTAAAATTGTTCGACGTTGCTAAGTTACGCGCTGTTGCTGGGTTACGCGTTGCTAACTTACGCAATTCTTACATGAGATACCAGGGGGCAGCACAGAAGCAGAATTTGGCTGCTGATTGGGGGAGGGGGACAGGGGTTGCAGTTAATAGGAGTTCAATTTGCCCCCACTATCAGTGGCGAAGCCACTAGTATTTCCTAAAAACAATGTAAGTCATTCTCCTCGCTGGTTGCTGATACCTGGATGGTGAACATAGGCATAAAGGGAGCTTAACAATGCAGGGATGGGGGAGTTGGGGGGGGTCTTTTCGACCTCATAACCTGGAGGGGCAATTTGTTTTCTTTACTCCTCTGATCAGATGGTATCAAAATAAATTCACCTGCCTTTAGAGCTACCGGGTACCTGTTTTACAAGAGCATAATTTTAGTCCGCACTAGAAAATAACGCCCCATGATCGCTCCCCAAAATATCCAGCGAAGTGGCAGGACCCCTAGTACCTACAGGAGCAGATGGTCACAGAGAAATGGGGCGTTTTATCAAGAAGAGAAGGCTGGCAATGTAGACCGTATAGAGATGGTAGTGGCGGTATTCTTCATGTACATATGTTGGTATCTAGTAGTGATAGATACACTCAAGTCTATTTCACATTTAGATTTCCTGCCACCTGAGTGTGGATTAATTGTAGATAGTGAGGGTTTGTGATGGGGTTGTTGAGGAGGGGGTGGGGTAGTGATCATCTTGTAAGAAACACGTGACATACGTCGGCATACGTCCCCAGCATCCTTAATTGCACTCCACTGACCTCTAGACCCTCATCCTGTCTCCTACATCTCCCTTAACCCTTCATAACAGTCTACAAGTTGAAATGTTTTTTTTCTTATAACAGCCATGGAGGTAAAGGAAATTTGCAAGGTATTTACTGTTGTAAGTTAAATATTTGATACAGTATTTAATATATGGTTAAAAATCAACTGAAATGATCTGTAACATAAAGAAAATGGTCTTCAAATGCTTCTGTGCCTGTGGTGCTTTCTTTAGAGGAGTTTGTTGTTGGTAAGGTCAGGAATTGGCAGTATATGTCAGAGGGTGGGGAGTGATGGGGGGTGATCTGAAGTGTTGATGAGTGTATAGGGTGGGGTAAATGTCTTATAGTCTATTCAAGAGCAGCTGACGAAATATGGAAATGCCACCACAATTATGGATGGGTATTGTTTACACACATGTATGCGCAGAGAATCTAAACTATTTTCTATTCTTTTCCAACTCAATTCCTATTTTTGAAAAGAAAAGTCTCATCCAGTGTGGGCACTGCCAGTTTTTTCTGGGCGAGACCAACTAGCCTAGATATGAATAATTTCGGTTTTAGCAGGGGGAAGGAGGCGCAGACCCTGACATGAAATCCACTATTACAACTAATCATTATAGTTTTACCCCTCCCCCCCTCCATCCCCTATCCTCTGTGTTTTTTCTATGGGAGTGCATGCATATCATACTATAATACTTGTCTGTGTATTTCCAATCCCACATCACCCTCATGGTACCGTCACTATCTGTCAACTACACAATATTAATAGCACAGCCTGTCTGTTGGTCCGTTATAATAATGATAACATATAGCTACTGTAGGGGTTACCCTCTGTAGGCCGCCATCTTTTCCCCAACACCCGCCTCTGCAGAACAATGCTTCAAAATAAATGCCCTTCAGAAAGTTTTATTTTTGTGGGTTTTTCCCCCCAACACTTTTACGCCCTAAATGGTTTCTTGATTTCCTTTTTTTCACCTTTTGTGTGTTCAACTGACTGGAACACAAAATTACCATCGAAACAGTCTAACAAACGGAGAATAAATTGGTCTAGTGATTCTCTTGACAGGAGACATCTGCTTATTAAAAGAAAAAGAGAAAAAAAAAATCAAACCGTTCTGCTGAAACTAATTCAAACTCAACTGTCTGCATATATTCAGCTTTCCTAGCCATACAGTAGTCCCCTTTCTACCACTAGTACACAATGCACTGTAGTTGACTTGCTATAGCCTTATAAGTTTGGTGTGAGGGTCTTAAGCACGTCTACAGCACATGATGTGTACATACACCCAGTGTTATAGGGTGTGGAAGGGGGGGGGGGTGTAGAAGGCACTGGTTCAGTCAGTCACTGTCTGCTGGCACAGGAGGAGCCAGGATCACCTATTTCACATCTAAATGTATTCCTTTAAAGGAAGGATCGAAATAAGTGCAGGACACGAGGACTCAGTCTGAGAGAAGTGCACAGAGTGGAGTTTGTTTTGAAGCAGTGGAGGTCGAGGCCTACTGATGGTGCCTGATACATGAGACAGGATAATGAATCAAAGGATATGTCAAAGACATAAAGGAAGCTTTGAGAAGTAAGTTTTATCAACTTGATAGGAGGCTACATGGACTCAACTCCAGGGACTTGGATACCTTTTTTCTGATTTTTGCAACAGCGAGGTAGGACAACGCCTTGCATAAAATGAGTTTTAGAAAGTGGAATTCTGGAATATGTCGCAGAAATGGTTTAATATATATATGGGGCATTGGTAAAAGAGGAATCCCCTATGTGATATATAAGAAAGTGCTTCTTCAGTAAACAGACACACATGTTAGATGAAAGGAGTGGCCTCCCACCATACCGACGTTCCCATCAAACAGAGAAATTCCAAGCAAGGTCAAATACTAACAAAGAAAATTTTGTTGGAGACAGAAAAATACTTAACCCTTTAAAGATCACATAGTGCTTTATGAATTGATAGACAATAGCCAAAGTGGTGCAGGACTGCTGCCCAGGCGAGTAACTCACAAGGGCTACATTCATGCATCATGGCCTCATTATAGGGTGCATAAATTCCCAAAGGATTGGCATGATGCACCGATGCAGCACTGGTGAGTTACTAACCATGGCTGCATCGGTGCATCATGAAAACAAGCGGTCATGGACTATCATAAAACCCCGCCTATAAGTCACAGCTTATAGACCGCTTATAGACAATTTTCAGACCCTTGGTATGGCTTATAGGTCAATTCTGAACTCAGGGTGCGGCTGGGGTGCGGCTGTTGCTTTTACGTGGGGTTTTATTGTTTTCAGTATTATGTGCTCCAAAAAGGGTTTATATACAATCTCCACCTGCAGAATCCGGATTGTGACGACCCAAGAATGATCTTATCCACTGAGAGGGTTTACCTGACAGGAAAGACTCAATCCCTTTCCACTTCTCGTCCCTTAAGGCGATTGTAAATACTTTGTGTAAACAGAAAACAGAGTTACCAAATCATAGGGACACTTCAATTGAAGTTACACAAATGTTGGTAGATTGACTTGTGGATATACATCCCCTGCACCTGCAGGGACCATAGGAGGATGGCTTGTTACATCTGCTACACCTGGAACGCCAACAGGACGCCCGCAGTTTGCGCGGGAAAATTAGCTCAGAGCAGACGACAATGAATACGGGGTACACAATCTACCAATGACCATTGTGTGCGACAGGACGTTGGTTACAGAGAGGGGTTTGAGGGGATCTAGGTATCCTGATACCGAAGGTACCTCGTTCAGTCAATGTGATACAAGCAGACGATATTTTTACTGGCAGAACAGACGACAATTTCCAAGGAGAAATGTTTGATGAATAGGATTTCCTGTTGAAAAGTTGTCTCTCGCCTTTTAATGAGCCCATGGGGAAACAACTGCAAATTTCTGCACTGAAAATGATTCGTGGTGTGTCCCATGAATCTATAAATTGGAAAATTAGGACCACAAACTTCATTTAGAACTCTGAGACTGCTGTGCGTTTTTGTGTAAGGTTCCATACACACACGCAACCTCAGGAATCTAGCTTTGTTTTAGGATCAGCTGGGGAGATCTACAACATATCCACACACAAACCCCTTCCCTCCCCCAAACTTCCCCCATTGACTCACCTGGCACCCCCCCCCCCTCCCACGCCTATCGTAAAATCTCACGTTTAAGCCGCATAATACACTGTGTACTGCTAGCATGCACCCAGGTAACGTCCCCACCCACCACAACATGGTTTCCCCTCCCACACCCCTGGGTTTCCCCCTCTATGACGTCATGGGCAGGCAATGGGGTCTGGTGTCAGATCAGCTACAGGGGTCTACAAACAAACTGGTGACTTGTTTCTGTCTTGTTTGAACAGTCTGTATACTGCTAGCATGCACCCAGGTAACGTCCCCACCCACCACAACAACTAAAAAGGTGAATAGAAAGCTCATCCTAAATTCTAGGTAGTCAGTCCAGCAGGGCTAACCTGTATTTACTAAAAGGACTTTAAACTCAATAAAAAGTCTTTACTGGGGAAATGGGGAAAAACAGTTAGTACTATGAGACTCACAGACTTGCTTAGAGGGATGCAGAAACCTCATTGAATCATGGAAACATTACTTACAGAGTAGATCGGGAAACAAAGGGAACAATAGAAGTCTAGGTAGAAAGAATCTCAGGTGTTTGGCAAGACTGGTCATTATATTTTAGAGGATGTAAATCTCCAAACACAGTTTAGTTTGTCTATATGAGATACTTTTAAGTCTAAACCTAAGATAGAGAGTGCACATATCCCACCACCTGTTAACTCGTGGAAAATCCGACAGGTGTCGGCACACTGACGGCACTGTGGCGTCATAGAAAACGTCATGGGACTTCAAACTATACTTGGTTACGTCCATAAGTGACTGTTTTAGGTTTTGGTAGGACCAAAAAGCACAAGTCACTAGAATTTAAAGGAAATTGCGGCAAGACATAACATTGAAGTTTTTTCACCTTAGGTCACCTAAACGCTCAGAGATGGGAAGGGACGTATTCATTTATTATAAAATGATAATTACAATATGAGTATACATAATATTTCATGTGTGTCATGCCTTATATTTTGGAGGGAGTATAATGGCTATGTTTATAGAGTATTGTGATTACACGTTATGTGTGACATGTACACACCCCTCCTTACTAAGGCTATAGTGACCCCCTTACCTCTATTACCTCTTCCTGCCAATCATATCCTCCACCTCAGGCCAAGGTAGAGTAACTTACCCCAGCCTGACGTAACTACGTCATTTACAGGTATCCAGGGAACAGGTAGAAACAGTAAATTGGACCAGAGTGTGATCAGGTAAGACCAAGTAAAAGATCAACAACGTTCCCAGGCAAAACAATGTAACCAGTAAACAGGACCGAAGTGTTACTAGGCAATGCAATTAATTTACAATGTAACAAGGACCATAAGGACACAGTGAAATAGGCCTTATCACTATGGAACAGGAACAGAGTGTTTCTAGGCAACACAATTTACCCAAGTGATGATACATACATAACAATCGGTTACTAGGATTATGAACCACAACAACATGGTACCCATTTATAAAACTATTTAACAATATACGAGGCCGTTACTATGGGGAGCTACCTGTGCAGCTTCTTCTGGCCGCCCAAGTTCGTCCCTGTCTCAGGTGGGTTGAAAATCATAATGTTCAAAGCTTTAAAGGCCAATAGTGCTTTAATTAATACATCAACCACTTAGGGTTTTCTTGATTCATGAATGCAGCCAATGCCAAAGTCATGCATCCTACTGACCCTATATGGATGTTGATACATTCCCAGAGGGGAAGTCATGATGAATGACTGAAGTGCTGGCTGGCAAACCTGTCAGTACTTCATTTGTGCATCATACAACCCTGCATCAGAGGCCATGTCAGATAAAAAAAAATGAACATTATATTATAGGCATTGTCCATTCTTAAATAATGTTTGTATTCTGATTCTCTATGATTTCCTGACAGGAGTTTATATCATAATCTGGTACTGTATGGGCATATGTATTATAAATCATTTTTCCAACCTATGTAGTACTAGTCTAGATATTATCAAAATTATACCAAGTGTGCCTTTCACAAGCCCCATACATCAGTACAGAAGGGTTATACACAACCTCCCTGATCAGTACAATGAGAAGTAGGTAGATGACAGTTATTTTACCCTCCACATACTAACATTATGCTGTGTGACTGACACTGTCTGACACTCCATTAACATGGTTTAACACCCCTCAGGGTGGCCACTGTTTACATCCACAATATAAAGGGTGGTCCCCATCCTATAACTAAGTACATATATAGCCCATAGCTCTGTGTGGCCCATAACAATAAGGGAGTTCCCTGTCCTATAGTTATGTATAGTCTCTGATCCTTCCAGACCTATTTTGCCTATATACAATGTATAATGATGTGGATATGTATATGTATGCACCAAAAGGAAATTACATATTTCTATGGGTAAGTAGCCAGGAATGTACTTTGTATTCTTAGTATAGTGGAGCTATGATGGTACAACACCGCCTTCATTTATACAAATGACAAAATGACAAAAAGCAATTCCCTTCATACCAATGGTGGAACCCTGTCCCTCCCCTTCCTATGTTATTACATTATATGGATCTACACTGTGTACAAGACCAATTGACTATACTGCATTACAGGGGTAGACACTAACACTGGCCCGGTGGCCAATGGCCAGTAGTTTTGAGTGTTGGCCAGTGATTTTTTTCAAAAACAAGCTTCTTATCGGCCCGGGTGGCCAGTGCCCCTTCTACTAAATTCTAGTGCATCTGATGGGAATGAGCTGCCATAACTACCTTTTGTGATGAAAGGGGTTTTTATACCTAATACTGTTAATCAATGGGATTTTATTTCCAAGGGACATGAAGGAAGACATCCAATAAAGTGCCTGTATTTGTAATTTCAAATTTTCAAATCATTTACCTATTTATTTAATTTCACATAAAAGAGGGGCTTCCAGCTACACTCCCGGGTCAACAGATTTATCAGTGGGCCAACAGATTTCAGAGGTTGCTGGCCCGGATGGCCAGTGGCTAAAAAAGTAAATGTCAACCCCTGGTATCATATCTTGTTATGGGTCATACTAAACTATCACAATATTTCTGGTTATATATAAAAAGGACATATTTATATGAAGTATTGAATCCACTTTGGTGTAGCATCTTTTGCAATGCTGTCATAAAATGAGGCACCAAAATGAGAAAGTGAAATACACTCAAACCAGCCGAAAATGTCTCTTTTTTACTTCTTTGTGTGTGTGTGTGTGGGGGGGGGGGTTACCATAATCCACAATGACTGATCTGCTATCCATGTAATTATGACTACTTGGTTACCTGGCAGTGGCAAGGTGATTTAAAACCATTGTGTTTAATATGAATGTGTACATATGCATTTGTACATATATGTATATATAGTCTCTGTAACCTTGAACCCAGACCAGCGGACTAGAGGTCAGTCCAAGGTCATAGATCACCTACTAGATGGGTGCACAAAGGTTAAAGGGTTAAAGTACTGCACAGGGAGTCTCCAGGCAGGATGGCCAATCTTGCTGATGGATGTCAAGTCTCCAGTCTACCCCCAAGACTGACCAGTAGTCTCTGGGTAAAAGTGAAACTGCAAGATTGGTGCAATATGCCTTTTTTGATGGACCTGTGCCCCGCATGTAGGGGTTAATATAGCTCAGCCTGGTAATGGTGGAAAGCATTCATGATGGGTACCATTTGCACCCTAAGAATTCAACAGGGAATCTACCAAATCTGTCCGAAATATCTGACCCCTAGCATCTCAGGTAGGCCTTACAGCAAAATGGATTCTGTACCATCAACATCTACCTCTGAAAGGAGTATGTACTAAATATTGTGTTCTGTTTTGAGCAACTCGCTCTCCAAGCAGACTTCCACCAACATACAGATAGATTAATACGTCAGGAGGATGTCACGTCCTCTGGTTTCTGGTTGGAGAGTTGAGTAGGTCGTTTTGCTGGTTCAGGACGTGTTTGTAAACAGGGTGCCGTGACCGCAGGGCACCAGCGCCACTCAGTGGGTGCTGCCGTCTGGTGGTGAGCAGCTCAACTAGCTCTGAGTGGCAGCTGGAGCTACTCCACTGCTGATTGACCTTTGACCTCCTGGTATCTCACCTTTGGCCCCCTGGAGGGTGACCTTTGACCTGACCCCTACCTTTGTGGTCAGTCTGTCACTGAGATTGAGGTCCATGTGTTGGGAACATCCTCACTTCTGTACTGACACGGGCATGTCCTATACTCTTACATGTAAGCCATGTACCACAAATTACTTGCAGCAGAAAATACTGAAATTGGATATACCTAGGGCCATTGCACGTGTATAGGGTATGTATTCCTGACATTCATGCAAACTACGACGGACCTGAAACACCGTTATTTGTGTAACACCGGTGTGATACTAGTATATCTTTTCTAATTCTATATTCAAATCTCCAAGTAAGCCATTACTCTCTTCAGAAAGCACAATGTGATTTTCTCTCAATTTTGTACAGATAGTTGGGATATTCTTCAAATGAAATTAAGATATTCAATTGCAGTGAATCGTGGGAAGGTGTTATGACAGAAGAGACTCAAGATGGTGTCAAGAGTCTGACAACTTTATATACTTTTGTATAAAACACAAGTTCTGACTGGAATCTTGAGTTGTTCGCAAGATAGGAAAATACTGGAAATTCATTTCAAGCATAGCCTCTAAATCGTCAGGTTAATATGACCTTTCCTTAAAATAGATATTTATTAACATGGACTTATTGACAACGACATGAATCAATGCTGCCCTGACGAGTAACCAGTCTAGGCTGCATCCACACACCATTACACATGCATAATGCAATGGCAATACTAAGTATACATCTACATTCCTACCCAAAGATTGATTGTATGTTTCTGACCTTCGATAAAGGTATATCCATTCCAGATGTCTAATCTATGGAATGATTACATCACATGTTACTTAAATCCCAAGCTCCCATGTCACTTTGAAGATCATCTTATGTACCTTGTTGAATTCAATATATTCCCTGTCATACTATGTTTCTTTCTTCGTGTGACTATGACCCATGCCATACACTGGCCAGTGTACCCATGCCACATCAAGAATTTGAAAAAGAAAGTGACAGATAAACCAGGCTTCAGCACCTTCATAACCCTACAGAAAAGTTCATTTTGGGTTCATACATGAAATAGTTTCAGACTCCAGGTGCATTGAGAACCCAGTGAACTGTGTAGTGCCCATAGAGTGCACGTAGGGACAGGAACGGCAGGGGTTGTTATAGTTACCGACTCGGCCAGTAGGGGTCAGTGCACATAGAGCAGCTCATGGTACTTCCGGTTCTACACACCAGGGGGCGACACTAGTTCTACGATAGAAACGATAGTAAGAGATTGAGGAAGTCTTAGTGTGTGAGTATTCTGCTCAAAGATACAAGGAGCAATAGGTCAACATCTTCTCAGGAATATTGGTAAAGAAATACAAAAAGCAACAAAAGGAAGTACAAAAACCCGCATAGTGCAAGCAACTCTTTGTCTCTCCTTCTGTCTGTCTCTGTCTCTCTTAGTCTCTCCTCCCGGGCTCTCCTATCTCTCTTTTCCTGCCTGTCTGTCTGTCTGCCTGTCTCCCCCCCCTATCTCTCTCTCTCTCTCTCTCTCTCTCTCTCTCTCTCTCTCTCTCTCTCTCTCGTTTGATTGATCGATTGACACCAATGTGCAGCAGGACCGATGACTAACTACCCTCACCCGGGGATTCTTCCTCCACTTCTTTCACCACTTTCGACTAAAACCCCGGCAAAAACGTCGACGGTTTTAAAGAAGAATATGACCAATATACCTTTCTTTTTATAGTGGACTGAAAAAGTATGTCTTTATGGGTCAATTTCTTCCTGAAAATAACAGAAAATAAACTCAGAGCTTTTCCTTGACATTTGGTTGGTAACTCGGAGTGACCTTGTCAGATTAGCTGTGGCTCTTTCTCAGTTACCGACCAAATTTCCATCTGCTGCATTTCTCTGCCACTCAGTAAATAGTCCTATATTATGCAATGTTCTTTTTTTACAAGGGTTCCTTAGAATTCTCACAAGGGCTCTTCAAAATATTTAAAGGGACCTGAGGCCGAACTTTGATATCTAGATCCCGGAGGATCAGCCCCAATTATAAAACTGAAGTAAAACATCAAAGACATTTACACCCCTTAATTTACTAATCCCGTGATTGTTCCTCCCCTCCCATGTACACACCACTTCAAATCAAGCTGCCCCCCCCCCACTTCTCCCACCCCCCCCCCCAGGATCCAGCTTTCCTGGCCTGGTCCAGGCTGCCCCCCCCCCCCTCAGCTACCGTGGAGTTGGGCCACATTGACCATATGTTTACTTAGCTCTACCTGAGAGCATAGTGACCTAGTTAATTATCGCCGCGGGGGGTCATGAAGTTAGACAAAGGTGGCCTAACATTCCCACCCCCCCCCCCCCACACACACACACACCTACTCTAGGACATTGCAGGTCTCAGCCTGAGGCAAAATAATGTAGACGAGCGATTCAAGAATCAAGTAGCCTAACCCCCTCTCCCTGATCCACACACAAACCCAAGGAAAGAAAAAGAAAGGCACCACTCTAAAACTGTTGGCAAAACTAGTAGCTCTTCTGTTCTGAGTACCTTCAATTTCCAGCCCCTAATAAAATTCTCCTTTCATGAGTTCATTAAAAAACGGTATTGGCATCCACGTTCAACGGCCCTGAGCCCAGCGCATTTCTTCCGTTTTATCTTTTTTAATTTCCCATGTGTTTAGTTCACGAGAACATTTTTCACGTTATGTTTAACATCAAACAAGGCTTGTATTACATGCACAAGTTCATGTGTACCTGACTGGGTGTCACCTGTCAACAACTGTAGTAGTGGTTTCTTATATTTTATTTCATTTGTTTATATTTAGTCACCCTTTTCCTCTTTTTTCCTCCTTTTTGTAAAACGTTTTTCCGACATTCCTATCTGAACGATACCCTAGGGGCATGGGGCGTGAACCGTCTTCCTGTTTATTTTAGCCAAGGTTCCGGGAGCAGAGCACGCATACACCAGTGGTCAGGTCAATAGGTTATCAATTTGAAATTAAATGGAAAAATTTCCAAATTGTTTGCCGGAATTGTGTGGCAAGAACCACGAAGTCAAAATACTTCTATTTAAAGTATCTATATTTTTTTACCCATCCTCCCTTTAAGTAATACATGAACAAAGATGATTTATCCCATAAATATTCAGTGAAAGGTACCAATACATGCACATTTTGTATATTGCAATGCATGTATTTATTTTTAATAAAGCCCCAAGCCTCATTAATAAAATGCAAATAGACGAATTAGGAACAGAAAATAACTGTTCATAACCATCTTTTAAGAGCTGCTCTGAAAATTCCGGACATGCTGTCACGAAGTCCTCTGAGGAAGGAGGCTATTTTGTAACCGGAAGTAGGTATTATGATACCGGAAGTTGACATCATTCCCGTCATCCCTGTACTTCCCATAGTAAGGCTGCAAAACGCTGTTTAGACCAGGGGAATCCGGACGCGGGTACTCAAAGGGGGTTGGGTTACAGTGTCAGAATAGAAAATACAATAGAAATATCATGATAACATGTTGGGTACTGAATGTTTGACGGGTGTGGGGGTGGCAGGTAGGGGTCCTGTCACCCCTCGGATCCCTCCTTCTCAAATCTGTCCCTCCTTCTTTTTGTGAATAAAATAAATTGAACAAAATATGGAATGTTGGGGAAATTATGAAAGCAAGCAGTAAGAACGCAAAATGAAAGAGAGAAAAGGGCCATTAGACTTTACATGTAAATTCGGACATTATGTTTACTAATATTGAGGATATACTAATTGGGTATAGGTATAGATGTATTTTGAGTGGGAAATGAGAAGAGTGACATTACATTGTGCCGGTGATGGGATGGCACTCTCTATTAAAACCCTAAGTCCACTAAAAAAAACTTGTTTCTCATATCCACGCGCATAAAAAATGTTGTTTTTTTTGTTGTTTTTTTTAATTTTTAGTCATAAACATGGTTAAAATGGAAAAATATGGGCATATTTGGGATCAAGAATGTTTGGGATGCGGTAAACCGCCCCATCCAGCTCATTCCCAGAGTAAAAAAAAATAAAAAATCGCCCTTGTCATAATTTTCAGGGGCTGGTGATAAGAAACCAGTTTTTTTTAGTGGCATAACCTTAGGCTTTTAGCATCTGGGCCCTGTCTGGCATGCCCTTATGGGCGCCCCTCGGGGCATGTGTTTCATCTTATCTCCATGGTCCCTATATCAGCGACCATACTGTAGCAGGCCACAGGAGGGTCAAGGCTAGATCCCGCCCTCAGATAAGACAGAGCTCTGTATTAGTGTAGACGTCACTGTCTTTGTGCAGGGTTGGTTTAGTTTACAGGGGCCTTTGATTTCTAATTAACACATAGTCATAGACTTGCACAGGACGCTCACTGACTATTGATGGGAAGTAATATATACCACCCTGCAAAAGTACATGGCCGAGATAATTTCCTCTGGTAACTTGTGTGGAGGGCATAAAAAATAGCTTTAGGATTTTCTGATTTTCTTCAACTAGGATCGTTCCCAGATCTTTCCTCTTTCGTCTAGATAATGTAACCAAGATATATTCATATTTTCAATGTCACAGGCCTATGACCAAATCTGCACTCCATCCCATTTTACGTGTCAGCTCTGTGCAATTCTAAGTCCAATGTCACGGATAATTGGCTAGATCCCTTGTGACCCATTCCCCCATCAGCTCACACCCCTTTGCCCTACTTCCCAGCAACCCCACATGGACACAGGGACGTTAGCGACGTCCCAGTAGGAGGGGTTGGTGCCGGGGTTTGTGTGGGTGGGTGGGGGCTGGACCGCGAAGTGACCTACACTGTGACCACCTACCCTCCCCTCACACACCTTCACCCCCTTGCACGGCATACACGGGCGGCGTGGTAGTCAGTGCGCGGCGGTCAGTGAGTCAGTGTGTGTCCGGCCTCCGTGCTGGTCACTCCCTACCATCCACCCGCCATCCACCCACTCAGCTGGTTTTCCACCTCACACTCCTCCACGGTGCCGGGGTATGGTCATGACAAGACATGGATTTTTGAAACATATGGATTTAAATTGCAGAGATTGTGATAGGCTGATCACACAGTATCTAGCCCTCGTGCTCAGGGATTAATACTATCTAGTCTTAAGACAAAAGTCGGATTATTATTCATGTCATTGTGAGCAACTACACAGCTAGGCACCGCAGGAGAAACCACATAAAACAGAAGGATTTACGGTTCTCAGGAGGTAGCAACTAGTGAGAGAGATACGGGAGAGAGACTCAGAGAGTTGTTAGAGATTCATGGGCACATAACATGGCTAATACTTGTAGTCATTTCCACTGACCACACATGATAAGGCAATAATAGTGTGAAGACTGATGTACATGTACTACTGCTGCTCTCAGGACGAAATAACGTGAGAGAGAAAAGGGACCACGCCCTTGCATTACAGCAAGGAGAATACCTCCCCTATTCTCCAGTTACTGAGCGGTCACACACAGGCCTTGAGGGGTACAGGAGGAGTTGGTTCCTCCAGGCGGCACCAGGTGGTAGCACCAGGTGTGAGTCTTTGCCCGTCTTTGCCTCCCTCCTTCTCCATGTAGGAGAGAGAACCCTGAGGGAACATGACACAAACACAGTCAGGACTCAGACAGTGGTGGGGCCAGCCTCTGTAGTGCAGAGAGGAGAAGCATTCTGCAAACTCACAGTGTCTTCTTTCATATAGAGAATCCTTCATAAAGAACTGCATATAGAGTACTTTTACCAGAGTTTCGAACACCATTTTGTGGGCTCCATTTTGTGATCCACAGAATGCACACCTGACAGCATTTACCTTCTCACCTGAGTCATTAGTAAATTATTACCCCAGCCTAGGATACTCGTGGCCAGAAAAAGGGCATCGTTAAGAAGGGCCCGTGAAGAATCCACCATGATCACCCACAAAGGTAGCCAGTTTGATTTGGAATCATAAACAGATAAGAATTCCCATCTCCTTTTTATTTGCACGTGTTTATATACAAGAGTAAGATATGATGGTGGAGGTTTTTCTATTACCGTTAGCATCGGATTTTGTTTCAAATTGTCTGTTTTTTCCACATCTAAAAGAATAACATCATTTCTTATGGTGGGAATTTGTTGCCAGACATGAAGATTAATTCCCACCAAAAGAAATAGTTTTATTCTTGTAGATGTGGATTCCAGAATCTAAAATGGAAGTGTCATGGAGGGACAAAATGGACCTATCTGCTTGGACCTGCCCACATGCTTGTTGGTAAATAACACATCTCATTTTAGGTACAATACTTTGGAAATGTCCTATAGCGTATTGCAGGGATTGTGTGGCAGGGAAATGGTCGATTCCCTCTAATGCACATTCTCTCTACATACGCATTCGCACCACTTACACATTCACCCTAGACCATTCGCTCTACTTTTGGACCATTCGCTCTACTGCCGACTGACGGCCGTCAGTCACTGACGGATGGCGTAGGGACAGTATCCTTAGCCCTTTAATTGTTTCTAGTTCTATTAGAGCTTGGAGTATGATTGTTTGGTTCACTATTAAACCCAAATCTTTGGGGGCCAGGGGTTGTCACTAGTGCGAATCATCCACTGCCCCTCTTTTGTATGAGTAGTGCGAATGGTCCAGGGGTAGAGCGAATGGTCCAAAAGGGAGTAGTGCTAATAGACTAGGGCGAACAGGCAGTAGTGTGAATCATCCATAACTGGTCGATTCGCTCTAACGCACAATCGCACGTATGGCAATGTGCCTGTCGTGACAAAGGTTCAATGATACCACATTATGGTTTCTCCAATCATGTATTGTACCAAAATAGTGACTGGTGACTTGGCAGGGATTTGTTGTATAGTTTCCCTCTGATGATTTTGGTGCACAGTGTTTTTGAGCTTCTCTGGAGTTCATAGGTGAGTGAACAGATGAAGGAGAAAATATCCACAAGAAAAAAACTTACTTCAAGCGAATGAGCTTATGCCATGGTTACTGATACTCTTATAATTACAAATGATCTCTTGTTTTATGAGTGTTACTTTATCGTTTATGTGTTACATTGCAATTTGATGTCTTTCACTGTGCTAAACTTTTCTTTTCTCTGTCTTTCCAGGTATGTGTTAACCCGATTTCTCTCGATTTCAAGATAAGGGTAGGTCAAAGGATCATTGATCTCTATTTCAACTACCATTTTCTATTTGAATAAAAGTGTATCCTGGTACACCTAAGTATATACAAAAATATAAACTACCCCAGGCCCGAGTACAGTAGTTTTTTTAGGTTGCTTCTATACGGTCCGTTTAAAGAAACTCACCGAAGCAGTTTTGATTCGATTTATCAGTCATTTCAGGTACTCAAGGGGGAACTCATCTCATTCCTTAACCCCTTAAGTACACCATGATATGGCATTAATGGACTATGCTCATTGATCAACAAACAGGGTGACTGCATCCCTGAAGGGTCGTCATGATGCATCAATGCATTGCTGGTTAGTAGACTCCCCACCACTGCATTGGTGCATCAATGACAAATGTACATGTATTATCATGAAATTACTGAGGACATCATTCGGCCTGACCTTTGACCCTTAAATGGCTGAATGGTTTAAATCAGGTTACAAGTACCGGGATAGGTAAATATTGTTAAGGCTACATAATAGAAGGGAGGATTCTGTAAAGGTGGGTTCAGTGGAGGGTGTGTGATTTAATCAGATGAACCAAAAGTCACCTTTCCTGTGTAATCACCTATAAAGTAGTCACTCTTTGACGTTCACACATCACTGCCCCTACAAAGTCCTTAGGGTTATTATATATAGCTACGGTATACCTTGTCCAACATACAGTAAGCTTGACTTTGGCACATGCCTGCTACTTTAAGCAATATGACAGTTGCATCTCATTTTAGAACATTCTGCCCATTTCCACAAATTTTGGGTGCGGCTTATACGAGGGTGGGGGCTTATGTGAGATAATTTACACTAAGCATAGTGCACCTCAGGTTGAAATACATGCATGGTGTCTCATATTATAACAAATCTCCCTAGAAAAAGTTTCTTCTTAACACACAGTCTGTTAAACTCCCAGAGCCAAACAGTGGGGGTTAATCTAGCTTTAGTAACTGGGACCATGCTTCACTGAACACAGATCAAAGTTCAGTCATGTATGACCTGCCCAAAGACCCCCAATAACCAGAGAAGCTTAATAATGGGTTATGACGTCTGTCCCTTTAGAAACTCCTTCAAAGAATACATGAAATATGTTCCATTAATGTGCAAAGCTCAACGCTTCAACCCTTCCAGTATGTTGCTATGAACGAACTGCATTCAAGGGTTGTGGGGTGACACTTTAGACCAGTTTAAACCCAAACATTCCCACCCCTAAGGTGTGCAAGGTGTCAGGTAAATGTACAGGAGGCTGACCACTACAATACTATCTGAATCATGCTATTCACACCCTATACCACTTAGAGTGAACTGTATACCACGTTTATACACCCCACTGAACAAGGTAACACTTGCTGAAAATGATAGGGGATGAGGGGTGGGTGAATGGTGGTGGGGTGGGATTTTAAACGTGGCAGAGATTTTAGCAGATACTTGGAATTGTTCACCCTCTGTGGTAGAAACTGTATAAGTTACAAACACTTGACAGGGTTCTCCGCAGAATGTAAAATCACACCGTAAAACCCTGCAGCAAGCTGGCTTAAAATTTCATTTGGTAACATCCTAAGCCTTATGGTAGGCTAAAGTTGGTTGTTTAGTCTCATTCATGACAGTGTGGGGATTACAGCTGGGAATTTAACAAATAAATTGAAATAATTTTATAAATATGGCCATAACTTCTGTTCTAATTGGCCGATTTGCAAAATTCAAAAACCTATATGAAGCTAAAATGACACCGGCGGTGATTCTGAGATAAAATCACACCGGCGGCTGTAAAAATCACGCCGGCGGCCCACCGGCGTCATTACAGTGTGAGGAGAACCCTGCTTGAGAATAAACCACCATTTTGCAGCCTTTTGTGTGGATGAGATGAGGAATACATACAATACAGTGGGGAATAGCAGACATAAACATAAGTATGACAGGGCAATATTGATATATGGAAATTCCATTTTCTCCTTTCCTGGAAAAAAAGAAGAAAAATGAGATAGAGATAAATGAAAGGATAAGAAAAAGGGGAAAAAATGGACAGTGTATGGGGGTCACAGGGTACAAAAAGTGTCCTGTATGCTTAGGTATTAAGGACAGGAAGTGCTGTCCAGTCCATTACTGTATACTGTTTACCAGTGTCCACTGTGTCCATACGCTGATAATTACAGCAAACAGGGAGGGGTGCTGGCCAGGGGGAGGGTGGAAAGTTCTCCATTTCCAGGCAAGAAAATAGAAAGACAAGAAGACAAAGCTGGCCACTTAAGGGTTGAAAGGGGGCCGGGGTTGCTGATGGTTAAATGCACTCAAAGAAGGGCAGAATCAAAATAAAGACGAACATCCTGCAAATATCTGAAAGAGGCATAGGGGTAGAGCTGGCAGGGGTGAGTTAGACCGGGGTAAAATTAATGTAATATAGCATCTAAAAATGTGAAGTATTGGGATAGTTTAAGATCAGGAATGAAAAAAAAAATGTTAGGTTATCAGCTTTAAACCTGGTATGGATGAAGTAGTCGAGGGTGGTGTTCCTCTACAGTGAGCAGAGATAGACTTGTGTGGTATAAGATATGGGGGTGGAGGTGAGGGTATGATAGAGTGTTGTACTGATAAGATTTAGCTGTATCTATGGTGTCTGATATACCTGTATCCTCAGCCCACCCCTGCCCGTGCTTATGAAACTCTTAACCCTTTAAAGGGCAGTGTATATGTCATGGGTTTCATGCATTTTCTTTGCCATCATTTACCAGTGAATAGACTGGCTGCAGTCCCTGAGCTCTCCTCCCAATGCCACTATATCCCCCCCCCATGCCTCTCCTCCTCTGGCTGCTGAGCTCAATTTACTAGAGGTATTTTCTTTTGTTGTTTAAAACTTGAATTCATTTCAATATTTATTTCAATTCTCTTGCATTAAAATTGAGAGGCTTGAGCAAGCCTAACCAATGAACTGCCAGAGACTTCAAGTATCCGAACTCAGGTAGATCCATCTAAGGGGCTTAGGGGGTACTAACTCATGATCCCGGCAAGGCCTGCTGACCTTCCTAGAAAGCCTTGGTCCAATTTGGTACAGGGCTTTCATGATGAGCGCCGATGAGCTTCTCAGCAGGCCAACAACCATGGCTGTATTTCTGGATCATGCTGAAGAATAAGAAGTCACACTCAAGAACTAACCTGCCCTTAATGGGTTAAGGATGCTGGCAGTCGCCCCAACCCCTATGGCCTAATGTAGGCCGACGACCTGTGACCTCGAACCCTGATCCTAAGGCATTCCTGAGGATGCAGCCTAGAGGGCATGTCTAATAGGGAGAACTAAACAGTACATGTACTCTTATAGATCTACATGTATATGATAGTTTTCTAATGAACCAGCACCTGCGGCGCTGCTCGCACGAAAAGAAGTGGCGCCACCATGTGCCAAAAGCTCCTACTGTTGTAACTCTGTGCTTGTCACACAACTTCTGTTTTCTAATTCCCTGGGTCACTTTCGCTGGTTGCTGCCAGATAGAGTGTGAGTGGCCAACTACAGGAACATCCAACGTCAAAGCCAATGACTTCGGGGGTAGCCGTTTTGGATAAGTAGTGCAATCAGTACAGTAATAGGCCCATATCTACTACCAGGCATTCCATGTGTAGAATTAAGCTTAGAGAATTCAGTGCACAAAATCATCAATTGGAAATCAGAGATACAGTGAGCAGCCAAGCAGAAATTGGACCATATCACGGGATATCCTTTCTGCTCAACTGCTAAAAATTACTGACCATATGTGCTGATAACCTCTCCCCTCACCCCCACCCCCCACATCATCTAGCCTCACTCCATTATTTGCCCCTTGTGCAGGGGTCATTGAGTGCAAATTGGTTACCATGGTAACATGTAGGGTCCGTGGTACGCGCTGTGCATGTTGGGAAGGTGGGGTAATAATGTAGAAAGTGGTACTTTATCTCCCCACCCCATTATCTACATGTGCAGCTACATTTATACCCTATGTCCTTACTCAAGCTGGTCTCTCCATAGATTTATATAGTCAAGAAATTATAGTGTCTTGAGGGGTATCTAGAAATCATTTTTTGAGTAAAACTGTTAACATTCAAGGCGAGGCAATTAAACACACAGAACATGTGTAAAACAGCTTGGCATTCTAGGTAATTGGCCTTGTAGGCTTCGTTCTTAAGGTTCCCAAGGAATCATGAATCCCTATAGATAGAACTATGGATATTCCCTGTTGCAATTTTACAGGATGGATTTCTTAATTAAAGGTCTACTACTTGTAGCTCGTTTTGGTTTATTAACTACCCCGGCCGACGTTTTAGGACCCACCCACATGACCAGCCCATCAGCTTACACTTTGTACCATACTTGAAATACCAGGAGTTATATTGGCAATGACGTACGTGACGTCATAGATCAACAACTGCCTGCCATCACGTAAGTGACGTAATATACCAGGCCTCTCGTAGTCATGATGAATGTGACGTCAGTGTACAGACATCAGTCTGTATACAGAGACCGAACCATGTTGTGCCACATGTTGATTTGACGGTCAGACGTGACGTCACATATGTGACACATGGTGTCACGATCATGACGTACTTTGGTCATTCATTACCTTTCGTGCAGTGCATCGTTCTTGGGCTGACTATGTGACATTCTACAACTGAAATGCTTTAGTAGTTACATGTATAGCCTATAAAATTATGATACCCTACGTACAAAAAAAACACACAACAAAACATGAAGCATTTAACAGATTCGGAAAGAACAGTGAGTCAGATGGAAGGCAAGACACAAAATGCTGAGCAAGATCGTCATCCAGTAAATTAAGGCAATACTTTTACTTCCCAGCTCCCTTATAGGGATCGTAATTTCTTAATGAGTAGTGGACCCCTCCCCCCAACACACACACACTCAAAATTTCATGATTGTCCCCCACCACCCTTCCTCCATCTGTAGGTCTAAGGTGTGTGGTGTAGGTGTGTGATGTGTACACCAAGGTGTACCTGAGGTAACTCCCTGAGTACAGGGGCCAGGTAAATAATTGGGATTGTTTAGACAGGGGGAGAGGAAAATGAGGAAAAAATGAGATAACCTGAATGTTTGCCATGTTGTAGTATGCGTCAGGCACTGCTGTCTATAGGTCCTGGACTGGAATAGAATTAAAACATATGTTTTTGTTTGGTTTACCATTTGTCAAATCTGGAGAGTGCCCTTGGGCTATTATGAATACTGAAATTTATGTATGTTTGGTGGGTTTTAAATGGGACATACCTTTCCCACCAAAGAATTTAGGGCAGGGGATACTTAAAAGGTCTCCTTTTTCATAGATAAGAATAAAGCTTTGAAAAAAAGGAAACAATATTATAGGAATGAAATACAATGGGGAAACAATGAGATAAGATGATACAGTCTTGTCTTGTCCACTTTGTAGTTTATAGACCACTTGGATGCCTATTGCAGCTTCCTCATGTCAGGGTACGGCGGGGTTTAACATTATTTGATTATGTATTGTAAGGAATGACAAGCTTTTCAGTCCCAAAATGGGGCCTTTACACTGGGTTCTAAAGTAAATGTAAATATCTTCTTAATCTTCGATATCTTGACATAGTCTTAAAAACATATAGGGCCTACGTGAAGTTCTTAGGGTTTGCCCAGGGTCCCAGTGTACTGGAATGTTGCATATTGTAGGTATGGGAGGTAGTTAGCAGCCTGTGACACCCCTACCCCTCACACCTGTCCAAAATCTGTTACAGACTCTGTGTGTGTTGGGGAAGGGGTGGCTAAGTATCTATACTACATACCTCTCATCTTTAGCTCACCCAGGTTAACTTGTCAAAGTATTTGGCCCACAAAAGCCAAATTAAGTTGGTTGCTCTTAACTAGAAAATTCTGGTGCCCTACACACATGTTTCTAATATCTTAAAGGTTCACCGTCCATGATTTGGCATAGTAGATACATATCACATCATATATCAATTCAGGTTCAACATCTCAAATATACAGGAGGTAAGACCAAAATCGAAGAAAATTTTAGTCTGAAATAAAAATGAAATTCCCAATCATATTGAATAACAAGGAAAACAGCAAACCAAAGTTAGCCACCTCTTTTCTATATCACCTTGTTAAAGTTAGAGTCATGTACATATTCAATGAACTGACATGTCAGATGAGGTATAATGTGGTACACAATGGAACAATAGGGAGGACTCCTGGGGGAACCAATTTGTCACTTCTGACATACACCTCATAACATCCACCAAGTTATATAGCACAAAAACTACCTCACAACCATACCTCTATGTGAGAATGGGGTGGTGTATTTAGGGCAGTAGGTTTTTGAACCAAAAAGTGGGGTTGGTTGTTGAAATACCAACACTCTGTGGTATGTGACATGTGGATAATGAATTTCACAAGATAGAATGTATGTATACAAACTTGTTTGTGGTAAAGTTTGTTCAGCTTAGGTTACCTTTTCCATGCCCTCTTTCCTTGAAGGCCATAAGCATATGGCATAAAATTATCATCAATAAATTAATATTTTTCGATGGGCAAGTGGGTCCATGCAGGCCCACACACAATTAAAATCAGAAACATACACTGCATATTGAATAGAATTACAAATTAAAATGATTATTTTGCTAAATTCTCCAAATAATAAGCGTACATGTACCGTAATCTCCCGCGTATAAGACGTGTCCTCTAGGCCAAACAAATGCATTGTGCGTCTTATAGGATTTCTTCAAGTTGGGGGTGCGTCTTATACGAGGGGTAATTTTACTATAGAAATGTACTAATCTTACAAAATTCAGTATTAAAATGTGTGTCTTATACGCGAAAATGCTTCTCCCAAGAAGGGGGTGCGTCCTATATGCGCAACGCGTCTTCTACGCGGGAGATTACGGTACATCAAAATATACATGCCTGTAGCTAACTGCAACTGTTATTTGTATGAATATATATATCATAAAAGACAATGGATAACGATTGAATAATTTCATAGAATATCTATGTTCATTTTCCTTCAAGTCAGTAGTAAAACCAAAGATCTCAAAATTGGACTTGAAGTTGAAACTGAAACCTTTGGCCATAGTGCAACTTGAGTATACATGTAGTACATAATGCACTTTCTGTGAAGACAAACACCCACATTTAATTATATAAGCCACATCCTGGGTTTGGAATGCTATAGGCTGCACATGAGGCCTGAAAATGTTGCCAAGAGGGGTTCTACAGGTGGACAAACCATGTTCTGGATGGTGCATAAAAATGTAGTGACCTTATAACCCTAGAGGACAGCTTTAGTGTCCCCAGTTGTCTCCTATACAAACAAACACCAGGTACAAACCCTGCTATACACATCTGGGTGTGTGCTACCTGGGTACATGCCATACATCTAGGGCTACAAACATCCAGGTACAACCAGCTGGCTACAAACAACTAGGTATGGAGTCACTCTAGTCCAACAAAACACAGAGCCAGGCTGAGGTGACAACAACTTATAAAACAACTCATAAACTCACACAACTATTCTAAACACAACCTGGGCTACTTTGCTACATGGCAGACACACGGTGAAAGGATGAAGAGATAGATATGTAGGGAGGGGGGCGAGTTTTGTTGTTGGGACCTCCAGCTGGAAATGACAGGGCTGTATACGCAAAATACTAGTTTGCCTTTGGGTCTACTCAAAAGTCCCACATTGGGTGCACCTCGAGTATAAGCGTTACTACTTAGTAAGACCCAACTAGTGATGGAAGTCTTCAAGCTTTTCACTGGCTTCAGGGAGTTTGAGGTGCAAAAGACATGATGTACATTTGTGAATAAAACCAAATTTAATCATATGGTTTGAATTGAAGATCAGGGACCTTGATGCTTATCCACTTTCATCCCTGGACCCACACCATTATTAGTGCTTTAAATCGTAGTGCTGAGATCAACTCTTCAAGGAAGTCTACATTTGCAGTAGCTGACATTCTCAGGAGGTCCATTCATCCTAGTACACATAGGGCATTGGTCTCAGTTGGGAAGTCCCAGGCAGCATTAGTCAGTGCAAAAGAGAGAGAGAGAGAGAGAGAGAGAGAGAGAGAGAGAGAGAGAGAGAGAGAGAGAGAGAGAGAGAGAGAGAGAGAGGAAAATCAAGGTTAGAATAGAAAAACTTTACACCAACAACAGTAAAAACTAACAGTACCTAGAACAGATACAACATAAAACATTAAAGTCAATATCCCAGCTGGTTGATGCTCCGTCGTAGTACCAAAACCTTAGTCAGCAATATAAAGTAACCTAGATCTTGGATCATATGTTCTCAATGTCCCCACCCACACCCCTTTGCCTTTCCTCATCCTGCCCCCTCCCTCCGTGCACATCTTTCGGGGTTTATTTCATGCCTGAAACCGATGAAACATAGGATACATTATGAACCCTCAAAATGTTTGTCCTGTAGTATAGATAGCATTCTGTTCTGGAGCATATTGCACAAGATGTTACAGTAGCTCACCGCTCTTTCGATCTTAAACCCCTCAAATCGTAGCAACGGATCACGGAGCACAACTTTGTATGACACATGCCCCTTATGTAGAGGATCTGGTAGAACTGTCATAGCTGTGTAAGCAATAATGTAGGGCACTATTTACTATTTGCACCCTCATAGTGAGTCTTTATCCTAGGAATAGGCTTTCCAGTCGTAGAATGTTTTGCATTGTCCTTCTGGACACACTATTCATCGTTATCAGGACACTGAGAGGTAGATGGCGCCACCTGTTAAAGGTGTCAGTATCAGTAACCTGCCCTCCCTCTACCCATGAGCAGCTCAGCTCCCAATACTGCTGCTTCACCTGGCAGTGTGAGCAGGTAGCAGACAGGAGGCATAGTTTCCACATGCACCTGGTGAATGAGCAACTCACTGCTTCATGAGCTGCTCAAGGCACTTCATATTGTGACATTGATAAGGTTAACAATACAGTTCATCTCTTGCAATGCGGTAGGATGAATCCCAGGATTTATCAATTCACATTGGACAGAACATGACTGTAATGCACATCGGTGCCCTCCTGAAATCAAATGTTAGTCTTAATATCATGTATGTATGGAGTTCACCTTTGGATTAGTGGATCCACCACGCTGAGAGTGACCAAGCAGTAGCCAATTGTTTCTTGATTGGAGCATTGGCAAACTTAGTTGCTCTGTATACTAGATGCCTGCAGCTGATTGATTGAATTATTAAATCACAAATATGGAGAGGTAGGCAGGATTTACTTCATATTACATTTTGGGACCACACATAAAGATTCCTGTTATACTAGTTCCTACCTGACTGCACCAGGAGCAAGCATCCACCAGAATCTACATGGCTGACACTTTTTACACGTATAGGACCTATTTTAGCTAGATGTTTGATGATGTAGGGGTTCAGGTCAGAGATGGCTTTTTGTAAGTCAAGATGCTGTTTAAAATGTCCCCCTGTCCATCATCACCTCCCCATCTCCTGACACCTCCTGTACCCTCAGACTGCTGAGTGACGGCACTAGCCCTTTAAGTGTTGTATAGTATATCCCCTTAAAGGGCCACTGACACTGGAGTGCATCAAGCGCATTGGTCGGCATGATGCACCAATGATACCCAAGAGTAACACGCATCATGCATCATACAGACCTTAGGGGTTGATACACTGCCATAGGTTCGGCATGATACACTTCCGGGGATACACTGCAAGTGGCCATTGAAGAGTTAGGTGGATAGAGATGCCTGGAGTGGAGGGGAGCAGCTCGATGTGAATTCTGTGTCAACTGCTGAGCAGCTCAGTGGGTGGTGCCATTTTATATATCTAATGTAAACATGTAGAGGTACCGATAAATGTAGATAGCCCACAAATAGGGCATGCCTCCTCCTGCGAACTGTGAGCCATTAGACTCCATTAAACCCGTGTATTATTTTAGGAGGCACAGTACCTGGTTCGTACCTTGGACATTAAGAACAGCAGAGAAAGTCAGTTTCTCCTGATGCTGGCTTTAGTGAAGAGGATAAAAAGAAGTTGGGAAGCACCTCCCCAAATTCAACTTTCACAATCCTGACATTTGTTATACCCCATGGTTACATAGTAGCACAGTGGTGACCACCTTTGACTGTAAGGTGTAAGAGTTATACCAAATACAGGAGTATGGCTACTGCTAAGGAGGATATTAGCAGTTCATGTGCACCCCACCAGGTGTCCCTCCGCCTACAGGAGATATGCTGCGTTCTGTCTGCTAACGGTGAGTGGTACAAAGGCAAAGCTTCACGAGAATTAGTCTGATGAAGGGTTATATAATGAGATGTAGCCGAGTGAGGTACTTCTTGGTCAGAACGATTCAAGTGAACCTTTATTTATCTCATGTGGCTTAGTGAGATATGACCTCGTGTTGCTCAGTTAGATATGTCCAACATTCTATGCATTTGGCATGAAGTAATAATTTGATTATAGTAGGCCTACCTGGCCATATATATGAGACTCTGCAACTGGCTGGGAAATACGAGTCAGGTTTACTTTATTGCATTGGGGTGTGCAATATGGGATATGCATGCAGACCTTACACGTTTAAGATTGAAGAGGTAATCCTATGGGAATAGTGTAGTGTTCGTTTCAGTGATAGAATAAAATGTAGTTCACAATAAGCATGATTAAACTGATGGTAGTTCCATCTTCCCACACCAGATGAAGTTAGTGAGTAATTAACCATCAACCAGCCTCCTTTTGGTCCTCCTGATCACCAATCACAGCAGGCTATTTTTAGTAAATCACGGACGCAGGGTTTGTAATCTTGTTTACCTCTTTAAGGGTGACATAAAAGGTTTCAGGTGTTGACACTATGATGCGTCACATCACCAGCACGTTACCCGCCGGTATTTAAATGGTGCATCGATATGCATACAGCGGTGTATCATCCATGCATGGTCTGGCTGATCAATGTATGGATGTAGCACTGCTGAGTAATACCTGTATTATTGTAAAATGAGTAATACCTGTATTATTGTAAACTGAGTAATACCTGTATTATTGTAAACTTCAGTAATACCTGTCTTATTGTAAACTGAGTAATACCTGTATTATTGTAAACTGAGTAATACCTGTATTATTGTAATCTTGAGTAATACCTGTATTATTGTAAACTGAGTAATACCTGTATTATTGTAAACTGAGTAATACCTGTATTATTGTAAACTGAGTAATACCTGTATTATTGTAAACTGAGTAATACATGTATTATTGTAAACTGAGTAATACCTGTATTATTGTAAACTGAGAAATACCTGTATTATTGTAAACTGAGTAATACCTGTATTATTGTAAACTGAGTAATACCTGTATTATTGTAAACTTAGTAATACCTGTATTATTGTAAACTGAGTAATACCTGTATTATTGTAAACCTGAGTAATTCCTGTATTATTGTAAACTGAGTAATACCTGTATTATTGTAAACTGAGTAATACCTGTATTATTGTAAACTGAGTAATACCTGTATTATTGTAAACTGAGTAATACCTGTATTATTGTAAACTTGAGTAATACCTGTATTATTGTAAACTGCGTTATACCTGTATTATTGTAAACTGCGTTATACCTGTATTATTGTAAACTGCGTTATACCTGAATTATTGTAAACTGAGTAATACCTGTATTATTGTAAACCTGAGTAATTCCTGTATTATTGTAAACTGAGTAATACCTGTATTATTGTAAACTGCGTTATACCTGTATTATTGTAAACTGAGTAATACCTGTATTATTGTAAACTGTGTTATACCTGTATTATTGTAAACTGAGTAATACATGTATTATTGTAAACTGAGTAATACCTGTATTATTGTAAACCTGAGTAATTCCTGTATTATTGTAAACTGAGTAATACCTGTATTATTGTAAACCTGAGTAATTCCTGTATTATTGTAAACTGAGTAATACCTGTATTATTGTAAACTGCGTTATACCTGTATTATTGTAAACTGAGTAATACCTGTATTATTGTAAACTGTGTTATACCTGTATTATTGTAAACTGAGTAATACCTGTATTATTGTAAACTGTGTTATACCTGTATTATTGTAAACTGAGTAATACCTGTATTATTGTAAACTGAGTAATACCTGTATTATTGTAAACTGAGTAATACCTGTATTATTGTAAACTGAGTAATACCTGTATTATTGTAAACTGAGTAATACCTGTATTATTGTAAACTGAGTAATACCTGTATTATTGTAAACTGAGTAATACCTGTATTATTGTAAACTGAGTAATACCTGTATTATTGTAAACTTAGTAATACCTGTATTATTGTAAACCTGAGTAATTCCTGTATTATTGTAAACTGAGTAATACCTGTATTATTGTAAACTGCGTTATACCTGTATTATTGTAAACTGCGTTATACCTGTATTATTGTAAACTGCGTTATACCTGAATTATTGTAAACTGAGTAATACCTGTATTATTGTAAACTGAGTAATACCTGTATTATTGTAAACTGAGTAATTCCTGTATTATTGTAAACTGAGTAATACATGTATTATTGTAAACTGAGTAATACCTGTATTATTGTAAACCTGAGTAATTCCTGTATTATTGTAAACTGAGTAATACCTGTATTATTGTAAACTGCGTTATACCTGTATTATTGTAAACTTGAGTAATACCTGTATTATTGTAAACTGAGTAATACCTGTATTATTGTAAACTGAGTAATACCTGTATTATTGTAAACCTGAGTAATTCCTGTATTATTGTAAACTGAGTAATACCTGTATTATTGTAAACTGCGTTATACCTGTATTATTGTAAACTGAGTAATACCTGTATTATTGTAAACTGTGTTATACCTGTATTATTGTAAACTGAGTAATACCTGTATTATTGTAAACTGTGTTATACCTGTATTATTGTAAACTGAGTAATACCTGTATTATTGTAAACTGAGTAATACCTGTATTATTGTAAACTGAGTAATACCTGTATTATTGTAAACTGAGTAATACCTGTATTATTGTAAACTGAGTAATACCTGTATTATTGTAAACTGAGTAATACCTGTATTATTGTAAACTGAGTAATACCTGTATTATTGTAAACTGAGTAATACCTGTATTATTGTAAACTTAGTAATACCTGTATTATTGTAAACCTGAGTAATTCCTGTATTATTGTAAACTGAGTAATACCTGTATTATTGTAAACTGCGTTATACCTGTATTATTGTAAACTGCGTTATACCTGTATTATTGTAAACTGCGTTATACCTGAATTATTGTAAACTGAGTAATACCTGTATTATTGTAAACTGAGTAATACCTGTATTATTGTAAACTGAGTAATTCCTGTATTATTGTAAACTTAGTAATACCTGTATTATTGTAAACTGAGTAATACCTGTATTATTGTAAACTGAGTAATACCTGTATTATTGTAAACTTAGTAATACCTGTATTATTGTAAACTGAGTAATACCTGTATTATTGTAAACTGAGTAATACCTGTATTATTGTAAACTGAGTAATACCTGTATTATTGTAAACTTAGTAATACCTGTATTATTGTAAACTGAGTAATACCTGTATTATTGTAAACCTGAGTAATTCCTGTATTATTGTAAACTGAGTAATACCTGTATTATTGTAAACTGCGTTATACCTGTATTATTGTAAACTGAGTAATACCTGTATTGTTGTAAACTGAGTAATTCCTGTATTATTGTAAACCTGAGTAATTCCTGTATTATTGTAAACTGAGTAATACCTGTATTATTGTAAACTGCGTTATACCTGTATTATTGTAAACTGAGTAATACCTGTATTATTGTAAACTGCGTTATACCTGTATTATTGTAAACTGAGTAATACCTGTATTATTGTAAACTGCGTTATACCTGTATTATTGTAAACTGCGTTATACCTGTATTATTGTAAACTGAGTAATACCTGTATTATTGTAAACTGCGTTATACCTGTATTATTGTAAACTGCGTTATACCTGTATTATTGTAAACTGAGTAATACCTGTATTATTGTAAACTGAGTAATACCCACATTATTGTAAACTTGAGTAATACCTGTATTATTTTAATCTGAGTAATACCCACATTATTGTAAACATGCACATCTATATTTAGGCCTACTACGGAAAAGAAGCCAGTACATGAAACACCTGTGAGCCATTAACCCTTTAACATTCTATCCTGCATATGTACGCAATAATAGAGTACTATATATGGGATATACAGGGGTTTAAATGGTTAAACTTGATTAAAGTAAAGGGGAATGAGTTCCACTGTCTCGCGTACAGTGCTTAGTATATATTCATGCCGGGGGGTGTGCCTCATAATTAAATCATGAGGTCGTCCACATGACTCCATATTAATGTATCAGTACACATGTTCTGTACTCTAACAGCTGTACAGGACACGTGCCCCGGGTAACCCCTCCATGGAGCAAAATAAGGTTATCCCTAAGGTTAGCACTGCTATTAAAGATTAATGCCACACCTACATCATGGAGACAGTAAGGCGTAAGTACGGTGCAGAATACGTTAGTCATTTAATGCAAATGTTCAGTTGGAATAAGTCACAAATTCCTTCTCCTTCGGTGCTAAAAGATTTAACAACATGAAGAGATCAAGTGTCATGTCATGTGCACGTGTGTAAACTAATTATACTAGACACACAGGACATTGTTAATTATGTACATGTCTTATTCATATCAACACTCTTTGTTATCTGCATGTGCAGGACCCTTGGGTCTATGGAAAGACCAATTATAAAGAATTGCTGAAATTTCATAAATGAAATGTTCAAAGAAGACAAAAAATACATCCACAATCCACGCCCAAGACTTCATATATTGGTCGGCGTTTTGATAATAGTTAATACATCACTGAAAAAAGTCTTCCTGACAAAGTGACATGTATACCCAGGTCAACTTGATTTGACACAGAGAGCACACATCACTGGGACATGTGCACATATGTCACCATGACAACTGTAGCACACAGTAATCCTCATATGATTTGACATGCCTTAAAATGCCACGTCATCTGTGAGTTGACTAGGGTCACGGCCATGTCGAAGGCAATTGATATGTGATGGTTTGACATACATAACTGTTCTAGGATATTCCACTAGATGGGGCAAACAACCACTTTGGTACCAGGATTAATCACTGCCAAGAGGTACTACCAAGACTCAAGACATTTGATGTGTCTGTGTCATTTTGTTTTCATGAAGAATAGGTAGTGAATTCTATTTCATTGTTAAATTTGCATTTGTTATTGAATATCAAAATAGACACCCACAATCCTGAATTATTCAACTGGAGAGGTTAGACACCTTGTGTGTGGGTCAGTGTAAATACCAAAAGATTATATGCTAACCCACAGTCTATAATCTCAGAATCTTCAATGCATGGAGACAGATGGCATTGCCATGCACCTCCATGCCCTTGTCTTATGGACTGCATAGAGGTCCTCAGTCAAGTAGAAGTTCTGTAGATAGGAAAAAAGTGCCTTAGTGTTGAAGGCCTGTGGGACTATGATATCCCCTGCCTTCTAATATAGGCCTGCCCTGATTGAACCATTGGTACATGTAGCTATTGACTGCTCATGACCCTTACATAATTGTCTCACAGTATTACCTAGCACTCAGGTGCATGGATCAGGAATATGTGACATGTCTTCCTTATGCATGTCAAGTGGAGTTGACGAACCAAATGTGAGAGTGTCAACCTCATTTGACATGCCTTCATACATGTCATGTGGGAGACAAATCGTGACCTGTGCAGTATGTGTCAAAGCGATCAGTGTTCTTTTCTCTGTGTACTGTATCGTAGTGTTTAAGCACCCAGGCGCTTATAGACTTGGAGGGGGCAGCACCCCGTCTCCTATACAGGACAGACGCTTATTCAAGATACAGTTTTCAGTGCTTAAGAGATATTTCAACTCCCCCTTGTCCCCGGCGCTTATACGAAACCGGCGATCATTCAAATCTCGGCGCTTAAACACGACGATATGGTATTTCACTGTCCCCTTCTCTTCCTTCCTCTCCGAATCTCTGCCTCTTTTCCCTTTCTGTATGCCTTGTCTCCCTCTTTCTTTCTGTGTCTCTCAGCCTGTCTATCTCTTCTCTCCCTCTCTGTCTGTTTCTCCCTGTCTCTGTCTGTCTCTGGCTCCCCCCTCCCTCTCTCTCTCTCTCTTTCCCTCCCTCCCCTCTCTCTCTCTCTCTCTCTCTCTCTCTCTCTCTCTCTCCCTCTCTGTCTCTCTCCCATGATAACACACCACACCACACCTTAGGCCAGACACATCGTTGGTTATCGATCCATGACCTTGGTTTGACCTCAGTGAACTCCTCATGACCTCTAGTCAAGTATCAAGGTCACTCTCCGACCACATGGTTTGTGTGAGAACAGGATTTGTTTACAGAGAATCGGCTTGGATAAAATGTAATCCAGATTTAGTCGATTTGCTTCTCTCAAGTTTCTGTTTCTAAATCCAGGCATCTTGAAAGTATAAATATCATGTTCTATGGTATTTGGGCCATTCGATTTCTCTGGTTACATTTGTCCTACCTATAAACTAGTTGGTATATAAAACGACACATTCCCTCATTTTATGTGTACATAATATTATATATGTAACAATTCCTATTTAATAAAATCATATATACATGGTATTTTATGACATAGCTTTGAGATTGCATGTTGAATATGGAGTGCAGGTGGTGTATCATTATGTCATCCATTGTAAGCTGTTTAAATTTAATTGCCATCACGCAGCTGGGCAAATACTAAAGGAAATATCGACTTTACTCTGAAACACACCATAGTGTTGACAATTGACATTCAGTGAAATAACCGAACATTTGAACATCAAGAATTTAGAATATTGTATCAATATGTATAATTTTTATCTACAAACCATCATGGCCTGTTGAAAACCTAACTGATATATTATGATATCCCAAATAACGATTATTGAGAAGATAACTGACATAATGACATCATGATTTATAGTTATTAAGAAGAAAAGCCTTTAAACATATTGAACATAAGCTGATAAGTTGTGAAATATGACAAGGTCATTGTGTCCAAGACCTGTCATGCTGACGGTGCATGTCACGATGAGCGTGCCTAGAAAAAGAAATAAGCCCTGTTATAGAAACAAGTGCCAAGCCAGGATATAGGATATCCGCATTGTTGTATGTTATTATACATCACATCATCTATCTCACCCTCAGGCATTTCACGCACATCCCATGGAGCTGTTTTAACATCACGACCAACGTCATGTATCAGTCCAGTACACTGTGAAAAAATGTCTTCAAAATAGCAGTCAAATCATTGTCCCAAAGTTGCCACAGGTTTGTCATTATTTTCAAGGATATTCCTTGTACCACCGTACTGCCACCTGGGCTTTAATGTAGAAACTACACTGCTTCTCTGCAATATGATTATGGTGATTATTCAGTTTTACGAGTATCCCTGGTAGATTCAACAGTCGTTTTTACAGAGTAGTTACTTGGGACAGTTCAGGACCAAGACGTGACCATTGCCAACCTTACCTGTTACCAAGACCTGAATCTATCAGCATACTCTGGGCAGCAGCCAAAATAGGGTAGATCGCCCCTGACTCGACCACTCGGCATCGGCCTGGGAACATCTTACCGTAAAACCCTGGTTATAAGCCGCGACGCGGAGAAAATTTCAGAGGCTTACTGTGGTTTATATGATCTACAGGAACTCAGTGTGCAGCTTGTATATGGGGTTTTACATACACAGGCTAAGGAAAGAGTGGAAATGTTTTCAGACCCAAAAAGCGGCTTATATTTTAGCTTATATCCACCTTCGGCGATGGCGCTTATAAATAAATAGGCAGTTGTGGCTTATATGCGGGCTATTACGGCATATATTGATCAATATTTCCAGATCCTCAGAGATTTATTTGACTAGGATGGCACGGTGTGGCCAGTGCTTCTATTGCCACCCCCCCCCCCCCTTTTAAAACCCTGGATCCGCCGCTGTATTGTGCACGAATTGAGATAGATATCCACAGCGTAGACCACACAATAATCCCTAGATGCCTTTTCCATGTCCTCAACATGCTTTATCATAGTGAACGTGTAGCTAATGTCCATCAGGCCATTCATATTGTTTCATTATCTATAGGACGGGAAATTATGATTTCCCGTTGGACCTATTGTGGACGCTTCTACCCTCCAGGCTAGAAATGATAGATCAGTATTTGCATAAGCACTAATTTTATTTCTTTTTGCTGTGTCGCTGATATTTAGATGCCAGTCTTGTTATTATTAAAGTGCATTACGTTATTTCCCACACTGCTTTATATTTATACTGAAAACAAATACTGTCCATTGAAAAGTGCAAAAAGATTATTACTTGTTATAGTTCATAGAGTTGTTGTAGTATTCCCACCATCCAGGCACCTCGTTATTAATACACCTCATTATAAAGATACCACAGGTAATGTTTAGATACAGTGTATTGATGTCATCTCTTGATACTTACATGCTATCATTATGGACTCCTTGGTCTCAATTATTACTTTGCCGAGGGTTTGTGAGGTAAAATAGCTAGTGAACCATTTATAAACATCTGAAATAGCCAAGAATTATTAGCAGTCCAAATCAAGGCGCAAAAATGATGATTATGAATTTTAAATATGGGAAAAAATGTGAAACCACAGTGAATGGAGTATTACATTAATACTTAGGTTACTAAGTATAAATCATAAATGTGGAATCTAACATTAATTGTGAGACTTAGCCATCTTTGGTAAGTGATAACCCTCATCCTGATCTTGAAACAATATGAGGAAACATCATAAGTGTAGCTTTCATAGATGACCTTAAGCTTTACATCCACATTGACCTTGGGATGACCTTGACCTTATCAGTGCCTATTTCCGGCTTTGACCTATACGGCTGCCGCTGGTTGCTGGTGGTTTGTAGTCAGTGACCGTAGTAACAAGATCTCCTCAGGCATATAGTCAGTACCGAGGGCCGACTGATGACCAGCGGATTTAAAAACGCTCATAATTATTCAGGTAGCATATATGCATCATGATAAAAAGGCATAGCTTCACTCAAATTTGTCAGACTGAGGGGGGCCAAAGTGTAAATTAACATTTAGTAAGACCAATTTCAGTGATTCCTTGCATCAGTGGCGGGGCTGGCCCAGGCCTAAACAGGGGGCTTGCGGTGCTCGGGGCCACAAATAGTACCTCATCAGCTCTCACCAAATCTTGCCCCCCCCCTTCTAGACAATCCTGGATCCACCACTGTGCATTTATCTCAGAAATGTTCAGAATTTTATTTTGCATTGAATTTGATTAAGACACAGTAATATCTGGTCATTTGGAATTGAGAAGGTGGCTGTGCAATGCAAGGTAGCTAGGGTTATTGCAAGTGTGTGTAATATGGGGCTCCCGGATGGGGCTCCTTGGTTTTATTAATGATAGGGGATTGACACATGTGGGTATGGCATTACTAAGGGAGTAGTACACGGATAAGCCAGCATGCTAGGTGATGATGGTCAATGGTTAAGGCATGAGTGAGGTAGTAGTAGAGGCAAGAGGGTGTGGCAGCAGGAATATAATGATCTGTCCTCACTCCTGGCAATGCCTCGGCCCGCATAATGCCATAGATCCTATTCCAGATGGGTAGAGATGTACTGTGGTAGATTGTGCCACATGTTGAGATAGACTACAGCCTATGCCGTCATTCAGAGGTGTCTGTAATGAATGACCAGTGCCATATATTGAGAGATAGACTACAGCCTATCCTGCCACATTACCAGAGATGTGCTATACTGAATGTTGCCACATATTGAGGGATGGACTATAACCTATGCTCTCACTTACTCAGAGATATTCTGTGGTCAATGAACAGTGCCACATATTGAGAGATAGGCTATATATGTGTTGTGGATAATTGTGCCACTGACACATATTGAGAGATGGAGCTGTCACATACCCAGAGATAGGCTATAGTAGATGTCCAGTACCATATGTTGAGATATGTTGAGATATACACATATTGAGAGACTACAGCAATTCTGTCACACTGGTGGTAAATGGTGCCACATATTGAGAGGGAGATGCTGTCACATAACCAGACCAGAGATGTGCTATAGTGAATGGTGCCACCCACACAGACAGTGTTAAAGGACACTGGAAGCCCCAGTAGCAGCAGCAACAGCAGGAGATGGAGGAGGAGTGGGCGTGCTGCTGCAGAAGCAGTAAGTCTAGGCTGGTGCCCTGCCCTCACTCACTAAAGCCAGCTAGTGGAATGAATTATCAACTATTGAGAAAATTCAGGTACGCCCCTTTTTTTGGTTTAACAGATTTTGCGGGGAATTTTGTGTATTAAAATATGTCTATTTCCTTGTGGGAAAAGTGACCCAAAATTTTCAATTTCCTTTTTTTTCTGACGGCCGACCAGTGGTGTTTCTGCCCTATTCACTGCTGAAATCTTATGGGGCAATTAGTACCCATCTGATAAATCAAATTTTAATGACCGCTGGTCACCAGGTCAGGCAATGGCTGTGTCCAATGGATACTCCACAACATGCCTGTGTACGTGTATATTGCAGGAAGCAATGGGTGCTTCCAGGGGTCAGTCCAGACCCATTTATGTGTCAAGGTCAGCAATTAATCCCTTAAATGGTTATAATTATTTTAGTGGATGTATATTCTGAAGGCTGCTTTCCTCTCCCAGCCTCAATCCCTGCATATCCCCACATCTTTGGAAAGGCATTTTCCTGCCCCTAGGTAAGCTCAGCACCAGGGACAGGATCCAGTCTAAAGCAACAGCAGCAACAGGCCCCCTTAATACCCACAGGAGGCACACAGCCTGTCAGCATCACCAGCACACTGCCCCTACCTCAGGCTACCTACAGGTGGTTGGACCTCAGCTAAGGTGATCAAGTCTATGGTGTAACTGAAGAAGGTCTCTGGCTGTTATACAGGTATCAGGAAGGCACTGACATCCTTTGGTTATAACCCACTGATCCCTGCCCTAACAAAGCACTCACCTTTATAATCAGCATTATTATTATCATCATTGGAGGCTGTTGGAGTATTTATATGTGTCTAATATTACCACCACCACCATTAATACCAGCAGGTGGTTAGATAGTGGATGTACCACGACACTAGGAGCACCTACAGGATTAATGTGTTAATGTACAGGTTAATACAAGCTGTGTGAGGACCAGGAGGAGGGTGTGGAGGTGAGACATATGGCTGAGGTGGGGTTGTTACCTGGAGGAGGTGCACCAGGAGCAGCTACTGTCACCTGCCGTCTCACAGACTGACAGACAGTACACCCTGCGCACATGCACTGTAAAAAATAACTGTTGAATCTACCAGGGATCCTTATCAATCTAAACAGTGAACGACCCTAATCATATTGTAGTGAAGCAGTGTAGTTTCTACAACGAAGCCCCAGATGGCAGTAAGGTAGCACAAGGAATCTCTGTAAAAATAAGTTTGGATCTCTGGCAACTGTGGGACAAGGATGTCACCGTTATTTTGACGAGATTTTCTTACAGTATAAGGCACAACTCACATATAGGCACATCTTGCATATAAGGCATACCCTGCATAGAAGGTGCATCGTATAGTCAGTTCATGCCAGACCAGACCTATAAGGCGCACATGAGACTTGATTCTAACCAGTTGCACCCTATGCACAAGATTCTCACTGCTGGTACATAGACTTCAGTAACATGGGCATTGTTATATCTTATCATATTTCCTTCCCACCCTACAGGTGGGACATAGACTGGGTCCTGCTGCCTGGAAGGTGGATGCAGTTATTGATGTAAAATGGCAATTTGATAAGGGCCTGAAAGCGCATGACACCTAAGGACCTTTTCACCTGAGGGCTTTACATCCGTACCTGGATGTTATTAGCTGAGGGCTTTCCATGGCCTAGCTCTCTCTAAATGACCAAAGATCCTTCAGGGCCCTTCCTTATGCCTCAGAGTCTTTACAGAATTCTGCAGATAAATTATTAACTGTGGGACTTTCATTCACCCAAGGTATCTTTCTGATGTACCTTTCTTGGTGACGATATCGCAGATACCCAAAGAGTGTGAAGGGCAACTGAAACTAAGCTTATGTCGAAATCCATGGCCCTTACTGGTTAATGACGCCTGAGGGCTGTTCTATATAAAGATACTTTGTAGATACCTGACATCCTCTGAGGGCATTTGGTGAAGGATAAGGGTCTTTGATGTGATATCCACCTTACTGGTCTTCATGTTAGGTCATAAGGCCTGAGGGCATTTACCTGAGGTCATTCCTCAGGCATTATTTCCCAGGTGCCCTTCCATCCTCTACTCCTGACAGCGTCTCTACAGCGTCCCAGTGACCTACAGACTGCTGCTGCCACACACAGTGCTGCCTCCTTCTGGTGTAGTTTGGAGTTATATATAGAGTTTACATACTTGGGTGCATGTCCTCCTCAGGCCTGTGTACATCACCTCATACCACTGCTACTACTTACCTCTGTCACTGCTATTTCTACCACAGTCACATCAACACTGTACAGAAGGGCCCTCAACCTGGATTTTGTGTCATGTAACCAATACACCATCCTTCATATTAAAACTGACCTGGACTTCACACACTTATCAATCTAGTCTCCCACCAAGCACTGCCTTTTAGGGTTGCTGAGCTACCTGGATTTTTCTCTGATGTTATAGCTGGCATGTAATATTACCAGAGTGGATCATACACCATCATCCATAAGCTGACCTGGATTATACACAGAAACACACCAAAGGCAACACTCCTCCTGCTGCTGTGTCCTATGGATTAAGGATTATCTATAATACCCCTGGACTCCCCATCATACAGGTGTGGTTAGTGGTGGGTCTATACAGGCAGGGTGTGGCACCATGGAGGAGTGAGGGGTAGGCTGGAGAGCCCTTTACATATGTAGTAGTTAGTATAGGACCCATGTCCCAGCACAACTGCTACCTCCCCATGTGTATGTGTCTTAAGCCTCACACTAACTCTGTATCCAGCCTAGATGTCGCCATGGCCGTCCACAAAGGTGAGATTTGATATTCTATAAAGCAAACTAGAGTCATATTTTGGACCATGGGTGTACCTGCCAAGTGCTTTGCTGACCATTTAGGATATGTTAAGTTGCAAAATGTCAGCATAATGCACCAATACAGTGCCAATTGTTTATTCACTAGCACTGCCTTGGAGATCCATATTACCAAAGGAACATAGATATACTGGAAGTATGTAGCCCTTAAAGCAACTTAAATGGTTGGGGTGACATTAGAGTCAATGTCAAATGTACACCATCTGTTATTGGGTATAGTTGGTACAGCCAGATTAGATCTACTTATTCAGAAGTAGATCTAATTTTGTATTGGGATATTGGCTAAGGCAGAAGAATGTGACTATCTATCAATACTTCATTTGTATAATGCAGGACATATATGTGATTGAGAATAACTTAGACATGCCACCACAGGATAAATAATAAAGATATATAGCAATTGTATTAAGAATACAAGCCTCTCTCTTTTCTTTAGGTCCATGTGCTCAGGAATAGAGTATAGGATTACGTTTATGTACACAAAGCAGGTCTATCTATAACATAACAATATCCAGTGCTACTCTAGTTTTCATGTATACACCACGCTACCCAAGGTTAGATATATCTAATGGTAATGTAAACAAAGACCACAGGGAGAACCTGTTTTTGTCTACCAACCCTTGCCAAACGCACAGCTGGGTGTCTAGGTTATGGATCACAATAATAAAACAGTTATGGTATAAAGACAAGAAAGAAAAATGTTGGCTAAAAAAATTAGGATCAAAGCCAAATGGCATACCTCTTTTTTTCTGTCGCTTTAAACGTTAATTAGGAAGTTTGCTTCAATAGAGTGCTGATCTAATGTGGTGATGTGCAATTTCATTCTGTAGATTTACAAGAGAATGCCTTAGTTATTATAAAGGTACAATGATATGAGAGAATTGGAAACAGACAGGCCATAGGATAGCCTCAACGACAGAATAAGTAGGAACATGTTGAGTTTAGAGGCTTTAAATCAGACTGTTCATGATTGTAACAAACGGTTTGACCCTGTGGTGTTTCATTTTGACCTTGATTGTTACCAGATTGGTCTCCCCCGGTGGCGCCACCTCGTGTCACCCGTCCTGTCACTACCCTCTCCTGATGACACCATGTGATCACTGACCCTTAACGACTGACCACGCCCACTGACTACAGCCCACGCCCCCTCACCACTAGCCACGCCCCCTTCCTTTGAGCTCCACCTCCAGGCTTTGTCCCTAGTCTTGTTTGGTAGATTTAATGGCTGTAGAAGGACAGAGGTGGGCAGGGCCCAGTATTGTGTTGGTGAGTTTATAGTGATACTTAATGACGTTAAGGGGTTTAGATGAGGTAGGGTAGGGGTAGTCTAAGTACAGTTAAACATACAGTGTTATGGTTTAAGCTGTAAAATACCTGTAATCTAAGGTAGTGTCAGGGTGATTGTCTGCTCCTGTGTCTGTTAGTTTTGGATGGGGTAGGAGTATCATAGAAAATCAAAGGGTCCATGTCCCATCTTGAAGGTAGGGTGTAAATACATTGGCCCCACAAGCTAGTGTCAAATATAGAATATATCTTACGGGTATCTCTTTATTATGGACTGCCTGGTGTAAGGTAGAAAGGATGTCCCCCTACATGTGACTGGTTTGACAAAAAAAGAGCACAAATTATTTTGGTACTTGTCTCTCATTTAGACTCTGAATTAGTACTTAGTGCAACCCCCCACCATTTTATGCCTTAGTAGAGTGTCTCCCTGAAACTCTATAACATTAAATTGTGATTTCTTTGTGCTCTCTCCCCTCTAAATCCCCCTTACACTCTCCAAGCTGTGAGAATAGCAAATCTTCCTGCATACAATCAACGGGGGCGATAATTAGGGGCATTAGCACATTAGTTCCGGTGGTGGCCACCATGCGATAGGGACGCTGCTCACATGACGTCGTGCTAATGACGTACCATATGGCACCCGTCACATGGCAAGTGGTGGTTAGGGGGGGGGGGGGGGCAGGTGGGGAAATTCCCATACAGCATCTGCATATGTATCACCCAATGTGTCACTTGGTTTACCTTTGCGGAATCCTACTTAAAGACAATGTAAAATGTGCATAAGGCAAGGTCAACTAATGCAAAAATGGGCACAAGGCAAGGTCACTAAAATAACCACCAAAATCCATTTCAGCTTTAGCAAGAACGATGTATTTCAGTCGAAGAAGGTGGAGTCTGTGGAACATGAATAGTATTTTCATCCACATTTCAAACCACTCACACTCTGAGACCCCCGCTCCTCCTACCGATGCTTAGGTATACGAATCCATATTTAAGACTCTCAATTGGGTATCCCTACTTTTTTTTAACATAGATCCACAGATACACATTGCCATACTGTTAAGGTGTGCCACCCTATGTGACCTGAGGCTGGGTGTGTGGGGTTAGTCAGGGTTAATTTATCTCCTACCTAGGTGGTCCTTTCACCCCCTCTACACCCACTCTGTGATACCTGGGGCTAGAACATGATCTGTGTATGTGGTGTATACAGGTGAAAGACTCACCTGTATCCTGTATACCTGTGTATAAGGTGTCTATACACCTGTATGTTTGGGTTGGGGTGATGGGGTCAGAGGTTAGTATGGGAGATGGAGAGTGGGAGTGTAGGGGGGGGTTAGTAGGGCGGAAGGTGCTGACACCATTAGGTCAACCCCTAGAAATTATAGCCTCTGGAGACCATAATCAGAATATATCATCATGTCAACCTTTAATCCTTTAGCACAACCCCTAGAAATTATAGCCTCCATAGTCACAAATACCATATGCCAACCCCTATAACCCATACTCTAACTCTCCATTCAAATGCCAAACCTTACAACCCTTAGGGTCAATTCTACAACGTCTATGCAATGTACTCTGAAAGACAATTCACAATAATATGCTCTACGGTCAAACCCCTACAATCCAAGGCACAATGCGTGGACAGATCATTGCAAGGAATCATGACCAAATCCCTATAATATCATACATATTTGAGGTAGCAATCTCCCCCTCACCTCAAGATACATGTATACCCCATAGGTACATCATTACAAGGAATTATGTTGGTTTATTTCATAAATTTGTACATGTATTTGAATTTAATTGAAGCCCTTTTATCTCACACGTCTTTTTAAATGTGTCCCTGGCTTAAGTGAAATTAAATTATTCATCATAAAGAAAAACAGGGGGACAAGGGCAGGTAACTAACTCTTTTGTCCAGCTTTGCTTCTTAGACCTCAAGAAATTGACTAACTGCTAACTGGGTGGGGCAGTAACTGATCACATGACCCCCAGCTGACCCCAGAACCCCACCCACCCACACCAACACTAACCCGAGACCTTGGCCCTTTAAAGACTGAGAGTGCATCATGTCCATTGGTTGTCATGATGCATAAATATAGCCTTGGAGAATTACTGACCAGTACAGGTTACATTTATGCAACATTTTGGCCCTACAGAATGGATACTCTGCCAGTGAGCAGGTGTATCAACACAGCATGCTGTAACAATGCTCAATCGGCCTTTCAACCATCTAAGGGCTGCTGCTGCAGGGGTGGGTCATGCCAATTCATGAGGTACTGGCGAGGTAATGCCAAATTATGAAATTTATCAACACCACAGGGTTGGCATGATGCATCACCAGGTCTGCATTCATGCATCATGACAACCAGTGAGCAAGATGCATTTATGCATCAGTGGCCTTTGAAGGGTTAAAAGGGTTGTTAGAGCATGGTGCAGTAGATCGGGGGTTAAACAGGATCTAACCCACCTGAATGTGCCTTTGAAGTCTGGGTTGGATCTTATCTGAACCAGGCGGATTTCCTGATGAGTGCCTCAGGTATTTACCTATATGCTGTGTGTAGAAGATTAGATGGCTTATCAGATTTTGCTCTTACTTGAAATGACACTTCAGGGTTTATTCCTGGAACCTCGCGTATAAGCCGCATTCACTAGCAAGCCACGCCAGCATCTTTAGAAATTGAGCTACATTGTATAAGCCTCACCTGGAGCTTGAAAACTTCTTGTTTTATAGTCTACAAGCCACACCATCAGCTCAGAAAGTCTCTACAAGCCTCACTAGGCTTCTTAAATAATCAATCCACAAGCAGCAGCTTATACGTTGGGTTTTATGTTATATGTTATATTCGTCTCTCAGGGTTTGATGAGAGACAATGAGGATGTGGTGAGCGATCGACTAGGAGACTCTTGTGGAAGATTTGCTTTGATAACTTATTAACTTGTATTGGGATCTAAATCTAGCCATATGAAGGTTGAGTTTAAGAGTATTTGAACGTCAGAAGCAGCTATTTCATAGTTGGGGTAGTTTTTCTTTACCATCAGAACATGCTAATTTTGTATGTGTGTCTTGCTGGACGCAAAAAGGCATACCGGAAGTGAATAGATTGACTTCCGGAGGGGTCTAGGAAACGGCTTCATGCTTGACTACGTCTTGACTGAGTAGTCTGCCGTCTGGTGTCGATATTTAGACATGATCTAGGCATGATACTGGATTTGCATACAATATAATAATATTATATAGGTTTCAGAGCAATATTGAAGGTAATTATTTCAAGCTCACTTTTCTGTAGATCTACTTCTATTCGTCCTTTGAACTTTCATTTGAAAAGTGTGATTCCAATTATTATTATTCTGACTTAACCAACTTAACTTGAGCCATTTTACAAAATTTTCATGGCACAAATGTGTATTTTCCATGCTTGCAAGCTCACTATGGATAGGTATAGACAATGTAGAAGGGAAATACAGTAAGAAGGTACTGTCTGTCGGTTGACAACATTTCCACAGGTGTGTATCCAGAACAACTTAATACAAATATATGCAACATCCATTTTCCCACGACACAGCACAGGAGTATAGAGACACCTTGCTGTAACTGTCAGGGTCCTACGTGCAGGGAATGTTAATTAGATCCTGGATGTCTACAAATAGACCACTCACTGTAACCCCATAATGTACGTCTATACAATGCTAAACACAAAACATCAAAGTGTCTGCACCGTATAGAGTGGTTTAGCTATTTGACAGCGGTGTGATGCTTAACTTGTTTAGGTAGGGGACTCCCTACCCTTCTAAAAAGGATCTTAATCTCATCTTCTCTGTTGTCTTTGTGTGTTTTGTGCACATAATATATATGTTCTATGTATCTGGTACACATAATATATGCGCGAGCATGTTCTATGTGTCTTATGCACATAATATTATGTGCGAGCACGCTCTATGCGTCTGGTGACATAATATTATGCGCGAGCACGCTCTATGCATCTGGTGACATAATATTATGCGCGAGCATGCTCTATGTATCTGGTGCAAATAATATTATGCGTGAGTATGCTCTATGTGTCTTATGCACATAATATCATGCACGAGCACAGATATATCCATCAAAGTCTCAATGTGTCTACTATTTAGGGTTGGTGCAAAACTGCAACATTGGCAGGGATGGAAGTCTTCAGGGGTTTCCCTGATTTCAGGATTTCTAGTTCCAAAGACCTTATGTATTCCTATACTAGCCTATATATACTTAAGGGTTTACATTTGGCTGCGCTCATGCTTATTTATCACAAATACAAATGTATTTAATATAAAATTGTTATCTGTTATTTTGCACCCCTTATAAAGCTATAATAGAAAGTTTATATTGTGACTCTTAAGTTATTTATTATAAAAAAAGGCCATCTTGCGGCCCTTAAAAGGTTTTCCTGAAATGTTAAATTGTGACACTTAAATGAATATCATGAAAAGACAATATTGCGACCATTAAATGGTTATCACAAAAAGTTATAGCGTGCCTTAGTCACAGGGCTGTATAATAAATGGGGTCTGGAGGTGCAGGACGTGCCTAGAATTAGGCATACAGGTATTAACATGAGGGGCATCTGTGTCAGACTACAGGGAGGAACACCTGTATGACTATGTCTACTGAGGCACTACTGTGAGCAGCAAGATCACTGGTGGATCAAGGATTTAGGAAAGGAGGAGGGATTTGAGGGTCAAAATGAGCTGATAAATCATCATTACTACAGGTAAAAAGAAGGGGGTAAATCCACCTTTGAGAGGTATTTTATGGGCTTACATTATGTATTAAAGTTCCAATGGTTTCATTAATGGTACTATTTCATGTTCATATAATTCAAAGTATGGCCCTATTTTGTTGTACATCTTATTGGGTCAGTCTTGGTTCTTTCAATTCCAGTGAACTTTAAATGAATTAGAATTGTAAGGTAATATGTCTCTGTTTGTCTTTCCAGGTAAGGGTCTGTTTTCTCTCCATAATACAAAGCCCGTGAGTACAATATACATCTACCTACATCAACCCATTAAGGGCTGGATTTTGAGTAGCAGTTTCACCAGGGGGCGAGACCTTGCTATATATATATATATATATATATATATATATATATATATATATATATATATATATATATATATATATATATATATATATATATATATATAAATATATATTATATCATATAGTGTCAATGGATTGGATCTCATTTTAACCCATTTGTGATGCCTGTATCTTTCTGGAAACACCAGATTCGAATTCGGCCCCAATATATATGGGTAAGAAAGTTCCCAAATCAATTCTAGCAGTTCACTTTATTCTCAATCTCAAATTTCAAACATGGCTTCCATGTCAATACATGTATGTTAATTATACACAACATCCGCCCCTACATGGTGTTGAGAATACTCAACATCTGCCCCTGCATGGATGTTGAGTATATATATTCTCAACCGCAGCCCTCAATGGGTTAAATGGATATATTTTCCCATCGATTGATCCAATAAATTCAACTTACCTGTCACTGACAGAGAAGAAATATTAAAGATACTTCGAAAATCTGATTTTATTACAAGAGGTTATGAGCTCAAAATGTTTACAAATCTTATTTAAAAGCACAGATGCCCTATCTTCAGATGAATATCTGACTTATTTCACCACCGATTGGTCTAAGCATAGAGATAAGATATCTGCTAATTCCTTGGTTAATGAATATTTGAATTGGGTGTGCGTGGGGGGGGCAAATCAAAGAGTGATAAATACAGTACATTAAAACCAACCCGCACAGTGACTTCTCCCCATCCTTTACCCCAGTAAATGAAACAGTTAATGACCCATGAGCCAGTTAAGTCCCCTTAAGTACATAACTGTTAGCCCTCTCTATGGGAGGCCATTGTACCAGACTAACCTTGTTTGTGACAGTGTCTAATTATGGCAGGCTGATTACACAATAATACACCTGTCATTGTTACAGGTTTCAGCCTCTCTATGGGGGGCATGTTTTGTGAGGCCATTTTAAAGGTGTCTCATAATGGGATGGCTCTGTGGGTGTTGGCTATAGGAATGGCTATACACGTGATCCTGGGGATAAGGCAGGTATGATGTAAAGGACTTTCAGACCCCTTAAGGACTGAATAGTGTCTCAATGCATTAAATTGTATCCTTATGGTACATGATATGAGTACTATCCAACACTTCACATTTAAAATGAAGATTTGAAGCATCATGCTGGTTAACCCCTCAAGGGCCACTAATGTACTGATACATCATGCCCATCGGTATATAGCATTTGGTAAAACAATGAGCATATGGACTGGATGCATCCCAAGTATCCCAGGGTAGGTAGCCAAACATGAGGCCAACACATTCGAAATGATATACACATACATAAAAAAAAAACATTATAAAAGTAGCAAACCTTTTGTCAATAGCTACAGAATACAGAATATACCTTAGAATATACCTTGATCTTCCCTGGCTCTTTTCATTCAGGTCTGTGCTTGGTTTTTCGTTCATGAACCTGCCGTTACTGGCAGCACCTACTCACCGCATGCTAGGACCTGGATCAAAAACCTACATACGTTCAAAAAGTCTGATACCCCAGAACCATCCATCTGTTACCTAGCAGCACTTAGTGCACTTCGTGGAAGTCTGATCTTACCATAACCATTTAAGAGTGCCCTTCTGTCTTCATGATGCACTGGATATAGTGAATAACTCGCCATTGTTACATCCATGCATCAAACACAGCCTCTCCTCAGGTGTGATGCACAATCAACATGATACGTACTCCCATGCACAGGGGGAGTTACTGACGGTTACTTGTCACTCTCGTGTTGACCAATACTTTATGCTGGGAAATTACCGTGAAACTTGAGACAACTTACCACCCCTACAGGGTTAAACGCGAACATGAAAATAAAAAGGTAAGGTTAAAGTGACCGCACGGCATCGCTTAAAGCACTATAAACTTTGAAATACCCATTAACCTAAATTCCTTAGATGGACTTCAAGATGGGATTCTTTCTATTCAGAATGTTTAACTGTTGGTCGCCATATGTGAGCAATGCTCTTCTGCATTTTGTGAGAAAGGACGCTAAAAGAGAGAGAGAGAGAGAGAGAGAGAGAGAGAGAGAGAGAGAGAGAGAGAAACTATAAGAAATGAGAACAATATCAACAACACACAAAAGTATGATTCAAAAACTAACAAAGCTTCCATAGTTCCCTTCATTGTAAACCATGGGACAAAGCAGCAACAGTTCTTACCATTTAAAACACAAAAGGAAAACCACAAAAGGCTACTTAAAGATGACAGCTCGAGTTGCCTACCCTGGGGTGTATAACAAGGGGTGTAGTTGTTTGGTTTGCCCAGGAGAGGGCAGCAGTGTTCTACACAACTGTAGGATCCGTTTTCACTCTCACAGCCTCATGTCACAACTGACAGAGGGGGGATTGAGAATTGGGATTTATAAACCGTAACCTTTATTGGCCGCATGCTGTTTTAATACACCTTTGTTGTCATGCAGGCTAGGAGCGTATTTCAGTATAACTGACAATGTGAAAAATAACGATGTTGCTGTATTTCAAGAGGCCCATACTGTTGACATGCAGAAATTCCACCCCAAGATTGAGGATCCCTATGTTATAATTATCATGCACTTAGGGGAAGAGTAGTATGTTGCCAACAGGGATATTGGAACAAGCCCCTGGCAAAAGTTCATGCATTATGGTGATTATAACATTCCATACTGGGTATCAAAGGCACTTACAAAGGGATGACATAGTGTAGCAATGCAATGTTGGTGAGTCTACTCCCCAGCACTGCATTGACGTATCATGACAAGAAAGGAACTTGAATCTCCAGGCAAATTCATGTAGCCCTATAAGAGTGTTGAAGATGTCCCATATTATGGCGGATGTGTGTTTTATAGTATTGCTGCATGTATTCATTCATGAAGAATTCCGCTCGTTAACAGTAAACCTCATACATTTGCAAAAAAAAAAAGAAAAACGTATAATAGCCCAAAAGATGGCTTACTGCAAGCATGAGGAAAAATACCATTGTCGCAGGCAAGCACATAGGACAGAGGTTTACTGTCTTGAGGAGTATGGGGGCACTGTCACTCACACACTGTATGTGACTCAGGATCAGGAGGTTGGAGCCTGTGTACATTGTATGTCTATGTTTGTGAGATTTCCATCTGGTGCCCTTACAACTGTAGAGTCTATCCCATGTCCATCTACTTCAGGATTTGTGTGCCATAGGGTTTGTTAGGGCTGCAGAAAGGGTTGGTATAAAGGGGCAGTATTGTAGGTATGGTGAACAATAGCTGGCTGATATTTGTTATGTGTGTCTTACCCACTTGAAGGCAATTAATGCAGGAGTGCATCATTCCCATTGGTCGCCATGGTGCGCCAATTCGTTGGAGCATCATGCTGATCCTCAAAATGTATCAACCATGTAGGGTGGGTGTGATGCGTGAATGCTGTCTGTCCAGGCGAATTGCTCGACAAAGGTGTATTTAGGAATCAGGGGCATGATATACATTAATGTATTAGCGGTCTTTAAATGGTTATGGGAGGGGGGGGGTCTACAAGGGATTCCCCATGAGGCCCTAGCATCTCACGGGTCTCACATATCCCCACCTTCACCTTCCTCCCACCCCGCTCCCACCGACCTTCAATATGTCACCCTGTAGCCGATAGGAGCAGCAGGGCAGGGGGCTGTCTGTGTTTATGTTTTATCATGTATTGCTCTTCCTTGTTCCCTGTTTCCTTACCCAAAGCAGGTTACAGCACTTGTGTTCACCATTATTGTAGGAGGATAGTGTAAAACTGGGATGTTCTCATCCAGACACGGAAGTCTTCAGGTGTCCATATTTCCTATACAAACCTATATTTAAGGGGTTCTAATTTTGGCGTTGGCATTCATAAGGCAGTAGGTAGGTCAGAAGTGCTACTTTTCGTATAGTTAACTTGAAATTTCTAGCTTGAAGTAAAGTTTTGCGTACTAAAGTCTTCTTTATATTGAGAAATTTGTCTAACATAGTAAATTCCCCTCCCTGGGTTATCCTGTTTCTATTATTTCTTTGATCTCCTCAAGTTCTATAGATTCTACCATAAGAGAATTGAAATAAAATGAGAAACGTGTGGCATCTCTGGTGGGCAGCATTGGGCCAAAAAAAAGGTATGTTTCCGGTAACATGGTCAAAAAAGTTGAGGCAGGTAGGTCGGATTTTTCTTCTTTTTTTTTTTAGAATCCAAGGCCTGATATTGATCTAGTCTACTTTGCTAGGTTTCCACTGGTTATGGTAAGGAATGATGGTTTCCTCCATAGAACTTGACAAAATGATGGGGGAATAGGTGTTTATGATTCGAATGTAAATTTTGAGATGAAAAAGTAAAAAATTTGGAAAAATTTGAAAAAAAAATCAGAAAATTATGAAAAAAATTGAAAAAAATGCTGAGGTCGGCCCCTTTGGGCTGAGGACGGTCGGGTGACCGGAAACCTTTTTTTTTTTTTTTTGGCCTTGGTAGACAGATACCAGACTGGAGGGGATCAGGTAGGGTGTGTGTGTGTGGGAGGGGGGGGTAATAGCGTGTACAGGTGAGCAGGTGCAGACAGACAGGTGCATGACCCACACCTCACCTGCTCCCTCACCCCTCACTCCTTATCTAGGTCACACCTAACTAGGTCACACCAAACTAGGTCATCAGGTGAGGCAGGCATGGGAGCAGTTCATGCAAGGGGAGCAGCTCAATGCCTCTGCTTGGAGTAGCTCCTGATTGGCATGCACATTGGGTTATGCTGGCACTATCATTATGACTCTGTGCCCCCAGAAGGATCAATACAATGTACCACAGGGACACCTAAGATTTTTCTTGCTGGCAATCTGGACTGTTTAAATATATCCTATAAATGCATTGGCACATGATAGCACAGAATGAAAAATTGCAGAGAATGATAAAAGGGTGATGAGCATTGATGACGAGCATTACGTTAACTTTAAGAAATATCTGTTGAATCTACCTGGCATCCTCATTAAATTGAACAGTGAACCACTCTAATTTGCAGTACATAATTGTAGCAGTGTGGTCTACAATGAATCCCCAGATAACAGTACAGTTAAACAGAGTATCACAAGGAATTTCCATGAAAATGACGGCAATTCGCTGGTAATTTTTGATCAATGAGTTATTTTAATAGCATTTTTACAGTGTAAGTATATCAGCCAAGGTATAGTGCATGGGTATAGTGCATGGGTATAGTGCATGGGTATAGTGCATGGGTATAGATAGAGGCAAAATCTGGGCCTGCATGTAGAGGCAATGGAGATAGTGTAGGGTATAGGAGGGTGTGTTTTGCTGGGTGTGCACGGTAAGGTGGGGTTAGAACCAGGAGTACGTAGTAGTACAGGAGGTATGGAGGTGACAGGTATATACGGCCTCCCTGACAGCCTATGCCTCAGGCACCCACAGTCCTCCTGGAGGATACTTAACCCTGCAAGGGCTCATTGTGCTTTGATAAAGGCACCATGCCTACTGGTTGTCATGAGGCGGTGTCACAGGTAGATAACTCGGTCTGCAGGTATCTATCATGCTGACCTTGATGCCCCAAAGCAGTGCTAGCATGGAGAATCACCAATACGGCGCTGGTCCATCATGACGAACTAGGGATATGAACCTTGCTCAGGGCAATATTTTTGGTTCTTCAAGGTTCAACCTGCAGCCCTCAGCAGGGGTCCATGATCCAACGGTCTTCCAGGGACACATTCCAATGACTCTGCCACACCCCACCCAAGTTCAAACCTACACCAGGCCAACGCTCTGCAGACTTTGTTTAAAGTATATCAGCTTAAAAATATACATTTCTACAATGTCCAGTGCTAGGATAATTGTAATATTACATATACCGATTCGGAGTGCATTATGTTTTATTACTCAACATCTGAGAATGTCATGCCCCCCCCCATAGCTCAAATCATTATGTAGTATAAAAAGGAGTATAGTCTAGAGTCTACCCTTCATACCTCAAATTACTATGATCTATAAAGACCCTCCATATCCCAAATCACCATGAGGTGCACCCTTAGTACTCCTGGTATACCAGGGCTGTGGGTTAAGCTGCAGGGTATGGGGGAGGGGGGTTAACTACAGGGGTAGGACCCAGGTACCGGGGTTATCAGGGCCAGGCTGGGTTCCCACACTGGGGCCAAGATAAGATAAGACCCCCCCCCCCTCATCCTCAGTTACCTAAAACAACCAGCAGGTATGCACGGATTCCAACTGCAGTTCCTGAAGTTCTATCTGACATAAACATCATCATAAGGATTCAGTAACCAGCCTGAAAATGCTAGAGACTCAAATATTGTACACTACATCACATTAGTGGACATTCTTATCAGTAAATGTAGTTAGGGTGAATCATAAAAGATAATTTATAATATTTCAATAGGGACTTTATCATATCAAGTTTATGTCAAGATTAAATAATGGTCAGCAAACCTTGTCTGTACAGGACCCATTTTTGTTTTAATGATGCATTCATACATGGTTTGATACTCTCCCGATGAGTCAGGGTGATGCTCGAAAACCCGGATCCCCAGGGTGACAATATTATATGTATTAAAACGCAGTGCAGCCCTCAAGCAGTTTGCCAGTCAGTCACATTTTGGACATTTCTGTCGCTGACCAGCAGCACCTCAGCAGCAGCTTTCCCAGGCAGGGAGGACTGCAGACATTCCTTGTGTTTGGGTGTTTGTCTCACAACATTCTTCTCCCACAAATGTCAACCTAAAGGTTGGAGGAGCAGCTCAGGCTTTTTCTTTCTCCACAAGTCACCTGGGATGATGAAGTCTCAGATGTACATTGAAATGTGACCTTTTTAACCGTTGAAGACCGATAATTGCATTACTTCATCATGCCCCTTGGCCTCATTAATGCAGCCTTGGTGAGTAACTCACCTCGCTGGCAGCACTGATTATGTATCATGTTAAACCTACAGGCTAGATCGACACCCAGAAGCTCAGTATAATGCATCTTGAGTTCTTGCAGAACCTTTATCCCGCAGTCGGCCTCTGAAATAGTTTATAAGCAATTGGCTCTGGTTTATACCCAGGGATGCATGTAACTTCTGCAGCTATCCTCCCAGGTGTCAACAAATGAAAAATGGCATCTTGAAATACACAGAAAATAATTTTGGGGATTGACTACACAACCACACATACGCCAGAAACATTATGAAAAAGGATTAACCGAATTCTGAGGAAGAAGAGCCACAGCATTTAAATCAAGCACATTTTAATAGAAAAAAATTTTGGATAGGAAAGCCGTATAAGTTGGCCTACAAGTTCAGCAAATATATGTAGAGGATAATTATGTTATGTTCGCGGAGGAAGGGAATAGTTTCATGTGTTGATGTACTTTTTTACATGACCTCTAAAGTTACTTTGCGATCTGATTTCAGAAGTGTTTTTATCTTACTGAAGGCTCTTCTACAAGAAGGCTAGTCAGAGAAGAGGAAAAAAATGTGATAGAATGTGGGGAGGCAACATTTAATGTGTGATTCCTCAGCAGATCTCCTTTTTCATGACATGCTTTCGCTGCTGAAAGAAAAATATCTCATCTTGCTGGCAATACCACCCAGGCTCTCGTGCCTTTCTGTAGTTACCACCCATACTGGGATGTTTTGATAGTACTCTTCTTTTCCACACATCCAAGTTGGCATAGGGGTGTAAGCCCAAAAAACTATATAGTTGATTTGATAGCAAACCTTGTCCAATGTTAAGTTAATTTTCTCCAGAAAATCTTAAAAGTGAGAAAGCCCGAATTTTCCTCTGAAAAGGCAGTGATGAGAAGCAACTTCTTCGTTTTTTCTTGGGGTGGCCTAAATTAAGAGTGATGTCAGGGAGTAAGGTGTAGAGGTGTTTTACCATCCTGGTTCCACATGAGGCTACTATATCAGAGGCCACTATATCAGAGGCCATACAGAATGGATACCCAAGGGCCCATGTGATAGACTACCCTTTCTGCTTGTTAGCTGACAAATGGTTGGTGTAAAAGGCAGGGATGAGCAGCAGGAGCGGGATCCCAGCTGTGTCCAGTTATCTCACACTATCCATAACCTACCTTATCTGGACCTACCCTACAAACAGGTAAGGGTCATGTAGCCAGTTACAACGTTTCTCTCTCCCACCTTTACCCTAGGTAAAGGCATTATTTTACAAACAGGTAAATCGTTCTGAAGCCATGTACATACTAGAAGCCTGGAAATTGTACACATGAGGCATATTACTGAGTATGGGACAGCTCATGAAAGGTATCCACCTACAAATGCTCAGTTCTGGTATGCATTGCGATGTCGCATAGGCCTATCTAGACTGGCTGCAGTCCCTGAGCTCTTCTCCCAGCGCCACTATACCCCCCATCCATACCCCTACTCTCTCTCTCTCTGCTGTGCTCATAGATTCACTAAAAATTGACTCATTAGAAATATTTTTAATCTTCTTTTCCCCACTTTATATCAATTATCTCACATTAAAATCTATGGACTTGAGCAAGTCTCGGGCCTATCTTATAAAATATTCTTTGAAAGCCAAGGATGTGAATTGCATAAGATCCCAGGCACTTTTCTGGGTATCACAGACTACTGTCCAATCCACTAGATACCTTTTAGTAGCCCATCTTACATTTATTTCAAACTGTCATGGACACAGCTCCCTTCACAAACCATAAAGACCATCTGCCCTTTAGAAATGTGTGTTTACATTTGTGAGCTAGATTTTAGTGTCAGGTCACCCTTCTATCAGCACGTGCCTGTCGTAGTACACACCCAGATTCAGCTCTTATCACCTCACTCAAACACCTCCAGGCCATTTACCAGAGCTGCGTACACAGTAACTTACTGATAAATACACAGAGCAGCCCATAGAAACGTACTGAGCAGCACACAGAGAAATGCACAGAGCAACTCACAGAGAAACTTACTGAGCAATGCAAAGAGCAACTCAGATACTTACTGAGCAGTACGCAGAGCAACTCAGAGAAACTAACTGAGCAGTACGCAGAGCAGCTCAGAGAAACTAACTGAGCAGTACGCAGAGCAGCTCAGAGATACTTACTGAGCAGTAGCAGAGCAACTCAGAGAAACTAACTGAGCAGTACGCAGAGCAGCTCAGAGAAACTAACTGAGCAGTACGCAGAGCAGCTCAGAGATACTTACTGAGCAGTACGCAGAGCAGCTCAGAGAAACTAACTGAGCAGTACGCAGAGCAGCTCAGAGAAACTAACTGAGCAGTACGCAGAGCAGCTCAGAGATACTTACTGAGCAGTAGCAGAGCAGCTCAGAGAAACTAACTGAGCAGTACGCAGAGCAGCTCAGAGATACTTACTGAGCAGTACGCAGAGCAGGTCACAGAGAAACTTACTGAGCAGTACGTAGAACAATAATTACTTTAAATCATCCTTGTGGTTCGCCATGGTTGCTTACTTAGTTGTAGAATGACATAAGGAAGAGGCACTCCTTCGACCCCTAGTAAAGGAAGATGTCTATGAGGGACGAGGCATTGCATGGACCTTTCCCTTGTTGTGGAGAAATGGAGAGTGCAGGACTATCTTGGATGTAGATGGAGGTGTCACCTCTGGACACCCACCACTTAGTAATGTAAACACGACATGAGGTTCAGGTATCACCCTGCTAAACGTCTTCAACTTACAATAAATATACAGTGTGCAGGTCAGGGGCTACTCAGGGGCATTGTTGGCATTCCTCAAGGGCAGATGGCACTGCCCTATAATGCTGAATATCCAGGACCTTTTACAACCGCTCCAGGGCTTGACTGACCTATCTAAACGGGTCTTAATCTCATCTTTCTGTCCCCTCTGTGTGTCCGGTGCACATGCATGGGTACAGGCATACACAATCATAAATCAATTGATGGAATAAAAAGTAGTTTTCTCACCCTGGATATTATCTTAGTTGTCGAATGGAATAGAAAAACAAAACATAACTCACTCATCTTGGCTTCTTCTCTAAGAGACCAATGGGTTCAACAGGTGAATGTGATTTAAGATTCAAGATCTTTTTTTTTGTTTTTTGCAGTAGATGGCAAGGGATAGAGTGCAGGAATACTTAATGTTGGCTTGACTGGGAAACCCTGAACTGCTGGAAGTACCGCCTATCATTGACCTTAGCCTATCAATCAGTTCTACTGTCAATCAATATAGCAACACTGTAAAGAAAAATACCATCAAACTAATGATAGATATCTGGCAACTTTTGAACGAGGTTTTCAGCTCTATTTTCACAGGAGATTCCTTGTAACAGGTACCTACTGTACTGCTAAAATCTGGGGCTTCACTGTGGAAATACACAATGCTTCACAACATTACAAGTATTGAGATTTTACACTTAAGAGGGATGCTTGGTAGATTCAACAATCATTTCTTAGAGTGCATGCCATGGTTTAAGCAACATGTTGGTACACAAGCAAGGAAGGTCAACAACTGATTGATTGATTGATTGATTTTTATTCACATGGAATCGTCCCGATGGGACGTTTTTCTTTACACTCTCGGCATAGTATGCGGAGGACAAGTGTTTGTACATATTTCATCAATTAGTCAGAATGAACACATATAAGAGCATTTAATTAACAAATAATGTATACCTTGCAGAGCACATCAGCTGGCGGTTAGCACATCTACACTATGACTCATCAATCAGCGAGACATTCATGAGGCGGCAGGGCAGAAACAACACCCACTTAGAATTAGTTGTAGAGCCTATTTATGGCCGCTTTAAACCGGGCTTTAGTAGGGAGTTTTTGTGTATGCCTGTCCAACTTATCCCATAGGGTGACCCCTCTGTGATAAGGTGATCGTTGATAAGAGCTGGTTTTAGCTCTGCGGTTGGCGAATTTAAGCTTAAGGTCCCCCCTAGTGCGGATGTTGATTTGCTCCACCGCCTCCCCGGCCTGGGACTTTTTCCACATGATAAGTAGCAGGAGCTTATCTCTTCTAACATCTAGATATTCAACTCTACTTTGACTATGTAGATCAGCAATGCTTATCTCGCGCACTCGTTTATAGTTACATATTCGTAGTCCATGGTTTTGCAAGCGCTGAAGCTTATTCAGTTCGACAACCTGGGCACCCCCAGTATAGAATGAGCAATACTCAAAGGTTGGGGCTACCATTGTTTTATATACCCGTATACAGGTGTCTTTTGTCATACAGCGACGTAGTTTACTCAGCTTATAGAGTTTATTACCCACATTTTTCTTTATTTTTGTGACCTGAGGACCAATATTAAGTGAACCATCTAGTTCTACTCCCAGGTATGGGTATGTCTTGCAGTTGGGCAAGGTCGCATTGCCAAGTTGCATGTCTGGACCAGGTAGGTTTTTTATGCGTCTATTACTGCCAAAGTACATGCACATGCTCTTTGTGCTGTTAATAGTCATGTAGTTATTCATACACCATGTGTTCAGTCGTTCCAGGTCGGGTTGTAATAGATTCCTAGCTTCTTCTGCTGTATTTCCCGTAGCATATAGAACTAGATCATCAGCATACATGGTGTAACCACAGTTCAGAATAGCACCAGTTATATCATTTATGAACAAAACGAACAACAAGGGGCCCAAGATGGAACCCTGGGGTACTCCAAATTTGACTTCAGCTCTGTCAGAACGGCTATTATTACAAAGAGTTTCATGTGCCCTGTGAGATAAATAGCTGGTTAGCCATTTTTTTAGACAACCATGAATGTTTAAGCGACTTAACTTCGAGATTAGGGTCACATGATGGACGCAGTCGAAGGCTTTACAAAAGTCGATAAAGCAGGCGACTGTGATTTTGCCATCATCCTTTGCTTCATATAAGTGTTTTACTACATTAAATACAGCGTCACTTGTACCTTTGCCAGGACGGAAACCAAACTGGCTGATGTTTAATACATTGCTTTCTTCTAAATAATCAGACAAAATTTTGTGGACAAGTTTTTCCAGCAGTTTGCCTGGCAGTGGCAAGAGGGTAATGGGACGCCAGTTTTTCAATAGCTTGAGGTTGCCTTTTTTGGGTATTGGTATCAGGAGGCCGTTGGACCATGCAGCTGGGAACACACCTTTTGTGACTGAGGTCTTGAATATATGAGTAAGTTCTGGTACTAAGTGAGATAAGGCATCCTTCAGCACCTTGCTACTGATACCGGTCAACCCACTGGACTTGTCAATATTAATCCTTTTTACGAGGTTAGCAACTAACTGATCATTGATCATTGTACCAATATTGAATTCATTTGCATCGGGAACTGCATCCTCGACATGGGGCAGACCGGAGGGAGGCATCTTACTGAATAACACTTGACCAATTGTGGCAAAATAATTATTAATGTAATCAGCCGTTTTCTCAAAGGGGATTATTTGCCCAGTTATCTCATTCTCTAATTGTATGGTGAGATTCTTGGTGCTTGGATTAACTAACTCGTTCACTTCTCTCCAGAAGCGGTGAGGATCATCCTTACATTCATCTAACTTGTGTAATACAAACTGGCTTTGGGACAGTTCTAATTGGCGATGGGTTCGGTTTCTCATGCGGCGGATAGATTTAAGTGTTTCACGACAATGTGTGACTTTCCATTCAGACAGTAGCCCATTTCTTTCATTAATTAATTCAATTGTTTCAGCAGTAATCCAGGGTTTAAGTTCTTTTTTAGTTTGGAAGCTTTTAACGGGGCAGACGGTGTCTAAATAATCAGTGATAACCTCTTGAATTAAAGACCATTGATAATCTGGGTCAATGGATGCATAAAGGGGTGACCAGTCTAACATTGATAGATATTCGAGGAAATCCTCCTTATCATAAGACTTATATGACCTCCCAGAGAAGGAATTTATATCTTTACTCTCTTTAGACTTCTTCCTACATGCATGGATGGCATAATGGTCTGCTGGCATACAGTCTAGAACCCCTGAGTGACTGATGATATCACAGTCTGTAATGATATGGTCAAGGCACGTACCTCCATCACCATGATCTTTAGGGCGAGTTATATCGTCATACAACCGCTTAATGCTGTGACCCCTACATAAGTCAAATAACTCCCTAGAGGCGTGACTATTTCTATCGCGCGTATCAATGTTGAGGTCACCAATTAGCCACAGTTCAAATTTATCTCTATCAATGACTCCTAGTAGGGCACCAAGCTTGGTTATGAACTCATCAATATTTCCATTAGGAGGTCTATAGATGCTCACAAACATAATTGCTTTATAGGTGGGCTTATTGAATTCAATCGTCTGGACCTCTATGTCCTTTTCCATAAGATTCAAGTTGTCATGACTGACACAATAAGGGCTGTGTATGTTACTCACATATGCTAGGAGACCTCCGCCGGTGGTGTTTAATCTATCGTTTCTAAAGATAGTTTTGCCCCCCCAGTGAACTAGGCTATTGTCAGAGCCAGGCGGCACCCAAGATTCACATATGAAAAGAAAATCACAGTCAAGACTTAATTTGATCTCCAATAGTGTTTTCCTGTTTAAACTACGCACATTGCAACCAGCGAACACAAGCCCCTTCAGGCTGTCAATATACGCTTGGTTATGTACAAGCTTTGCTCTTCTCTCTACTTCAGGCAACACCATGAGTTGATTATATTAACTGGTCTGTAAGGTTGGTTACTGGAGAGAAGGGGGGGTGGGTGGGAAAAAGTGACCCCGTCACCGAGTTATGTTACCAGGCGAGTGGGTCTGGGCACGGACCGAGGGAGTAGTCTCTTACCTAGGGTCAATACCCAGGGGGTATTAGGGGGGATTAGAGGACTAACTCAGGGGACTGAGGGGCTCCGCAGACCTCAGTTTTAATCGTCAGTGGTGCGCGATGAAGGTACAAAGTAGAACAGACTGTGAAAAAGTGGGTCATGTGTAGATGCGCCAACCTTATTAACAACCATATAAATATGTGAATGACATGCAAAATATGTCAGTGAAGGCGATGAATGAGTGCAGTGGGGGGGACGAACGGTCCAACAAATATCTTTCATTGAAGCAATGCATAGGTCAATGGGCCATCTGGAAACCATGTAGGTAACTCAGCAGCGGTGCAGTCTCTGGGCACAAGTGGCATTCCGGCGGATCACCTATATTTGTTAAGTGAATCGGCCTACCTTAAGTCCACAATGTAACCTAACTTAGAGTCACTTCCTATTTGATACTGTTAGTAGGTAGAGCTGCATACAGGGTCGACCGGTACTCATCAGTAGCCTCTGTGCAGGTTCATCGAGCATGATCTGGGTATCATCGGGACGACAACTGGCATCAGTAGGTGATCCTCATTACGGTAGTATGGTGCTTACTTAAACCTGACGGGTATATCATACATCAGTGACCAGCAATAAGATTAGAACAGTATATGAGGTAGCACAGTTAAGCACAGAAGGGTATAGTGAATCAGGTATTATGTACCAGGACTACACGCAGTCTGACACAGATATAACAAGTAATGGCTCACAATGAGGCGTCAAATATAGCAGTTCTTCATCATGAGGGAACCCGGGTTGTTTCCTGTTCATTTTCTCACCAATAATGCTTCAATTTACTTTGTGGTTTATCCACTCATACCACCTCTGATCACGTGAGAATGTGATCCAACTATAGTCAACGTCCATTGTTCCATAATCCATCAGCTTAGTCAGTACCGCCCTGTGTGGGTAAGGTGTCACCTTCATCACCCGCAATTTCATTTGGATTGACCCCTAACAGGCTGCGCGAGGCTCGATTCGTTCTTAACATGGAGCGCTGTTCCATCAATAATTCGCCCAATTTATTTTGACCAGGGAATGTACCAGAGTCCCAAAGCTTGTTATCGTACAGCATAGCACCAGCCCAGAACCGAGATTTGGTCGATTCCACCAGGACTTCAGTGGTCGCTACCAGCTTATCGCCTAGTTCCTCATTTTGTTCAAACTTACAGGATATGATACGCCTCATTACATCGACTCTAAAATCCCACCACGCATGATCTGATGGGATTTTCAGATCTAGTTTGTCAATTTTCTTGCACTGAAATGGATCATGCTCATTTAAGATTCTCTCAGCGATTTCATCCTTTTCTAGAAAGACCGCTTTGTTGTAAATAAATGCCTGCTCGTTACAGCTGAACTCCAGCTCTCTGCCTTCAGATCCATCCTGCAGTAATGGGCGGTATTTTATTGGAGCCTTAAACATGTTACTAAACACAGCTCTGGGCCCATTGAAGATAAGGCCACATTTAGTGAGCCTCATTTTTTCCTGTCGTAGTGGCTGTGAAGTAAATCTTTTCTGTCTCTCAGTATTCTGATCCTCAATGTCTTGTAATAATTCAATCGGCAATACTTCAGGTGGCAGGTTGTTACTGTCGTGGATTGAGTAATTAACATTGCCAATGGACATGCCATCATCGGTGACAAATGCAGCCAAGTTTGTATGGGCCTTGTGATATTTTGTAATTTGCCTGTACTTCCACCTAATTGATCTGACGTCGTCCGGTTCATCCCAATTGAAGAATATTTGCTGCTGCTGCCTGGGCGATCTAAGACCGGATCTGAGACTCATAGCTTCATCCAGTGCTTTCCTGTTGCTAAAGCAGACCATTATTTTACTGGTAATGTTCGGGTCTGGAATTGCATCTTGTGGCCGAAGTCTGTACGCCTTAATGATGTCAGTTTCAATTATGTCGCCCCCTAATTTATTTAGGAACTTGAGAACAGTGATTTTAGTGTTTTCCTTTTCACCATCAGCGGTGTTTTCCTCCAGCCCTGCGATAATCATGTTTCTGTCTTTTGCTGAATTGGCATGTGATAACTCCCCTATTGTGGCAGTGGTGGGTGCTGGGTTTGCCCCGACCGAGTCATGGGTGGGAGGGGGGAAGTTATTGAGCGTGGCATTTCGGTCAATCAGCTGTTTATGTAACTCTAGTTTAGAGGTAACCTGGGTTTTAAAATCAGCCATTTCCAGATGGCGTTCTTCATCCTTCAAAGCTTTATTTTCAAAGTCAGTTTTTAAGTCAACAATCTTAGTCGCATTTTCTTCGTGTAATTCGGTGAATTTTTCATCCAATGCGGCCAGTTGTTTGGATGTGGCCATGTTTGCGTGCATTTCAGACAAGGTCCCCTGCATTTCGCGCTGCATATTTTGCATGGAGTGAAGCATACGAAGTAATTCGTTGGGTTGATTGTCGAGACCGGAGTGCTGCTGTGGTACATTGCTAATATGCTGTGAATTATTATGCATGGGATGTGTAGACATGTGTTGCGGGTTCATGTTTATAGGCTGGGCTGTCAAGTTCATGGACTGAGTGTTCAGGTTCATTGGCTGTGTATTTGTGTTTACGGGATGTTGGCTCATGTTTAATTGGGCTGCATATTGTGGTGTAACCCATTGAGGTTGCATGCTCATTTGATTCATGTTGAGGTTGGGGGCCTGAATTACCTTGTTGGGTATGGCTTGACTCGGTGCCATGGTGGCAGTGGGTGGCATGGCGGTCCCATCCGGATAGGTAGACATGGTGGGGTTAGAGACAGGGGCCTCTACAGCGCTCTGATTTTTCTTGGGAGATATGTTTTTACCCTTGGTAGAGGTTGAGCTTTTGGCTTTAGGTGCACCTTTGCCTTTAGATGGGACTGATTTCTTTTTGGGCACTGGTGCTGCCGTGGACTTATTGGGCGATACACTGAGGGCTCTTTTGCGCTGACTGTGACGCTTGACTGGGTTTGGTTTAATGGCCTCTGTGTCAGACATAACCGTCACCGGTATCAATAAATCACCTGAAACACTTACCTCAGAGCTAGACAGGCCTCCAGGAACAGGTTCTATAGTATCTATGCGTGTGGTACTCCTTAGCTGTGCAAGATTTAAGTCCTGTCTGTGCATTTGGACATCAGAAGGGGAGTTATTGCGGAGCCCTCTCTGAAACACGTCCTTACTCGGTCATGGCGTCAACTGCAGTTGGCTCTCTTGGAATAAAATGGGTTATAATGACCTCTCAGCGATGAGGTCACATGTTAGAATGTTGGACCATTCATCATACCTCTCTTTAGGAAGTAGGCTACGGTTCCTTGTGGATATAACAAACATTAAGAACGTATCCTACTCGAGTCGGAATACCCACTTGCATCAAGTGATTTGTTTAGGTCCAGATGCAGTGTTTTATTGAGGTTTGGTAAAGCTGGGGGTAATACCAGTATATGATATAGTAGGGTACACAATAGAGCTCACTCATCTATCTTTTGTATTCTTTTCAAGTATAATATGGCAAATTATGATAGGGGTATGTCTTAGTCCTGATGGAACCAGGCATAAGCCTGTCTATCACAGAAAAGGCTGGGGTTGTATGGGGGAGGGGGGATAGATCATCCCTAATTCTTAGACAAGCCCAACCAGCTGCTGACCTACTCCCGGCAAGCAACCGACCCTGGATCCTAATAAGCCGCCTCCGGCATGGCACGAGCAAGGAGAAAGTGGGGGGGGGGGGTCCAAAGATGGATGTTTGAGGCATTGTAGGTCCTATGATGGAAGCAAATGTGGGTTATTCATATCAGGAAGGAAGAGTAAAGGGTGGGATGGTGAAGGGGGGTGGGCAGTTGATCAGGGTTTGATATTTCCCTGATTTTGTGTTGTCCTTTGTTTGGTTGGCCCTTTTTAAACAAAGCATAGCGAGGAAGGGCTGTACAAGGGGGTGGGACTGAGTAAGGACTCAGTCACAATATAAGTTTTCAAGAAAGAATCTGAATACAGAGTGCCGTAGCGAGTATCTTTGCAGGGTCAAATAGAAAGCAGCACTGAGGAAATATTCTTACTCACATGAGTCTAGATCCAGACTCAGGCAATGTCGCCAAAATGAGTATTGTTTGAGACTCATCCTGATCCTTGCATGATACTCAGGCAGATCCTGAGGCTGACTCTGGCTTTGCCTGAATATCATACAAGGATCAGGCTGAGTCTCAAACAATTCTCATTTTGGCGACATTGCCTGAGTCTGGATCTATAGACTCATGTGAGTAAGAATATTTTCTAAGTGAGGTTCCATCAGAGGGGGTTTTGATGGAGTAGAAAAAAGGAGAGGGCAGTGCAGTTGGAGAGGCCTGAATGACATGACATCCAGGGTCTTCAAGAAATGAAGATGTTGAGAACCTGGAGAGATTGCCGTGTGTGATTCTTGTGTTCCTTACCAGGTGGCGTGCAGGAGGAGACGCTCCTCAGACGCTCGTCCTGCGTCTTGAGCTAATCACGGGCACACAGACAGACACACAGGGGCATGACAATAGTTAAACCCTTTAAGGAGAACACCTACCCAAGGAATGCATCTCCGCCTGTCTTATGATGCATTAATACAGCACCAGCCAGCTATTCGCCAGAACTCTATTGTTACTGAGGCATCATGCCAACTTTTTGTAAAGGTGGGATGATGTAGTCATTCAGGATGGCTGCTTTCATGTATCATCATAATGTTGACTGAAACCTTTAGTCAAGCGACATTTGTAGCAGATTGAAAGTGTCATCTTTAACGTTGGATAGGAGTGTTGGGCGCCTGTTGTGTGATGGGATAGTATTCAAGAAGACAAGAGAAAAACATGGGGGAAATTAGGATGGGGAAACAAAAATTTTGCTGGTAGTATGGATTTTGAAAACAATACAGAAATAGTAGTTATGTCTTTCAGTCCCTCTATAATATATACACAGAAACAATGCACATAGGCGGCTTGGTAGTTGGGTCAGGGAGGGCTGTGATATTATCAACATGATAGTGTTAGACGGGCACTGTTGTGGGAATGGGAAATACGCCATGTACATACTAGAAGGTTGTGAGAGCGAGCGGGAATAGCTTATTGCTATGGTGTAAAAAACAAAAGAGAGCAGGGTGACAGTAATAGTGCATTGGGAAATACCTCACTGGCGGCTCAGGTAAGACATGGGGCTGGTGGAAATTGCAACAACTCAGCTAAGCTAAGAAAAGATGACATAAATGTTAGGAAAGCAAATGGAATATAATGTAAGATGTCTTCAGGAGAGCCAAGAGGCGTTAATCATGTCTAACAAGTATGAGGTCAAGGTATGGTAAAAAGTAGAGGTGTGGGTGGAGAGGAAAGAAGATGTTATGAGGTGGCCATACCCAATAAATAACTCCACATAGATCAATAAAAACAAGAGTATTAAAAAAGAGGTGTTATTTTCCAACTAGACAATGTGGCTGCTGAAGATAGTTCCGCCTTGTACCACCAGGTAGGGTGAGCAGCCCATAGCAATACTCCAAATCTAGCCCCCACTCAGATTCTAAGTAAAGGTCCTGATATTACTCTGGCTGTTTGTAATCTTGGGGAGTAAGATTGCCACATATGGCCACAGTCCTGTATTATTGCAAGCAGGAGGCACAATGTATTTTATGGACTGTGTGGCCTAAATGAGGTTATTATCAATGATTGCCAAAGGGAATTTCTTACAAAACGGCCACAAGATCTCCCAGTCCCCTGCAGCTGGAACTGGTTGTCCCATACTGGTGTGTGAACGGGGCGGCCTGTGCACTGTGAGCTGCTCACACACAGTGTGGGGAGCAGCTCAGGGGCCTCAGTCAGCTCCCAGCCTCAGGAGGAATTAGAGGAAGGGGGGAGTGTAGGACACTCTGGCAGTAGTAAGACCCTGTTTTGTGTGAAGGAAGTGTCACCATCCACAGGCATGTACTGAGGACATGTGTGTTACTATTTCCACATTCCCAGTGCCATTTTGAGTGATAGCATACGCTAACTGTAGAACAAAAGAAGCTCAGCACTGAGGTCTTCTATGACCTCTGTCACGAGGGAGTGAACAGACTATGGAAACAAACATTACAGTCCACTTTGCCGTACTCCAATGAAGGGAGCAAAGAGAAATAATAGTGGAATAAATGTTAGAGAAAGGACAGAGTTCTGGAACCATAGGAGACATTAATATACCTCTATTCACCTATGCTGTGTGACAGAACAGGGGTCATTTAGAGCGATCAACATGTATAGTATGATGTATGGCAACTTGTAGAACCTACACCTTTATTCCACATGTTGATAGCTGTTTCAACCTTCCCTGGAGAATGTGTGGCTGTGTCTTGTGAGTGATGTCCTCTCTTTTTTTTTCTTTTTTTTTTTGGAAGGATACCCAGGCCACAGCTTCTGCGGAGTACTGAAGAGACCATATTGTGCACTCACACCATCAAGAGCATAAAGTGTGTTGTATCTATTGTGAAGGTACAAGAAAAAACAGAAAAAGAGCAGTTTCCTCTATACTGTTTCTACACAGGTCCTCACCTCCATAATGTCCCTTGATATCATAGCATCAGAGTTCCCAATACTGTATCTCCCACTCCATTAGGCCTTAGACCAAATACAGCACATATCACACCCATTACCACTGGAAGCCAGCCAGTGTTCACCAAATGGACACTATCTAATAGTATGGAGCCACCCAATCAGCCCTGTGTTGGGAGAGGATGTCTTTTTATCCAGGAGGGCCATGGTCTACAGGGAGGTAACCTATCAGTGGGGATCCATCATAATGGCAACCAGCAGACCCTGGGCTAACAGACAACGCAGTTGATGCTTCTCCCTGAGGATACCAGCATTTTGGAGAATGCCATATGGAACCCTATACACCGACTATAGGCTGCTCCTTACAGACAACAAACAGTGGGAAATGGATATAACCCCATATAGCACTCAAACTGATGGGTGCAGATGCAGTTCTAAGCTGCATTGAGACTAGGATATGGATAGGACGTAGAATGATAGAGTTACAGGAATTTATGGTGATAATGTTCGTTACTGAACAAATGCATTGACTTTCAATGGGTGACCACTGCTGGTTGAATTAAGACTCTTAAGAAAGGTTTTAATAATTTGATAATGGATATCTTATAGCTATGAATAGTATACCTGATGGAATCTAAATTTATTTGCATCAGGAGTGACTCAATATAATTAATCAAAGGTCACTCTGACACTCCTACTGCATTCAATGGCTAAGGAGACAAGACCGCAATCACCAGGAATCTTAGAGACCTGTCATGATCAATTTACCAATTAGTAGTTTGAGCTGTTCCTGAACGCGGAAGGATACAGTACACTTCCGGATGTGAAGGTGCTACGTGATTGTGTGCTAACTTCCGGTTGCTGCCTCCCTTCAAGAAAGAAGTCAGAAAACGCAGAAGCCCTGATTTCACTACCTATGTAGTTCGAGTTTGTGTACAATATTTGTGAATTGGACAATAATTGAGAAAGACCTTACTTTAGATCTATACCAGGCATTTTGAGGAAAAGACAATGCTCTGAATAATAGAGTCAAGCAACATCAACCGATCATGGCACAGGTTCAACAGGAAGTGTCTTTTAGTTCTGCTGCGTCCCACCAGGTTTTGTCACCAAGGGGCACCACTGTCTCTGATGCGCTGGTTCCCCCAGGTATGACCAGTGCAGGAAAGGACCGGCAGAAACAGGAGGACTGTCCCTGTGACAATGTGTTTGCAGTTCTCTCCATGTGGGGCCAGTGCTGGTCAGGTAAGTGGAGCCATGTATGGACCCTGTCCTGTTACCTACCATACAATCTCTTGTTAAGGACACGGCATATATGGTACTAGCAGATTCCCCAATGGGCACGGCCATTGCTGTGACTATACATGTGTAAAACGGGACGCTGTGATGCAGGGGGTTTTAAAAAGTGACGCTCGTGACGCAGGGGTTTTAAGAAGTGATGGATGGCGACACTATCAAAAGTTCCCAGTACATTGGCATAATAAAAAGGGACGGAGTGACGTTCAATCCTTCCTAAAGAGTGACGGCGTGATGTCCTCAAATTTTGAGCATGTATAGGCCCATTGCTGAAGCTGATTACCAGTGGTTGTCACTGATAACAGTTATAAGATGGGTACCACCTGCCTCCTGAGAGGACCGCAGTGAATAGTTGGTGTTATTCCATTGGATGATAATCAAACCAGCTAAGTCAGGCCTACTGTAGCTTACAAAGTCCCCTTGAACGCAGGGTGGGGTAACAGTAATATTTAGTGCTCATTTCACTTAATTGAATGTATCTTTTTTATCAAGGGTCTGGAACTAGATCAACATGACCGTTTTGAAATGTAAAAGAAATAAGTAGTTATTTCTAGCCCAGCTTGCGTACCTGACACTTAAACTTCAATTCGACATTAATCCATGCATTGTCTCCAATACTGATATATAAGTTACCAATGGTCAGACACACCTTCATCCAGTTGGCCCTAGTACTGCAACATGAATTGATAATGTTAATCAGGATCATGTAGCCCACCTCGCCCATATGTTATAAACTTCTACAAGGCAATCTGCGCGGGGTAATTCTTTGAGGATGGCATGATGCCTCCAAATTCATCATCATTCAGCTCTGACCAGTCTCAATTTAATAACCTTTTACGTGATAGAGCTGTCCTGGAACCCTTTAAAGAGTTAGTGACTTCAGTGACGGCCCTTGTAACAGCCAATCAGGGCTAGCCCCAGAATCAGGTCTCACGACACCATTGTGGTTCTGACTTGGCCGTTTTAATGTACAATATATAATATGACATTATTCCTGAAAATTCCTGGAATATGGTTTATTGAGTAGTTCTGCAAGGATAAAAGTATCGAATTCAAAGGATGAGATCAGTGATGATCATTCTTGGATAAATTCTATTTTACCCTATATGGCCCCCTCCTGCTAAATCAATTGGGAACCAAATTGTACATGTAATACCTTTATATGACCGAACATACACATCACATATCCATGCCCTTTTGGTTTCAACAAGAAAAATGTTGCAAGGACCACGGATAGGAGTTGCCACTCTGCAGCCGACATGTGACGTCACGGCCGACGTATGACGTCACAAATTGCGTCACAACCTAGGTGACCGTGACGTCACTGACAAACCGAAAACATATGATATGTATTTCAGAGGATTATATACCCCTTCCCAAGTTATTGGGTGCCACTTATTATGGCACAATATGGCTCATTATGTGCACATCATTTCAGTTGGTCTATCCTGGGAAGGGAATCCACTTGGTTAATTAGTTCTGGTCAAAGCCTCCCGGCAGCAGCACTGAGTGGTGTCTGCCCTGCTGCCAGGCATCCAAATTAAATTCCCCACCAATGTAGAATACTCTGCTTTATGGCTTCAGATGGAGCTACTGTGCTGTTACAATCAAGTCTGCTTGTTGACATAAATAAAATGCTGGAAGCATTCTATTTCTACACACATAATATGCTTGAATTTGACATGGTTAGAATGCACTGAATATATTGAGATTTTGGCAGGACACTTTCACAAGTGGGGTGATGATAGATATGCAGAAATTGGAAAATCTATCTATTTCAGATCTTGTCCCAACTTTAATACCTAGACGTGTAAGCTGCTCTATCCTGATGACTGAGAGTTTCAGGTCTCCTACCAGTAATTACTTACCAGGTTAGGTTACTGTACCATAGGTTAGTATACCAGGGTTCATTCTACTAACCCTTCAGAGGCTGCAATATGTAAAGAAACTTGCAAGTTTGTGTGTTTGGTTTATCAGACATTACTTATAAAATAAGAGACATTAATAATCCCAAAATGTAGATGAGGATCTCAAGTTGCAAGCAAAGTTTCCAATATCAGAAATATCAGACATGTATGCCTTGAAGGGCCAAATAGTGCATTATATGCCCATATATAGGATATTGATGAGTGAAGACTGAGCATGATGCATCAATGGAGTAGGCAAGTACTTTCTACTCACTAGTATTGATGTATCATGACAGCAGTCTTGAAGATTAAGCCTGAGACATCATCCTGCTGTCCTTAAGGGGTTAGCCATCCAGGTGTATATGTGGCGGGGGGGGGGGGTAGAAGGAAAAGGGTATTATTCATAATTATGTATACCAGAACCAGGCGTTTTTAATTTTGTACTACATTACACGTGATTAAGGGGGAAGATAACTCTCTGGTAGACTTAGTTGTTGAGTTGTGTTATGGGCAGCAATGTCCCCTTTCTATTGTTGTCATCAGAATATGTCCAGGTTTTCCAGCAACCTTTGGCATAACAAAACACTATTTAATCAGTGTACCCAGTCCGGGGCCAGTCTCCTACATATATAGTTGTTTGCCTGCCAGGCCTCAGCCAACTTCCAGACCCCCACTAGCTCTAACTCCAAGTTCTACATCAGATAACCTTACGTCTCAGAGCCTACCTGATTAAGGTAATCAACCCCATGTGGATGGAAATAAGGTTTCTTGGACTGAGTAAAACGCCGCCTTCCGTCATTAACCACTCTATGTCCACCTCACCATCCCACCAGCAGCCACTGATGCTGGAGAATAGATTTCTAACTCTGATGGCTGGATCCTGCCATTGAGCTAGAGATGGAGGCAAATTGCTCATCATGACAGCTGTAGGTCTATTGATAGGTAATTACTATTGTATGAGCCTGAGTATAAGTGGATGTGTTCTTGGATGCCTCTGCTGCAGTCCATATGTTTATCGAAATATAATTGCGGTTCCTATTATATACCTATGACCACCTTTCATGACTTAGCCTATCTTAAAGGTAAAATACAAGATGACAATGGGGATTATCTACATGTCGGTTTTCAGTTATCAGTCAACGATTTAGGATTTTAGAGGTCAAACATTAGTATAGATTTCTATGCAAATCAAGTCAATATTTGTATCCTGTAATAATTTCCATTAGTTCCACTCTCAAATTGATTGAGTTCCACTATATACAAAAACAAACAACCCCAAAAAGAGGGCCATTTACGGGCCTGTTTTGGTTAGAATTCATCATTTAGAAACAAATGGTTTCTCTGCTCAGGAAACCCCAATAACATCATCTGCTGTGGCTTAGTATCCTATCCATGTTTGTTTGACCCTTGAGACGTGATGTGTATTGACCTCCATAGAGTGTAGCCCTCATGGCAATGCAACCATTCTGGGAGTGTAGCTGGTTTCAAGGTTATTCCAAGGTTATTCCCCAAGTGGTTGAGGAAATAGACACTAGCTGGGTATATACTCAATCACTCTATGTGTGTGTAGAAAGTATGGGAAGGGGTGAAGGGGGGCATGGTCATTCAAGGACATGGCATATTGTAGCGGTCAGCCACATATGCTATGGTCAAGGTCAAGTGGAGAGGTGAAGTGACCTGTTTCCTGTGTTGTCCTGTAGGTGTCGTGGCGGTCTATGGTTAGGGATGTCTTTACGTTTCCTACTTAAAACAGCTTATCTAGCTTTATTCTTCACTTTTATTTGCCATGTGTTAGCTCAAGAGGTTCCTCACAGTGTGGAGAGGAACTTGACACTGACAGGTAAAAGAGTCATGCATGGGGGGATGGTGAAACCAATGACCTATGATGACACCCCAATGACACTTCGTTCCCTGACCTGAGGCCTTAGGTCAGAGGACTGTGCCTAAGCTCACAGAAGGCGACAGGCTAGTACTGAGAGCAGGGGACAATTTAATATTGTATCAGAAAGCTTTAAATTTGCCATTTATATATAATTTCTTTTTGATATTTGAAAGGGTACATTATAACTAAATACCATAGTGTCAGAGGGCGCTATCTATATTTACATGGCATTTCAATACTTGCCCACGGGACTAAACAACTGTGCCATCAAATGAATGTATCCTGGTATTCAGAGATTGGAATATAGAATAGTTCTATACCTTCCATAGAGAATAGAGAATTGTTCTATACCTTCCATAGAACAGTCCCATCATTTAGATCAAAGGGATAATCACAGCATCGCTAGCTCTAGCACCCACAAGCAATAACTTTTTTGTGATAGGAGTCTGGGTATAGGACTACAGAACATAACATCAGAGACAGTCATATGAATGATCCTCCATTCCTACAATACCACCTAAACACACATACCACCCAATATACCATAATTTGCTAGTTCAAATGCCTCAAATCAGTACTAGTTTCTGTTGGGTGCTGGGTAAAGGGTATAAAAACAATCTGAAGTACTGAAACGGTATTCCCATAAGCACCGGCATTTAAACAAGACCTATGGTACACCTACAAAAGTTGTCTTCCACCCCTGAGTCACCACATGGCCCTACCACAGGGTCAGTACCAATGCCAAATATCTCACTCCCGCTCAGTCTCTCCATCCATGGTGCTGTCAGAGCTCCTGGGTAGTCACTGACTCTTTGATGGTAGGTACCAACTTCGAAAGTAGAGCCCCTCCCCCTATATGTTTCTCATTTCTGTCCATTGTACAGCCCCCCTCCCATCTCCTTCCCCCAGAAGCTACATTATTTTTGCAGCCATTAGGTATTTCAAGAAGGTAGAAAACAGTCCCCTCCTTCCAGATCCCTGTTCCATCTAAAATATAGTAGTTTTGCGATAAACTGACTGTGGTGTGATGAATATCTGAGACATGAGGGATTTCATTATCAATTATGAGAGCTTACTATTTCAAAGTTTGAATGTCATTGACAGCCCCATTCATTTCATTGACAGCCACATCCCCCGGAGGACGCCAAAGAAGTTGTTACCTACCCCAGTACCCCCCCCCCTCCCAACCCCCGACCAGAAGTCCTCTATTGTATAGTCATTGGTCACCCAAACCCCGGTCCCCGCAGTCTGGACCAAGTGTGACACCATCAGAGTTACAAAAAACACGGAGATTGGGGTGTTTTTTGCTCTTTAGAAATGTCCTTGAATTTCAAGAAAAATGGGGTTATTTTTTAGGCAAACTCAGTGAAAATTGGCCAAAAGGGGATAGTTTTGCCCTGACATATAGACAATAAATTAGATGATTAAAAATATTTGTATTTCCCCTTAAAAACGGCCAGTTTTGAGAGCTGAGACATCCATGCTTTTTGAAGAAAGGGGGGGGGGTCTGGTCAAAATGTCTGCATTTTCTGTAATTAAATCTGTGTTTTAGCATAAAAAAGGGGGTATTTTCAGCCTCAAATCCACGGAAATGGGGGTCAGTCTGGAAATCCATAACACTGATGGTGTCTAGTATGGTGTTTGAGTGCGGGGACCGGGACCCAAACCCATATACCACAACGTCAGACCTCTGTTCTCTGGTAACCATGACGACCACCTTCACATCCACCAGTGCAACACCACCTGGTGAGTGAACAAGGAGAGAATAGCGTCTGTATGACGTCACAAAGGTCCCGTATGTGGGTGGCGACATCTTGGTGACATCTGAAGGTGACTTTGAAGGATCCAATGTGACCTTGACCTGTTCTCAAATGTCACGTGATCTCAACTTGGGGAAAATGAAAACACTGAGGTATTCTTGTAGTAGACAATACTCACCTTGTGCTAGTAAATCTCAAACGAAGCAGAAGAATAGGAATCCATGGAGACCTGGGAGGGAAGGGGGTTGAATTGATCGGCAGTGTTTGTACGACCATTGAACAGTTGGTCATAGGGTAGGTAAATATGTATGGCTCAACAAAGGAAATGGTACCCCTATGAGGGGTTACAGGGATGTTCCTTTTCAATAACGAGTTTTAAGGTACCGTATGTACTGAGACAACTCGCACGACACTACACCCGTATTTGTGGGGAACTGACAACATCTACATCTTAAAAAAAAGATAGAGTCAAATATCATTGAAGCTGTCATGGTATGACACCAACCCAGCGATTATGGTAAAGTAGGTGATTCGTTGGGCGTCAATCAATGCCATTGTGGTTAACATGGTACCAAAAAAAGTAGCACTGACGAGTTTCTCACAGGGGTTTCTAGGAGCTCCTAGTTTATTGTGGCATGAGACTACTAAAAACTTGACGTTTGATGTAAACTTGTGACTTAATATCCTTTTTTTATCTACTTTCAGGTAAGACTCTTTGACTCTAAGCACAAACCGTGAGTATAACACCAAAATGGTAAATGGCTACCTGTGAAAATAAACAAAGAAGTAAGACCCACTTAAGACTTCAATTTACAGGCGGGCCTCCCTAGCCCACTTAAAAGGGTCTATTTCTCCTCTTTCCTATCCCCTCAGGATGTGTGTGCTGCACATATGCACGGGCACTGACACATTCCTCTGTTAAATTATCAACCTGTGAAGCACGGGATAGCCACTTAGTGCCGCTAAAGTGCTGTAAAACACAAATCAATCAATCAATCATTCAATTTACAGGCCGCTGATGCCCTAATCCTAGTGATGCACCATGTCCATTGGTCGTCATTATGCACCAATGAAGTGTTGGTAATTCTGCTTGCTGGAACTTCATTGGTGCACCATGCCGCCCCCCTGGGATCGTATACCAACCCCATGCATGGGGTCGGCATGATGAAGAAATAATAAAAGGGGGGGGGGAATTAAAAAAAAAAATAATAATAAAAAAAAAATCAGAAAACAATTCACCCCATTTCCCCATGTCTATAACAGTATCCTGTGTGGCCTCACATAGTTGCCTCCTCCCACACACACCGCAGGCTCTCCATAGTTACCATAATATGACCTTGTTGTGACCTTGTGGTAGCCTCCGGGTCGTGACTGTCCCTAAAATGTAACCCAAGACACAAAATGTACTCACTAAGCGGAGTCTTTCCCTGAATGGGCCACCATTAAATTGACTGTAACTCTTAAGACTAATGCAATGAAGATAAACTAGGAGCTCCTAGATAAATTTAAAAGAAGGGTAAAGCAAAAAACGAATCGATAGAATAGGTGTGTGCAACGAATGAAAAATAAGCCTTTAAGCAACTCCCTCTCCCTCCCTCTCTCTCCCTCTCTTTCTTTCTCCCTCTCTGCCAAATTGAAACAGATTCCATGACGAGAAAACAAAGAAACATGATATTTCCTACATCTCTTACTTCTGCCCTTAAAAAAGCGATAAAGCACTTGAAAAAAAGAAGAAGAGAGAAACGCTTTAAAGGTTAAAGCCCTATGGCGGTGTTCTAGGTGGACATGACCTGTGGCACTGCAGTGAAAGGGTAAGTGGCAGTATGTGTTTGAAGGCAATGGTTGAATGTGCGTGGGGATTGGGGTGGTGTGCCAACACCAGAGCTGGACTTGATCCCATTGATATCCTCCTGTGTAGGACAGCACCAGGAACCACCGACTCAGCGCCCTTTTGCAGTGTATAAGCCGCACCAGTGCATAAGCCGCGCCCTAGTCAGCATTTTGTGTCACAAAGGTTGCCTTTCCTCGATATTATTACAGTAAGCCCTGTATATAAGATGCACCCTGAGTGTCCTAGTATCTACTCTCTGAAATGGTCTGTACGCCACGGCTTATATGTTGGGTTTTACTGTTACGGGTAGAAGTTTTACAACACTGTGTGTATGGGTGGGGGTCATAATATAAGCATTAGCCCTCGATAGGCCTGTAGCTCTGATCATATATAGATATAGCCATATTGGTTCTGCATGGAATGAGGAAGAATATGGGATCTAACATAGATCACCATAGCCTGCTTTCTAGAATATCTACACTGTAAAAAACAGTCGTCAAAATAGCGAAGGCATCCTTGTCCCAAAGTCCCCAGAGATCTGTCATTTTTTTTTCAGGGGGTTCCTTGTACCACTTCACTGTCTGTGGACTGGGGATTAAATTGATTCTAAATTGGTAGCCACAGAAATAAATTTTTTACTGATATTGGAGTAAATTTATCTAAAGATAATAACACTATTTGGACCCCAGATTTTGAAGAAGTTGATATAAGGTTATTTGAATTTACAATTACAGAAGAAGATGTATTGAGGTTTTTGAAAGTTATTGATGTTCATAAACCTATTGCAGTATATAGTTTAGGAGCGAGCGTCATGAAAGATACCCTTCTATTTCTGTACAAGCAAATTACACATTTGTATAAGAGTTCCCTTGACACAGGTATTGTTCCAGGTGAATGGAAAAAGGCTACAATTGTCCCAATTCCTAAAGATGGAAATTTATTGAATGTTGAAAATTATAGACCTATATCTTTGTTGCCATTACCATCAAAAATCCTTGAAAAGATTGTCCATCGTAATATGTCGGAGTACTAGGAAACTAATGATATTGAAATTATTAATTACCACAAAAGGGGCTGTGATATGGCTACTCAGGGTACAATTATATAAGTGTATGACCGGCAGAACGAGTTGCAAAACTCAAGCCTCGGCCTATTGTTTATTGTACCATATACAGAAGGTATACTGAATTGAAGAATCATATTTCCAAGCCTTAAGGATAAGTTCATAATAGGAGACACAAAATGTAATTTCTTGTTGGCAATAAACGATGAATTTGCTTAAAAGATGTATGCATCATGGAGATCCTGCTGTTTTGATGCACATCCCTAAAGTAAACAAGTCTCATTGCAACAACGGTTTGTGAAATAGCAAAGGCCAGAAATTACATCCTCCTCGACCATCGTGTTTTATGGAGCCTACTTTCGCCAAGGCCTAAAAAAAGGTTTGTTTCCAATTACCCGACCGATCCTAGCTCAACAGGTCCGATTTTTTTTAAATTATTTCTTTTAGGTTTTAGATTTTTTTATAGTATATTTGATAATTCTTTCGTAATTTTCATGATTTGTCATCCATTTTCATGAAGATCATCTATGGGTATACAGTTCAGAGCTTGAATATGTATATGTTAAAAAAAAAATATAATGTCTCTTAAGTTTTTTCATATATTATCGTAATATCAAAGAATCTGACAAATCTGCCTATACATTTCTATACAGAATGAAAAAAAAAATGTAAAACAAAGTCCAACCTACCGACCCTGGAGGCCGCATTTAATACAATAAACACGGACGTCCGTATTTTAAATACGGACGTCCGTGTATCAGATTTATGTCAATATTTGAACACCTACTGCCCCCTCCCCCCTCCGCATTTACAATATGAAGTATATTTCAAATACGGAGGGGGAAGGGGGCAGTAGGTGTTCAAATATGGACAGAAATTTGAAACACGGTTGTCCGTATTTTAAATACGGACGTCCGTATTTATTGTATTAAATGCGGTGAAACGGTCTCCTGGATATTTGTTACTGGAAACACATAATTCTTTTTTGGCCTAATCATTTTTGTTGGGATTCCCAGAACGTTCTCTCTGAGTACTGCCTTGAATTAATGTCCCTCAGAAAATGTACGAAAACACGAGCTATTAAGGTTTTCACCCACTTTGTAAACTTAAAGGCTGCTTTTGCACGATGTATCATGCCCATTGGTCGTATGATGCATTAATGCAGCCCTGGTGAGTTACTTATAAGGACTGCATTTATGCATCATGACAACCCTATGACGTCGATACACTGGCGGAGAGTTGGCATGATGCTCCAAAGAAGTGCTGGCGAGCAGACTTATCAGCACTTCGTTGGTGCATCATGCCGACCAATGGGAATGATGCTTCAGTGCATGGCCCTTAAAGGGTTAGAGGGATAAGTGGCGCCTCCTGTAGTCGTTCTGGAGCAGCTCTCAGAGCAGCTCCGACTGACCTGGTGTACTAGTAGTCAGTAATTCTCTGTCTGTACACCAGGTGGCAGCACTGCTCACCTCTACATGGATTGGCTGTGCTCTCTATGTGTATCTCCGTCTCTCTGTTCCAATATACTGTATTACCATTGTTTGTATGGAGATACATGTTACCTCCATCAATTATTTGTCATAATTTGTCACTATTGTAGATGTCATTAAGCTTTAACGAACTAGCCTTACACCTATTTCCCTCTCGACCTCTAAAAGGCAATCTATACAAAACCTACTTCTATTAGGCTATTATGAAATATAGGAGGACCCATGATGAAAGCGTAACTCATAAACGCCCCCGCCCCCCGAATAATAGCCTTTCCCTGATCCCTGAAGGTGGGGGGGGGGGCGGGATCTCAAATGTACATTTCACTTTTAAGAGAGGATGGTCTCTTAAGTAGCATGTCCCATGCCAAATTGTATTAGCCCCCAATCCCAATTTCATGTCACTTAATGTTTTTCTTGTGTCACTAATGGGCATGTCGCATGCCGATTTTTAGAAATACCCATGTCACCATGTCGAATGTAGGGTCCAAACCCCAATCCCTTGTCTCTACTAGCCTATTAGCCTTCTAGCCTATATTGTCTCTACTAGCCGCATAGTCCTCCCTCTGTGACCTTCTCTGTGGGTAAGTGGTAAGAAGTGCAGGAATGGCGGCATGTCTGATCCAACATTCTGATCTAGACCAGACAGATTCCAGATCCTACCCCTGCCCACCACCCCGTGCCCCTCCATTTCACACCTAGTTACCGCCCGCCACACCATGTCTTACCCCCGTGGACCCAACTTATACTCACTTAGCAAGAAGGCCTTCCAGCACACACATGACATTTTGCTTACATTTGAGTTTGGGTCTCAGTTTTTGATGGTCCAGTACAAACAAAAAGTTTGTTTTTTTTTTGTTAAGAAAAAGAAAACCATTAACAAAAACAAAAAAAAAAAAAACACACACCACAAAACACCTTTGTTATTGGGAAACAATGGCTTCTTCGCATTGTCATATTGACTCCCTATTCAACAGAGAACTAACGACCACGATATAAGACGCACTGTTCAGACTGTAGCTGATGTCAGGGTGTGCCTTATAATTAGGCGAGAATTTCATGAAACAGAAACAGAGCAGTATCAGAATTACAAGTATTTGCCCCACAGATTCGCCTTTAATACAGATGTGACATAGACCCAATGTAGGCCTTACAGTAATGCCTGTACAATGTCCAGTTTACCCCCCCCCCCTTAGATATAGCTATAGCCATTGACATCTCCATGAGTCTACATAAACCAGATATCATTCTGATTTCCCGATAATTATCATTTGGGTTAATAATACTGTTTAAGGGTCAAAGCTATCCCTTATCCGTTGACACATGATACCTATCATGGTGTCTAGATAAGTGGATTAATACCCCAGCTATGTCAAATGCAGGTAAACAAGATAACACATTAAGGGGTGTCTTGATTGATAATCCATGTACTGATCGGGCCAAACAAAGAAAATTGCATGTTTCGCGTCACCATACCCTAGCTTGCAACACTTGACCGCCTCTAGCAGTCTCTCTTCAATGTAGAGAATTTGTATAACTCGGGGTCTTTTCAGAGTTCCTTTTAATAATCATCTGATAGTCTTGGCCGCGCCATGCGATTCCTCGGGATAGGGAGCTAATTTCTGAGTAAAATCTCAGGCCTGGTAAAAGAAAAGAAAGAAAAAAAAAAGCGAACCTAGAACCTTACACCACGTCACCCAAAGCACACAATTATACATTTTCTTTGAGCCTTGTTTGAAAGTTCTATTGCATCGAGTTCTAAAATGTTTTAATTATACATACAAATTATGTTGGATGTGGCATTTCATATGTATGTGTCTAATTCCACTTCACACTCTATCTAATGGTTTAAATGATAACTTGTAAATATAAATGGACATTTCTTTATAACACCAAGCAGGCAGTTGTCTACTTGGAAGACTCAGTATGACCTGACGAACCCTAAATATATCTCTAGTAGTAGAGATAGAGATAGAACTATGTGTGTAGTCTGATAAATCCTCATCTGATCTATAACCTACTGATAAGGGAAGCACTAGGGCTATACTTGGCAACTCTGACTCAAGTCATAAACAGGCATAATGTGTATTCAACCCAGCAGAAATAGATCTATTCTATTTGTCGACAAAAGAATGAATTTGCTGCCATAAATTATAAATTCAATGAAAAGTAAGAAATAGTTTGTGTTTTGGATTGCAGAGAGATGCATGTAAGATATGTATCAGATATAAACTATCTAAGCCTGTGATCTTGATAGTATACTCTGTCTACAGTCAAGGATGTAAAGGAATAGGAGATTTTCCCTCCTAGAGAGTGCTCCTTGAGTGAGTGGGTACAACTGAGCACTCACTCACTATAGAACAGTATAGACTTTGTGCTGACCCAAATAGATAAAGTCTCCCTACCACTGATAAATACACTGATTATCTTTATTAATGGCACCAACATAGATCCCAAGAATATGACCTATCATATTGTCCAGTCAAAATTACACAAAAGTTTATATATTGAGTAAGAATCACTGTTAAGTGGAAATGGGAGCACTTATCCAATGCTCTACATAGGAGTGTTTATACCCCCTGCTCCCACACATCAATGACTGGGCGGCGGTGGAAGGGGACTGCTCTTATGCTTCCTTAGTGGCACTGGCATTTGATGGCATTTATTGCTCCAATGAGAACCCAATGGATTTCCAAGACACAGATTTGTTTCTGTCTTTCACACTTAAGAATGCATCTAAACACAGAACAAATCATTAGGACATTGAAGTGACGTGTGTTGAACAGAATGCATCTGAGTGTGCACTGCATCTTTATATCTAGATGGACCATAGATTACATAGATAAGAACCCCATGTATGGTATCTGTAGATAGGACAAAGGTGGGTTCTCACAGGTCAAACCATTGATGGCTTTGCAGTGCCTACATGCAGTTGGACCATGCAGATGACAATACATATCATGAAATACAACTCTTTTCATTGAATGAGGATGGGCTGTTTGTGTTATATACACCTGTCTACCCTTAGAAGTGGATACACATGACGTTTTACTCACAACTGTATGTATACACTGAGAATTGAGGATGCATATACCTACACTGAGAAGTGATAGTTAATACACTTAGGAGTGAAGATGGAGCTGGACTTGGATTACCATTTTACCTTACCAATTAGTCCTGTCAGAATCCTGTTCAACTCTGACCCAGAGGAAGGTGAGTGAGGAGAGTGTCAGATTATATTGATATATAGGCACATATTGGATTGAAATATTGGCATAAAAATGTATACGCAGCTTTAAAGTGATCAAGAAATATAAGTTAACAACATAATGTCTTTGAAATTTGCATTGTCAGCCCAGGAGTGAACCCTTCCTATTGACAATTTCAGAGCTTGTCAGTATGAATATTGAAGGGTAGCCATATAAAAAGCGAACTTGACCATCTATAAATTTTAAAGGTAAAGACCCTAGGTCCTATAATTAGTGAATTTATTATTTATGATGCTCCCCTAGAAGATCCTAGCATCCCTACATTGTGTTTCTTTTTGTGTGGGAAGAATAATGAGAAAAATCTCCCCTCCATACGGGCATTAGCCTTTTAAATTTATGGGGTTTGGAGATAAATGAACCTGGTAAGAGAATCTCGCTTCAGCTGAATGAATCAACGGGTGTCTCTTTAGTACATGTGACTGCTGAGTGGGTGGGTGCTGCCCCCTGTTGTCAGGTAGGGGGAATTATATCAGGTACCCACCATCCTACTACCACCATTGACTGACACCTAGTGCACAGGTGAAGAACTAGATCCATAACATGTATGAGGGGAAGGTCTAATCTCAAAGAGTTGGGAAACACATGGCCATGTCTCAATCAAAAAATTTAAGGAAATAGGAAAAGAAAAATCTCAGGGAAGTAAGAGGTGCACATTGAGAACACCAGCGGAAAAAAAACAAGGATTATTCAGCTCTATGTAGGGCCATTATATACGGTGCTTTCTATTTGTTTAATGGGCGTTGGATGAAACAGATACATTAAGTGTTCTTTTTAATTTCTGCCGAGTAAAACACGGTAACCATAGAAACACTTTTATATTGTCACCCCCAACCGAGCACAATCGGGTGAATTAGAGAATTAGAGAAGCAGAGAGGGTTAGAATATCATGGAAAACATAATGGATGGGAAAGTCCCAGAGTGCGTTGAGAGTGTTGACTGTGAGAGGGGTGGAAAGTGTTGCAAGGGGGATGTTGTGCTGACAGTTGAATGTACTTTCACACCACCCAATCTGCAATAACAGGTATGAAGAAAAATAGAGAGGGGACATTTTAGTGTAAGATGGAGATTTGTTGTAAATCCATATAATGTGGCTCCCAAACTACAAAGAGTAAAATGATATCATGAATTCCACCATGGAAGACACAAAAACAAAATTTTAGGAAAACATTTCTGGATGGCATTCTCGAAGTGATGCAACAAGAGGAAACGATCATCCTTTAGCACTGACATAGTGCCAAAGCTACAACCTTAGCCCCGCTCTCTCCCTTCCATACTTGAAGATAAGACAGCATAAACCTCCAATCCATGAGAGTGTTGTATGTCTATAATATCACATGAATTAATGTAAGGTTACATGACAAGGTTGTGACCCTCTTGGTGTTATGATGTGTGTGGGTCTGTGTCTGGATGATACTGTACAGACCTGGGTTATATTTCAATCTCATTTCAGCTTTTAGGTCACCATGGTAACAAGTTGTAACAATGGACTGACAAAAGAGGGGTGTGTTCAGTCAACCATGACAGACCTACCAGTAGGGCCACTCATGTATGTTATTGGGAAGAGAATTGAACTTTACAGAAGATATGTCCTTTAAATCATAGAGCTCAAATGGAATCCTAGACTTGCCCAAGCCTAGTGATATTGATATAAGCTAAAAAAAAATATCATAAGATTTCTAGTAAATATTTCAAAGGTTTAAAATTATTCAGAAACATTCTTGTGAATCATTATGCAGAGTGGATGGTTACTGGAGAAATGGCTAAAGAAATTTGGGGCTGTGGCCAATCTATTAATATCCAAGTGGCTCAATAGATGGGTGAGATTTCCCCAGTTGCACCATGAGCCTCAAACATGGGTGTTGGCGCTTCCACCTTCACAGACCACTGCTGTGTTGGTTTATATTACAATGAAAATAGTTTGAACATTCCTGACATCTCTCATGGTACCACATCCATGACTCCCCAGTGTGAGTATACACCATCCCCCCTACTCTCCCTGTATTTCTTTTCTCTCCTATACCCCTTCCTCTCACAAAAGTACCTTCCTCCATCCATCATTTTACTTCCTTCTCCCCATGCCCACCTTCTGCTACCTCTTTATCAATCTAGCTCTATCTGTTTTTATCCCCCTTCCTCTTTCTCCCAGCCTCTGTCTGTCTTTATCTATCTCTGTCTCTATCTCTCTCTCTGTCTGTGTGTGTCTCTCTCTGTCTCTGTCTGTCTGCCTGTCTCTCTCTCTCTCTCTCTCTCTCTCTCTCTCTATCTGTCTCTCTGTCTCTCTGTCTCTCTGTCTCTCTGTCTCTCTGTCTCTCTCTCTGTCCCTTTCTCTCCGTCTCTGTCTGTCTGTCTCCATCTCTGTCTGTCTGGCTCTCTCTCTCTTTCTCTCTCTTCTCTTCTCTCTCTCTCTCTCTCTCTCTCTCTCTCTCTCTCTCTCCCTCTTTCTCTCTCTTCTCTTCTCTCTCTCTCTCTCTCTCTCTCTCTCTCTCTCTATCTGTGCCTTTACCCCCACTGTGTGCTATCCTCTAACAGTCCACAGCTTCGTTCCATCAGTGCACACCTCTTTAATCTAACTGCAGACACATGTATCATTATACTGCTACATTCAAACAACTAAATGTTGAGAATTAGACCCTCCTCAAGTCATTTAACCTCTACCCTTCGACATGTATCTCAAGGGTCAGACTGAATAGACCATTAAACTGCCTGTTGTCACTTTTTCACTCTAAAAAGAAAGAAGGGAAAAGGAAGGGCATGTGGAGTTGGAACCCCAGGCCTTTGGGATCATTTGTTCACCCTCTGGGGGCCAATGACGACCACTTATTCCTTTTGATGATTACGAAGAAAAGATCAAAGTTTGTTGAGATTGTAATTTCGTTTTTTTTTTCAATGGGGCTTTGACCTCTTATTTAGATAAGTTCTCTGAAATAATTGGATTGGCTGTGTCCTCCCTCTGGTCCACCGGCCAATGATGCACCCCTTTCGTGTTTTTTTTCCTTAAGATGAAGGGAAATACAGAATATACGTTTTTTTCACTATAGGATCCTTCATATATATCCCAGACCATTCCCACATGTTCAGAAATGATCAGTTAATAAAAAATGTTTCCCTCCCAAATCTGGATATTGTATAGAACATAGAAAACAGGTGTAGATCCTTCACGGGAAATAGTGATATTTGACATGGAAAGATTTGAAGTCAGTGATATGTGACATGGCCATTTCCTAAAATCAACAATTGACTCTGGGGCCCCATTAACCCCCCCCCCCCCAAAGAAAAAAAGAGAGAAAAGAAAGTAAAAACAGTGTAGTGTGGACAAGGAGTAGCAGAGTGGTGGGTAGAAGTTACAGAGTGGTTCTTGTCACATACCAAGGACAATGAGTGGTACTCTACACAACACAATACAATGTCACCCCCCCTCCCAACTCACCCCCCCCTGCTCCCCCCTACCCTACACACACTAGTCCTGTAACTCATTGTTTCACCCTCTATCTCAGAACTAAGCTAACCTAAGTGACATCTCCAGCACAAATAGGGCAGATTGTAACTCCTAGTAACCCTTTCTGGGTGACATAGTGGTTCATGCACGATGCCCTTTGGTCAACCCTGTAGGTTACTCACTAATGCTTTTTCACAGGTCATTTGATACTGTAATACCTCGTGCATAAGCCGCGTGAATAAACCCCTCATACACATTGCAGGACCAGCCAAAGTTAGGGGTGTACCATGCTATATATGCGTAAGGATATTTTACATTAGATCAGTACAATATTTATGATAAAATTGAAGCCCCATGATCATCCTGTCAAACTCAAGGTGCGCCTTATATACAGGGGTTTCCAGTATGGTGACAAGAATACAAAATTGGTCGAAGAGCTACGTTACAGAGCTACAAGTCCAATGGTAAAAGAAATATGAGTGAGTGAGTAATAGATATTTAATGCCATTTCGACAGCTAAGGTCATATTCATGGCAAGAACTACATTACACAATTTCACAGAGGAATGTGTCAGTGCCCGAGCATATGTGCACCACACATACCCGAGGGGATAGGAAAGAGGAGAAATAGACCCTTTTAAGTGGGCTAGGGAAGCCCACACAGAAATATGAAAATGATATCAAAAAGACATGATCTTAGCAGGTCTACAGTACTAGGGTGCTCCAGGGTGAGGTGACGCTATGTGGGGTGGCCGGGGTGATGTGTGGAGGCCGGTACAGGAGGACAGTAAAACTTCGCATATAGAATATTCACTAAGGGAGTGATCATTTTTTTAACAACGGGGGGTTGTTGGTGGTGGGTTTCCATGTGAACGCACAAAAAAAATTGTGCCTCGCTCATAAGGGTCATAATTTTATCCCCCCCCCCCTCCCCCGGAGGGCCTGGTATTGTGCACAAATGTGCCCTTTTGACCTATACTATAGTTACGCTCAGTTTTGCTGAATCACAGGTGAGATTATTTTGCCCCCCCCCCCAAGGGGCTGAAAAAAAATGGCGCACCCCCTGTTTGAGGGACCGAAAAAGATTTATGGCCAGAAACTGATGGGGCTTATTGCAGATCCAGCAAATGAGCAACTCAGGATGTGTACCTATCCCTATACATGTAGGTGCGGCTTACACTCAGGGTTTTATGGTAGTAGAGAGGTACCATGAGGCAGGGGTACACACAGACACATCCTGAGCTGGACCCACTCCTGCCCCTTCTCAAGTGACTGTAACTCAGTGGTAGAGGTGGTGGAACGGTCTGGAGGATAACCCAGTACTACACATACATAGGGATTTAGAGGTACAGGAGGAAAGCCCCATACTGAGCACCTCCTGTCTATACTGACTCCACCTGGAGCATCTCGTGGTACTGGAGCACTACCTTTATCACAGGTAAGTGTACTGGGACAGGCCGGGGAGAGATAGCAGTGGCTATAGAAGTGGTGTTGAATTTTCTTTATAAAGATTCATTGAGTTAGGCCCAAAATACATGTTCTGGCAATTGTGTGAAGATAAATTTACTTTGTTTAATTTATATAAGATTCTGTTCTATCTTTGTCTTGTATTCGTGTACTGCAGGCAGTAAGGAAAATACAGGAGAGTATTTGAGAATAAGAACTGGGGGGAATATTTGAAGGAAATCTGGAGATACTAGATTTAATGTTGAGGGGTTGGAGGAAAGCTAGAGATGTGGCTGGTGGGGGGGGCTGGCTGATGTTATATATCAAAGGTTCTTAATCAGATGTATCACTAAAACTGACCTAGTATTCTGGTATTGGCAAGTATTGCCATCGACCACTGTCTAGGTACTAGGAGTTGCGTGCATAAGGTGAAACTTATATGCGAGGGTGCATCCTTGGTGACATGGGGTGCCTTATAGAACCTTACCAAAGTCAGCGTGGGCCTATAGGGGGTTAGGCCTAGTGGAGCCGCCATCTTTAATTTCGCTGGTTGAGCTAAAACCCACTGATATGACATACCATGATGGGTACCCACTTCCAGGGACATGCTGGTCCCATCTTATCAGTTCTTATCAGTGTGTGTCATCAGAAACCAGCTCCAGACCAGCTAGTGGCCAATAGGCGAGGTACATTTAGATGGAAATTTGATATGTATAAGTCACACCTCCAACAAGCTATAAAGCGTTCTTTTGATCTGAAAAAGTCCCCGATTCCTTACTACAGTCTATATTATCTCTGCCCCCCCCCCTCCGTATAATAATCCTCACCCTAACCTCCTGGAGACCCAATAAGGCACAGTAGACTCTGAAAGGGTCTACACGCTGCGGCTTATACGCTTTACAGTGGAGATGTTGAGTACTGAGGGTGTGGCAGCCAGGGCGCAGCAGGTAATGGCACATTTATTATATTGATAGGAGATGTACAGTCCGCCTACTTGTTGCCACTCATCTATGTCAGCCAGTGTCAGTATCTGTAGGTCAGGGTACTACTCATCAACTAGATCCCAGACTTATGCAGGCGCATGTGGTTAGCAATTTGACTTTTTAGAAAGGGGGGCCCTGTATGATAACGGTAGGTTCACAGGGATAAAAGTGACTGAGTAAAGAAAAAAGAGAGAGAAAAAGACAGACAGACAGACAGACAGAGACAGACTAAGAAAGAGAGGGATAGACAGAGACAGTAGTTTAAACGATGTTTCATTATAGGCCTATTGTCCTCTGCAACTCAAAAAGTGTCTCTAAAGTATTGCCTTTGAACCTCATAGATAGATAAACTCAAGGAAAAGCTGTTGTGTGTTTACTTTACCGTATTTGTAATGCACTTGTAACTTTGGATGCCTATTGTTGCCAGCGAGGTTTATGTCATTTCCGTCTCTATTTTTCTGTTTTTGCACGACAGGCAGAAGGCATAAACAATGTACTGAACGAAGCTGAACGGCGAGTATACATGTACACTTCAAGTCCACAAAGACTCTGCCAAGTTCAGGTGCTTGGGAGTCGATTGAATATTAAGATGGGACAAATAAACGTATGCTTCACAAAAAAACACGTCGATGTAACTGACATGCTTATAAGAACATGCAGTAGGATAGCTCTGACGTATATGACGTAGATGTCAGAGGAGGAATGTATTGATTAGACTATAGTATTCTTCATATTAGAGTTATTGTGAATAGACATCTGGGTTTCGCCTCAGCACAATATGCTACATATATATGCAAGTATGCTCATTCATATGACACCTGTCAAACGTGTTTAACCCTTTAGTGGCCGTTTTGATGCATGAATGCCGTCCAGGTAAGTTACTCGCAAGTGAAGCATTCATGCATCTTGCTGTCACTTAGCTATAGCTGTATCCTTTTCACTAGGTGCGCCATATACGTGGTACTACTGTAGGCCACATGTGGTGTATGATCCATTTGTAAGTGTGGGTGGGGTAGTTTACGTTATGTTAATCTGACTGGGTGTGTTTGTGGATATAGGATGTAAGCTTGGGTAGATATTGGCTGTCTGTCAGACACTGCAGGTCTCTGTATAAACTTACCACCAGTCATGTGGACGAGCTGCTCATGAATGAACACCTCAGACATGTTTTCTGGGGAATCTTTGGTATTTTATGTTGAGATGGAGCCCTAATATAGATTTGTATTAACATGGAGAACCTTAATCTCATTCTGCACTGATGTGATGGACCTCTGAAATGTTCTATGAGCAGAAATAGAATGGCCTATGAGCAGTGATGGACCTCTGAAATGGCCTATGATCATTGGTGGACCTCTGAAGTGGCCTAGATGAGCAGTGATGTACCTCTGAAAGGGCCTATGGGCAGTGGTGTACCTCTGTAGTGGCCTAGATGAGCAGTGATGGACCTCTGAAATAGCCTATGATTATTGGTGGACCACTGAAGTGGCCTAGATGAGCAGTGATGGACCTCTGAAATAGCCTATGATTATTGGTGGACCACTGAAGTGGCCTAGATGAGCAGTGATGTACCTCTGAAAGGGCCTATGATTATTGGTGTACCTCTGTAGTGGCCTAGATGAGCAGTGATGGACCTCTGAAATAGCCTATGATTATTGGTGGACCACTGAAGTGGCCTAGATGAGCAGTGATGGACCTCTGAAATGGCCTATGATTATTGGTGTACCTCTGTAGTGGCCTAGGTGAGCAGTGATGTACCTCTGAAGTGACCTACGACCAGTGCTGGACCCCTTAAATGGTTTGTGCGCACTAATGACCTCTGAAATATAGCCGGCAGTGATGGACCTCTCAAATAGCCTATGAGCAGTCACGGACCCCTGGGATGGACCCCCGGGGATGGACCTCTCAATGGTCTAAGCGACGTGCCATATATGTGGGGTTTCACGGTGGTGATACTGGAGTGGTTCCATGAGGCCTGGACCCAGGGTTTGGTAGGTGCCAGTAGGGTGAAGGATAAGGGAGATAAGAGATCCAGGGTCAGGCCTAGGGTGCAGTATGGGTGCACGGTCAAGTGGGTGATAGGATGGCACGAAATGGGTGGGTGAGTTCGAGGGGCCTGTGTTAGGGGTGAGGAGAGCCACCTTGATGTTGCAGGCCTACTTCAGATCATGGAGGCTAGAGGACTTTAACACTGTGTTCAGATACACCATATTGTGGAAGGCAATTTTTACACTTCATCAAAATACTTCCTTGGAATAAATAAGATTTCTGTATTTTGATAGTTTTAATTAAACTGTGATGTCAAAGTGTTAATTTTGAGATCAATACTTTCTCATCTAAAACCAATCTATCCAATACAGATATATTTGATATAAATATTGATATACAAATTCTCTAACTTAGGCCCTAGGTTTCTCGCAAAGGATATAACCCTTTCTGTTGAAATCGCGATACAGTACATAGCGGAGTAGAACTAGAAGTGGTTCGTGTTAGAGTGAGAATTTATGTTCTTCATGATGAAGGCTACACACTATCTGCTTGTTGTATGGGTACCAGGGTTCTTAGAAGTCCCCATGAGGGTATCTAAATGGAAGAGGGAGAGAGAGAGTAACAGGGAGAGAGAGAGAGAGAGAGAGAGAGAGAGAGAGAGAGAGAGAGAGAGAGAGAGAGGAGGAGAGATATGGAGAGATATGGAGAGAGAGAGAGACAGACAGATACAGACACACATATGGAGGGAGACTGAGAGAGATACCGAAAGACGGACAGGGAGAGACAGAGAGAGAGACAGACATACAGACAGAGTGCCACAGAGAGACACGGACAGACATGCAGACAGAGAAACATGAACCTTGAGACGTCATGCAGCCCTTAGGAAGTTACCCATTAAGAGAGACAGGCAGATACAGAGCAGAAAGAGAGTGAGAGCGAGGAAGAGAGAAATGCCAAATAGCATTAGCACATTTTGCAGCCTTTGCATGGCTATATTATAAGGCTCTGTCAGGAATCGCCGGGAGGCTTTGATAAGATAATCTACATGTTAGCAGGGGGTGCTGGTGGATGAAGGAGAAAATACAAAAAAAAAAGTGGGGGAGAGAAAGAGAGAAAAATGTGGGGTAGGAAGTGTGTGTGTGTGAAGACTGAAAGATTTATCTACTTGTACTAAACACCAATTAACTTCTTGTCTCTCACACCATCTGGAATAGGACTATTATCTGGAATAGGACTTTTCCTGGAATTACAGATAAGGATCTGTCTGGTAATTAGTCTTTCAAAAGCTATGCTTAACTCTGAACTGAATGCAGTATCACTCTACCTACATGTCATTTGTCAAGATACACTACTGTGTGAAGTATGTATACCTTAGCTATAAGGGCAAGTAGACCGTCCTCAAAGGATGACCAGATACCTGGCCAATAAAGGCCTGCTGTACACAATTTAAAAGCAGAAGTTACTCTACCAGAGCAAGTAATAAAAAGATATATATGGAGATTACATGCTTCTGTATTGTAATATAACACATGGAAGATCTTATATAAGAAAGGTTGCTGAGTGTGCTAGCAGGGCCATAGGAATGTCCGCACAGAAATGGGAAGAGGGAGGGGAATTGGGAAGAATACAAGGAAACAGAAGGAATATACAAGAACTCAGAAAAAAAAGACAAAAGAAAAGAAAAAAAGTAAATTAAAAAAAGAGGTAAGATAGGGAGCTGCTGATAGATTTACCAAAGGTTCACAGCCTTGCACCCTGTGAAAAAGTACCTTTTTAGCATGTTCCTGACTACCCTTGTGAGTTCTAGGAAGTAAATAGTGAGATTATCTGGAGTGTATACTGCAGTAAAAAGTGATAAAAAGTCAGCCTATGTCAGGTTTATGTGAGTGTGTGGTGTAGGATTAATGCCTTGTTTTGTGTGGTCCATGTGTGTCTATAGGCTTGATGTAGTGTCCAGGGTTAGACAGACCTGAGCTGTTAGTTTAATAGACTTCTTTCAGTCTCAAGAAAACTTGGTTGATGCAGATTATTTGTGCTACTTTCTTGCTTCTCTGTGGTTGTATACCTACACATTCCTTCATGAAAAAGTCGTTTCCCTTAATTTTGTGGATATCTTTCCTATAAGGCGTATCTCGCATATAATGATTATGTGCATGTCTGGGTTGTATGCTGAGTTGAAGGAAATACTATATTACAACACAGCTGAGACTTAAAATTTAACTTTTTTTCAGTTTATGATATAAGATACTTTCCTACAAGGCGCACCCTGACTTGCGACACTCTCCCAGGTAGAGCAATGGACTATCCTCATACATAAGCCGCGCCTTATACGCAAGGCACTGTGGTACTGTGAGCACATGACCAGTGAGTTAGTGGGTGGGTGTTTATCTTTATTGGCTGCTGCTCTGTGTTCAAACATCAGGCCTCCCTGCCAGGGTGTCCTGGACTCTTAACTCATTGAGGACTGCAGTTTGTATACCTTGTATACAAGGCACATCCTGAGTGGAAAGTTCTGCTATTAGACACCCCGAGTGCTTGATTTTGAAAAGTTAGATACAATAATTCAATGTGTAAAGTGTACCCTAAATTTGGGATGGTCTTGTCTTATAAGGAAGGCACACTCATTAGGTATTGTCGGAGAAACTTACCAGAAACTTAAAAATTATATTTTTATAAATATATATACATTCTTATCATTCCCCATACAGTCTCACTTCTGGTCAGTATAGAAATATAACATTTTACCTGGGGATTTGCTTTATATCATGGTAGCAAAGGTTGGATAATGTTGGAGTATGTTAACATGACTATGAAGACGCCAATCCCAACAGCACCCCTGCATTCCTACCCAGCATCCCTACCATAAAACCTCGCATACAAGCCGCCTCACCATGACTTTAGGAAAATCTATAAACCCCATATGTGGCCTGAGAATTGATGATTTAATGCTGCTCTACACATACAAAAATAAATGAATAAACGCCTGAAAATAGCAGCATTCTGAGTTAGGGTTGATTATATAAGCCATACCTATGGTCTGCAATGGACTATAAGCCGAGGCTTATATGCAGAGTTTTACGGTCCATGTAGCCCCAGGTGGTGTTACTGACCACACGGGGTGTAGACTGCCACCTGGTGGCACTGACCGTAAACTGACCGCTACTCACATCCAGTATGGCACTGGGTTGAGAAGGGGGGGGGGGTGACTCTGGATCTGGGTTTGGGTACCAAATGCAATACCGTACTGGCTGTAGCTGTCGATTCTCAAAGATGGGGGGGGGGGCATGTCGATGGAAAATGGGTTTGGGGTAAGGGTTTAGTACGGATCAGATAATATCCTCTATATACTGCAGAACCCTTTATTACATTACATGTATGTAACAACTGGTACCCATCGTTGTGGCAGATCTCGCCAGGTACTAGATCAAGCAATGGTCGACCTACTGGGCGTCCATAATAATGCTACAGGGGTCTAGGCCCATACACAATGGGTCCACCATTTTGAATTTCGCTGGGTCTGACAAAAGTGGCAAAACACCCTATTAAGATATGTCATGATGCGTACCTTGTCACTGAATAGCACCCACTTGCAGGGACAAGCTGGATCCCTTCATTCCCCAGAACCAGCTCCAGTCCCGCTTACCCCCATATCCTCGCGTATAAGATGCATCGCCAGCTGTGGTTGGTCATGTAACTGGCATTCGGGGTCCATCCTCAACATGTAGATCTTGACAAAAACCTAAATGATTGACGTGCGGCAGTGTCAAATGGCATATCACCACATGTAATCTGTTTGAAAAGCTTTTTTTCTGTATGGAGGAAATGGGCACAAGTCTGAGTGACAAGAGAGAAGTGTGACAAGGAATGTGAAGGTCGTGACACCAAGACACGACTCTATGTGTAGCCACAGACACTCTAAGCGTTTACTCTAACCCCAACACCCCACACCACAACCATCCCACAACACATGTGTATTATTACTGTAAAACATTGCGTATAAGCCACACCCGCACATAAACCATGCACACTTAACGTCATTTCAAGAAGTAACTATTAAAACCTGGAAGCATGCACTCATGGCTTTAAAATTTTAAGTTGAGACTACCATATTAGACATGTTTAGTGGTGAAACTTTCAGTGGCGGATCTAGGATTTCGAAAAGGAGGGGGGCCCCCTTAAGACCAAAATTGTGGCTAAAAGTGCAAATGAACTCCTAAGTACTGCCATAGATATTAACAGTATTTGTGTATTTCTATATGGTACTGCCAAAAAGGAGGGGGCATCTTAAGCTTCTGAACCCCCTCCTGATGCCCTGGGGGTGTTTTCTCACTGGGGATGGGCATGTTGAGTTTGAAGATTGATAGACACTTGACCGAGAAGCCCATAGGAACAAGTGCCACTGGGCTATGACGTCACATACATAGTCGCCACCATGACAACCGAGATACATCTGTACATCTCATTCATATTCAGGGATGAACACAAGTGCTGGTCTGGGAGCCATTGGTCGGTGATTGTATTTGCGTTTTCTCTGCCTAAAAAGGGGAAAATGATAGAATCAGTCCACACTGGAAAATTCCATACTCTATACATTTCGTCATATGCATACACATGTTTTTCTTCTAGATCCAGTCATAGTAGCCATTGAATGTGTAGGATTGCTATCTGATATTGCGACATAGAGTGTCATGAAATGGGATGTGACGTCACTGTTTGGTCTGCATCACGTTTATAATCTTTATAATGGGTGCCCCCCCCAGGAGGTCTATAGCTGGGTCTATTGGAATAGGCAAATGCAGGAATGCATCATGCCCAATGCATTATGCCCATTCGTTGTCATGATGCACCAATGAAGAGCTGCATGGTGAGTCTGCTCGACAGTACTTCATTGGTGCATCATGCCGGACCTCGAGGATTGTATCGAAATAATGCTTAAATGCAGTCCTGGCGAGGACTCTATTCAATCACCATAATAACCATTGGTCTTTCAGGTCCGTGGATATTATGATGCAAACATGAACTATAGGCCCTTAAAGGTTTACGCTGTAACTGACATATGTTGTGTAATACTGCCAATATTGTCGGGACGGAAATCACGGAATAATAGACCTTTAGCGACCACAAAGTGCTCGACTCAAAATGGTGCCCCTTTAATGGTACATAAAGTCCTCCATAAAGTTAGATATTGAGAATATAGATGCATCAACAACAGGGATACTGTGTCTGATGCACTCTTTAGAGCGTCGGCATGATGCACTCGTGTATTATTCAGAAGCTTTATAGTTTTTGTGACTGTGTGTGTGTCCTTGAATCAATCATCATGCTAGCCTACATACAGCCTCGGTCGTCCTGGTGTTAAGGATGCGTGCGCAGGTCATGCACCGGAATATAGTATACTAATATAGTGGCCAAAAGATCACCCAGGTACGCCTAATAGGTCGGGCCTTACCTCGGGGTGCGTCACATACGCGAGGTACTTATTACATTATGGCTTTCTCAGGCCCTACAAATAATCAGAGGCTGTCAGTTGGTCTGAGATGACGTCCAATTGTATTTCCCCTGATTTACAAATCTCTATTTTTCTTAAAGAGGTGATTTCTAGTACTAGATAGGCTGAGTATTTTCTAGATTTCCTTAAGTTTAAAAAATTTTGATTTGTTTTAGATTTTCTGTAACTACCTTTTCAATGATATTGTTACTTTGAGAAATTTCTTTCTCATTCTCTCGTACCCAGAGTTTTAGAGCCCCAATGCCTCTGCCTGCATCACCCTCCCGGCTGGGGAGCTTTCAGATACGACTGACCTATGCCTGTTTCCGGTACTGCATGGGACCCTGACCTACCCATTTAGACCTCAAGTTAGACGTCAACAAATTCATTCGGAGTATCTCGTCCATAATACGCTCAATTTATTTTTCCTGTTCCGCAGTAATTTCAGCTGTCCCATGGAACTTTCCTTATCACTTCAGTTTATTTCATACAGCAAACCTAGCAGACATTCAGATCACCTGTATTAACCCTTCAAGGACCGCTGTTGCATTAATGCATAATGCCCATTGGTTGTCATGGTGAATGCCATGCCTACAAGGGCAGTACTCCCTCAGGGTCGGTATGATGCTCTAATGAAGTGTTGGCAAGGGTCGGTATAATGCCCTAACGAAGTGCTGGCAAGGGTCAGTATGATGCTCTAATGAAGTGCTGGCAAGGCTCGGTATGATGCTCTAATGAAGTGCTGGCAAGGGTCGGTATGATGCTCTAATGAAGTGCTGGCAAGGGTCGGTATGATGCTCTAATGAAGTGCTGGCAAGGGCCGGTATGATGCTCTAATGAAGTGCTGGCAAGGGTCCGTATGATGCTCTAATGAAGTGCTGGCAAGGGCCGGTATGATGCTCTAATGAAGTGCTGGCAAGGGTCGATATGATGCTCTAATGAAGTGCTGGCAAGGGTCGGTATGATGCTCTAATGAAGTGCTGGCAAGGGTCGGTATGATGCTCTAATGAAGTGCAGGCAAAGGTCGGTATGATGCTCTAATGAAGTGCTGGCAAGGGTCGGTATGATGCTCTAATGAAGTGCTGGCAAGGGTCGGTATGATGCTCTAATGAAGTTCTGGCAAGGGTCGGTATGATGCTCTAATGAAGTTCTGGCAAGGGTCGGTATGATGCTCTAATGAAGTGCTGGCAAGGGTCAGTATGATGCTCTAATGAAGTGCTGGCAAGGGTCGGTATGATGCTCTAATGAAGTGCTGGCAAGGCTCGGTATGATGCTCTAATGAAGTGCTGGCAAGGGTTGGTATGATGCTCTAATGAAGTGCTGGCAAGGCTCGGTATGATGCTCTAATGAAGTGCTGGCAAGGGTTGGTATGATGCTCTAATGAAGTGCTGGCAAGGGTCGGTATGATGCTCTAATGAAGTTCTGGCAAGGGTCGGTATGATGCTCTAATGAAGTGCTGGCAAGGGTCGGTATGATGCTCTAATGAAGTGCTGGCAAGGCTCGGTATGATGCTCTAATGAAGTGCTGGCAAGGGTCAGTATGATGCTCTAATGAAGTGCTGGCAATTTAGGGTTGGTATGATGCTCTAATGAAGTGCTGGCAAGGGTCGGTATGATGCTCTAATGAAGTGCTGGCAAGGGTCGATATGATGCTCTAATGAAGTGCTGGCAAGGCTCGGTATGATGCTCTAATGAAGTGCTGGCAAGGGTTGGTATGATGCTCTAATGAAGTGCTGGCAAGGGTCGGTATGATGCTCTAATGAAGTTCTGGCAAGGGTCGGTATGATGCTCTAATGAAGTTCTGGCAAGGGTCAGTATGATGCTCTAATGAAGTGCTGGCAAGGGTCGGTATGATGCTCTAATGAAGTGCTGGCAAGGCTCGGTATGATGCTCTAATGAAGTGCTGGCAAGGGTCAGTATGATGCTCTAATGAAGTGCTGGCAATTTAGGGTTGGTATGATGTTCTAATGAAGTGCTGGCAATTTAGGGTTGGTATGATGCTCTAATGAAGTGCTGGCAAGGGTCGATATGATGCTCTAATGAAGTGCTGGCAATTAAGTAGACTCCCAAGCACTTCATTGGTCCATTATGACGACCAATGGGCATAATGCACTGCCGCATCTGCGGCACTTAAAGGGTTTATTCTGCGGCACTTAAAGGGTTAATTCGGCTGCAAGGCCACCTGTTTTCCTCACACTCTAGATAATCTGACGATGTCATGAAAAATGTAGAACTACTAGCAGAGGAACGCAGTTAAAAGATTTCAAATTAGTCTTTTGTTTCGTCAATGCAAATCCTTCGGAAAGTTGCCAAACTATTTCACGGAAGCTGTGCACTGTAAAACCTCACGTATAAGCCACGGCCCGTACGTGGCTTATATACGGTAGGACTCTGGCTTAACCCTCTAGCAGTATGCCTCTCCCAGTAATTTAGCCAATTCGTCAGTGAACTTTTGAATCGTCACTTATATTGAAATAACCCCCTGGGAATTCAATATAACTGAATATCTGAGAAATCACTGACGATCCTTTCATCTGCCTGCTGCAGATGGGGTTTATGCCATCACATAGGATTCGGTAGACCAACCATAGCACGCGAAGATACTGCACTGTAAAAAAGAAACGTCATCAAAATAATGCATGGCGGAATCCTTGCCCCAAAATTGCTAGAGATCGGTCATAATTCTCACATAGATTCCTGGTAACAATGTAACGCGACCTGGGGCTTCTAGTAAAAACTTTGTAGGCCTACTGGTTCACTGCAATATAATTACAGTGGCTATCTATTCAGTTTTACTAGGATCCCTGTTCGATTCAACAGTTTTGTTTTTACAGTGTAGCCTCTGTGTTGGTCAATAAAATTATGATCAGTACAGCGCTGATGACAGTGAGTTTCTTAAAATTTGCGGCCGATGGCGTCATAAGAGATTTGATATTTTGAAACGGGCCCCTGTTGTCAACGTGCGGGAGGATGGTGTTACCACGTGCAGGTACACAGGTGGTGGGGTTTGTCAGCAGCAGCAGCAACACGTGGCACAGAATGAGTGGGAGTTGTCTCCATTGTGTACCAGAGATGTGGGGCAACACCCTAATACACATGCATTTACTGACCCACCTTTGTTTGTATACATGTGCTCTAACCGGAGTAGTACTCCGGTCAGTTATTACAAAAAAAAAACGGCCCTAGTACGAGGCTTTTTTACAGAGTCCCTCAAGGGGGCGGAGGGTGAATGGGCACTCCCTATATATAGCTTTTCTATAACATCATTTACCCCCGGGCATTTACTAACCTTTTCACAGGGGCAAATATTGAAATTTTGGGGCCCTTTGCAAGGGAATAAACCAAATTATATACCCAAATAAGGGTGAGTTTCCGAAAACATCCCCTAACCCTAGAGAGTAACACTGAGAAAATAAGTCTGCCTGAAAATTCCAACATTTCAGGACAAAAATTGACGGTCTCTTGAGTGATAATCTTACATCAACATTGATTGATTACATGTTCCATGCCCGCTATATGTGCATCACATTGTACCGACCTTTTAAGAGTGCATCAAGCCCCAGGGTCGTCATTCATAGGCCACACTAAAAAAAGAAGTTCGTTTCTGGTTGAGAGGAAGAGGATTTTAAAAGTCAGTAGGTATATAGGTAGGGATTTTTTTTCCCTGGGCATAGCGCGCGCATGAGTGAACCACTGTTCCGTCCAGTTTTCTGTTGCGTTTTATGAGTTTTTATCAAAGGAAAACAAAAGAAAAATCTTCCTGAACCTGAAAAAAGTTTTTCATAACCACCCTACCTCTCACACTCATAAGGCCTCTCAAACAGAAATATACTTTTTTTTAGTGTAGCCTAATGCATCAGCCAATGTTATGCGAACCCTAAAGGGTAGATGTATGTAGATCTGGCATGGCTTATGTTGTTACTGGTGTTTTATGAAGTGTCTGTAGGCACATTTCTTTAACATCTTAAGCTGGTATTCATTACAAACGTAGTTCTAAGTTACCTTCAATGAGGTCTCGCTAACTCAACCATGGAATGGGAGCCTTTAGTGAAGTTGTAATGGCTGACTTCTCATACAAATAGGAAAATATATTGACAGCCGTGAAAAAAAAAGATAAAATATCAAAAAATAATCCAGAAAACAACACACCATGGCTACATCTACTTGTATGTTAAGTGGAACTCGCAAAAAAAATGGGGGGGGGGGCGGAGAAGACGAAGAAGGAGAAGAAGGAAAGGAAGAATACTGCATGGTCACAAATAAGTGGGTAGGGCGATCGACTAGGTGAAACCTATGTACAATGGGTGGCGGTGAGGGTGGGGGGGGGGGAGGGGTGAATTATGATCACTTGTATACATTATATCCCTTAAGGTCCATGCCTCCTGCCAGTCCCCTTCTTTCAAATTCCTGGTGCTGGGCCCTGAAATGTCATGTTTAGATTTGGGTTTGTATATATACCCTACATTATCTGCCTTTGTGGTGTGTATGGTCCCTGTCTCTTATTACACGGCTGTCAATGGAGGGTAAGGAAGTGCTTATTATTTAATGATAGGGGGAGGGGGTAAAAAGAAATTATCCTTTCTCAGCTATGATAAAACGTGAATAACTAAAGAACAAAGGGGTAACCGGGAAAAAATTGGGCCAAAAAAAAAATTCAGCCCCTCCAAAACTGGCAAAGGGGAGGGGAAGGGGCAGAATTTTTCAATGTATCCGCTCGCATAAATCTACCACCCACATAAAAGGGGTTGGTATTTGTGTGTGGAAGGGGTAGAGGGACAGGTTAGGTAGTGATAAGACATCTCTGTTAGAGCGGCCCTTTGATCTCTCAGTTCAATAGACCAGAATTCAGCCGTAAATCTTTGACAATACTTTGCCCCCACCCCACTTCCTCCCTCCTCTCCTCATCCACATCTATTCTCCACACGCCCATAGCTGTCACTATAATTGATACATAGACATATTGTCAGCAACTTTGATGCCCTCAATATATACCTATATACAGATATACACCTATATACAGTACAAATTGCGTATAAGCCCCTTCTGCATATTCACCACGTCTCCAACTTTGGAAAGCCGCACCTGGTGTATACTCATTTCACGTTTAGTGCTGGTCTAAAATGGGAAAACTATGCATGTAAGCAGCACCCTAGCTTGCAATGTATATATCAGGGATGTAAGTCTTCAGGATTTATCAGGATTTCCTGATTTCTGAAAATTGTGAATGCCATGTACTTTCCTTATACGAGTGGTAAGGAGGGATGTTTGGAAAAATAGATATATATATATATATATATATATATATATATATATATATATATATATATATATATATATATATATATATTATATATATGTCCAATCTACAGCTCAAGTTTCCCCTGGCATAATTTCCTTCATTTTCAGTACTTATAACATTCTTCTTTGAGTAACAAAAATATTTTGCCCCATTAAACAGTTGCAGGATATTTGTAAACTTTCGTCTGTTAAGCCAACCTTAACATTAAACAGGGTATATAGATGTGAAGGTAGTATATCACAGACTGTGACAGCATTCTTGTGCACCCACTTTATAACCAATAGATCACACCCCTCCTCTCACTACCCCTCTCCTTTACCCCCCCCCCCATCCACCCTTATAACTTCTACACCCCTTGCCCTATCTCTATATGGACCCATCCACTCACAATTTTCCACCCTCGCCCCGTCCACACACTCCACACTGTTACCTACCCCTCACCTGGAGACAGACACACCTTCATGTATCCACCCCTACCCCTGTACAGCCTGGGTTATTACCCACCTGGCCGGCCATGTGGACCTTCACCTCAGTCCTCTCAGGTAAATGACTGCCTTTGTCTGTTTGGGACACCTGGGCAGTATTTTGTATGGATTACCACACATGGGCAGTATTCTGTATGGATTAAATCAAATGGGCAATATTCCATTTGGATTAATGTACATGGCCAGTATTCTGTGTGGATTAACACACCTGAACAATAACTATCTATTTTGATTATTCACGTGCAAATTGGTTTGGATGAACTCACCAGGGAAGAGAATATTCTCCATATTCCTCCAAGTTCATGGATCTTTTCTATCCCGATGCACCGATGCAGTGCTGGTGGGTCTGCTCACCAGCACTGCATTTGTGCAGCTGATCTGATCCAGAAGTGCATCAAAACCATAAAATTGGCATGCAGCTGTCAGAGAAGTCAGTGTTCATCTGACACTACTTGATATGACTAAGGGGTCGACACATGTTTTTTTTTAACCTTCCATTTCTTATGATATGTCAGAATAACTCGCAAACATCCAGTAGTTAATGTTGATCAATTTCAATTTCACCTGAATCTTATTCCCTTTAATAAATACCTACCCTGGGGGTTAATTTCAAAGTAATATTGATTCATCACTGCTTTGAAATATTCTCCTACAAGTGTTACCTGTTACTTTTGTGGTGCACGTGTGCTTAAAATACCTGTTTTAGGCTCCTGGTAGCCATATTGGATTTTTTGAAAAATTCAAAATAATGTTATTTTGACTTTTTGATTTTTTATTGTTGAAATGAAGTGCATGGGAAGGCATGAGATGGACCATATAGCAATAAAAATGAATTAATTAAATATGTTCCAACTTTTTAACTTCGGAGGGGATGGTCCAGGGGGTTAGAGTGCCCAAAATCAAAAACTAAGCTCCACCCCTTGTAGAATACATGTGTGGTAAACCATAACTGATTGTTTATACCTCATGTTGTCTATAAATGGTCAGGGTAGAATACAGGTGTGGTAAATGATAACTGATTGTAAGTGTATATAGCCTTCATAGTCTGTTCCACTTGATTCCTTTCTGTGTCACTTCCAGCAATGATTCAACAGTTTAACCTCCTTTTAATCCCTCCCCCCTTCCTCTTTTTCTCCACCGTCTTTCTATACTTAAACCGGCCACCTTTGGCATGGTGGTACCTTAAGTCAACCACCCCGCCTTCAGAGATGGTTATTTTCATAATTATTCACCAGTTGCCTCAATATCTTTTTTTTTAGATTTTCACCAGTTGCCTTGTTTGTGTATTGCAGAGATTGAAGCAGTGGGATGATAAAAAAAACATCCATTTGCCGTGTTAATGTTATATATTTTCCCCAGTTGCCTTGTTAATGTGGTAGTTTTTAACCAGTTGCCTTATTTGTGTGTTGCAGAGATCGAGGCGGTGGAGGCGTGTAAATGGCTGCGGGCGGCAGGATTCCCTCAGTATGCGCAGATGTACGAGGGTAAGTAGCTTCAAATTAATCTTATCTGATAGAAAGAATTTTCCCATGCACTATTTTCTATAACTAAACATATGTCAGCGGGACCCTACATGCTTCAAAAGGCCTCTTGTAGAAGGGCGCTGCTTCAGGAGGCCTCTTGTAGAAGGGCCCTGCTTCAGGGGCCATGTCTAGTAGATGGGCCCTGGTTCAGGAGGCCTCTAGTAGAATGGCCCTGGTTCAGGAGACCTCTAGGCGAATGGCTCTGGTTCACAAGTCTTCTAATAGAAGGTCCCTAGTTCAGGAGGCCTCTAGTAGAAGGGCTCTGGTTCAAAAGGCCTCTAGTAGAAGGGCCCTGGTTCAAGGCCTCTAGGAGAAGGGTCCTCGTTCAAAAGCCCTCTAGTAGAAGTGCCCTGGTTCAATGCCTCTAGGAGAAGGGCCCTGGTTCAAGGCCTCTAGAAGGGCCCTGCTTCAGGACCCGGACCAAAATGCATTAGAGAAGCAGTACTAAAGCAGCTGGAAAACAGTGTGGTGTGACAGTAGTGATTCAGTGTGAAAGCAGCATCAGAAACAGTATTGTATCAGCATCTACTGGCATTCTACTGCTCAGATCCACTGAACTTGCAGCAGTGGTACAGTAGTAGAACAGTTGTATTAGCAGCCTGCAGGCAGTATTGAATCAGTTGTCCCAATTATGTAAATTAGATGGCAGCATTTGAACAGTATCTACTTATTCAATGCTGCATGACCATATATGGGGTTGGGGCAGTGTCTAATCAGCAGTACTGCTATAGCAGTAGGTAAGCAGTAGATCATACTGAAAACTACTGCTGGGGGCAGGTGAAAGCATAAAAGAAGCAGCTACTGCTTTACTACTGGCACTACCAATGCTGTTCTGGTCATTGCTGGATTTGAACTTGGGATCTCCTGATTACTGTTCCAACGCATTAGCCCCCTGAGCCATCTCCCATCAGCTATGTGGAGCTGTCATTACTTCCTAGCAGTACATGCAACTCATATAGGAGGGGGCTAGGGCAGTATTGAATCAGTAGTATTGGGTAGCTTCTACCATAGCAAAAGGGTAAAAGTAGACATGTCTGATAAAGTGCTGATATAGCAGAATGCTGTGCACTTTACTGATGTTAAGGTGATTTGAAATTATCAATTATCAATGAAAGATGTAAAAAGAAATGTCATGATCGAATGAATACCTGATGATTGAGTACAGTAAAATTTATGCCCTACATAAAGTCAATTAGTAATTTTCTAACTTTCACGCACCACAACATCCATGTGTATCCATTACTGAAACTCAATAACATGATAATGCAAAACCTTGATGGCTGTTTTCAACCACACTGACATTCACACTATTGCCTGTCTCAGAAGCATCAGGTCAGAAGCCCAGTAAATAAGCCATGAATGGACAGAGTGATACCAGTAGATGGTCAGTAGACTACTGCATCGATGCTGCTGCATAGAGTGTGACAGTTTTGGGATCTGTTAACATTCAGTTAAGGGTCAGTAGACTACTGATTCTAGAGTGAAAAAGCAGTGCACATTCAGTTTAGAGTCAGTGCACTACTGAGTCTAGACTGAAAAGGCAGTGTAGAGTCAGTTGTTTTGGGAGCATTTCAGCAGGGTCTACTGAAATATGGAGCAGTTGATCAGCATATTCTCAGTAGCCACTGATAGAAGGAGTAGATACTGCTTGTGGTCCGGGGAGTCATCTGTAAAAAGGCCTGAGCAGGACTCGCCGTTAGAAAAGCCTCTGGTTCAAGTTCAGAAGGCCCACATTGCAAAGGACATGTGAGATAGGGTACTGAACGTCTAGGTTTACAGTTACCTGTAATCAATGAGCCTTACAGTAGGACTGGTCCCTGATACCTAACCGCTCCACCATGACTTCCCAGCCTACCCTACTCAGTCTCCATGCACCCACCCATCCCTGTACATGTATACTGTATCGTGGTTTTCAACCATGCTACCGAGGGGCAACCCCTAAAGGCACACCGTATGGTCTTATAAAGCTCTTCAATGTCTCAGAAAAGTGGCGAAATTTTCATATTAATGTTTCTTCCCCCCATTTACATGATAACATGACATTACATCCTAAACACTGCATTTAAAGCACAAGGGGAAATGAGATATCAGGGAAATTGTGTTTTATGTTTGGTCCGTTATAAAGCTTCAGGCCCTACTCACTCCTAAGGAATGTGAATGGATGTGGGAAGGACACAATCATTGATTCACATTGAAACATTTACGCTTCAATTTGCTAAAACCTCTGTCACAGTGGCCTTTGTAACACCACTAGAAAAAGAAATGGAAAGGAAAGATATGTCTTTTGATAATTGTATCAAGCCAGAACTAGAAAAAAAAAGAAAAAGAATTAAATCTGAGAATGTGTCACTTGGGGACTACGGAAAACCTTGGTCCCAGGAGCCTATAAAGGCTAAGGTGTACTATTAGTGTGTCAGACTTAACAAATATCTTTATACGCCTAGGTCTCATAAAAAAAGTATCCATTGGTAACCTTGTTAAGCAGGAAGAGCTCCTGATGGAGGAGAGTGCAGTAGGAGGAGTGTAGCATGTCCACTAGTGACATCATCATGATACACCAATGAAGTGCTGGTGAGTCTGATTGTAAGTATCAGCACTTCATTGGATTGGCATGATGGGGTATGCATCTAACTTCATTAATTAACGACTTTTCTAAAAATGTGAATGACCTCATAGTGCCTGTAGTGCAACCTGTGTTATCAGGATGAAGCAATGTGATAGGCCTGTCCCGCAGATCTCAAGTGCTCCCCCACTATACCAGGTAGATTGTGGTTCACACATATAAGTGTTCCCCTTGGCTCAGGCATTTTACTATATATATATATATATATATATATATATATATATATATATATATATGTGTGTGTGTGTATATATATATGTATATATATATATATATATATATATATATAGTAAACCACAGAATAGTTATTGTAAACCGAAAAGTGTAGTATATTAAAACACTACTTAGATCTACCCTTAGTAATTAGTCGCCCCTGACTCGATTCGTGGATTGGTGGTTGACCCAATGCATAGCTGATATGTCAAATAACGTTTTGAAGCAGGATTTTTTTTTGACTTACACGAATTAAAAGGCCAATGTCCATCTGAAACGTTGTGGTCTACATAATTAATATGGTTCACTAAAAGACAGTTATTAACACAGGCCTTATTGTGTCAGTTGTGCCTCGTACATGTAATTACAAATCATATAGATGTATTTGGTATTCATATTCTCGGGAGCAGAACCCCGGTGGCTAGGGAGCTGGCAAAGGGTCAAATTATATAGGCAATGTACTAGAAAAAGTAATCGTTTTGGTGTTTTCTTTTCTAATTTTGGGATTAGAAGATAGTGGATCAAGTATGTGATGCAAATCTTTCAGAATTTGTGGCTCATTTTGCTGTGGGATGTCTACATCTTTTCTGATAAGGATTTTAACACCTTTTTCTAGTACATTTCCTTTTTGATTTAACCCTTCATGAGGATTCTGATCAGTAGACAGATAAGCCTGATAAGGGCCGCACTGGTTGCTATGACGTCACTGCTGCTCCCAAGAATATTGCGTTCGGTGAATTACTCCAGTGTTAAAAAAATGTACCACTGCCCTGGGGAGGCCTTCCTCATGGTGTTGGGATAATTAATTTGGAACCAATTGTGTGTGGTAAACAGGGGGGGGGGCTTTATCTTTGTAAAAAAGTAAATATGTTTACCACTACACGATCAGATACAATATAGGGACCGTCCATAATTGACGTCATCCTTTTACTATAGAATTGTATAGGAGGCTTGGGACCCCATCCCCCTGCCACATGGCATCATTTATGGACGGCCCCAAATGTAGCATCACAACACCCCCTTAATGTTAGCGTGCAATATTGACTGAATACTAAAAGATTATGATGCTATTTCTTCTATGAGAGACCTTATTATTTGAAACTATGCATTCTCTTTCATGAGCTAACTTAAAACCCGGCGTATAATCCACACTCTGTGTAAAAGCCAAATCATAAACCATGTCTGGATCCTAGGCGATCTTTGCCAGTCAATGTGCGTAAACCCCATACTGTAAGATGCACCCTCAGTTCAGGGTGATCCAATGAGTTGTACCAAGTGTCTGAAATGGTCTATAAGCTGTGGTTTACATGCAGGGGTTTGTGGTATATATTCAGAGATGTAAGTTGTCAGGGATTTCCCTGAAAATAGGGAATTCAAAAATGTTGAAATGTAGTCTGAATAGGGATATCCAGGGTCTTCAGGGACAGAATTTATTCACAGCCTTCTTTTCCTAGTCATTTTCTTCACACAGACCTAGTCCTCAGTTGTATTTTCAACTAGGGACTCCACTAAACCCCCCTGGTGTAAGCAGAGGGACTCACTGATCCAGGGGAGACTCTGGGCAGGGAATCTCAGGGCAGACCCTCCCAGGGAGAAATGAAGGGAATGCTGCTCTCTGATTGGTCTAAAATCATCAGTCAGCAACATAGTACAATTGTTTGACACCAGGGGTGCCATGATGCTGTGCTGGGCAGAGGCTGCCCTGAACACTCTGCTTATATACCAGGGGTGCTGCCAACTCTCCCAGTGTCGTGATAAAAGCTTTTCAGGGATTTTCCCAGTACCTGACTTACATCTCTGTATACTGGTAGTTGATTGTTTTACTAACATAGCTAGTAACGTAGTATCTCGCATATAATATATGAAAACCCTTATTTAGGCCTCGTTTTGGATCCAGGATTTAAAACTTTCCATTTACATTAAAATAGACCGGAAATGCAAGGAAATAGAACGTTTTTGAGAAAACTGCCTTTTTTTGTGTAAAAAAGTATATAAAAGCTATTTTTGGTCTATTCCTCACATTCCTAGCCTTTGTAGCTTCCCTAGTGGCCAAATCCAGCACTAAAAATCCCGCAGGGAGGGCCCTTTCCCCTCATCTGCCCATATATAAGGTGTAGCATATATGAGAGGATAGAGCCTCTTTTATAATCTGACAAAAGTGTAAACATTTAATTTTATTACACATAAATTCAGGCTGTGCCTTAAAAGCCCGGGGGCACTCTCTATGTGATGTATGCACATATGTGCGGCTGGCAAGGGTACTTTTTCAAGGAAAAGTCCCTAGCAAGCCTCCAGTTTCAGCCACAAATGTCCCTAGCAAGGGTCTACTTTTGAGCAAAACTCTTCAGGGATTTCCCTGATTTCAGGGATTTATGTCTCAAAGCCCTGTACTTCCCTATACAAAACCAATGTTTAGAAGGGTTCTTATTGAGCATTTCAGGGATCTTTAGCTCCAGTGACTTTCATCCCAGAGTTTGTATTTCAATCACTGGGAGAAATGAGATATCAACGAAAATTGTGTTTTCTGTTCCGCCCATTATTAAATTTCAGGCCTTACCCACTGCCAAGGAATGTGAATGGATGATGAAATGATACAATCATTGATCAAAATCTCTTTGCAAAGAAGGGGGAAAAGATGAATGTTTCCATAGCTTAGAGACTAGAGGGTTTTAATTTGTTTAAAGGAAGGAAAGGTTAAGGAGTATCTTTATACACGTGGGAAATACCTGGACAAAGAATCCATTGGTAATGGTGTGGAACAGGAAACGACCCCTGGTGGGGAGTGTTTCACCTGTGCACTTTATACCTGTAAAACACTTTAAGGGCCACTAATACAGGAGTGTTTCATGCCCATTGGTTATCATTGCATCATGCCGAGCCTCTGAGTATGTATCAACCCAGTAGGGTCGGCATGTTGCAGAATGCAGCCCTGACGAGTTGGCGAGAAACCTTCTAGTCCTACTGCTTAAACATGTGTGGGGACACATCATTGAACCAATGTTGCAAAGTATCATAAATCCTCGCGTATAAGACGCGGCTTATACACCAGAATTATATTATGTCCATCCTATATGATTTAGTCCAGCTCAGGGTGTGTCTTATACATGAAGATTTTACACTATATAACAGTACTAAAATTACCAGAATTTGACCCCAGGTGCGTCACATAGGATTTAGCCTAATTATAAGTCAATGTGCGTCCTATTGGCCACTAGCTGGTGTGGAGCTGGTTCCGGCAACACACACTGATAAGAACTGATAGGATGGGACCATCATGTCCCTGGGAGTGGGTGTTAACCAGGGACAAGGTACCCATCATGGTATGTCTTATCAATGGGTTTTACCTAAACCAGCGAAATTCAAAATGGCGGCTCCACTAGGCCTCCATACTGAGTCCTATATTCACGGGGAGCCTCATACATGAAGATTTACTATACTTAATTTGTCAGGCCCTTTATGATTATGTGGGCGCGGACTAAACGTGAGAGTTCATGGTAATTTTAACTATATACCTGGAGATAGGCACCAGGGCTAGGCGTGCCCGAGGTATATATTCATTATCTATTGTCGTCATACCCAGCATCATTGTATACATATTTATGAATCCGGGTGAACTAGTACAAATTGTTAAAACATGTGCCACTGGAGAAGTCTTCCCCGAGAACTATAGCCTCACGAGGCTGGGCCAATTAGTTAGTGACTAATGACTGATGGTCTGTTGGGAGCAATAGGGGGCAATTGGTATATGTATTTGTGTAATGAATTGAGCCTGACATGATCATTTACGTTCATGTAGCATCACCCCCCCCCTCCTTCAAAGAAGAGTTCTGGCTGGAAGGTAAAGAAATATGAGTGTATTATTTGCATTAGTTAATGTTAAATCCTGCGTATAAGCCATGTACACCTGCATCTAAACCGCACCCTCAGTTTGTGCGCTGATGTGTCAGCCTAGGAGTGACCCCCACGGGGAGTGACGTGACTTTGGGGGCCCAAAGCGGCTCTAGTTGTGCATATTGGTGATTCTGAGCATTGGAAATATAATACCCCCAATATCTTGTATTATCTAACTATCTGGGCCTCAACTGTGCTTTTTTGCTCATAACCCCAGTGCGTTATCCAGCCATAACGCACTCTGAGACCTTTTCTTCGGCTTCAAGAGGCTGCTGGTTTCAATCTGGACATGTTAATAAATTGAGGAATATACAAAGTCAACTCCTCCATAGTTTTCCAGTTAAAACCGTTTAGGTTCAACGGGGAATCGATCCCCGGCCGCTGGGGCAGGAGGCGAGCTCGCTGTCCACTATACCAAGCCGACCGGTGGTAGAAATGAATCTATATCCAGCATTTGAAAATTTTTTCCCACATACCTGATGTTTGCAGACCTCGTTAGCATAGATTTCAATGGAGCCTGGTGGAGTTATTCACAGGAAAACATTGTTAGATATCCTATATGAACATGCCATGCCAAATTCCTCCATTTTCTTCGAAATAAATAAGAATCCATTGATTTTCCACATCGATACGAGTCGGGACCCGCCCCGTCCGGCCATTCCTTGCTCGACGCGTGGCTGACCTAGTTTTTACATCCGGGCACCTCCCCGCTCTGTCAACAAGAAGCAATGGCCGTGTACCGGGCTGTGTGCGTTGGATCGTTATGGAAAATCAATGGATTCTTATTTATTTATAAGAAAATGGATACAAAATGTAGGCGAACACCAACTAGAGATCGTATATTTGGCTGTGTTAGAAGTACAGAACTTGACATTATTGGATTATACCCGAAAAATGAGTGTAAAGGTGGAGGTATGTCGGACAGAACGACAACATGGCCATGGCGGGTTGGCAAAACTAGCGGATCGCATGCACTTACAAAATGTCTTCTCCTGGATTAATTCTTGGGTTATAAGGTAAGAAATTAATACAAAATGGAGAAATATGTTCGATAAACGCTTTAATGCATGTTATGGGTACGCACTCGTGGGTTTATGGGTTAATAATCCACTCGCCCTTCGGGCTCGTGGATTATTAACCCATAAACCCACTCGTGCGTACCCATAACATACATTAAACGCTTATTATATGATGACTAAAGGGCATATTGTTGCCCCAGCGCAACAAGGCTGTAACTGCTTCTCTGTCAACAAATTGTATTTAAAATGCAGAGCTTCCATGAGGTGATCTAGATACAGTTGGTAGTCTGTTGTTATGTATTGTATAGGATCAGTGCCACTTTTTTTATCGATAACATGGGTAGACACAAACGTCTTTAGCCAAAGTTATGAGCTCTTGATCCCTTGGCCAGCATTTTAAATTAGGGTTTACCTCTACGAAAATAAGGCCAAAGTGCCAAATTTCAAGGCGTCGCCCCACCCCTCCCTCTGGCTAAGGCAGTCCACTGGACCATTAAATCCATCTGCGTTACTTAAAAGGGTAAGTGATGTATGGGTAGGACTTCTCTATTGCATTTTATGATGATAAGACAATCCAGGAATTCCACACCTGGTAGTGGTGGGAGATTTATCAGAGTGTATATGAACTGTTTTGCGATGACAGGTTTGGCGCTTTACACACATTGTCATAAACAGTAATGATATGAGAATATTTGTAAACATCTAACACTTGATAAATATGATAAACCTTATCTATTGACAACTCCCTTCAATGTCGACAGGTGTTTTGAGTGTTGGTAAAGAAAGATATATGGTACACCTCGCATTTAAGTTCATAAACATATGTTACGGCCTATTTCATGACACCAAGGCAGACTTATATTAGCTAGAGAAGAGCATTATAAACTGTCAACAAAAGACTGTTAGAATGTATAGCACGAGTCCCTGAATCCTATAATGATATAGGTCTATGTGTCTGTAAATAGATTGGGTGAGAGGGGTGAGGTTCAGGGTTAGGGTTTTAAGGGTGTAAAGTATGATTTATGAACACATAAAGCGGAGTCAGAGAGAGTATGTACACTGACAGCCCAACCCTGTACTGACACGGTCACTGCTAATGGCTCTCAACAGCAGAGTTCCCACCTGTCATGGAAAGTCATGGAAAAAGAAGATTAAATCAATTTTTGCAAAATGTCTTTTAATCTTATTGGGGCAAAGTGTAGTTACACACAAATATTACCATTAAGCCCGTCACTGGTTGCCAGGGCAGCCTTGCTGCGCTGAATAGAAGCTGCCAAAGTTTGAAGTGCACCCGGGGGAGGCACTGACTCTTTGATAGTGGGTACCAACTGCGAAACTACAGCTCCCTATTTTTGGCCATTTCACAGCCCCTTAGAGTGTAGCTCAATTTTTACAGCCCCCTTTTTTTCAAGAAGTCTGATGACAGCCCTCTTTTTAAGGGCCTCTTCCCTGTAAACTATGGTTCTCTGACCAAAATATTCAGGAATCTCACCGCCCTTGAATGATTAGAAGGAATATTCAAGCTGCTTTCTTCCCATCCAAGTTATAATAGGTAAACAGCCTGCTAATCTCAAGATGCAATTCAGTTGACAGCCCCCGTTTTCCCCCCTCGCTGACACGTCGACAGCAACCGCTCTGCAGCGTCAGTACCACAGTTGGTACCCAAACCGGGGCTCATTGCCCCCATCGGGGGTATGCACCTTATATGAAGGGTAAACATTGTATACACTGCAAAAATGGTGTTTAGATTTTAAACATGTTTAGGTCTAAACACGTTTAAAACCTAAACACATAGGTCAGTTAGGTGTCTCATGGACTACACATTTAGGAAATGAACACTTTTATTCTAACTACATAAACATTTACACTAAACATGTTTAGATGTTTAGAGTTGAGACAGTTGAATAATAGGTGTTTAGATTTAAACATCAATATGTTTAGATACTTGGATGTTGAATCCACACTAGGTAGCAGCACTACCTTTGACTGGACTATCTGTACACAGTTATAATCAATTGTTGTCACAAATGTCCCCAAATCCCATGTTTATCATGGTTTCTTTTCATAGAATGTCATGTGAATAGAAAGGGCAATAGAAAATTGACTAGATTCACCTCATGCCACCATCGTTACCATAAAATAATCAATAAACTCCATGTCTGACACCTATTTGATGTTATTCTGGAATAGATAAGGCAATGTCCTTCCTGCCAAGCTGTTGTACTTTCTCAAGTCTCTCATTGTGATGCAGTGTGTAATATATCTACACATATATAGCTGTGGCTGACATCTTTGGAGACTTTGACAAGTAAATACCTGCTGATGCCCCCCCCCCCAGTAAATGAGAAAAAAAAATATATCTCTGTTTTTTAATGCATACATGTCTGCAAACCTTAACTCTCCATCAAATCATTTAAACATCTAAACACAAAAATTCTTAAACACCTAAACACAAAAATTCATATATCTAAACACAAAAGCTTTAACCTAAACACCTACATTTCTAAACACTTGAGCTAAGCACATTGTTTGGCTAAACATGTTCAGGAAATTAATGTGATTACAAAAACATTGCAAGAATATGTTTAGAATTGTGTTTAGGATCTAAACACAATTTTTGCAGTGTAGAATAGTACTAGATTGGCCAAAATGGGACCCCTGGTGGCCAGGCATAAACTAAGGGTGTTTCCTGTAGGCAGGGGTTCGTTGGTATCCTCATAAAAAACGCTTCAAAGAGACTGGAGTAGATTAAGAAAAAAAAGATGAAAAATGTACATGATGGCTTAGTTAGCACTGATTTATACCCAAGCCTGTAGTTTGTGTTTAAAGGTGCCAGGAATGATACCCTCTGCTGGGAATACCTGGCATGCCACATAAAGAAACAAGTCTGCTTCTTATGTGACTTTTAAACCTTGACTCTTAAAGGGCAGCATATGAAAGTGACTTTCTATGGATAATGTTTAAATTGCTCCATCTTTGTTCCTGATATACGAGATGTACAAAAGTCATAGTTCATTAAAGTCCATAAAATGCTTTTATTTATAAGACGCGTCCCTAGGCCAAACAAAATGCTGGGGCGTCTTATAGCTTTCTCTCAAGTTGGGGGTGCGTCTTATACGAGGGTAATTTTACTATAGAACAGTACTGGATTGACAAAAATCACCCTTAAAATGTGCGTCTTATACGCGAAAATGCATGTGCTAAGTTTGGGGTGCATCTTATACGCGCAGCGCGTCTTCTACGCGGGAGATTACGGTAATCTTCCCTCCTGAAAAAAAGATGCCCCCCATCGGGGCTATAGGGTTGGCATGATACACGCCTGGCTGCATTTAGGCATCATGCTGTCCAATAGGAATGATGCAGTAATGCATCGTTATCAGTGGGTTAATACCAAGGACATGTCCCTCGTATAGAGACAAAGCAAACAGGACACAAACACGTTACCACAGGAAACCAGAGGGAAATAACATTGGCATTCATTTCTTGATTGATTCCTCACAAACAACATAGTCTATCTATCAGAAAATCATTTTAATCATGGTTCCCTAGAGACGCTTTATTAAAATGGGAGAAAAACAATTATAATTCCTGGTGTGATATATTATAGCGTATAAGAGATTACTTGAATCGAATACTCATATAATACAACTGCTGATAGAACATAAGTGAAACGGAAATAAGAACCTAGAAAATTAAGTGACTGGAATTTGAAGTGATATGTCAAGTATTTTATTTGTTTGATGTTTGCCATGGTATTACTTCCTTACAGTAAAGGAGGTTACAGACCTATGCATCTTATAGGCAAGGGCTTTTTATCAAGTCCCCAAAATCACATTTTCAAGTCCCAAATACGAATGTATAGAATATTTCAAACCATACTTGTACATGTACATATGAATTCTCCATAACGCTTCTGCTAGTTCTTTATCAGTTATACATGAAGGGGAATTCAATGTTTCCACATAATGTACTACACATATCATTTTGGTGAATCTATTCCTGCATGTATTATTGCAGATATATCAAATGATTGTGATTTTATTTTTCAGACCAACTGTTCCCCATCGACATAGCCTCTGTGGAGAAGGACCATGACTTCTTAGACACCGACTCCATACAGTCACTCTTCAGGTAAGCAAGAGATCTCTTATATAAAAGAAAATAAATATTTGAATGATAGAGGTAGAGACAAAGAGAGAGAGAGAGAGAGACAGAGACAGAGACAGACAGACAGAGACAGACAGACAGAGACAGACAGACAGAGACAGAGGGTTAGGAAGACAGACAGAGACAGAAAGAGAGAGAGAGGTAGGCAGAGAGAGACAGACAGAGAGAGAGAGGAGGGGTTGGTCACGGCACGCTAACTATTACCATAATGCCCCGGGTATAAGGCATTTTTTCCCCGCGAGGATGAACCCTTAATTAATATAGAGTCAAGAAAATATGGGGTTGCGCCTTATAGTCGATGATTTTTTTTATAGTACTAGACCTAAAACACCCAGCACTTATTTTAGACCCTGGCACTTAAATGAGGTGCTAGCAAGAGGCCCCCAGGAGCTTGGTAAGATTGCCGGGGGTATTTTTGTTTTTGAGAATGGGGGCAGGAAGCCTGGAAAAGATGTAGGTGGGTTAATCAATGAACAATTCCTTGTAAATAGCATAGTACGAATACGATCAAAATTTTTATATGAAAAACAAAGTTCTTTGAGGGGGGTGGAATAATTGTATTAGACCTTGGGGGCATGCCTACCAGACATTGGGCAACAGGAAGGGCCTAGTGAAAACGCTGGGAAGGGGTTAATGAAATAGGTTAGTAAACAGAAAGAGAGAGCTAGAGTCGGAAATTCATTTGTAAACTGCTTGATAAGTAGATAATGGTGCAAAGGAGCCTTTCTGACCTAACAGAGATCCTTCGAGTTTTAGATTGCTCTCATGCTGTCAACGCATTTTCAATCTATTTTAAACCTGTATGACTGAAAGCAATGCCTTGCAAGATATAATCCGACAGCACCGTTCCTTACGAGAACTAACAGATTTTTTTTCTGCGAATGCGATCAAAACCTATATCACGCTTATAAATTAATTAAAACATTGAAGGGGGGGGGGGGCTTAGAATAGTTGCCGAATATTTCATAATATCTGGGCAACAGGAAAGGCTTAGACAAAGTAGTGTTATAACGCGGGGGAGGGGGCAATGAAATAGGTAAATATGTAGAAAGAGAGAGTCGAAAATTCATTTATGCATTGCTTAATGTCCAGGTTGAGCAGGAGTATAGAAAATGCCTTCTCAGTTCAATTTACACCTTTTTAAAGTGTATTTCCCATGAGATATCGTTGGAACCTTAAATCCCATGTCAAATCTTTCTAGATTAATGACACGCTGTTCTGCTGCCTTCAACAGGTTCTTTATGATTTTTAACCAGCAGGCCTGAAACTCTTGCAGCGCCCCCCCCCCCAAAAAAAAGTAATTTTTTTTCCCAAAATTCCAATGATATACTCTTGTGAATGTACCTCAACAACTGGATATAGGGGATTTAGTATGGGTATGGGTGGGAGCAGGGTGGGGGTAGGTGAAGCATGCAGCACGTGAAACAGATCAATATAAAACCATGAGTCATCAAAATACTCCATGTGCCCTGCATTCTCACACACTCAGCAGCACGACTAGACCTGGGTTAGGGCTGTGCTAGATTATGCTTAGAATGCCTATACTGTGCTTTGGCCATTTCGTACTGGAATTCCCATAGAGGTAAGACATGGAAATTATCCTAGACCTACACAACAGTAAGCTATGATTGTTGTTGTGTAGGTCTATGCCATTAATCACACCAAAAGCTGATGACGTTCATGAAATTAATTATTTGATAACTTCTTTCAAGGTGTCCACATTTTGACAACTTCAGGGGAGCTTCTATGGCATTATATGGTAATGGCTATTTTGGTCTGTAAGATATTATAAAGCCAATAAACAAAACAACAACAACAACTCTTTGATCTTTTTCATAAGATGTGTCAATGAAGTAATTTTTTTTAAATGTCAACATGAACCCCATACTGTTATAGGGGTTAATCTGGTGGGAAGCAAATCATCCCTTATCAGCTGCGCGTTTACGAGCGGGGTACTATCCCCTAAGACTACCAGAATATCCTAGTTACAACAAAACTCGGAGGAAAGTACCACAGGCATAGCGACACAGGACCCTCACCAAGATTTGACAGGAGGTCTATACAGGACTAGGCAGGGTTAGAGAAGCAAGAGGGGTGTTATTATTGAGAGGGTGCTGCCACCTCGTAAGGAGTAGCTCAGTGGACTCAGACCTGCCCATCCCCCACTCCTTATCTAGGCCTTATAATACTCAAACTAGGACTGATGAGGAATATAACTGAGTCAAGGAGAAATCAGTGGATTTATTATATTAGTGCTGTGTACCCCGTGTGTAATCTTAATATTTCAAATATCTCAGGAAAGCCCTTCACCAATGGATCAGGTAATAAGACCACAACAGACCGAGCTCTGGCCTAGATCAGTCTCAACAATGGGTATCCGCATTTTTCGTTTTGTGATTTAGTGGTACTCATTCCCCAGCCTAATTGAATGGAGTAATATCTCATGTATGTCACTCCTCGCATATAAGGCGCGCCATTAGCTAAAGGATAAGTGTATGCTATAAATTGCTTATGCTTTTCAGCAATTGAGTACTGTTCTATTACAAAAGGAGATGAATAAATAAGTAAATTCCATGGCACTATTACTTGGAAATGCCCCTCTAAAATTTGATTTCCACAGCTTCTATGATACCTCGATCCTCGTTGTTGCTATTGATCAACCTGTAATTAATAATCAACACTGAAAATGATATAATATCTATTTCTCTATTTACCTTTACAGACGGCTCAATACTCTCAACAAGTGTGCCAATATGAAGATTGAAGCACCACCCCGAAAATCAGTAAGAGTTCTAGTATTTATCTATTCATTTTAAAAGGAGAAATAAGATAAAGGACACTTCTTAAGGTTTAAAACATTCTCCAAGTGTTGACAGTAGCCTGGAACAGTAACTTCACGCGCGGCTGCACGATTCTTGGCTATTACCACAATATAGATTCCAATGATGAAGGCAGAAATAGTGCCTATTTAATAAGGTATACACGATGCTAAACAAACTGCACTTGTTAACCAAGAATGTTGCATTTAAACAAAAGGTACACGTAGATGCGTCATTGCACTTGTCATGGTATTTCTCAGGTACGCATCAAATTAACGAATTGACAATATAGATACAAATGTGCTGCAGATCCCAGGAAGGAGTCGATGCATTCCTGAAGGGTGGTCAATAAAAACCGATTATTCATTAAAGTGCACACCAATCTATCAAATGCAAACCATTCTATAGTTCCATGCGAAATCGAAACCAATCGATGTGATACAAATCAATGTATTTAGTAAATAATACAAACTGATCCATTTTAAACAATGCTAAATGATCCAATACAAAATGATCTACTTCAACTCTCAATACAAGCTGATATATTTGGTTTTTCAATACAAATTCAGTTCCTCAATATAAACTGATCTATTTAATTCCCAATACAAAATGATCTATCTAATTCTCAATGCAAACTGATCTATATCAATTTTTATATAAATTGATTTAATTCTCAATGCAGCTGATTTATCAAATTCTCAATACAAATGATTTATCAAATTCTCAATACAAACTGATGTATTTAATTCTCAATAAACACTGATCTATTTAATTCTCAATACACACTGATGTATTTGCTTTTCAACACAAACTGATATAATGTGTATTCTCAATACAAACTGATCTATCAAACTCTCAATACAAAGTGATCTATTTGATTCTCAATACAACTGATTCGTAATACAAACTGGTCTACGGTATATTGATTCTCAATACAAACTGATCTATTCAATATTGAATACAAATTGATATACCAATTCTCAAAACAAATCGATCTATTTCATCCTAAATATAAATTAAACTATTTGATTCTCAATACAAACTGATCTATTCAATATTGAATACAAATTGATATACCAATTCTCAAAACAAACTGATCTATTTCATTCTAAATATAAATTGAACTATTTGATTCTCAATACAAACCAATCTATTTTAATTCTCAATACAAACTGATCTATTTAATTCCTCAGGGGGATGAGTCTGATGAAGAGGAGCAATGTGCCCTAAGCGACAGGTGGCGCTTCCAGCGCAGCAGTCGACGCTGGTCCCGGCGAGATTTGGACGATCTTCTACCAGCGAGTTGTAACCAGCATCATCTTCTTCCTAACCCGGATGATAGCATGGATAAGTCAGGTCTGCGGTCATGTAGTTCACATGATTCGGTACTGACCGACACCGAGCCAAGCCTGACACACCTGGACGATAGTCCATTACTACATACCAGGTCTACTCATCGCCACGGCTCCGTCCCCGACTCCCCATCCTACGCACACCCCACAGGGTATTGGACATTTTCATATTATAGATCTGGTCCATTGATTCATGGAGAAAAGATTATTTTCCATTGGGTTAAAGATGGGTTAGGAGTTAACTCTCTCCAATACAAAAACTGCTATAAAGTATGAGTAGATTTAAAGATTCCCCAAAGTGAAGATGTGACTTATACACAGGTGTTTAACCCTGTAGAACAATAACAATTGTTCTAGTGGTTGGTGTGTGGGCAGCTCTTCAACCAATCCTACCTTAAATATATTAAACTAATTGAATACATTAAGCTATTAATACAATCCCTTTCTCTCACACTTGTATGGCAGCTTTTGCTAAGACAAAGAACATGATTCATGGTCGATAATTCTACATATACCATAGTACCTCACATATCTATAAGGCGCACCTCGCATGTATATACGTGTACAAGCCCCACCCGAGTTGATGCTATATAAGGTTCTCCTGGAACCACATTTTGGGAATTTTAGTGCTATTGTGGGCACCCACAATTTCGGTGAATCCTATAAGGTGCCATAAGGTTCCATCCTCATAAAGCTATGTCTTATATGCAAGGTTTTACGGCAGCTGCCATTCCCATGTAATAAGATATCAGATGAATAATTCCAGGTATCCTTAGTGGCATTCTATAATCACATACTGTGCTGCTGCCAAACGCATAATCACCTACAATAACATGTAGTACCTTAGATTTCATCCTGGTTGATAAAGTGAGCATTGTGTATTGTGTTGAGTAGGTAATTTTCCACTTAATCAGTTACTCATATCTCAACTTTCTTAATTCAATCCCTCTGGTTCAAACATCTCCTTTGTTCCATAAATAGAGATGCCATGTTACCAGGAATTCGCGCTTTTCTTAAGATATTTCTCTATTGAATAATCGGCGAAAATGTGACCTAAGTTTTTTCTTTCTCAGCAGTTGGCATCTCTGCATGATAACTCGTTTTAAATAAGTTTCCAAATAAAATCATAGAGGCAAAGAATTAAGTTAAGTAGCAAAAAACATGTTGCAAATCTTGAGACCCTTCATCAGGTTTAGGTTTATTTTGACTTCGGAAACTAAGTTTACTTTGGAGACTTTTCAGACTTCTGATCACAATACAGTCCTCAATATGTTACTAGGAAAATTCATCCTCCCTTTTCTCTGTGAATGGAAACTTTCTTCTTCTATAGTAAAGTAAAGGCTCACTGAAACCTGATTGTATTGGCAAGTGCCCTGGTTAATCAGTTCCCTTCATTGTAATTGTTTTGATTTGCAATCTGCACGTCTAGGTGATTGTAAAATTTACAACCCTTGTATTGTATAATTATCTTAACAGAGTTAGGATCACCTTAGAGCTAACAGAATCTGTTAATACAGTCAAGATTGCCAAGAGCCAAAATGACAGTCTAAATTGCCCAGCAAGTCCAACTTGGTATCAAATATAGAAACCTTCCTTTTTCACATTGTGAGACACTGATTTTGTTATACATCACAAATATTAAATTTGAATTCAACCTTGTTTCCTTGACAGTGGCACAACATTACTAGTACCCCCACCTGGTGGTAGCACAGAGAAGTCGGAAAGGCGGAGTATGTCCCCTATCAGTCCCCGGTTACGGCGAGCAGCCAGTGAGAGATTCCGTGGAGCCAAGATCTTTCTAAAGCGTATTGAAAGCTTCAAGACGAAGAAGAGTAAGAAAAAACCGGGGACATCAGGGGCGGGAGGCAGAGTGGAGATAAGTGGGCCTGTAGTGGTGGACTCTTCGGCCTTCCAGGAGCGCATGGACAAGTTAGGGTGTGTGGACATCAGTCCAACCTCTGAGGTACCTCCACCATCCTCACCCTTCTCAGGGGCAGACTTATTAGGTGTTCGCCAATCACAGTGCTCACCGCAAATCACTGGGGACCTTTCCCCGAACACACATTCACCTCTTAGACTTTGTCATTCCAGTGCCTCAGGTATCGGGTCTGAGCCAGTGCACCAGCATTTAGTGTTATCGAAACAAGCATCAGCTTCTGTTGTTGGTGGGTCACTGTCACCAGCAAATAAACGTGATGGAAGGGTCTTCCTTGACTCGAGTAGTTCTTTCCCGAGTGGGAGTTCAACACTGAGTGACTCGCACTCTGAAGACCCTCTTCATGTCCTGGAGCAACTTGCCCCTCTTGCAGGTGCTGCCAACCCCACTAACAGCGGCCATCGCAGGAACCACAGTAGTTCAGACATCATGGATATGTACAGTAAAGGGAATAATAACCCTGACCAGGAGCTAAAACAAGGCTCCTATCCTTTATTAGTGTCTAACGGATATATTGATGTCGGTAATGGTTCTCAGATCAACTACCGAACGGGTAGTTTCAACATGGGCAATGAAAGTGAGGATTACAAGGAAGGGATTATTAAACGGACAACCGCCAAGCGAGCAGTTGCTGACAGCAGTGGCTCTTCGCCCCAACACCAGGGTGCAACAGGGTGTTCGGGGGACACTAATGGGGGTCAGAAGCAAAGGGAGAATCGACTAAGTGTATATGATAATGTACCTGTATCAGCAGAGAACGCCAACGCTCAGCATGAACTCGATATGATACTGCATGACCTCTTCGAGAATATCAATGGACTCAGTCAGAGCCTTGGCCAGAGCATGAATGGTGAGTAGGATGCTTTCGTTCTTAATGCTATTTCTTCTTTCATTACTTGATTCTCAAGAGATCTCGATCAGGCTCAATCCCGGGCACCGTGTTATGAAACCTTGATTGTACACAATCATGGCCACCGTGTTATGAGTGAGTGTTCACAAAGAAATAACTGACCTGCTTTTCTTCTTTTGTCTAATAGCCAATGGAATTGCTTTAATTGTGGCATGTGACCTGCCTAAGCCTGAAGGTGGCAAAATTGAATTTACCTGGGTCATTTGGAGTGTTGGAGAACAAAAAAACTCATCTCTTGACATTACTTTTGTACTAAATGCTCTACTTGTGTTTTCTCTTGCTCATTTTTGATATGTGCAAAAGCAATTCAAACTATTTAAAGCATATTCTTCGTATCCCTTTCATATTCTTATCACAGTTAGAAATCATAGAGATCCTCAGGAACATCCAAAAACTGCAATTCAATACCCTGTAGTAGGGCTGACACATTGGATGACTGGTAGAGGATAATCATAATAATCCAGTGTCCTGGGTTCAAATTGGAAGTTCTGCCATACGATCTATATCATTTGAAACGCAAAATTTAATTGTCTGTGAATCTCCTGATTTAAGTTCTTTGGGATTCTATGTGGACCCTGCAGGCGAAGTTGTAAAATCTCACCAAAAATGGACCCAACCGCTTCATTGTTATTTAAGGTCGACCTTTCTTGCTGCATGGTTGTGATTATGACAGCATATCTTTTGATCCTATGTTGAACTCAATGTTTCTGTAAGACTTAGAATTTCTACTTTGAGACATACCATCTCTTTGACCTTATCTCTCGGGCAGACTGGAACTATCCTAGGGGCGTACATATGATATTGCGCAGATGTTTATCTTATTTGATACAGTACTTTTAGGTTAGCAGGTACAAGAAAAGTGTGAGTCCAGGTAATATACCATGACGTCCTTTGGGAAACAGGTGGTACTGTCATTGAAAGGTGACCAGTTGTGGTGGAGCCGTGGAGAATGTGGAGATTATATAGAAAATAACAAAAATTTACACCCTTAGGTCCCCCCTCACTTTTTGGGCTGCTCCTTCCCCACTGCAGGTGTTCAATAAGTACAAAACATCTTCTCTCAAGAGACGCTAAAACATACACCACAATTCTGGGATTTAAGCATTTTTTCCACTGCCGTCGGTCAGGCTATTGTCGGTAATCCAAAGATATATATAATATTGCAAAAGTATAGAAAGAATTGGTCGGTCTATCAGATCACCTGCCCAGTGGTGGAAATAATCTCGAGCCAGAGTGCTTAACTCAATACCGTCCTCAGAAACAGGTTTTGATTTGCTATATACCATAATAGAACATAGGAAATTATAGTAGAACACCAGGAGGAGAGCCCAGTGCTTAGGCGCCACCTTGTAGCAGACTAGAGTATGACCATGTCTGACAGAGCTAGAAGGCAAGGAAATGGTCAAAGTATGACACAGTGGAGACATCATGTGAGTGGCATGGGAACTAAGCAAACATGAAATGTACCAGAAATGACTTCACTGAGCTCATATTAGTGGTAATTGAAATATCTTTCTCACTCTCTAGGAGTGGTGCTCCAATGTTCTCTACTGCACCCCCTCATACATTAGACATTAAAATAATTTTCACAAAAAGTAGATTTAATGGATCTCAACTCAATTATTTTTATGAAATGCTCAAAGTTGACCTTTAGAACAGCCCATTATCAACTGAAACAGGATGGATTTCTCCATACTGATACATTGAAATGCAGCTAACCTGGACCCATTACATAGAGTGAAGTATATTTGATGTAAATGTATCATAGGATATTTGACACATGTGTTAATATAGCAGAATTGAAGTATTTCCTCAGGCATACTGAGCTATACACACAAACATGAATGTTACAGTTGCCACAAGATGGCGCTGAAGCACTGGTCACCCCCCCTGGTAGAACACTGATCACTGCCTGTGTGTCAGGGTTGAGCCGTGGGACCACTGCCCTCGACCTGCTGTCCCCAATACAACTATACCCAATCCTGACCGTTCCGCATTTTAGGGAATAAATACCCCTCTTGCACAAAACTTTAGGCATGATGGTCCCAATTTTCTGGGGAAGATTATTATGCAAGGTACCTGCCTACAATTAAGTATACAGTAACAAGCGGGCAAAACTACTTTTACCCAGTGTCCCTCTAAACCAGCGACGACTCACAGTAGTGGTCAAGTTGGGGCCAGCTTGCACTATACCCTGTAGTGTCTGTCTCAGAGGCCATACACTGCCTGCCCCGCCCACTTGCTGCTGCTAGTTGTCCTGCGCACTAGGCAGTCCTTCTGCTGCTCACCTGCAGCCTGCCACCACCCACCCACCCACACTCACACACACTCACACACAGTCCCATACTAAGACACTACACCAGCAGGCAGTAGGGCAGACCAGCACTCACCCTCCAACCAGCATGTACTACTCTGCTCTACTACCACCTCACAGCCTTGACCAGCTATGATCGGTGCCACTGGTAAGTCTGTTGTTATTGTAGATTATACCTATAATGGATAGTCCCCTACCCTCATATACATAAACTGCTCAGGATCAGGATTTTCCACTGTGTCCTTCACTCCTTGGGGCAAACCCGAGCTGCTCTGTCAGCCATACTGTGTAGTGTGTGAGCAGGTGTTGTGTTGTATGTGAGCACATAGGATTGCTTTAGGGCAATGAGGATCTACATTTTAGTATCAGCTCATAGATGTGATTACCTTCATGGTTAGATTACAGTATTTAAGGGGCTGGATATTAGGGAGGGGCAAATCAGCCTGATGTGTCCATGCCATGTAGTGTCAACAATATCAGGCCGCCATATGGGTTCGAGCTGGTTATCCACGTCGTAGATGTTGGCAGCAGGAGGAGCAGCAGCCATCCCACCATGTCTTACAACAGCCCTGTCACTATCTGTCCCACCATGTTTTACAATGGCCCTGTCACTATCTGTCCCATCATGTCTTACAGCAGCCCTGCCACTGTCTGTCCCACCATGTCCTACAGCAGCCCTGTCACTGTCTGTCCCACCATGTCTTACAGCATTCCTATCACTGTCTGTCCCACCATGTCCTACAGCAGCCCTGTCACTGTCTCTCACACCATGTCTTACAACAGCCCTGTCACTGTCTCTCACACCATGTCTTACAGCAGCTCGTGACTGTCTCTCACACCACGTCCTACAGCAGCCCTGTCACGTTCTCTCATACAATGTCTTACAGCAGCCCTGCCACTGTCTGTCCCACCATGTCTTACAACATCCCTGTCACTATCTGTCCCAACATGTCTTACAGCAGCCCTGCCACTGTCTGTCCCACCATGTCCTACAGCAGCCCTGTCACTGTCTGTCCCACAATGTCTTACAGCATTCCTATCACTATCTGTGCCACCATGTCCTACAGCAGCCCTGTCACTGTCTCTCACACCATGTCTTACAGCAGCCCTGTCACTGTCTCTCACACCATGTCTTACAGCAGCCCTGTCACTGTCTCTCACACCATGTCTTACAGCAGTCCTGTCACTGTCTCTCATACCATGTCCTACAACAGCTCTGTCACTGTCTCCTCACACCATGTCCTACAGCAGTCCTGTCACTGTCTCCTCACACCATGTCCTACTGTCCTACAGCAGTCCTGTCACTGTCTCTCACACCATGTCTTACAGGAGCCCTGTCACTGTCTGCCACACAATGGCCTACAGCAGCCCTGTCACTGTCTGTTACACCATGTCCTACAGCAGAGCTAACTGTTATTTCAATTGTTGGGCTCTGGGTCTACACATCACATATTTCACACAAGCACCATTATTGAGTATTAGAAAGAAGTAATGCTGGCAAATCAATCAATGTAAAAGAGGATGGGGTTAAAACCTATCATTGAAAGGTCAGTAAGCTCCAAAGCCCTTGTACTCTTCGCGCTCATTTGAGACTCTTGCTTATTTGAATACTCTTTGCAGCACATATTAATTGATTTCAACACTACTTGCCCCTGGCACTTATTCAAGACTGCTACTTTTCTGGGTCATTAAATTGAAGAAAACTGTATAAGCACCTGGTCCCTTAAAAGGTCAAGTGCGGTAGCTGTCATGCAACTATTGCTAGAGTAAACATCCTTTCTTGCCTGACCACCATTGACCCATTAAGGGCTGCTGATGCAGGAGTGGGACATTCCCATCGGTCGTCATGGCCAATAGGGCCAAAAAAATATTGTAAGTTTCCGGTAACATGCTCCAAAAAGTTGAGGTAGGTAGGTCGGATTTTTTATTTTATTTTTTATTTATTTTTTTTTGGCTGACAAGTTTTGGCCTATTTATTGAATTGTTATTATTGATAACTACCCCCTGGATGATCCATGTCATCCCTAACACCAGCCAAACCTTAGGATCTCGGGCAGAAATGCTGGATTCCATATTTTAACCCAAACAAAGCCTCAAAATATTAGAAACGTGAAATTATTATGAAAATAATATGGAAAGATTATGAAAAATATGAAAAAATATGAAAATGATATGAAAACTTTCTCAAAAAAGTCTGAGGTCGGCCCCCTTTTGCTGAGGTAGGTCGGGTGACCGGAAACAAAACTTTTTTTTTTTGGCCTAGGCATGATGCATTAATGCATCAGCAGCCTAAAGGGTTCAGGACATAGCCGGGGGACATGGCAGTCTTATTGCTGAGTTAGCTGTAATATGAAGCATTCTCTGTGAGCCCCCTTTAGCACTGCAATCAATGGTACCGTAATCTCCCATGTGTAATGCGCAGAGTATAGCGAGCTTGTGGGTGGCACAATGGGCCTAGCCATTGCTTGAGATGAACCACAATGTGACTACCAGGTGTGTCTGATAGGATAAGCCTCAGCTGGGGGTGTTTCGCATGTGACTTATAAGGGCGGGGGGGGGGTAACAGCACTGATGGTATTGTTCCCATTTATCCTACATAGGCACAGCATCTATTCTGGCCTTCTTCGGGAATAGCAATATATTTCAATTATTCTTTCACATTGGCCATATACAATAACAAATCATCTCTTCCTTGATGTTGCTATTTTAAAAGTTTTAGGAAAATGTCTTGAAAATGTTTAATCAGTGGGTGCCACCTGTCAACAACATGTCTAGCAGAGAAATAAAAGGAGGAAGATCAAATACAGGTCTCTATAGTAGGTCTCTATAGTAAACACTGGTTTGTTGTTCAAGAGATACCTTGTTGACTTCCTCAGAAGCTTAAAGATAAGAAATTAATTCACGACTAGCTCAGGGATTAGGCACAGTCTTAGCAATGTTTGCTTGCCTAAAGGCACTTATTAATAGCAGAGACAGATCAGGGATTGATTGAAGCCTGATTTTAAAGGAAGATGTAGAACTTTGGCATTGACAACAGCCTAGGAACACAGTATAATAATAGGAGCAGCAGCAGCATCAGAGCTACCTGTACACATATCTGCTGACCACTGAGGCTGTTTGTCTCCCGGCCTTAACCCTCAGCCACCCAAACCTGTCTCAGGTGTGGGAGGAATTAACCTTCTCTCCCCCGTGCTACATCTGTAACCATATGGATCTGCCTGGTTATTATAACCTTGTTGCCAGGTATGTTTACATAAGTAGACCTACATTGTACTGATACGGATGCATCTGTGATACTCTATCATTTAGGAATCTATGGTTACCCTATCCACAAGGTACCTTTGTATCCATGGTTCTATGGTTACCCTATCCACAAGGTACCTTTGTATCCATGGTTAGCTATCATATAGGAAATCTTTGTATCCATGGTTACGTATCATAAAGGAAATCTTTGTATCCATGGTTACCTATCATAAAGGAAATCTTTGTATCCATGGTTACCTATCATATAGGAAATCGATGTATCCATGGTTAGTTATCACATAGGAAACCTTTGTATCCATGCTACATTTTATATTGATGGTAAAGTCAAAGGAATCAATCCTGACCTTACTCTTGAGCAACCCCCTATGTTCTTGCCTGGACATGATGACCTTTCCGTTAAGGGGATTTCCTATCATGGCATTGTATACAGGTATTATTATACATATCCAGGGTAAACGGAAGCCACTAGGCAGTATCAAAAAGAGGGATTGTGTTGAGACGGGAAAAGCAATGATATAATCAAGATAAAAGATTATATGCAGTAGGTCAAATGTGGTAATTGCACCTTTTCCCCTATCTGCCCCAATCATCCAGGGGGAAAGACGGGTAATCCAGTTGTAAGGGGCATAAATCCCCTAGTAAACCCTTACCTCAGCTGCTACAAATGTATCAGACATCAGTTCTGATCAACAACTTTCCTGTATGACCATAATAGATAGATCTGCTGCATTGCCGTTTATGTCTTTTGGCTTTAGAATGTCTATCCCGGGGGGGACACTGACTCTATGTAGGTCACTCTCAACAGCCGCCCTACCTACCTCTCCCAGTGATCTTGAAAACTGACCGCCCTACTTGACTGATAAGCTAGACATTGACTGCCCCCCCCCTTTTTTCCACAATCCCAAATATTTACTGGACTGCCCCCTCCCCCTTCAAGCCTTCACCCTATTGTACTCATGTATTTTGTATGGATCAGAATCTTTCATTGTCAAGCACTGCATCTTTTTATCACTTTCATGCCCTCATATACATGACATGGTATATAAGCAATACAGTCCTTTTGGGACCTAAATGGAATTCCACCGCCTAGGCCTGGCTTCACTATACAGCAAGATGTCAAAGTGCTTACCTTCTCCACTTCACCCTCTTCAATTCCAGGAATGGTATCACCAAATCTAATAGCATTTCCTCACATTTAATCCTCGAATAGTGCTCTTTTACCCTTCCCTTGTTATTCAATAAGTATCTGTCTAAAATTATGATATTTTGGATAAAAGTGCTGAGCAAATGTCCAGAATTTCGTTTTCTTAGTTGGCACCATGGAACCGGAAGTAGAACTCACTTCACAACATACCTCCTTTGACTTTTGTACACAGAACCATAAACAATCGATGTTCTATATAGTTCTAGACAATTTGCACCCCTACAGGACCAAGGGCTACTTAATAAACCTTCGAATAACGAAAATAGACCATAATATTTCAAATATATCGAATAGAATTGATCTTTTTTACATTGAAAGTTTAAGGACTAAGCTTCCCTTACTTCCAGTGACCATGTCTGTTGTTTCCCTATTGAGATCTGATGGGAATCCACCGCCCCCCTTTTTTAGGATCACCGCTCACGTGAGTCGGGCTGCAGTCGATATCCATTTCATGGGCAAGTGCCGCCCCCCCCGGATGTCTATATTCCTTCCCCTTTGCCTAAGTCTTCCCAATTCCCCTTCCTTCTTTTTTTTGTCACCCAGTTAATGGCAATATTCTGTAGCATTTACCTTCCACCAATTCCTGCCCTTATCCCAGCCCCCTGAGGCTCCTTGTATCTGCCTTGCTCACTTGTTGTAAGTTATTGGCAAGGTGCCATTTCTCTCTCCTACTACTATAGCAGCAGTAGCAGCAGGCAATATGGATACTACTGCAGCTGCTGTTATTGCTGCTACTGCTGCTGCTGTCATGTCCTCTGTTTTGTTTGCTGCTGCTCTTGCTTCTGCCTTTTCACTGTCCTACGCGCACATCACATTGCCCAACCCTCCTTCTTGGTGCTAGTCTTCACCTGTAGGGATTTGTTCGATTAACTGGGATTTCTAGGGATTTGTTTGATTACATAGATACAGACCCACCCCTGACCCTTTGCCCCCCCCCCACCTTGGGTCTGTGTCTGTGCCCCATCCCCAGCTTCTGTTGCTATCATCTATGTAGGTCATGAGTAGGAGGGGAGTTGACATGTAATGTCTTATCAAGTTAACTCTTCCATATACCGATGTTGTGGGAGGCCCAAAGACACAGCCATTAGCTCAGCCGGTTACCAGCGCATCCTTACTGATAGGAGTTATCAGATGGGTACCAGTTGACCCCAGTGGACAGGTCTGGTGTTGATAGAGGGCATTATTCCATTAGGTGATAATTCATCTGTTTAGATGGGTATCGGGCTGGCCCTATGTATATGACCTCGGTGGTAAAGATTACAATAAACGGCCTTATCCAATCCATGGATATATCCGCCATGATGTGCCAATGCAAGCGCTAATATAGTGACAATGAATAGGCGTAGCAGCAAGTTCACTGTAACATCGTGACGGCAAAGGGCCTTGAACCCGAGGGAATATCAAAAGGTCAAATTCTGAACAGGAGGTTATTTCTAAACAGACCTCTGAAGCTCGTAGTCAATATAATTCTAAATCTGCCATATCTTATTGGATGACAGTGGGCAATGACCAACGATTGGCCGAGATGATAATACTTTATGTCATCAATTACGCACACTAATAATGAGATTATATGTGTAAGCCGGTAATGGCATCTTAGGAATGCCACCAACTACTTTGAGAAGTACAGAGGTCATTTCAATATCTATGATACCCTCAAATCGTCAACAAAGCAACTGTGTACTGCTCATCGTAACCTACTCCTCTACTAAATTCTATGTACATCATTACATATCGACCAAATCTTAGGGCAGAATGTAAGGCTTCGTTTTAGTGAAATTAGCACCTGTGATATTAGTCTCTTATGAAATACCCTCCCGCTCAGGTAAGGAGTGTTATAGAACTCTCAATGAGATAATAGGGCTGAAAAGTGTCACATACATACTTATCAACTCGTTAAACCTCTATGCACTGAACTGGGGCTTTGTTACAAAACAATGTTAATTAGTACTCTATTTTGTAAGAGAGAGATAAGCAGCAGTTTAGGTCTGAACAAGTTGCCATTTCTTTACTATATGGGAGAGAGAGAGAGAGAGAGAGAGAGAGAGAGAGAGAGAGAGAGAGAGAGAGAGAGAGAGAGAGAGAGACAGAGAGAGACAGAGAGAGAGAGAGAGACAGAGAGAGAGACAGAGAGAGAGACAGAGAGAGAGACAGAGAGAGGAGATACGAGACGAGAGAGAAAGTAGAGAGACAGAAAGAGAGACCTCCACGTTAAAAAGGCCCCTGAGTCATAGTATTCTGATGCAGCCTAGTGGCTCTTTTCAGTGTCCCTGCCGACAACACAGACGTCATAGATCTGATTTAGCCGCTATGTTGGTATATTATGAGAAGCCCCTGCGGCGCATATAGCATACATGCTGTGGACATTTTGGTCAGCCAGTATGATAGTAGTATATGGGGAGTGGGCTTTGTGGTAGGCCTATAGAATAGTAGTATATAGGGAGTGGATTTTGTGGTAGGCTTATAGGACAGTAGTATATGGGGAGTGGACTTTTTGGTTGACCTGAAGGACAGTGGTATTATACGTATGTGGACAGTTAGTTGTAGGCCTATATATTACTGTACTACATGGACTTAAAACCTTAGAATAACCAATATGAGGTTAGTGTATCGAGGATTTCACATTGTATTGAGAATAGCATCAAGACGCTCCATCAGTCTGTGCCAATCTTAGCAAACTGTCCTAGTTTCTGAGAATTGATTCTATTTCCGACTCATTTCATGGTTAAGAAATTGAGAGAAGCACGCAAAAAAATGTCCACGGAATTGGGGCTTTAAAAAATGGTACGAGCAAGCATAATTTGAACGTTTCCTTTCTTTTCTTTCAAATTTTTGCTTTCAAATATGATTTCTTATGATGCATAAGAAATCATATTATCATCTCTTGACAAGAATTGCTAAATAGGCTGAGGAAAATGCTCTTATGCAATTAGACGAGTGAATCCATTTACAAGATTTTTCTTTTCAAAGGAAAAGTAGTATATATTCTCGAAATGGTGAGTTTGGTCCCTAAGTATTTTTTTTTTATTTTTTTTGTGTGTGGCCTAAGCAGGGTTGTGCTACAGGTATACAGGTAAACTTCCACCTGTGTATATCACACCTGTGTAAGTTGCACTGACCTGATAACTATACACAGGAGGGAATTCTGCTGATGACTCATTACTCTAATGATAGACCGCTTATAGGGATGTAGTAGATTAATCTATAGTAGCAGACATCTTGTCACCCAGAACCGACCTTAGTGCTACTGCAGTACCTTATACGTGGGGATGGGCCCCCTATGAGCCTTATAGAACCTACCCAAAGTCAGGTGTGCCTTATATATAGAGTATTCCTTTACATCGACTTAGTATAGAGGTGCTCAGAATTATATCTCAAAAGTGTTCTGTAGAACATAATAATGGATCAACATGGTAAAAGGTACGCCCACGAGGGGGTGCGCGGGCATACCTTTCACCATGTTGATCCATTATCATTTCTGCAACTCAGGGTGCGCCCTGTATGCGAGGTGCGCCTTAGTATTATGGGTTAATACGAACACGTTATAACAGTGGTATGAAATGCTGGCTGGGCTGTTTGCCACACTTCAATGATGCATCATGCTGACCCTCTGTTGGCATCATGCTGCTCCTCCGGGAGTGCATCATGCTGCTCCTCCGGGAGTGCATCATGCTGCTCCTCCGGGAGTGCATCATGCTGCTCCTCCGGGAGTGCATCATGCTGATCCTCCGGGAGTGCATCATGCTGATCCTCTGGGAGTGCATCATGCTGACCTCCGGGAGTGCATCATGCTGCTCCTCCGGGAGTGCATCATGCTGACCTCCGGGAGTGCATCAACGCTGTGCATCAGCCCTTGTGAGTAGACTCGCTAGGGCTGCAATCATGCTTTAATATGACCAAAGGGAATGTTTGGCCTTTAAATGGTTAAACATTTTTGACATCACTGTGTAAAAATAGCAATTGGGTGAAAGAGATATTATGAGACACTGAGGGTCTATTTCTATAGAGCTTACGTGACTAAAATTCCCTCCCCACGTCTGTCTCAACTTGCTGCAAATCAAATATACCAACTTGATGACTAACTGGGAAAACAACTACTCGTATTTAATAATCATCAATGATAAAATGCAGACTAGGGTATCCATATTGAAAGAGATAACCAGTTACCAGCGGAAACACCCACGGTAATATGACCCTTTGAGGACTGCTAATCCTAATATGCATTATGTCCAATGGTTAGAAGATGCACCGATGAAGTGATGATGAGTCTGCTCACAAGGCCTTCATTTGTGCATCATGCCGACCCTCCATCTACGAGAAACCGAACAATGTAGGGTCAGCATGATACCTGGATGTAGCCTTGGTGAGTAACTCACCAGGGCTGCATTCATGCATCATCACGACCAATGGGTATACTGCATTATTGCACTGGCAGAATTTAAAGGGTTAACGTTACCAGCGGAAAGTCCCATGGGAGGTTAGGTGGTGGTTCGGGGGGGGGGGGGGGGTAACCAAGGGCGGGGTTAACCTCTCCTATGTTCAAACTTCAAAGTGAGTTTCAAATGCCAATAGTGCAGGTATATACGTCGTGAGTGGCACTAAAGTTGGGATTCATATCATATCTAAAGCTCCAGGAGATATACAAAGCAGGCCCAAAGAGGCATGCATCGCAAGGTGAGTGAGATAGGGTAATTACACTTGTTAGGGAAATGTCACTGTTTGATAGCTCAGGTAACCATGTTTCTGGACATAAATATATAGGTGTCCAATGAATCTCTCCCAACGTCCTCCTGTCCCCCCTTGTCATATAATTCTCTCTCAGTTCCTAAGTCGCCGGTACCACCTTTAGCAATGGTCGAGCCAATTGAACATTGCTATATATTTTACTTGGCCTATATAACGTATAGAAGCTCTCATTGTAACCCAAAATAATTTCGCTCACATCAAACTCACATAGTCTTAAACCCAAATACTGGATATAAAACAGTGTAATGAATGTAGCGTTATAAGGTACCCATAATTAGTCATGTGGCCAGTGCAATGTTGAACCTTTAAGGGCCACTATTGGAAGTGTTTCATAGCAATTGGTCCCCATGATGCACCAATGAAGTGCTGGTGAGTTTGCTCACCAGCACTTCATTGGTGCATCATGCCGGGAGTGTATCAACCACATAAGGTTGGCCAAACATAATGTATCGTCCTGGCACGTAACCTGTCAGGCTGTGTCAATGCATCATGCCGACCAATAATTCCATGCATGAATCAGCAGCCCTTAGCGAGTGATTATTTGAACCCCCCCCCCCCCCCCCCACTGTTAAAGATGATCACTCCTTAAAGGGTTATGGTCATGAAGGACCTTTGTCCTAGGTAATATATCCAGACAGAAATATCTAAGATTCTGCGTAGCATGAGTCCTAGGCCTACTTTGAATATGAAAACGGCATGAATCTTAGTTATGAAAGATTTGGACATAAGATAAAATGTCATCTGTCTATATCAATGTCATCTGAGGCAGTTCCTATATAGACCACTTTGAAGAAATGCTCCGTGTGGCTTTCCTCTGGGGCCTCACCAAGACCAAGAGAGGAATTCCATTATACTCTTTTCTGTTCTGTTTATATATATACTTTCTATTCATTGTATTAGGTAAGAGGTTCATATGAGGATATCAAGAAGCTATCACTGATCTAATATCACAGTTAGATTGACGTCATAGGACCACAAGCCTCGACCCGTGTTTGTATTCTGAATGTATGTATCTATGTATCTATACTGAAAAAGTCAGGATGCTGCATATATAGTATGACTATTACTTTGAATATCGGCTCAGCATGGTTGCTCAAGACATGGGTTTTACTTATAGAATTCCTTGACATAAGATTAGATGTCATCCACATAGATGGCATATGACACAGTTCCTATGGAACCCTTGTGACGAGATGCTCTGCGTTGCTTTTGATCCTTTTGGGTCTTACCAAGGCCAGGAGGGGACTTTATTCTGGTAGGCTCATAGTTGTGTCTATGTATATAAACCTTGTGTACATGGCATGAGGTACGACATTCATATGATAATACCAAGAAGCTAGTACTGTTCTAATATTACAGTTAGATGAATGTCACCGGAACACAAGGCACCAAGCCTCGGCCGGGATCTGTATTCCGAGCTATCGTAATACCTCGTGTATAAAACGCGCCTTATACATGAGGATGGACCCCTGGCGCGCCTTATAGAAGCAGAATATTTTAGGGAAAGTTTTTCACAAAAAAGTTACCAATATTCCTATGAAACATACACAGTGTCAGGAAAGGATAGGGGAAGCCATGAGATGGCCATAGATCTTTGAATTTCGAAAATCCATTGATTAGAACAGTAGTTACGATATCTTTTTTTTTTTCTCTAACATCTACAAAGTCTGGGTGCGCCTTATACGCGAGGTGCTGCATATGAAGTATGAATATCAACTCAGCATAGGTGCTCAAGTCATGGGTTTCACTTATAGAACTCCTTGACATAAAAAAAACATCCTCTGTTTAGATAAAATGTCATCTGACGCAGTTCCTATAGTCCCCTGTGACGGAATGCTCTGTGTGGCTTTCCCCCATAGCATCACCAAGGCCAGGAGAGCAATTTATTCCGAAAAAGGCTGTTTACGCTTATGCCTTTATATGGTTGTAGACACTCTATAAAGTGTTTTAGATGCAAGGTTGATTTAATGATAGTGATCACAGAGACCTGGACGGCACCAGTATACCCAAGTGAGATGTAGCCCTATTGCCCCCAGCCTCGGCCAGCATCTATCCTACGGCGTAGTGATACCATGATACCTCATGTATAATGCGCATCCCGCATATAAGATGCTTTCAATTTAAGTAGATGCTAGTAGGCAAACCTGGGGCTTGATGTTGGACAGTTTAGTAGTTTTTTCTATAATCTATATATTCAAGAAGCCCCAGGTGGCAGTACCATGGTACATATATATATATGTACAAGGAATCTCTGTGAAAATAATGACGGATCTCTGGCAACTTTGGGGTGAGGATTCCATTGTTATTTTCACGACATATTTTTACAGTGTACGTGAAGTATTGTGATAAGTTGGGGTGGATAGATCTAGCCTGACTGGCCTCCTCACCCTAACCCTTACCTCATGACCCCCCCCCCCCTCTGCCAGACCCACAGGGACTAAGCCCTGTGTATCTGGCACAATCTATGTCAATATTATGTGTGTGGGGGGGGGGGGCTTATACTCCAGTCGGTCAATACGTAGATCACACATCAACAATTAATAATTTATCACCTTCATTAGCACCAGCCATATGGATCATGTCCACTGGGACGCAATCCTAAACCCTTTATTGAACAGTGTAGGAATGTATCATGCCCATTGGTCACCATGATGCACCAATGAAGTGCAGGCGAGGTTGCTCGCCAGCACTTCATTGGTGCACCATGATGACCCTCTGGGAGTGTATCAACCATGGAGGGTTGTCATGATGCATGAATGTGGTCCTGGCGAGTTACTCACAAGGGTTGTACTGATGTATCGGTAACACCAATAGGCATGATGCATTAATGCACTATCGGCCTTTAGATGGTTAACTAATGAACAAAGCTTTATTTGACTCGTGATGCCTCCAGAGTCACCTTCATTTGTTGTCATGATGCACCAGTGCAGCACTGGCGAGTAACTCGCCATCATTACATTGGTGTGTATCGTGCTGACTGTTTGGGAATGCACCAACATCACAATTATTAAGCGATTACAGCCGACCTCCTCATTTCATGATTCATGCAATTTAGCCTGTTTACTCAAATTCAAATTTAACTCAGAGTTATTTTCTACCACTATTGTCTACACCAATTATACTAATAACAAATATTCCTTGATTGACATAATCATTCCACTTTCAGTAGTGCCCCATAAAAACAGGCATATTTTCCTGGGTTAATTTTAACTTTCGGAGGAAGAGAAGTAAATTCTCTGAATGATTTTTACCTGAGTTACCTGGAGTTTGAGAAACATGTTTTGGAGAATCACGTGCACTTGGGAAAGCAGCAATTTTCAGTCAACGTTCCTCTTTTTGTTTTTGACAACCCTGTTGAGTTGTCCGCTATGAACTCTGTTATTGTGAACAAGTACCTCATTAAAAATACATTAAGCGGCCCTTATACCTCACTTTCTTCGTAGTTCATATTTGATTGTCAATAATTAATCAGACCACGGATTGTTGTTTTGGATTCCCTTGTCGTCACGATGCAATTATGTAGCACCGGCAAGGAACTCGCCAGTTCTGCAACTTTACAATCATTTTGGGGTCTAGGTCTTGTATCATTCAGCATAGAAATAATGAGATTATTTCTCCCGACAGTAGTCTTGGCTACACTATATGATTTATATCGCTGAGTAAGGCATTGGCATTGATTAGATTTATGCCCAGAATTTCTGATGATCTGCCTTTCATTTTAAATCTCAGTGTGATCGATTAAATTTAGAATTTACTTTCTAGAACTTGACATGATGCCACTTTATCGATCAATGAACAGAATGACTATCGAAATTTCCTTCAATATTCAAAAAACATACATTTGTAATAATGTGGCAAAGATCGACCAGTGTTATGATAGAATCTTTTCCCTGCCACCCTTGTTAAATACCTTTATTATGCGATGGTCATTCGTTCACTTTAAATATTTACACACTTCAGGGGCCGCATGATCCCTCCGGGTTCCCATTGATTTCCAACAATGCAGCCCAAGTGAGTAACTCGCCAGAGCTGCATAGGTATATCAGGCGTGGTTCAGAATGCTGACCTTTCAAGCCCAAAATTAGGCCTGATGCATTAATATAGCTCTGGCGAATAACTCGCCATCCTGCATTCCTGCATCATGTCATCCCATGGGTATAGCTTACTCTTATCAATGGACCATGTGTCCCACAAATGGTTGATGATTTTCTTTCTACCTTATTATGGTGATTTGTTTTTAAGGTGTCAGACAACTCTGGCTTGTGTTTGATCCATGGGCAAAGACTGAGTAACAGTGTCAAGGGTCTGGTAAGGGTGTCATGATATAGTAAAGGGTATGGCACTCTTAGACGCCTGTCTGCTGTGGGCCACTGTAAGTATACCTGTCACATTGCCCTATTGACAGGCATGACAGGTATACTTACAGTGGCTCACAGCAGACAGGCGTCTAACAGGGCCATACCCTTCACTTTATAATGACACCCGTACCAGACCCTTTACACACCTACTCAGTTTTTGCCCGTGGTTTGATGAGACACCAGGCCACACCACGTTAGCGTCCTTCACCAAAGCTTTTCTCACTTGTACCCTTTAAGAACGGCATGATACCAGTGGATTACTCGCCAGTTTTGCATGAGTGCATCATGATAACCTTTGGGAAGTGTATCAACCCCATGTGGTAAGCATGATGCATTAGTTCAGCCCTGGCGAGTAACTCCCTAGGGTGGCATTTTACAGCATGAGGATAAATGGGCATAACAGATGAAAACATGCATGTGATATTTAGAAGGTTAGCCCTTTGAAGGCATGCATCATGGCCATAATTGGCTTCATAATGCATAAATACAGCAGTGGCAACTAACTCACCAGCACTGCATTCATGCATCATACCAACTCTTTGGATTGATGCACTCTCGTATGATGTCATGATGCATCAATACAGCGGTAGTGAGCAGATGCACCAGCACTACATTGGAGCATCATGGATCCAAGGAAATTTGGCCTTTGTGTATGATGCAGCTATTAAAGGGTAAAGTTTCTAAATAACGAGCAAACTGGCTTCCTTGACATTTCACATGGAGCTTACTGTCTTGGAGTCTTAGTCTCCGCATCCAGGCCATCAATAGATTGTTACCTCCCCCATGACTGCTTGTTTGTTGACAGATTTGCTAAACCATTATGGGCAGAATAGTCTATTTCATCATAATAATGTGTACATCTAGCTATGGTATTTTGGGAAAAGATTAATGCTGGATTCATACATCATGCCCACCTCAGTGAATGAAGACACTCAAAAAGGGGTCAGCATTATGCATTTATTTGCAGTTTTAGAGAGTCACTTGCAGCAATATAGAAAATTAAAATGTAAAGCTAGCATGGAGTTGAGAGGCAGTATGCCTTCCTGTAAGGGTTAGATGTTTTTGAGGGAAGAAGCTTGTTTCCATTGGCTTCCAATGTGTATACTGTGGCATTTCGGTTCATACCTGCCAAGTTAGTAATCCTCTCCTCTGTCAGATCCTATGATTGGATGAAAGTGTTGTTTTGTTGATATGGTGGAGGATTTAGCAGGACAGCCAAAAACCTCAGCTTTCTACAGGAGTTCCACACCATATTTTTGAAGATGATTTTGTGTGGCCTTACAGGAAAATATTTGGAAAGGGATTTTGTGAACTTCAACTTGTTATTAATGATCAGATACATTTGAACATGTTTACAGGAAAATACTTAGTTAATAATGGAGAATGATCAATTTTATTAACGGAAATTTCCTTCTTTTTGATATATCTATAGATGAGAATACAGTATCAGATTCTGAAGTGAAGAGCAGTATGGTGCAGTCCTGTATCAACACAACAACGACAACAACAACATCAACAACAGCGGGTAGCGACAGCGACCAATACGACATCGCAATGCCTCCCGCAGTCCATGGTAGCGACTCGCTACAAAAAGATGCTACACTACCCTCAGCACCCATACCCACTCTAGTGGGAACAGACAGTACCACACATCACCCCCACTACCAACAGAGGGCCCCTCCGCCATTACCTGTCCCTCCTGTCGAGGATCAGGACGTGGCTTCAGCATCTTCATCCACCCATGAGATGTCTGATGGAGATACGGCAGGGAGTAGGGAGGAGGACGGGTCGGATCAACCGGAGTCAGCCAGGGAACGCCGCGACTCTGGAGTCGGTTCTTCACTCACACGGGCACCTAGGTAGGTGCTTTAACTACCGTAAAACCCCACATATAACATATAAGCCTAGGGTTAGGGTCTGGGGTGCAGCTTATAGACTGGGCTTTGCATATATTGGCTATAGTAAGGAATGGTGACTCTTTCATGCCCAAAGTGGGACTTAGGGGGATTAAGATAACTTGTCAAGTGTCTGATGGCATAAATCTATTCAGAGATGTCACCCCATGGTTGGTGTGAAATGAGGGATCTCATGGTAATTAAAAATCTGGCCAGTTTTCTGGATGGTGTGTTACTGAAATCCCAACTGAAGAAAGGTTACAAAAGTTCCCTTGTGTTTACAAACTCTACAAGTAGTACAACCTGCTCGCAAAATGCTGAAACACTTAATTCTACTTCATATAATCATAGGCACAATTTGATAATAATTCATTTATTTTTATTCTTTCAGTGACCGGCGGCGACACCGTATCCGGTGGCATAGTTTCGTTAAGTCACATAGACCGAGCCTTACAAGTCGTAGTTTACAGATCTGTAATATGTCAGCGGGACAACTCATGGTGCTACGTAAACTCAGCCTGCTCAAAGTGACGGCACTCATGGAGAAATACTCTCCCACCAACAGGTCCGGCTGGAACTGGTGAGTGGAGAATGTTACCCTTTATTTTTTACTCTTTCATAGCATGAGGAATTTGGTATAATAAAAAGTTCAAACCTAATATGTAATAAAGGCCTGTGTGCAGGTGCTCAAACCAAAACTTGATAAATTAAGAAGCAAAAGCAGTAACATCATTGCTATTTGCATAAGATCAATAGCAGGAAATTTCAAGAGAATCCATTCTAGGATTATGCCCAAATCCATCAAGAGTGTCAAACTATTGAAGCTATATGGCTTCTCCCACTTATTTTAGAATCAAGACGTTCAAGGTATCAGACTTTTAAAACTATATTACTTTTCCCCCTAATTGTAGCATTATGCCTACATTCATCGAGAGGCTCAGAGTGCCTATTAATTCTATATTTTCCCCTCATTATAGGATAATGCCCAAGTTCATCAAGAGGTTCAAGGTTCCAGACTACAAAGACAAGCAGGTGTTTGGGGTTCCCCTCCTGGTGGTTCTACAGCGGACCGGTCAGCCGCTCCCTCAATGCATTCTCTACGCCATGCGCAGCCTGCGCCGCACTGCGCGAGATGCAGTAGGCATATTCCGCAAATCTGGCGTAAGGTCTCGGATACAAAAACTGCACAACCAGATCGAGGCCAACCCAGGTGAGTAGCTTACAATCAACTGTGCCGACTCCTTGTCATTATGATACGTTTTATGATTAATGACTGCCATTGTACCAATACCAGTGCATGCGCTTATCAGTTAAAATTTTAGGAAAAGGTAAAATATTTATCCCCTTCATCAAATCTATACCCTTCCTTACATTATTTGGGTATTTACTATTAGTGTAACACTGAGTGTTGCTTATCCCTCAGAGTCTATAGAGAGATGTCTACAAGGTGGTATGTATTTAGATTAAAATTTAATGTCTGGTCAATCGGTCCTGTCTTTGTAGATCGCCTCTAGGATAAGATATGGGGAAAGATAAGAAATTACATGAATAGTAGCAATTAGTTATGAAACATCCTGCTTCCCCTTATGGTCTCACACCCCCTTCCTTCCTCAATCCACATTGCCACTAGACTGAAGTAAGAACTTGATTCATAATGTCTGGCATCCCTGATCACACGATAGTGCACATATCTGTGATTAGCAATTCATGTCACAAATTTGATGTCCATAGGTTGAATACACATGGATCTATACATAGATTCTGCACACGTCTATATTGGTCCCACCTATATTCTCTGTTTAGCTAAGGAACCACATGTTTCAAGCTAAATGCTCTTTAGACACATAGGAGATACATTTGTGTCGGGCTGTAAGATGGAATGATAACAGGCTTGACCTGCTCAGTTTTGGAATTCTGTATACTACTAATCTCATTGTTGGGCTATTGTTTAAATTTTAGTCACAATCTACATTGAAAGGGAGTGTGTAGATAAAATGCCACCACAGCAATGCTGTGTTATCTTCTCTTTTTTTCAAAGAAAAACCTTAAATTTTCAACAATATACATGGTGCTAGAAAAACCTGAAGCCTGATTGGTTAGTAAGAGGTACTAAGATATGGACTTTTCATATTTAACCCAATCATAATTATTATATTTGCAGATATTGTCAATTAATCTAAGTTGTTATATTTAGTCTCACTCTATCATGCCTATTTCAGAGTGTATGGACTTTGACCAGCTGCAGGCTTATGATGTGGCAGACTTGTTAAAGCAGTACTTCCGGGAGTTACCGGAGTGCCTTCTCACCAACAAACTCTCGGAGACCTTCATCGCTAGCTTCACCCGTAAGTTTCAATTTTCCTATCTTCATGTCAAATTCGGCAGCAGTTATAATAAGTGCTGCTGTAGACATACAGTCAACGGCATTTATTGTATTTACTGCAAGCAACATTTATTGTATTTACTGTATTTCCTTCAGTCTGTGTTTCATCTAAATCTCATAAGTTTCGTATAGAAAAAATAAAGTCATGTATTGATAACTGCAGTCCTTGCATTAAAAAAATATCCCTGTCTTTCATCTAAATCTCACATCACTACGTTTACTAGGGAAAAATGGCAGGTAAATACTGGTCAGGCTTTGCATTTGAAAAAATATCTGTTGGTTTTACCTGTTAGGAATTATTTCATTTATTTTAAACTTCTTTATTATCATGTGTAGATGTGCCAGCAGAGTTGAGGCTAGATGCCCTGCAGGCAGCAGTGATGCTGCTACCTGATGAGAACCGGGAAGTGCTGCAGTCTCTGCTACTATTTCTGTCTGACATGGCCGAACACGCCTCTGAGAACCAGGTTTGTACACTACCATAATACCCTATGTATAAGGTGCACCTTGTATTTAAAATGGATCCTTAGTCTGTTAAAGGCTATAAGCTGCAACTAGGGCTCTAGTACCTTTCTACAGCAGACGTTTCTGTCCTATATGATGCAATACTTGCATATGTATTAGACACTGAGTTTAGGGAAATGCTATATTATGGCAGCCCTGTAGATGGGGGGGGGAACAAAAACTGTCCTTTTCACCATCCTTCTTATATATAATTCTAGTTTAAATATCTCATAAATCTAATATAACAATTTTCATTTTCCCTTGTAGATGACGGCTAGTAACTTAGCAGTTTGCTTTGCGCCGTCCCTGTTCCACATGTGTGGGCCAAGGAACAACCCGGCGGCCAGCCCCAAACGGAACCGGAAGAACATGGGCATCCCGGACCAGAAGGACCTACTGGAGCAGAAGGCCGCCCACGAGTGTCTGACCACCATGATCACTGACTGCAAGAGCATCTTCTCTGTGAGTATACATGAAATGTTTAAAGCGGGTGTTCCACAGATTCCGATCATTCCTGATTTTCACATCGGGGATGATTCAGAACAATTGGAGAGGCCAAATGATGCAGCAATCTCAAAAACCTTTAGCCCTTTTTGCCCAGTGCCCCCTGAACCTCTCTGGTAAAGATATGGTTCCCTTCGATCCGATCAGCAATATAAAAACATGTGGTGTCCATACACAAAAACATGTATCCATATATTCATCTATGTCTAATGTAGTTTTCTTGCCATGAGTATGACCTTTATGATCTTAGCTGTTGAAATGTCATTGAACAACCAGTACTCACCTGCTCATTATCTCCCTCCAGGTGCCTGAAGAGATGTTGAGTAAGTGCCGCCTGTCATACATAGAGCAGGGTGACCCTGTGTCTATAGAGGAGCTCATGAAGCGCCGCACCGACTCAGACATAGCCGACCATACAGCATATATGGAGTCCTGCATACAGGGACTGCTCAGGGTAAGAGGAAATTTTTACTGATAGAGGGGTATGAACAGGCTGCTCAGTGGACATAATTATTTATAAGTAAATAGATACTGATATATTTAGGGGTATATTTTCTATTTAGTTATGTTTTGTAGAATTTGCTTAGACTTTGAGCAGAACTTTACTAATAGATTGACCTTGATTCTTCTTTTAGGAATCACACAACAAGTTTAAGGGATGGATGTCAGTATCCTCAACAGGTTCCACAGATGCCGCATACAAGAAGGTTGGTGATGGACACCCTCTCCGGCTTTGGAAATGTGCCGTAGATGTAGAGGCACCACCAATAGAAGTACTCAATCGCATACTACACGAAAGGTGAGACTAATGAGATAATTCACTCATAATAAAATATAGATCTCTAAAGAAAGATAGAGCTGAGCCATTGGGCTGATAAAAAATACTTAAAAGAAAGATGGACAACACAGGTGTTCATCTTACCATCTGTAGAGTAATAATGGTTATTGTCACCAATACTAGAAGTCTATAGTAAAAACATTCATCCATACAATCATTTGCATAGATTTACCATTAACTGATTATCAAGATCTTGCATTATTTTAACAATAGGCTGCAGAGTGTCTAAAGGCTGTGCCTCATTGTTACCATGGTTTTATTAACAGACATCTGTGGGATGAGGATCTGTTGAAGTGGCGGGTGGTAGAAAAGTTGGACACTGAGACAGATGTCTTCCAATACGTTCTTAACAATATGGCACCACACCCAACACGCGACTTCACAGAACTACGGTAAGTGATATAATACTCATTACACTGAAAGTTGTCACCTTAAGGACCACAAAGTGCATCCATGTATTATCATTCATAGCATACATCCTCTTCTGAATTAAATAATGTTAATTTCCCATTCCTTGGCAAGGACCAAAAATAAAAAATTCACTTCTTTTTAATGACTTGCAAGTACTTTCTATGATTAGGTTATATATATATATATATATATATATATATATATATATATATATATATATATATATATATATATATATATATATATACATGTGTATATCATATATATGCTTCTGTAGAGTGTTTTTGGATGTTTGAAAATCACTCTGAAACTGAACCAGATGTTTAACTATCTGAAACATACCCCTCCTATCTCTCAGGTCATGGAGGACGAACCTCCCTAAGGGAGCATGTGTTCTCGTGTCAACGTCGGTGGAGCACCCGGAGGCTAATCTTATAGGGGGACTCCGGGCTGTAGTACTTGCCTCCCGCTACCTCATAGAACCCTGTGGCTCCGGCAAGTCTCGACTCACACATATGTGTCGTATAGACCTAAGGTAAGAACAAAAAAACTTATAGCCAGAAACATGGATAACTTGTTAACACTATGATTCAGTATTAACGTTATGTTCATCTAAAGTGATTTTATATACCACAGTCCATGTGTATATAGATTCCTAAATATAAGTAGTGAGTTTTTTTTTAAATAAATTGATCTATTATTGTACTTGAGTTTTCTAAAAGTAGGAACAACCCCTATCATGCATGATGTGTCACTGTTCTTAGCACTGTTACTAAATATACCTTTTTGTCATTTTCAGGGGTCACACACCAGAGTGGTACAATAAGGCCTATGGGCACCTGTGTGCAAACTACGTTATACGGATACGAGACTCATTTAAACAAGACATAGACAGTACAGCGGGACCGGAGACTAAGGTGTAGCCCCCAACCTACCCCTGCCCAGTGCTATAAACATGTGATGTCTGGCTGCTACTAGTGGTTCTTGCCTTGATTGCAAAAAAAAAAAGATATATGATATATGACTATAGAATAAGTGAGTAACGTGATATTGATTCCTCATGTCTTGTGAACACAAACCGTGACAGCATCATTCCCATTTGTTGTTGGTGATGTCAATGGATGACAGAAGTGCTCACGCAAAATGACCGGGTTATGCTCGAGATAGACGAGGACTTTTCTAATAAGAGAGGATTATTACGTGGAGGTCATATTTTCCCCTGCCTCCTCCTGTCTCTCGGCTTTGGACCCTGCTGCCAGAATGCTAGGTCTAACTAACCACTACAAAGAGATGACTTAAAGCAGTAGGCTAGCCCGAGGTTCTAGTAAACATTAGCCAGGATTACTGCCATGGATATGACAGAGACATATTGAAACCGTTCTTGATCGGTTTGATGCCTAGTTCGAATATACGGCTAACTTTGGCAGATAGTACACAGACAGTTATACTTCATGTAGCCTGTGCTGGCAGTAACTATTTGTGTTATGTACCTTATCTAGTACAGATATAAAGAGGATTGCAAAACTTGTTGTAGGCCTAACCCATCATTGTACTGAAATGTTGCCATGGTTACGTACAAATGATATTGCTCTGCACTGATTATCCCTGTCTGTATTGTACTGCTGTCACACAAGAGAGATGTCTCCCAAATAGATTAAGTTGTAAAGTAAGGCTACAAGGATGATTTTGACTTTGGCACTGAGCTTTTTTACTCTTGCACTGAAATCTTTATGTGCTACCCAAAGTGCCATTGGTGAAGCTTTTCTCCATATTATGCTGGTTAGTTGTAGACATCCGAAAGAAAAACAGTCGCTTCGTTCATTACCAGGAGGCCGTTTCACCGCTTTCATGAATCAAACACGGACGTCCATCTCCGCAACACGGACGTCCGTCTTTGCAAAGACGGACGTCCGTGTTTCGGTTTTAGGGTCCGTAGTTGGAACACGGAGGGGGTAGGGGGCAGTAGGTGTACGAATATGGACAACATGGATGTCTGTCTTTGCAAAGACGGACGTCCGTGTTGCGGAGACAGACGTCCGGGTTTGATTCATGAACGCGGTGAAACGGCCTCCAGGGCATTTACTTTAACAGCAATGCCAGGTGTCAGTCCTGTCAAGTCTATGGTATTGCCAATGTTGGTATTTCAAATCATTCTATCAATCTTAATAAGCAAACCCTAAAATGGTCCATCATTTCTATCTGGCAGCTCATTCTTATTTCACTCTTTTGAAAGAATAATCAAGATATAATGAAGAGCTGCATGCACTATCATAAATGATAAATAGGCATACATATTATTTAATGCTGGGAGCCTTTTCTCATATTCAAAATAATATTAAATAGGTGATATTAGAAATATGTGAGCAACATGCTTAAATCAAAAGTGGTTTAATATTATGGCAAATTTGATATGGGGAAGAGGATGGTTGATTTGTTATATTAAACTCATCAAGGGCATTACAACATATATGTTGAGATTCATAACTCTCAAAGTAATGAAAGAGTTTGTGGCAAAAAGTGTGGTCTTGTCCAAAATGTGTAAATTGATTCTAGTCTAGGATGTTTGTGAGGCAAAATTGTGCCCAGACAGGGGAACTCACCGAAAATTATGAGTGATAAAGGCTGCTAAGTTGTCCGAGTAGACATTGCATTACTGCCAGGGTATTTTGATGTTATATGTTAATGTATATGACTAAACATTGGTTTGTACAGGGATATTTATTCATTAAAATATTACACACACATACATATGAATGTACATCTATATATAAATATATATTTTATGGGGGAAAAATGTTGCAACAAATATCGAAACTAGTCATTAAGTTGTATAGAGATACGTAGATTGTATTATCGTTAATAACATTACTGAATTAAGTAGTAGATGTATCAAAATGATGTAGGATAGACATTTTGATGTTGTCCGATGAAGTCTGCTACACTTTATGATGAGTGCGAACGTGTGCAAAATTTTTAATGTTTTCATATAGACTCAGAGCTGAGGAGTCCAGGTCATGTACTGGTGTTAAATTGAGAATATCAAGTATTGTTGAAATGGTGGAATCCACTTAAGCTTCTTCTGGACAGAGGAATAGGGTCTTTTGAGGTAATTTTTAACACTCCAAAAATGTATTTTCAGTTGGACAACAGCGTAGATTCTGCTAATTTTACAATTTGATTAAAAAATATGACAATTTGATTAAAAATTCTCAAATATTTGTGCCTTTGTAAGTCAGATAAGGCATGTTAGAATCTCACTTTTAGGTTTTAGAAAGGTATTGAAGCACTCCAACTTCCAGGAAGGCATTTGTTAAATCAAACATTTCCAGGAATAATATCAAATGAACATGCATGGAATTCATGCCAAATGTATTTCTTTATACTGCCATGTGTTCAGACCCCTCTAAGGTTATCTCTGCTTTCCTCAATGAATAAGGACTTACTATGGGGGTAAAACCAAGTATTTCATTAAACTAAGAGACCAAGTTTTTTATGATACTAAAAGAGGATGTGCAAAGATTGTTAGAATATGGCGGCTGGCGGTTTCTCGACTTGTGGTTCGTAACCATCTATACTGGTGCTGTAGAGAGTGTGGAGGTGTTGATTATATCAACTGGAGCACAATGAAAACTACTGGTAAACTTAATGTTAACATAGTGTTCAAAGTCATAATACTGGCTACCTTCTTTCAGGTATACTTAACATTGTGTATATAGTCACTTTAAAGTTATAAATAACTCATGACTAAAGAATGGTAAAGAACATTACGTTCAGAGAAAATATTGTTTTTACTGGATGAAGTGTTACTTAAGACATTATCAAATTTGAGAAAGGTTTACAATGTCCTGGCCCCTAAAGCTGCTCTTGCAGTGCATGGTTGGGATAGATCTTGTTACTCTATATTATATAAAAAAGCATGTGTCTATATTAAGATATGCTCATTATTAAGACTGGTTGTACATATTTTGTAAATGGTGCCATGTTGGATTGTATGTAAGGCTGATTATGATTGGTCAATCAGAGATATATAATTAACATAATAAATGTATGTGTTGTACCATGTACATAGTGCCAGGATTATACCATGTATTATTTCTTCTTGGGTAAATTCTGTGTCGAGCGAGGAGAGTGGAGAGAGGTGACCAAGAAAAATAAGCAAAACTTTCCAAGTGTCATATGGTCGCTTTAAGTTATCTGTTGTCGGATAACCCATTGTTGCATAATACTGCACAATTCACTACTGTAATTGTTATACTTTACCGATTTCATAAGTAATTTCATTTATCAAAAAGGGAAACCACTTACAAAATACATGCCAGTTTGCCTGTTATTATTATTTCCTTTTTTATTTGGCATTCACATTCAAAAGGTCACATTTATTTGATCATAATATTGCTAATGTTACAAATATCCAGTCATAATTAGCCAGTTATATTAAAATAGAAATTAAATTTATATTTTCCGACTCACTTGAATGACCACCAGTGACAGTATATGTACAATTTTATATGATACAAAATTATTGTGAATACAAATGGAATACACAATAAAAATGAATAAAATTGGAAAGTATTACAATTCTACTGTTTCATTTGTTTCTTTAAACCACTTAAGTGGAATAAAATAATTATTATTAATGTTCTATAATGTATGGGAAGCACCAACATACACTCTAATATTACCGGCTTTTATTTAAGACAGAAACATATTCCCCCCATCCAAAAAACCTATGCTCCCCTCTTTCCTTGTCAAAGTCCTACCTGTATACTTTATGATTTAATAGATGTACAAGCTGTTCACCCCTGATATCTCAGGCTCTACTATCAAAGTTTTCACATTTGGTTACCATTTTCAACTCTAAATTTGATCAAGGTTCTCATTTTTTTTATATAACTTTCATATTAGATTAAGGTATTTATCACAATTAGAAACTCTGATATCAAATAGAAAATCTGGTTTTGGAGATGAAAAATTTGGTTTACTGCAAAACTTTTTTCATAATCAGACACTAAGGAGGATGAAGCAGCACCACATAGTAGCCACCATGGTTACCATATGGTGCTGCCCTACAGTGACAATTTCTTGAACTAATATGCTGGTTGGAACACCAAGTTGCTCGTATAAGCCACATGAGGCAAGTGATTTGAAAGGAATGCATAAATACCGCAAAATGAAACCACTCGAAACTGGTACCGAGCCCAAAATAGTTCATCCTCTTGCCACCGATGGCGCCCCTTGTCTCCCTCTAGGAGGCAAGTTGTTGGCTACAATTTCAGGTTGTGCAAATGAATATGATTTTCCAAAGAAGAGAAAAGAAGGAAAAAAGAAAAACGGGGGTTCGGGTCAAGGAATCATTTTAGATCCCATGAGATGAGATCTCATTTGAATTTGGTCACTTCAAATATTACATAAGGATGAGAAACCAAGGATTCTCATTGGTATATATCTTTATCTCATATCATTATTGACTGTTTTGTGACTACTCTAATGAAGCATATTCCTAAAAGATTGGGAAGGAAGACATATACACCTGTACTGCTGATAATAAAAAAAAAATAAAATAAAATAAAAAAAAAAGATTAATGTGGTCCACAATATAGGGCATCAGACTATAGCCGGGGCGTGACCTACATACGGAGACCGCGGCTCGGTACTCTGAACGACACATGCAGACACACAAATACCATTTCGCCACTTTCTTTTTAGAAATGTGAAATGTTATCAAAATACAATGTCTCGACAATGTGCTCTTTATTTCACCTCAATTGGTGAAGGGAGTCTTGAGATATTGTTGTTTGAAGTTTGATCAAATCATCACATTTCAGAATTATACATGATATGTTAGGATAGATATACTATAGGCAATCAGGATTCTGTGCTTCTCTGCCCGTGCTTATCTTGGACCATCACTACTTGATTTGTAGAAGGAATATCAACATGACTTGAAAGAAAATGACATCCCCTAGAGGCCGAAAGTGAACTTATTTTGGTAAAAGAATAGCTGAATAAGCCATATATTTCTATTGGCCTTTTTTCTGGTCTCACTTCACTCATTGTTCTCTCTATTACACAACTAACTGATCATGGTCTTTATCATTTTAATGGAGTTGACTATTCAACAGTGACAAATTAACAATACAATGATATGATTTTGATCTGCCTCAAGTTTTGAGCAGGCATGCATAATTATTTTGCTCATTTTGTGTCTCGCTAAATTTTACAGTGCACTTCAACTGATACAGTAACATGGCCCCAAATCACTTTTTTGAAATAAGCACCAGATGTAAGTGGGTATTGAACCAATATTAAGTACTGAAAACAGTAGTCAAGTAAGAACTGGTCTTAAATAAGGGTCTGGTGGACTGAGATCTATAAGTGTATGGGGGCACATAGACAGGGCACTACATAATACATGTATGTAAGTACAAAAATGAAATGATAGATGATATCAACTTCACATCCACAAGACTGCTTCCTGTATCAAGTGTTATCCAATGATGATTAGTGATGATTCTGATTTAATGTCCTCAAATTGATCTTGATATGAAACTTAGTATGCGACTAAAGAGGACATGTCAATGATGAATTGATATTAATAGGAATGGTTTTTTGACATTTTTGGTCTTTTTTTTTTAAGACAACCTGATGAAGCACAAGTGAATATTAGTAGCCCTTTGAGGGTTTGGTGAGTCTGATGGGTGAATTCAATACTGACTCCTCAAGGAGGCAAACACTCATGCATCATGCTATCATGGCTTGATAGATTGATGATCACTCACCAGAGCTGAATTAATGCATTATGAAGAAAAATCAACATGAGACATTATGCTGTGCTTGGCCCTTTAAGTGAGGCATTATGCATTGATACATTATGCTCCTTACAAACTTGATACCTGATGCAGACCCGCTAAGTCACCAGACTGTATTAATGCAGTTAAAGGGGCCCTGGCATGGTAATGTATGCCTGCATTAAAAAGTCATGTGACCACCCCTTGACCAATCAGGGCATCGCGAGTTTTCCGCTGGTTCCCGCGATTTTATGATCGCTGTTTGAATCGGTACCCATGTTGTTAATTTGTGGTGCCAGCCCCCCTTTAAGTACTACAGGGGTATGTTGCATTTAAAGCACTAAAATTAATGCTTAAAATATCGCCCAGGAGATGTCTACTCTAGGTACTCTATCTTACAGTACATGAGTTTGTGTGCCAGAGTACCAATCAGCATAGCGTCCTTGTGAGGTGTGGCCACTGACGCACCATACAACCGCTTTCCCTCATCCATAAAGACCTCCTCCATACTCTCCACATCTCCTTCTTTCATCTTAAGCCGTAGAACCTATAAAAAGAGGGGAATTCTATACAATTTCGATGCAGTTGATGGCCACTTTGTTACAGTTCTGTAGTATGGACACTTGACATATAATCGGCTATAAGGCACATCTTGAGTTTAGTCACATCTGATGCTTTAATAAAATGTCAATTATGCCCTGCCTTAAATATATTCAAAACTAAAGTACTGCCCCTTAAAATAATGTTCAGGATGACTAAATTCTCTCATACAAGCAGAACCCTCGTATTAGCCGCATCCCAACTTTGGGAAAAGCCATAAGCCACGCCAAGGCTTGAAAAGTGAAGGTTTTAAACTGTTCTTTAGGATTAAATACCCACCTATAAGCTGTACCCTGACTTTAGGCACATTCTTTATGCCGCAATTTGAATTGGGTTATGGTACTTGCTGCGGCTTATATGAGAGAATTTACGGTAGTACTATCCAAGGCTTCCATGCTCCTCCCAAAGCATTCATGCAATTTTCTTGTACACAAAAGTACTATTTCCTGAAAAATAATGTGTTCACTAACCTGTGAAGGTGATGGAACCTCTGGGTTTGACGTGTGAGCTGCTGTCTTGTGGAAGATGGGTAAACCAGCTATCCACACATCGCCAGTGTCGTTATCCACCTGGATGTTGTCCGGGAAGGTGTGCAGCATGAATGCCTGCCAGATTACAATGATGGTGAAAATTAATATCAGCTTCTTTTAAAAAAAAACTACCGGTATTCAGTTATTCTATGGATGCCCAACACTAATGAAGCCTATCGTGTCATGAAGTGGTGATTATACTGTTTCCCAGCTCATTATACCAAGAGAGCATATACCGTAAAACCTCGCGTATAAGACGCGTCCTCTACATCAAACAAATGCCTTGTGCGTCTTAAAGGATTTCTTCAAGTTGGGGTGCGTCTTATACGAGGGGTAATTTTACTATAAAACAGTATTGGATTGACAAAAATCACCCCTAAGAGGTGCGTCTTATACGCGAAAATGCATGTGCTGAGTTTGGGGTGCGTCTTATACGCGCAGCGCGTCTTCTACGCGGGAGATTACGGTATATCCAATATGAATTTTCAAATAATATGATACCGGTAATTCCTTAGTTTTCACTGTCAATGTCCTGGAGGGTAATGGTACTCATCAGTGTTCAATTCACCAGTAATGACTTAAGTAATGGCTCTACCTGTTTCCACACAAGGTTGTTGTCAGGCATGCGGTGAAAGATGTCAAAGGCTTCATCGAGTGTAGAGGCTACGTAGAGGAAGCTAAAATAAATCACCAACATATGATGCAATTAAGGATTAGGTACTTGAAAGGTAGATAATTGAGATGTCTAAATAGTATGACTGTAGACACTTCCAGTCCATCCCAATTTAGAAACATGTATACAATACTATGCAAAAGTATTAAAGTCAATGCCAAATTAAATTTGTCATGTATTTGTGGTATGTATGGTGGTGAAATGGCAATTTACTGCGGGTTTTAGCATATCTAGTACACCTTGTGTATCAGACACAGGCTGAATTGAGTGAAAGTCTATAACAACTGTCTTCACCAGGACCTCAAAACATTAAATCCTTAGAAACATTGACAATAATCTATTTCATATTAATCTGTGCTCACGTTCATTATTTTACCGGCTTGAACAGACATATCATGCACCACAGCTGCAAAACTTCAAGCCTAAAAAGTGGATTTTTGATTTTAGTGTCCTGGAGATGTACTGATTTTTACTTACTTGCCGTCAGGTGACATATTTATACCATTGGTGACCCCAAAGTTATCTGCAATGATGTGCCCCCTGTGACCATTATAGTAGGTGACAGTACCTCGGTGTAAAAGGAGGATGAACTCCATTGCTTGCATCAGTGGATTTTTTGAACCATGAGAGTTTGTAGCATAGAATGAGTCAGGTCCAGTTGGAACAATGTCATTCAACCTTTTAGGGAGAAAAGATTGAATCCATGAAAAGAATTTAATAGAGTAAGAACAGTGGTGCTGCTTTGTTTCTCTGTGCCTACAATCGCAGCATTGGTTTATGATATGATTTATTGATGTATGACTGGAACTGTAGTAAAAGCAAGGCTATGTATATATGCAGCTAAGGCTTACAAGTATAGAACTTTACTATAGTTTGCATCTTTTTCATCACTATCATTCACAGGTTCAAGCTAGTGCATTGACATATCATTCTAATTTTATGAGAATGATACACTCATGAAGTCTTAGTATGAAGCAAGTTTACTGATGCACGTCCCCAGTCATGCTGAGTTAATGACTGAAACTACATTTATGTGAGTGAGTGAGTAATAGATGTTTAACGCCATTTCGACAGCTAAGGTCATATTTATGGCGAGAACTACATTACACAAATTCACAGGGGAATGTGTCAGTGCCCGCGCATATGTGCACCACACACATCCCGAGAGGATAGGAAAGAAGAGAAATAGACCCTTTTAAGTGGGCTAGGGAGGCCCACTACATTTATGTATCATCATGGCAAAATGAATATGAAGCTTATGGCAACATGCTGTTAAAGATGGGTTAGGAGACTTTTAGATATTAATATAGTTTAATAGTAAAATTTTATATGAGAATTGCCTCCAAACACATTATACGTATAGATAGCACATCACATCATAATGCCTTACCAATAGCAGATTATGCGACATTTTCCTAGTAACATTGTAAAGGTTTTTGGGTACTCACAGGATGAATGTTTCATCTCGAATGCTCTCAACATAAAACAGAGTTCTGGTGCTTTTATCGAACTCAAACTTGTGAACGCAGTCTCCATCTGACGGGTGATCTACCAGGAATACTGTCACTTCATCTGGAAAGGAAACAGAAAAGGTGGCTTATATCAAAGATATAATTTGCCAAGATACAGCACAATCACATCTTATCAGTAAAATATGTGATGGTGATGGCTCAATATCCATTTAGGGGCCTGTTTCACTGGCGGCATTTTCAGCACAGCTTCTGCTGCAGCAAGTTTTGACCTATTTCACTAGCTGCATATGCAGCACAGCAAGATTTGCTGCAGATGCAGCATTGCAGATGCCACCAGTGTAACAGGCACTTCAAGGTTTTTTTTTACTACCACTGAAGAAGATGCAAGTTTACATCAGACCTATGCCAGCACATAATATGAATGATTTGACCAAAGTACCTGCACAGTTCAAATGATAACAGCCTGTTCAATTGCACAGAGGTGAATTCTCAACATATTTAGATTACACAGGTCAAGATATAGATGGAATTACCTACCATTGTCAGGTTCTTCCCATACACCAAGTCCATGTGCTGACTCTATTGTCACCCCAGTAATTTCCAGAAGGGTGACTCCCTCATTTGGATTATTGAAGTCAAACAGATAGAGAGCCGCTTTACGGTCAATGTGTGCAGGAATTGGAAGCCTGAAGCCCTGTAAGGGTGAACCATAGATCTATATTGTTTCCACTGCTATGGCAACAAGGCAAATGTCGATGGGCTTTACTTGTTAGGGTATAATATTTATTTAGTACTTCACTTTTAATTACCTAGGGTTGAATCTCAAGTGGCAATTAGAAATATTTAACAAGACAACAAAATAGTATTCAAAATCTTTACAACTATGCAGTTAATATCACTATAAGAGGTTGACTCAATATTAATATTGTCACTTACTGAGGAAATTATGGCCAGACCGTTTGATAGAACATGGATATCCTCTGATCCATTTACTGTAAGAAAATGTATCATTAGAGATTTTTAATATATGATCTTTTACCATGTCGTACTTCCTCAATAGAAGAGGGCTGAACAATATTATGATCAAGTCGGCCACTTTGATTTATGATCTTAGGAAGTGGTCAGTTTGCTTGTAATGAGGGGGTTTCAACTACAATGTCCTATCAAAATCAATATTTTCAACCCCCTGTACATCTTATCAATACTTAACATGCCTTTAATTATTATTTACCAACATTATACTAGTGTACCATGCCAACCTATTGGAAATGTATGAGCTCTACTAGTAAGTTGGTAAATTCATGAATCAATTCAGGCCTAAGGTATATGGGCCTATGAGGGCACTGTAGACATCCACATATATATGAAATATGTATATGAATATATATGGGAATTAAATCATTACAATATATATCATGAGGGCTATGAATAATGGGTTTCCACTCACCCATTCCAGGTACCAGATGGCAGGCTCCAGGACTATGGCTGTACACCATCTTGTGGTACCCCAACTTCTTGCTGCCAGATAAAAGGTGAAGTTACCGATGAATTAATGTAAAGTATTGCTTAACAGCTGCAGCTCATACATGAACCAGGGGTATGGTATTTACACCTTACGTTCATGTACCCGTGAGACTCAGACCTAGGTCCTTCGGGTGTAGTGGGGGAATCCGGATGGCAGGTGGCAGCTTCGTATCCATTACACCAGGGGGCCTACCACTCGTCCGCCACACGTCACGTGGCCGGTCTGAGTTTCGCGGGCTTTTCCCCTATATAAGGCTGGTCCTAGCCCATGTTCTTCAGCAGTGGTTTACCCACTGCTCAACCAGGTCGTTACCCGAAAGGGTAACCGAATGCCCTAGTAGCATGTAGTCCTCTGAGGCTGTGATCGTATGTAACATAAGCTATGAAATAAAAGCTCGGTTGCCTACCCGGAAACTTTTCTCTCTCTTCGTTATGATTTAATCTAACTTAACGAGACGAACCACTACATATAGCTTACAGAATGTTTCCAAAGTCAGGGTATGGTTTATATGCAGGCAATTTAAACTATATAAAAGTACAACACCAACAATGGTGACACGTATAGCTCTTTGGGAAGTATGGAATGTTACTAGTATATGAAAATGCAGCTTATAATAGGACTTTCGAGTACTATAATGAAGCCTCTAGGTGCTACGTACAAATGCATTACGCATTTGTTGCCATTATGTATTAATGCAGTTAAGGCATGTCAATTCAAAAGCACTGCATGTAAATATATCCATACACTAATAATTCAATGCATGAATTAATGCTATATGGCCTCACATCTCTTATGTTAGATGTACTTTATATCAATAATAGTACAGTATCCCTTTCCTTGAGAAAAAGACTATTATATCCATTATTGTACTGCATTAACCATAGAAGAGTCACTGAGACTACTGAGCTTTACCAAGCCTATACCGGGGTATGCCTATAGAACTAAGAGGCTGCGAGGTGCAAGGGAGTGAGAAGGATATATTTCTCATACACATATTTAGTTTAGGCCTACTTTAGTGGATAGGCTAGCTACGAAAGGCTAGATCTTTATATATCATTACGGAGCTATGGTATTATACCTCTGTGATGATGAAGTGAATGATGAATAGCTTCATGTTTTAATATACTCACCCCATGCGGTACACATGGCGAGCCACGACCGCCAGTATAAGGAGTAGTATGGATGTCTTTACAAGCCCCATCCTGCTCTATTAAACTACCGGTAATAAGTCTGTTCGTGCAGGTATCTCTCTGTGTTGTTCTATAGGTGCCACTACCCGTAGACCTCTCTGTGTGAGTCTATATACTGTATGGATACCAGCTACAGGTAGTGAGTCAATACCACTGTTGGCTGGTTTTATATGTATGCATGGATGTATCTAGACTATAAGGGACACCTTGTTTACTACTGGGACTTCAGGCCCCTCACACGCTGCCTTTTAGATGTAGGTCCTTTATAAATAGGTCTGGTCTATATAGGTCAGTGGGTAGACTGTTGACCCTAGTTCAGTCACTGTGTCCTGATTTACCCTGTCCCCATACATATACATTGTGTCAGATCTGCTGGCGTGGCCGGCAAAGGCATTGGCTAACAACTTCACAGCATGACTAAGTAGATAGAGGTTGTGTGCTTGGATAGTAAAAGACATTAAATGTCCAGGGTGGAGGAGTGTCAAATCATAAAATGGCCACAGTGTTCATAAAATTACCACAGTGTACTGGAGGAAGACAAAGGGTTAACAAGGGGTCGTGAGATAGCAACCTGTGATAATAGATGCAGTAACCATATAAGGGAGTGATCATTTTTTAACAACAGGGGGGGGGGCTGGTGGGTTTGCGCGCGGACTCGCGAAAAAAATTTCGACCCCCCCCCTCTTGAGGGGGTAAAATTTTTTGACCCCCCCCATAAGGGACAAAAATCGCGTGCGAACGTCCCCTTTTAGCCTATAGTAATGCGCGGGGTTTTCCACTGAAAACAGATGAAATTATTTTGACCCCCCTATCAGAGGTGTTGAAAAAATTCTGGCCCCCCCTGGTGAAGGGGTTGAAAAAATTCTGACCCCCCCTCAAACCCACCAGCCCCCCCCCCCGTTGTTAAAAAATGATTACTCCCTAAACCAGATTGGAGGACAGCATCCTGGGGTCTAGGGAGTCATTCAATTGAAACTACCTAATGGGTGTGGACCACTAGAATCGACATGGCGACATGGGCTATTTTAGGATTTAATAGTGACATGGTACATGAACAATTTCTTAAAATTGTCATGGTGACATGACCAATTTCTTAAAACCGACATTGTGACATGACCATTTCTTAAGACTGACATGGGGACATGGCCATTTTTTAAAATCGACATGTGACATGGGGGACCCCCCATCCACACCCCCTACTTAATGAAACGAATACGACCGCTCAGTCAGAGGCATCCGCATAGAGGCCATCTGGTTGCAAACTCAAGAACCAATTCCCTCAAGCTCGCCAACTCGGCATACTGAGTTTAATTCCTTAATGGGCCATCCATAAATGACGCCAAGCCTTCATTGACCAGTTGTTTATAGTCCCCCCCCCCTCTCTTAATGTCACCATACTGGAAAAAGATTTTTTTTTTATCTGAAAAATAAAATGGCAACCAATATTTAATATTTCTTCATCTTTATGATTATGCATAGCTATGCAGATTGATTTATTAATTTTGATTTGATAATTTCACATGTCATTAGCGAGTTTTTCAGAAACATGGCACAACAGACCTGTACATAGCACATTTCATTAACATATATGGTAGAAAATAGTGACTTTCTGTTGCTTTATTACTCTATTGGATAGGATATAATTATGCAATCTCAGTCAACTTCTGGTAGTGTAAAGTCATTATCAGTCAATGAGTTTAAAAACTCTTCTTTGGTCTCTTTGTGTTGTTGCTAAGCTTTCAGTTTTTCCCACAGTTTGATTGACCTGTACACCGAGTACCTGAGGTATACATCTTTGTATGGACTCATAGTTTTAAGTTTCACTTTCACCTCTCAGCTCTCTAGCTGGCACGAGTTTAAGCGTGTACTCCAGTTGCTATAGTCATCTTATTACCACGGTAACCAAAATGAACAAAATTTATTATTCCTGCTAGCAAGGTTTGTTACAACACTTTGGTTGATATAATAATTCAGGGCTGGGCAACTGTCGCCATGTAGCCAACAAGTGGCGACAATGGCCTTGAAATTGGCGACAGATTCTGGGCTTTCCTACAGTGAAAGAATTTTTCAAATACTTCCAGTAGAACCAAAGTTATGAATGATTCCCAAAGTTACCAGAATGCATGTTTTGACTTTAAAGTTTTCAAACTTTCTCAGGGAAATGACACCACCCCTCCTCCACATTCCTATAAAGCAGCTGCCTGCTGGGTTGTTTTGTGCTTTTTTGTTCTTTTATTTTTTCTTATTTTAGTGTGTTCTCCTCCTCAAACATATAACCCCAACCCCTAAGGAGTGGCTGGAAAAGTATGAGTCAGTTTAGCTCCCAATATGCACTAAATGCCCTCCAAAATCCAAAATTTTCCTGGGAGCTATGCCTCTAGACCCATTACCAAAGTTGCAGTGTCGCATTTAAAAATTCACATTGCCTTGCATGCGAATCCCATCAACCCATTGAGATAGGCCTAGATCCCATTGCCAAAATTTGTTTCACACTATACATGGTTTAGGGCATAAGGGGCATAAGAGGTGTGGGGTGGGCCAGGCCATCCAAGCTGGGGACAGAGTTTGTTTGGCCCCCAACTTTTTGGGAGAGATAAAAAGAATTAAAGGCTCACAATGCCCTAAAATTGTAAATATCAAAAATAAATTTCAAAATTTTGTTAAACACATTCCCAATCCTTCAAGAATACAGCAATTTATAGGTAAAAATTCCAAAAAAATTCTGGAGCCTTCACCATGCTACAGCCCCAACAGCCTAGTCTTTTTTTTTCAACCAAATACCAATTTGTGGGAGGTCGGGCCCCCCTAACTTCCAACATGTTCCACCACTCCTGTAGGTAGCTTCTATATTTGGTTCCCAGTTCTAGAAATGGTAAAAAAAATGCACCAAATGCCCTCTAAAACTGAAAATTCTCTGGGGGCAGGGGGGGGTAATGTCAGGGTTGCGGTTTATACTTTTTTCTGAAAAATCCGAATTCACCCGGTCTGCGGCTCCAGCCGCTCTAGCATTGGCTCCAGGGTTTTCAGATATGCCCAGCCCTGAATATAGCAACCAGCAACCAGATAATCGACAACAAAAGTGTTCAAACTATGATGAAGCCTTAACTAGAATCCTCATTCCTCAGTGATTATAAAGCAGCTTAAAGATTATGCAATAAGGAAAACTAGATTTCCCAGTTGATTTTATTGTAAGCAGTCTACTATCCAGAGAGATAAATGGACACTGGGATTTGGGTGTATCCAACAGTTTTATTTATATAGCACAATACAGGTGGAGCAACAGGTTTTACAAGTTGAGGTATCTACATCAATATAGGTTGTGAGAAAACCCCAAGTTGATGGGAAGTGGTGGGTTCATAATAGTATTAATACTTTGATGATAATGCAGGTCACATTTTAAGAAGGATGGAGCGCAACTCAGTCACCTATCATGTGTATGCCAATGTACTGAGACCGTTTGAAATTGTCGCCGTCCATCATTTTCTAAAACCCTTGTGTCACGACCATCAGATTTTAAAACCCCTCTGTCACAAGCATCGCAACAGCCGCTTTTTACCCACGTATAGGTGCAGACATACACTAACTTTATTTTCATTAGCATAAAGCCCAATGTAAAAGCACGTGATACACAAATCTATGGTGAAAGGGACAGCTTATAGACCATTTTAGACCCCTTGTGCACCTTATAGCACCTCCAGCCTCCAGGAACTGAGAATGTGGCTTATACGTGGGGTTTTACCTCTTTTGATCATAGTAAGGAATGGGGACCTTTTCAACCCTAGGTACAGCTCATGGCAAAGCCATGAGTCCAGGGTTTGCCATAAGGTGTGCTCTGGATGTAGCTTATATCCAAGTGTGGCTTATGTACAAAAGGTTTTATGGTATATCTTCTGGGGAAGGGTGGCTTCCAGCCCCCAGGGGGGCGACTTGAATTTTATGTTGCTTAGAGGTGAAATGAGGGACACAAGAGATCAAGGTCTGAAGCCATCACGGTGCTGATGCTGAGCGCGTTTATTCAAAATACACATGACCGGAAGTACATGTTATCCAGCGAGGTTTCCTGCTCTAACATTGTCTGTGGTTTGCACCATTTCCAACACTCCTTTTCAAAACACAAGACAATATATTACATGTATAACATGAACTTACTTGGTTAAAAGATACATAACATGAAACTATATGAACCAATACTACTTCTAGGTTATGAAGTTACTCAAGACTTAAACTTGACTTTAACTATATAGCGATGTCCTTGCTTTCTTATAAGTGTCCAGTTTCTCAGTCTCTGAGTAAACAGTTGAATACTACTATAGTATTTAGTTCATAGTCCTTCTGAACAGTCCTCAAACTGTTTAGTTTAAGTTTCACTTGTTTCTTAGAATATTATAATAGCACACTATTAGCTATTAGATTGTTACTCAACTTCAACATGTATTTAAGACTTTATGATCACACACAATAGTATTTATGTACTACATAAAACTTCTTGTTTTCTTACTTAAATGTTACAAGTTACACAGATTAGGTTGTCAAAAATCTTTACCAAATACCAAACACTTCTGCTATTTAATATTTTGAATATAGCATAAACCTTTCTTGGGAAGAACGGTTTCTAGCACATCATTCCCTGTAAGGATCTTTATTCCTTACGTGAGGCTTTACCCCTCACTTCCCTGACTAAATCAGTTCTTCAATACTTGCTGTCATTTTCACAAAATGTTTCACCTAGCAAATATAGTTCCAATTTTCAGATTCTCCTTCTGAAGTTTACTTCTAACAGATTCTATAAACAGTGTCAACTTGTTGCATCCTGTGTCCTCCTCCAGTGTCTCAGTGCATTCCTCCATCATCTCAGTGCATCCTGACCACATCCACCAGACAATAAATTTCCATGTGCCTCTGCTACCTCACTGACAATGAACCAGAACTACTAATAATGTCCCCAACAGATCTGTATACTCATAGCGCAAGTGCAGGTATTCCCAGTCTTACAGTGCCACCTATGATCCCGTATACAGTTCAACTTCACAGCGCAATAAAGAGTCAGCTTATCACCACAGATGCACAATAGATAGATCCTCTTCTAAAGCTGCACTATAATGTGTCACTTCTTCATATAATTACACTTAGCAGATATCTGAAGCATTACTTAGCTGGACTCCTCCACTATCTGGATGTTACAATTTCAACATCTCATGACTTGACACTATCAATTGTCCTTACTGTACCACTACAGCCTCTTGTGGTGCCTTCCTCACAGCACTAGATGTCTCCTTCTACACTAGACTCTCTGCAACTCTTGACACATCTTCTGCACTCTTAACACAATGTTCTACAGTCTCTGACACATCTACTGAGGTTTCCTTATGACAAACACACTCAGCTGATACAGAACTATCTCCATGGCATCTTAAGCTCCTTCTGAACTGTAACCCTACACTTGAAATTGCTGCCATTTTAGTTGTAACCTACAGTCTTCTAATACACACATAGAAAGTCACTCTATACAACTCCTCAAAAATGGTTTACTCACAGCAAAATTACACAATTCACCCATACAGGGCCTTAGCTTATACTCACTCCCACCTCTCCCTATGGTTCACCACTTCCACAGCTCCTTGTCACAAATCTCCTAAGTCACTCACAGGTCTCCTGTGTCTCTGATTGGTCTCCCATGCCCCTCCCAGGTCTCCCATGTCTCTGACAGGTATCCTGTGCCTCCAGCTGGTGTGTGTTTACATACATCTCTGGCGACCTCCAGTGTATGTAGGGCTTACACACAATCCCAATGACACTGACATGTTTCCTGTGTTTCTGACACGTCCCCTGTGTTTCTGACACATCTCCAGTGTCTCTAACACGTCTCCAGTGTGTCTGACAACCTCAGACACTTTCCTGATGATCTAATATAAACCACAGCGTCTATCTTGGCACCCAGCCAACTCCTGCTGTGTTTACAGTCACAATGACCAGAGGGGGAATCCCCTAGTTTCATACGTCTCATGATGCCAAATGACGGGTTCTAGAGCCTTCTCCCGGCCCATACACAAAGTTTCAAAGCTCCTCCTGTCAATTCTGTACCACCCTGGTATATCCACGTTGACATAAGGCTAAGCTTTCTCTCCCGACTTTTTATGTGTTCACATCTGCCACAAACCACTGCAGTGTCCGTGCTGACTCACGGCGTTTGACTCGCATGGTATCCACGATGTACATGCCGTCTCTGCCGTGCGTCCTAGGTGGCTCCCTGCATCCCAGCAGCGCCCTACTGTGTCCTGGCCCGGTGCCACTTGCTGGATTCTCCTGGATCGTGGATGGTCACAAATCATAGAAAGTGTGCATATGGGGCCTTACATGTCATTCGCCCAGACATGTGCCCAGAAAAAGAATTTTTATAAGTATGCTTCTTTTACAATAGCAAGGACACATCTGACATAAATGATAATTTGATTTTCTTAATGTACAGGTCAAAATAGTCTGGATCTGAGTTTTTCATGGAGGTATGAAGATTGTTTCTGTAGGAAATTAAGCCCTCAACTTGGCTTGTAACTCAAATGTCATTCTCCCAGACACAATTTCGCCCAGACAACTTTGGTCATTTTGGGCACATTTTACCAACCTTGAGCCCAAAATATGCATATGGGACCATCATAACCCATATGTAACATGAAGATCTAATCAAGCCTGACACTTTGAGCCAAAGAGATAGAGGGGGAAACTAAAATTCTAAGAGTAGGGGCTGGAATACCTCCAAATTCGTCATATGCAAACCTTCTATGATTTTCGACCTGATACTTTGCTGATCGATTACAGCCTGTGTCGTCCCTTAACACAGCTCTACATCATCCCTACATTACCTCAAACTACCCACAGAGTTTACATCAACAGTGACTGCGATGTCTGGGCCTCATAACCTGTTGGTTTGAGGTGAAATGAAGGACATAAGAAATCAACGTCTGAAGCCATCACGGTGCTGGTGCTGAGCGCGTTTATTCAAAATATGCATGACCGGAAGTACATATTATTTCATGTTGATATGCCCGAGATACTGACAGCCCATAGCTCTAGCACTCGAGGGCCGTATCGCACACCCCCCGTGCGATAACCCGCGAAAATATCACACACCGAGGTCACGTGACCATTTGATGACGTCATAGGTCCAAGATGGCGATGTAAACAGTGCGCACGGGGAGTCATTCTGGTAAATTTGATTCTATTTATCTGATTTAGATGAAAATAACATGAAATAAATGCAAAGGCACACTCGTTGGAGGAATGTCGGGGGGTTATCGCACGCGCCGATCAGGTGCCGTATTGCACGACGCCCGCAGCCAACTCGTGAACCTTTGCTTATTTATCCGGCAAGGTTTCCCACTCTAACATTGTCTGTGGTTTGCACCATTTCCAACAATTTTTTCTACCCGGATGTGTGGTCATGGACCTGAACATCACACCCATAATGGCACATATGCATCCCATGCATATGCATGGTTCCAGACACATATTTAGATACAGAGGTACGCTAACCAAATAATTATAATAGTAATACATCATATAATTGTCGCTTCAAAATCAAGCCAATATTAAATATGGGCATAGTTACAGTATGCATCAGAATGCAAATAAGGCATGTATGTGTTCATACAGAATATCAAGGCATTTGACAGTCCTGACTTAATGGTCATCGAAAGTCATAACTCTTACAAATTTGGATATTTGTTAAAAGTAATCAGAACTCATTTTTGGGGCAACTTCTAATCATTAGGATGGTAAAACGTTGGAAATAACTGATGGATTTGTCATGTGAGTATTTCTCATACTATGGTAGAAAGACAATCCGATGTAATGGTAAACGTGCTTGCATTAACATTGCAGCATGTTTTTTATGATAACCAAATGATGGGGACTACCAATAAGATTCCATAGGTGTCTTAGTTAATCAATACGACCAATATCAAGATATTTACAGCAATATTTGTGAAAAATGTGTAGTAAAAGGATGAGTGAAGCCCCGCAAAATATCGGGAACCATACTGGTCCCAGAGTTAAGTACTAGCGTCCTAGACTCTGGTCTTCTGCCCTATGTATGATGGGAAGGGAATGGAAAGTAGTCCCTGTTATGTATGGATGAAACACTAGAGGGAGCTGTGGTCTGACTGGTCAGCATGCATTGTGAATGGGTTTGGGGAATTTAACACCCTATATGTAACCTGTCCAGAATAGGGTAGTGGTTAGAACACTGGACTCATAATGCAGGGTAACTGAGTTCTAGCCTCTCCAGATGCTTTTGGTTTTATTGAATCAAAACATTTTATTTTTAGATTTTGATTGTGTTAATAAATTGCAATCAATATCTATAAATTAAGTGTAGAAGACGACTGTTCAAAGAAACAATGATTTTCAAAGCAGAGGTGATGTTTCTGGTAATACTTTCTTACAAAATAGATAGTATTGACCTAGTGGACATATGGTGACTTGAACCCACCTGCCTGATATTGGGAGCTCAACTCTCTACTGCCTGAGCTAGTGGGACTGTTGTTGATTTGTGGTAGACAAACACCTCATATTCCCACATAGGTCTTCAGCCCAAGTTATGTTGAGCTGAATGCATAGTCACAGGTGATTGTGTTTGAGATATGTTGTTGTTAGGTAAGTATACTACATGAAACCTCTACACTCCTGGTACAATGCACACATGTACCACTGCACCTATATGCAGGTATGACACAATACATTTATTGGGCTGTGCTAAACATAGGGTCTACTTCTTGTGTTGCCCAAGGATATATGCATCTAATTAACCTGTACAGGCTATATCCCACAATGCAGGGCGCAGAAGATCAGGGGTTACTAGGAATGAGCTAGTGACACCTGGTATCAGGTTGTATCGGGAACTAGTGGGTTCCGATGGTTGCGGCCCCTGGTGTTAAGTGCAGGAACTCCTTGGTGGGATCCATGTATAAAAAGTCTACGGTTGCAATATTTTTTTAATAACTTATTACGGAATTTTTTAGATCTCATCTTGGCCTACCAGAGGCAAAATAAAAAGAAAAGTCCTAAATTTGACCCAAAAAATCCCAGCGACCAAAGGAAAAAAAACATGTTCAGTCACATTTTTGGGGAGCAAATGTACCTGTCAGCCAATAAAATGAAGATTTTTGACAATCTCAGATGCACGGGTTAATTCTTGGTATGTGTTAATCTCCATGGTATTTTTTTTAAACCTTTAACCCCTAAATGTTGAATAATCCCGTCGGCCAGAGGTAAAAAAAATAATTTTTTTTTTTTATTTTACAGGTGGAACCGTAATCCAAGTTTTTTATTAACAAATATAATATGTAGACCTATGGTTTTCCTTTAGCCTCTGCCCTATTTGGTCTAGTCATATGCCTGTCCAACAGGCATAGTCTATCTCAGTAGAAGAGTTCTGGCCTAGGACGGCTGAGCACTGCAGTATCTAGGAGGAGTCTGAAGATAATCAAATACCCTGTTAGTGACAATATGCTTCTATTGTCCTTGGTGGGTTTCTTAGCGGTGTTCTTTCATCTCTGGTCGCCCACTGGAGTCTAATTTGGCTTAATTGGCATTTACTGTGCTCCTTTCTATTGTCTTGTGCCGCACCTGTCGCACACAGTGCGACATGCTTGATGGACAGGGGCAATGTCATGGGAGACCATTGTCCTTCAGCCCACTAGACCTCAACAGGCATCGGTGCTGCACACATGATTGTGTGCTGAAGAGGTGACATGGTGGTTATACACATTTTTACCATATTATATGTATCAGTTCCATATCATATTATATAATAGTATATAATCCTATCCTCAATAATAAAATAAAATGCTATACTGGTGCTCGTTGAATACAAAATATACATAGGTGATGAATAACCAATGCCAGTTCATATTGATTCACAATCTGAGCTCATGTCCTCAGATGGTTTTGGGTATGGAAAGCCACCCAATTATTACCAATCAACTTTTATTATAGGATAATATCACGATTAATACAAAATCCTTCAAACCCCACTCTCTTACCCCAACTCCTCACTATGAATTCCAACTGCTTTATACACCAAATTCCTAACTCCCCTAACCCAATACCTGACCTCCAAGTCCCCAATCCTCCATGTCCGTACTGACACTCCTTTACCCTATTGCTTGCTCCCAACCTTCCACTACCTACCCTATAGTCTCTTATACCATTTCTTCTACCTCACTCTATACACTACAAATACTTCCACTTCCCTAATGCCCGCAGTCCTTTCTTATCTGGATCCTCATCTCTCTATAATCTACATCTCCCTTCTAACACTCTCTTCCTCCCCCAAATTCTTTCATATTCTCTCACTTACTTCTATGATACTCTACCCTGCCCCTAAATATCCCTCTCTGTGATAAGAATCTTCTACCTCTATTTTATTCACTGTGTAAATAAAGTTTTTCAGACCTCAAATCTATATGAGCTCTAAGCTAGAGTCATGGACCTGATTTATGTTCATCATTTCCCTCACATAGCTTCTAAATTTCTGACTCTTCCATACATATATTATGGGGTTCATCCAAGTATTTATCTGCCATATGTAGGTTGTAATCCTGAACATTATCCCGCATGTGTCCTTGTGAACATACATGTAGTTCCTGATAGGTGGAGAGATGACCACAATAAGAGTACAAATAATGTATACAGAAAGTACATTAAACATGACTTTTGTTATCTTAAGGTCGATTGTCACTGGTTGTGCTTGGTTACCACCAGCTGCACTGATTGCATTTCTCTGCTTTAGTGCCACCAGTCCTATTTTGATGTAGCATCCAACAGTAACCGGCACAAAGATTAGGAAGGGAAGCCAGATCAGAGTTAGTGGGATACCCTGCACAGATATGGCACTCTGGCAAGGACGAGCGATGGTTCCCATGTCGTAGGCATCTATGTATCCAAAGCCTAATCCGAGAAGACCATACAGACTACAGAAGACCCAGATACTTATGCATATGAAAGAGGCTCTATTCACTGGCATTTTCAGATGGTACTCTAGCGGGTAGACAACATAGATCAGGCGGTCTACAGCAATTGCACACAGAGCGATGGTGTTGACCATTGAAGCAGTATATGCTATATACATGGTAAGAAAACAGCTGACAGTCCAGGCCCAGGTATGAGACAAATAAACTGAGGCGGTTTTGAATGGTAAGTTTAGCACTGATGCTAAATCTGCCATTGTAAGGCAGCCAATGAAAATATTACTTGGGATCTCTAGCATGTCATACCTGTGCATGTATATGATGATCATGGTGCCACCATTGGTAATCAAGACTAGAAGTTTGTCAAGATAGTCCCATATAGTAAATACCAGGAAGATTGTGTTTTCCATCAAACAGGTTACATTATGTCCATATTGTGTTGAATTGCTGAACATGTTGTAGCTGTTGGCCATGCTTGAGATGTTCATCTTGAATAATATTACAACACTTCAGTTGTCCCAGCACTACAAACAAATCTGCAGAATCAACATTAAGTAAAATCCACTGTCTCTGTTCCTCTTCACACTATATGTTTGCCGATCCACAGATATACTGAAAATGTTTGACTAGCAAGTAGCAATGTGCATGTTGTAAATGAACTATACTCCCTTTCATTGTTCTGCATTGAGCAGTTTGCAACTGCTCTGTGAGCAGGTGGTGGGTCACCTGATACAACTGCTGCTGATAGATGTTAAGTTTGTTAAACAAAAGTTTAGTTTGAAAGTCCTTTGCTGGATGTCTATAACTTTTGTATAGCAGAACACATGAATACTGTTGAAGCGTAAACCAGAAGGGCTGGGTCCATGAATCCTGCTGAAACTTTAGGGTTTATGGACTCCCAAAGAGTCGGCATGATGCACCAATCAGCGGTGGCAAGTGACTAATCAGACTACATAAGTGTGTGATGATACTTTAAGTCATCATGCAGTTCTTGGTGGTCAGTCTGGAACTCCAGGAGTTGTCTCATGCCAGCAGTGGCGATAAGTGATACTCTACTGTGTCATTGAATGAGTGATTCACTGACACTGATCTGTTATTCAAAAGCTGCTCCAGGCATTGAGCAGTTTCTTCTTGCTCACTGAGCAGGTGGCGAGTAGTCCTGTGCTCTTGGTGCCTGAAGATGTGTCTCTGCAATAAGTACTTTAGTCTTGTAGTGTTGCATTTTTCTACACCACATTCTTGAATGAAGCCCTAACATAACCTGACATATTTACATTGGTGCATAAATCTATCTAACCCTACAGGGTTGATGCACAGCCAAAGGCTGGGAATGATAACTGTGTCCATGCTGCAACAGCTAAGATTTTAGCAATCATCATGAGCTCGTTAAATGATTAAAGCCATTCCAGCGAAAAAGCTGTCTGGGATTTCTGGTAGCTCAGCTGGGGAATCGTCTGATGCCACTGGCCATGGTAAATGATATACCTGCTTGCAGAGGAGTTTAGGATGGAATAGCTCAAGGTTCCTCCTGATTTCAAGTTTGCTATTTAACCATTTTAACACCCTGCCCTGAATAAATGTCATTTGGCCTTTACTTGCCAGCCCTATAACCCAGGAAGCTGAATGGGCATATTATGCTGCATCAAATAAGTAGATAAGGAGGAGAAAAATGCAATGACGGCGGAATTTCATACTTTTATGACAAGGATAAAAGCTGCTGTCAGGTGAAAACTCTGTCATATTAGTTCAAGAGATGCATAATTTGTGACTCAACTATGCAACTTTCGAAAGCTCTCATGCCAGTAATGATTGGAATATTGACAAATCAAGAAGCCTCCTCAGGAAATGACTTCAACGTGAGTCTCCAATCATCAGAACTAATAATCATGCTGAATTTTTATCCTATAATGTCATTCCATGCCTAGCAACGCCTTATAAAATGGATCTTGTTTGAAATAGACATTGATCAATTCCGGTCACAGTGGTGTATAATACATAACCTGAAATGTTGCCTTGAGCAAGCCATTACAGTAACTTTATGGTCATTCCACTAGAACAAAGAAATCTGGCCAATGGAAAATAGACACAAAACAGAAGTGGTGTATAATAAAAAGAAATTGGAAAAGCTTGCTTGCAGAGATAGGGTGACTTGTGAAATATTATAATCCTGCACAGGAATTCTAACCCCATCTCCCTTATAATCTCTAAATAAAGAATAGGAATTTTGAGAACAAATTTCAGATGAATATTCATATAATCCATAAGAAGAGGAATAAAAATTATGTATATTTAGGTATTAGGATTGGCAACCCTTTCTCCATGATTCCTTGGGAAATAATTCACAATTATACATAACATAGAAAACCGCCACTACACACTCGTCAATACAGACGAGTTTAGGGTAATCAAAGCCTGTTGACGACCTAAACTTGTCATTCTGAGGTTTTCAGTGAATATGTATACATAAAATAATAGATGAAAACAACTAACATCCACAAGAGTGACTCCTGTCAAGCATCAAGCTTTATTCAATAATGATAATTGAACTTAACTATACATAAAAATTACTATGTTAACAAAATTACAATCATGAATCAATGTCAACAAGAATTCTCTAAAACATAGCTGATGTACGTGTGTCAATGGTTCTCTTGTGCACTGAGTCAGTAATTTCTATCTTAAAGTATTATAAATGCTTGAACAGATTGTGTCTAAATCTATCTCTGCCCTGTTCTCTGGCGGGAAAGCACACCTGGTATTCTGGTAGGGGGTATCCCCAGCATTTGATCACCCAGCATTTACTTCATTTTGAGTTATATGTTGATAACACAAAGCACAGACTGGAGAGTGTCATTGAGTTGGCATTGCGGTACCTGGTAAGGCATGCCCTAACCAATCAGGTTGAGGACTAGTCGAGGCGTTCGGTGTACAGTTTTCTGACTAGATCCAGTGCATTATGGGTAGGGGTGACTTCGAACGCTAACTACACCACCTTAGCTTGTTCCCTCCACCACTTTCCCACCCAGCCAGGTCTGGCTAGGTACCAGTCACTAACTATGCTTGGGAGTGTAGTAAGTTGACTTGGGGATCAACATTGACCCACTTGGGGAGGACCAATAGAGGGTGGCCTTACAAACCAGCATTGATCCCTCTGCCGTACTCCGAACGCCTCAAGTGTTGTATTTGTAAACAGGCCCATGTGCTCCCTGAGGGAAGCTAAGTTGGGCAAGGTGTATATTCCTAGTGGGATCTTCAGTACTGACGATTGTGGCTGATATTATTTTTTGATAAACCAAACGAATCACTGTCCAGCAAGTCATAATAAACTATGTTACTGTGGGAGCTCAATGGATAGAAACAAAGGAGTGGGCTGCACTTACCTTAGAAAACATGTGTATGTATGTGTAATCACAGCCAATCCAACCATCTGCCTTGTGTGTGAGAATCAACATGAGAAGAGGGCCTGTGCATGGAGGTCAATAAACATTGTTGACACCAGCACACAGACTGTCCAGCAGGAATACACTGCACTTATATCCTCAGGTGAGTCAGGTGTTCCTACACTATTACTGCTTTCCAATATCACTGAATGGATTCCTGTGTTGTCAGTTTTAGCCATAATTCCCATGTATTCTTATATAAACCTATATCCTCTCTAGAACTCCCTCAGCTGTTGGTAGTATGAGGTGCCCTGTCACTCAATCAACTTATGTCGTTGCAAAGGGCATATCCCCAGGCTAGTGGCTGGGGGAGGGGGGTGACTCAGACCCAGGGCACTACCTGCCGTGAGGTGAGTGGGCACGTTCCCTGCTCCATGCTGTGCACCCCAGCCTAGGCCCGTGTCTATCCTACAGGGGGTGGGGCGTTTTTTCTACTTTGGAAAAGATAATTCTTTATGTATAGGATTATTTTACAATTATAGATCTGATATTTTTTATCTGATGATTATCTCCACAACTAGGTGTTCCCAAAAGGAAATCGTGGGTATTTCAGAGAGAGCTTAAAACACAATTTCACAATTTTTCCTTTAGAAATGGCTTGTTGTAGAGGTTTGGAAATAATCATCAGATAATTGGCAAATAATCCCATTCAATCCAAGAAAAGGTCCCAGATCAAATCAATCATTTCACCATTATCGCACATTTTTATGACGAGTAAAATATGATCACAAGTCATCAAAAGGATACAAACATGTTTTGAAATCTAACTTTTTTCATCATAACTTGCAACAATATGTACACTAAAAAATAATTTAGTGCCCTTTTTAAAGAGACTTGTAGCATTTTAGAAAAAGAAAATAGCACTTACATTTAGATCTAGACCAAAAAGTAAATCCATCCATCAGCAAGAATGTAAATATGAATATGATTATGAAATCTGGTTGTGGAACTAAAACATTCTTTTAGAAAAGAAGTAATCTTTAAATAATCGTTTTGTCTTGAGACTCTCCTCGTGATCTTTATCACGACTACAAATAATCGTGATTTTCAAAATGTAAACAGTCTTTACCTACAAGTATGCTAAGAATTATCTTTACCAAAACAGGAAAAGCACCCAGGTGGATGTAGGGGGAGGGGGGTTCAGAGCCTGAGTGCCCAACGGTTGACGCAGCCACCACTGCTAACAGTAATGGCTGTGTTGGATAAATAACCTGAACCTACCCAAAAAGCAAAAAGTATTGTCCTCCACCTAGTGGTCACATCCGAGGGAAGATAAGATTATAAAGAGGGCGCAATTGTGAGGTGGTTGCATTGGAGGGGTAGAGATAAGGAGAGAGGGTGGAGAGACTTGACTGTATATGTTCATAGGGGCATGGTTTCTATAATACCATATTCATAATAGTGTAGGGGCCAGCTCTAGCCTGCCCCCATTCTGGTTGTACCAACCCTCAGGGGCTGGTCAGCTAGTTGATGCTGCCCCATGTTGTATCATACTGATCCAGGTGTAGGTGGAAGGTAGAGAGGTCCCGGGTTCGAAACCCGGTGTTTCCAAGTACATTTTTGCCAACCTCTATAATTGTATATGTCTAATGGCAGAAACAAATAGAACAATTTCTTCCCAAAAGTTGATAGGCATTCTGAGTTGCTCACTTATTGTGGGATCATATTGTTTATGTCCCAAAGAGTCCTCATCATTCGCAAAACATTGACAGCATATGCATTTTTGTGTCCATTGCCATTGGGCTGTTTTATGTCCATTAGAGTTTACCTTCGATTATGACGGTTTTTGGGTATTATTCTACTTTGTCATTAAAATAGGAATCATGAGGAGCAGGCAAGAAATGTCTAGTGATAATGAAAAGGGGAATCCAGAACCAGTTAGAAGGGGAAGGAAGAGGCCATGCTCCTCAAACAGACAACCAACAGTTACTGCAGCAAATAATGTAGGCCCAAGACCTGTTAGTCGAAAGCAGAAACCAAAATGTGGCCCACAAAGGAGGCAAAAGAAGTCTCAACCACCCACAACCAAGAAATCCAAGAAAGCCCCTGCCAAGAAATCCTCTAAAACAGTGCAATCTCCAAGAAAGACGCAAAATACATCAGGTTCAAAGAAGGCTACATCTAAGCCAAGTTCACGCGTTCGTCTTGTTAGACGAGACTTGGTCAGAATACGTGAAATACAGCTACAGCGTAGAAAGGGCCTTGTGGTAAGTTTGACTCTACCTTGCTCTGAATAAAATCAGGTAACCAGACGTGATTACCCTGTCTGAAAGCTAGTATATGTGGGTAGCCATCCTTATATCATGGCACTGCATGACAATATCTAAAAATAGAGAAGACATCTCAATGGCGTCCCTCTAATGGCATATTGATTGATATCTATCTAATTACTTTTTCTTTGCAGGCAGACATCAATAATCTCGCAGAAGAAAATGCAAAATCACTGCTTGTTGATGTGGCAATGCAGCTGCCTGGAGTGATTTTTGACATTCTTGAAGCTACCCCACAGCCAGGACCACAAAAGCCTACAGGAAGGTCACCACCCTGGTGTGTTTGTAGCAGATGCCAACAGATGGAAACAGCTGAATCGTCAATATGCTGTGGTTTTCAGCCTAATAACTGTATCTGAACACGACCTGTAAGTACTAAGAATATGATAAAATGTGCTAAAATCTATATGAAAATCAATAATACAAAACCCTTCATAGTGCCATAGGATTAAATACCTACTAAGGCGCATTAAAATTATACATTTTATTCATGAGAATGATTTGCAAATCTATCAAATATACACTTTTTCAAGGAGATGACGTTACTGGTATTGGACCCAGCCGTGCTGGCTCTCGCAAACGCTTACATAGCAGATGCTTGGGCGTATCGACCTGCCAATGACAAAGCAGAAAGGCGCTTTGATAACTACCGCCAGTTTACACTCTGGCGCCATGGCAGACTTGGTCGACACGTCAGAAGGCCTATCCCTTCTTGCTGCGTTCTATGTATACGGGCACAATACCCAGATCCAGACAACCCATATACTGGTTACAGGCCTGTTCTGTAGACTGTATACTTAAATCTTTTGTTGCATAATTGTTACTTATGGACTGAAAGAGGGAGAGATGGAGAGACATCTTGTGATGGATGTGGTAGTAAAATAAACGTTTGCAACAATCCCATTTTGCAACCTGTATTTCTCTGCCTTTATACATCAATATTGGTTCATAAAGGGGTCCTACGTTTCACCATAAGATGTGAGAATAAGAATATAGGATAGCAACATGTAAAAAGGAAAAATCTCACATAATTATATATAGAGAGATCTGATGCATATGACATTTGCTGCACTACACTTCCTCACCAAATAATAATTTTACTAAACGTTCTAGTATTCATAAAGTACATTTCTGGCCTTTCATTGTAAGCAAGATGACATGGTATGGAACCGTGATGCAAACCTTTAACATTACTGAAAAAAAAAAACAGAACTATTTAATGCACAAGCTATCAGTTTTCAGCCATTTTAGGAGAGTGAGCCATATTGCTATGTCAAGGCCTTTGCTCATTCTCTCATGTGAACGCCCAAATACCAGATAGCTCTCTTGACAAAGTGTATCAAAGCCAGATGGGTATCATTGGTATGTAGGCGTTCGTCATCAGTGGTCTTTTGTCTGAGAGGTGGTGTCCTCTAATGTCAAGTTAAAGCAAATGAAACATGACATATACTTGATTCATATATAACCCACTAGGGGGCAGTATCATATGTTAAAAACACTGTGATGAAAGTGCATGTGTACTATTGTATACCTGGCATGGGAGTAACCCACAGCAATGACACAGGTGCACAGAATGCTCAAAGTAATGCATTAAAGTAAGAGATGGTGTAATCAAATAAACAGTTATTTCTAAAAGCAGACTAATATGGTCTTAGGGAATTGATTAGTTGGAGATGAAGAAACATATGTACGTGAAGTATGTTAAAAATCTACTTGGCTCTGCAGTAATATTATGGATTCAAGGGAGGAAAATTCTTCCATGAGATTTCATGTGCAGAGAACATAGTGACCACCCCCTTACATGTCCACCTTAAAATTATGGTCGTTCTTGAAAGGAAAATACTAATCCCTTGTTCTGTTATGTTTGTTTTAACAAATAATGATAGCTCTAATGCTGCCTACTTACTAAAGTTAAGTGATTACGGGTCCTTGTACCAAAACAAAATGTGTTGTTAGGTTTATTCACCTTCAATGGCACTGTTTTTTAGGTCCTAGGTGAGACACTATATGGGGATGTATGGCATCTGGAGCATCTTTGGACCTATGAAAGTGTATCCACAGGGTCTCTTAATCTGCGACCACTGCTGCTCATTTATCATCTGACATTTGGATGATTTTAGGCTACTTTATCATTGTAAATAATGACAATTCCTTCTTATTCGATATGCCACAACCCCTAGTCCTATATACATGCTTTTATGGTATAAAGTAGTAAAGCTACAATTGGAAATTTGAAGAGAAAATCCCTGCTTCATTTACCTCCAACAAAGAGTTCTGAACCATTTATGAACACAGAAAGAAGTGGAACTGTAAAGGCCAAATCCCACAACGTGAAAATGGTCGAGAAATCGTTGTCAAATAGGATATGTGGGTGCTTATCCGATATTGGGGTGGTAATATTGTCTAGGGAAGACCTATAAGGGCTAAGAATCCCTGTCAAAGTGCTGGTATTTAGGGAGTATAGTACATCAAAAGTTTTTGATATTTTCTTCACAAAGGGCTTGAAATCTCTGTGATAGACTCAAAATCCCTGTGAAATCAGAAGAGGTGTGTCTTTGATAAATCAGGAGCCAAGTTCCACATACTACAGTCATAATGGGGTTCTGCTTGTGATTAATGCAAGCTACATTTGTTTATGCTATGCAGGAGACCATTGCAAACCACAGAAAATAGTCAGAGACAACTGTGATTTTAATATCAAATACTCTATCTCTGTGAATCATTCTAGCAACTCATCTGTGCAGTAATGAAAATCACAGAGATTCCCCTGCTACTATTAGCTATAGTCGGATTTGGAGTGGTAAGAAGTGCAGTGAGAACCCTTGTGATTTAGGTAATTGGCAAGAGTCCAATGTTGCCGATATCCAGAATCACAGACATTTCAAACCCTTTTTTCACATAGTGGGATTTGGCCTTAAGTCTCAAATATCTTTATTTTTTGTCAATTCCAGTTTCAAAGAGGTGTCGTTCACTCACAGACAATAAGTAATAAATCTTTACAGTTTTATAGTGGATTTCAATCAGAGATAGTATTCTTGTCAGAGAAAGTTTGGCAATTCTAATCTTATATCGAGATTTATAAGGTGGAATAGCCAACCAGTAAATCAACAAAACATTCCAACACTGCACTTATTTCACAGGCAGTAGATTATCGATTGACACATGGAGGAGTGAGCCAAATGCTATGGCCTCATGATGACATTGAAGCACTGTACATCCCTTATATATAAAGGTAATTGTTGGTCGCTAAATTGTGTAATGCTATTTTGCCATAGAGCACAAAGACCTGAAATATCATATCAAAGTATAAAACAAGAAGCAAGTAGTTGTGGGGCCAACTTCTGGATACAGAAAAGTGCTGGTGTTGAGAGCAGCACAAGATTTGACACTTGAACTAGAGTATTTTGATAGTGCTGTTTCTGACCTGATCTCCATATTTAGGTTTGGACAAGGTCAAATAAGAGGTCATGATCAGGTGATTGATATGAATAGAGAGAGGATTTTTGGCCATTCATTTCAGTTAATTTACACCAGAGGGCCTTAGTGTACCATAGATTCCGCGGTTACGTCTTTCGGGGAGAAGCGCTAACGTGGCGCCATTTTCGCTTGTTAAATATGAGCAGTAAACTTTCAACTTTCGCCGGTACCAGGGACACACTTCCGATCATACCGTTTCTCCTCGAAAGGGTTCACGGCGGAATCTCGACATAGCTAGAGGGATACTAACCCCGGATTCGCAATCTGCACTATCAAATTTGCCAGCTTTATCTGTCATATCTTGATTTGTGAAAATTGACATTTGAGTGGGCTGGCCTCCCAACTAAAGATCTCACAAAAATAACTTGTCTTACTATAGTATAGATACATTCTGCTAAAAATGTTACATGAACTGTCCATAGTAGAGGTGTTTAACACTATGGTGACTCTAAACCATGGACTTGTTGACAAGTCCCGCTCATAGGATCTCTAGTCACTGATTTGTAATATCTCGTACCCAGGGCTTTAGGTCCTCACATCCTTTTGTGTTAGCGGCCTGAAAAGTAGCAATATCATTAAGTTTGGCAGCTTACATGTATATTCTCAATGCTTCAGACATTGTAATACGTATACCATTGTATTTCATTACATCATCAATTTGGTAATAAATCAACAAAGATTTATAATCACTAGTGTGTATAGGGGCTATTTTAATTATGCATATTACCTGGTTCAGCTTTTTGGATAGGTTTTTGGCTCCATGCCAAACATCCCATTGATGCTTTATGTTGAATTCCCCTAGATCAAATGTAGAAATTTTATATATAGAAAATATGTTTGCCTTTAGTAAAAGCTTCAGTAACCATCACTTCAGACTACAGGTATTTGGGCACCATTACCATACTCATTTTACAATGTGCACCCCCACTCATGTCACAATTACAAGATAAATGTTGTCTCTCAGCTTTGCTTAGAAATAAAAAGATAGCTCCATGATTCATTGTTTTAGTTACAGTGAAGAATTAAATGAAATGGCAGGCATATAACTTACGGAGAATGGGAGGGACCTGTGTATGGGCATCTGTCACCACCTCCTGCATTTTCATACCAGCATTTACCAGCTTCTCAAATGATTTCCTTAATCCATATGGTTCCATATTCGGGGATTTAAAGTTGGTGTCCCTCTTGTCAACATGCACCATTGATACTATTTCCTGGGTGTCCACAGTCATCAATGTATATGTGCAGTTTTGAGAGCTGCTTCCATGAGAGTCATTTCTACCATCTCCTAAAAGGGCAAACATGTGAATAATCATGACCAGTAAATTTAAGTTTAATTTGAGAATGATACATAATTCACTAACTGCACAAAGCTATCTACCTTCTGGTAACTCTATAAGAAAGAGGAAACTTCAGAAATCATCTTGTGAATTTTGCACATGTTTCTGTAGGGGTAGAGTTTTTGATATTGTCAACAAACCGTTGTGGGTGAAGTGATAAACACTGAATCCAGTGAAGTTCATTTGATCCTCTTTATTGCACAGCTGACATGAGTTTTCATACAGATGGTAACAATGATACAAGCTCTTCCCCTGAGCTTATAGCTCAACCTGTCGTAGGTTCTGATATGAGGAATAGGTACGGGTGTGAGGAGATGTAAGGTAGAGAGGCTGGGAGCTGCTCATGCGGCGTATTATATACTCGGCTGAGCGGCTCACGGTTTGATGAAATCTGCTCTCTGTCTGGTGCAACATTGGATGTTGTAATATCAGGCAGAGAGCAGCTTGACACATGGACCAAGGAGGGACAAGGGCATATTGTGAAATATGCTCTGGTGCCAAAATAGCATCCACTGGTATGTCGTAATACCTCCAGTGGGGTCATGGCCGGAGTAACCGGTTTGGCTGTTGTAACATCCGTGTTGGGATGGTGCAAGAGCAGCTTAAAGGATCCCACTGGGGGGGGCGGGGTTTGGTTTTGTGTGATCCCTGCCTACTATTGAGTAAATAGATAGGGGTAGGTAGTAGGCTTGTGGACAGAGCTCAGGCCTGTATGGTGAAGAAATGGATAAAGGTGTAAAATAATGATAATACCCAGAATGGTCCATTGACAATATCATCTTAGATGATCACCATACATTTAGAAACTATTTATCCATTGATTCCTATCACCTCTTGCATCAGTTGGGTAGTTATACCAGTTACTGAAAATAGTGAGTAGTTTCATGGTGATTTGATGCAGGTCAATTTATTACATACCTTGCAAAATCACATCCCTCCCTTTGTTCTTTTCTACATTATTGTCAATGATTTCACTACAGCACTTCTTGATTACTGGAGCTGCGTAATGGGCTTGTACTGTATAGAAAAATAGGCAAGCATGGGCTTCAGCCCTACAAACTTCATCAGTAGGGCTACCCTGGCATGGTTGTTACCCGAGAGTAGTATACTTGAGGCAAGCTCTAAGTCTCCTTTGTAGATACCACGCTTTTCTAATAGAGGCTGTGAAGACCAGGTTTTCAGCTTGTGGCCTCCCTCACAAATCTGGTGAAAAATTATTATTTAGATTTTTACTCTTTTACTCTGACCATTTGAAGATGATGACTAATCAGTGGATACAGTGCAAAGGTACATTTGCCATGGAATGTCAATGTGGTTTTGACAGATAGAAGGGAAGTTTAGAAGTATTTATGGTCATACAGAAGGTATTAATATCTATTCAGATTACAGAACCGTTCAATTGTAATCAGGAAATAAGTAGCTTTTAATTTATGACTACCGTGTGTGAAGTGGTTTAGCAGTGGGAATGCTGCACACAGCCCCACAATTCAACCTGACATAGTGTGAGTGATCAGTGTTCTACCACACTTTCCTAGGTCCCAGTGGGTTATAAAATGGAAATTAAACATAATTTCCCTGGAAAGTATTGAGCTAAGCAGTGTAGTTTGAGATTCTACCATTAACCTACTGCCTCATTCTAGTAGTTTAACATTGGATTCAATGGGATCACACTGAAAAAAGTCTTCCTGCCAAAATGACATGTATATCCATGTCAACTTGATTTGACACATAGAGCACATGTCATTGGGACATGGCACATATGTCATCATGACAACTGTCTTCATTACGCATGTCAAGTGGAGTTGACGAACCAAATGTGAGAGTGTCAACCTCATTCAACATGCCTTTCACGCATGTCATGTGGGAGACAATCGTGACCTGTGCAGTATGTGTCAAAGCGATCAGTCTTCTTTTCTCTGTGCACTCTGCCCAGCTACACACTGCCTTTATATAACAATGTGCAACAAATGGTGAATCCTAATAAGAAGCTTACCTAGGTTAGGATGAGGGCAGTTCCCACAAGTTCTGTTTGATGGTGAGGGTTTACCACATGTGTTACAAGGTTAAAACATTTACACTACTAGTCAGTTCTAGCAAAGACGTAACATGAGCCAGCACAACAGATCCTGGTTTAGTTTCAGATTGTTCAATGCCTTCTTCAGTTAAGTCATCCCCAGTGTCATACATCTCCAATACATCATCCTCATTCTCATCATCAATTTGATGAACAAGTTCCTCATCACTTATCTCAGGCAGACTATCTATGTCCATGTGGTACATCCTGACATGAAAGAATAAATTTGAAAACATTAGTAACATTTCTGATGATGGTAAGAAGTGTAGACCTAAAATAACAATAGTGTATGTCCTATAGCTCTAAACTAAATGGGAAATTTGAAATTTGAATTCCACTATATGATGTATTCAATGCTGTAGCCCGACATACCACTATGATATATTCATGGGATTTGCAATAAACATGTTGTTGAATCTGTGGTAGCATACTATGGAACATATAAGGTAAACCTGCATGTCGTAAGGGACACCCTGACATTGACAGAAATGTATAAGGTATCCCCTGTTTTAAGGGAAATTATTTTTAGTCAAGCAAGTGTTACTGACAGAACAATATTTGAGTCCCCAAGGACCAACCTGTACAACATAGGTTATGAGTAAAGGTGTGTTGCTATGGCATTAAATGTAGAGTACTGTGCAGTTACCTTGCATTGACTTGCATTTCCTCATGATATTCCACAAAGGATCAGTTTGATGGGTGGCGAGGACGAGTGATGGTTCCCATGTCATAGGCATCTATGTATCCAAAGCCTAATCCGAGAAGACCATACAGACTACAGAAGACCCAGATACTTATGCATATGAAAGAGGCTCTATTCACTGGCATTTTCAGATGGTACTCTAGTGGGTAGCCAACATAGATCAGGCAGTCTACAGCAATTGCACATAGAGCGATGGTGTTGACCATTGAAGCAGTATATGCTATATACATGGTAAGAAAACAGCTGACAGTCCAGGCCCAGGTATGCGACAAATACACTGAGGTGGTATTGAACGGTAAGTATAGCACTGATGCTAAATCTGCCATTGTAAGGCAGCCAATGAAAATATTATTTGGGATCTCTAGCATGGCATACCTGTGCATGTATATGATGATCATGGTGCCACCATTGGTAATCAAGACTAGAAGTTTGTCAAGATAGTCCCATAGAGTAAATACCAGGAAGATTGTGTTTTCTATCAAACAGGTGACATTATGTCTATATTGTGTTGAATTGCTGAACATGTTGTAGCTGTTGGCCATGCTTGAGATGTTCATCTTGAATAATATTACAACACTTCAGTTATCCCAGCACTACAAACAAATCTGCAGAATCAACATTAAGTAAAATCCACTGTCTCTGTTCCTCTTCACACTATATGTTTGCCGATCCACAGATATACTGAAAATGTTAGACTAGCAAGTAGCAGTGTGCATGTTGTAAATGAACTATACTCCCTTTCATTGTTCTGCATTGAGCAGTTTGCAACTGCTCTGTGAGCAGGTGGTGGGTCACTTGGCACTTGGTACAAGGGTAATGCCACTGGGTCACTGACCAGAGACCTTTCCTGGTCTCCCTCCTGAGAAGTGCTGCCATCTGGTAGAAATAACATGCAAACTCCATCTTTGGTCTAGCAATGTCCTTTTTCCTGCCATAAACCCTCTTTTGTGGTATTTGGAGCTATCAAGTTGAATACTATAGACCAGCTGTTGGTAGATGTAGTACACACAATGGACAAAAGATTCATGTATAAAAGTGTTTTAGCCATGTTTCCATTGAATTTCAAATTGGTCATTTTAGCGGACATGCCCACTTTAATCAGTACGACCAATATCAAGATATTTACAGCAATATTTGTGAAAAATCCGTAGTAAAAGGATGAGTGAAGCCCCGCAAAACATCGGGAACTAGTGGTTTCCGATGGATGCGGCCCCTGGTGTTAAGTGTAGGAACTCCTTGGTGGGATCCATGTATAATAAGTCTACGGTTGCAATAAGGCCATTTTTTTAATAACTTATTACGGATTCTTTTAGATCTCATCTTGGCCGACCAGAGGCAAAATAAAAAGAAAAGTCCTAAATTTGACCCAGAAAATCCCAGCAACCAAAGGAAAAAAAAAACATGTTCTGGGGGCTGTTTTTCCTCGTTCGGCGGAGGGTCCGCATTTAATATGCGGGGGCCGTATTTAATAAACGCGGCGTTAGGTGTTTAAGCTCAAAAATATGATCAAATATAATTACCAATACGGACTTTCGCATTCAAACGCGGACCTCCGTGTTCAAACACGGATTTTTCCTGTTTTTCCTCATTTCATGGAGGCAAATATCCTGCTCCGTTTTTAGGTTTCTGTGGGTTTTACACGGGGGGGTAGGGGGGTAGGATAAGTAATATATATATCAAATTACAGCTCAACGGGGACCTTTTTCCTCCGTTTTCACCCCCGTATTTTATTATAATATAAATTAATTAAATGAAAACAGGTCATGACCTCGACCTTGACCTTCATTGGGCGGTTGTTTTGATTGTGGTCAGAGACAGACACAGAACAGCAGTAATGGGGTTCACTGTACGAGCAAAGAGACAGTACATGAAGAGGGTAGATCCCATGAGCTTCTTTACTGACAAGAAGTTTCAGGCTCGGTACAGGCTTAGCAAAGAAGTGGTCCGTGTGCTGATAAAAAACTTCTTGGCCACAAGAAAGAGGAAGGTGCTAAGGGGCATTCATGCAGTCCCTCACAGGATACGTGTGAGTACATTCACTTCCCAGTATAAAAAAAAAAATGATGCCCCAAGACCCAACCAAACCATATGGAAATCTTAGCTATGACCCCCCACTAAGAAATATAAATTTTATATGCCCAAGGAGCCACCTGACCTAGTAAATCCTGGAATGACCCATATATATATATATATATATATATATATATATATATATATATATATATATATATATATATATTTCATGTGCTCCTTCTGTCACAAGAAAATGACTTTCCTCTCTTTCTCTTCTTGCAGTTCTATATAGCCCTGAGATATTTTGCGACAGGCGCAAACTACTCAGCAGTAGGAGACTGCCATGGGGTGTCTAAGAGCATGGTGTCTATCAGTGTAGCTGCTGTGTCTGATTACTTCCACGACCACTTGGCTGAGTACGTGCACTGGCCTGATCTGGAAACAGAAAAAAACAACAAAGCTGTTGTTTTCCTGCGCGAGAAGAAAAAACCCGGATGTTTTGGCCTGGTAGACGGGACTCATATTGCCATACACTGCCCCAGGGGTTTAACAGAAGACGAGAACCAGTACTATTGCTACCGGGGTTACTACTCGATAAACACTATGGTAAGTCATTTTATTTTCTTGAGGAAAAAAACTAATTTTCCTTTGTCCTCCATAATATTTTAAAGGTAATAACGTGTAAATGCTTGATAATAATTTATGTTAAAATCAGAATAAAAACAAAAAAAAATTAATCTATAAAAAAAATTTTTAATTTTCAGATAGTCTGTGACTTCGATGGTCTTATCATGCATGTCAATGCCGCTAACCCCGGTAGCTGTAATGACGTATACGTGATGAATGGGTCCCAAATAAAATATCTCGGAGAAAGACAGGACTTCAAGGGACTCTTCTTGCTCGGAGACTCCGGGTAAATATATTTCTTTTCCTTTCATAAAAATCTTTTTCCCTACTAGACCATTTACTTTCTTTTGCTTTAATATGAGTTTAATTGCATTTCATGTAAAATAATGGTTATGATAAAAAATAAATTTTTTTTATCTTTTTTCGTACAGATATGTCCTGACTGACTACATTTTGACCCCGGTCAAGTTTGAGGAAACCGTAGGAGACGTGCTGTATAACCGGTGGCACAAGAGCACGAGATCTGGGGTGGAAAGAACAATTGGTCAACTCAAGCAGCGTTGGAGGTGAACAAATTTTTTATTTCTTGGAACAAAACCAAGGTTCTGCCTTTCAACCTTAAAAAGAAAGAGAACACAAGAAGTTTCCCGGATATTTTTAAAAATATTCTAACCACTTATCCTATTATATATGGCACATTGCACATGACATATCCAAATAAATATGCGTTAAACTTAATTACTTTTCCTGATATCCAACAACAACATCCATTCACCCGTTCCTTCATATATTTCCCACATGGCTATTTATCTGTTTATGTAACTGTTTCTACCCAAAATTTTGTACCTTAAGTCACATAACAAATTGTTTTTCAAATTTAACACAACAACTTTTTTCCTTCAGATGTCTAGACTCCAGTGGGGGGTACCTATTCCATACACCCAGGAGGGCAGGACAGATAATAGAGACCTGTGTAGCTCTCCACAATTGCGCTAAGGTGGGGAGATGTCAACTCCTGCAGGATTATCCAGCCCATGACCAGTTCAGACGTCTGCAGGAACCCATAAACCAGCCTGACAATGTGGGAGGACAAGCTCGTGTCATGTTCCACAACATGCGGGCTGAGTTCATCCGTGAGTGGTTCCGGCCGGAATTGGAGCCAGCTCGCACTAGGGCTGCAGTGCAGCGTTTGGCTTTGCAGCGCTTGCCAGTGCGCTAGGGTAACCAATGTGAACAGGCATGATAGCAGTTTTATAGCACAGAATGTTTAATTGTTATCGTACTTTGGTTAAAAGACCGACCAATTAGGAGCCTCAAACTTTATGATCAATTTCAAGGATGCTGTAAATATGTGAATAAACCTTTACAATGACAATGAATTTTTTTTCAAATAAAATGGAAAAGACAAATTATTTCTCCATATTACCTCTATTTTTATCATGATATATGAGCAGAAACATTAAGTACATGTACTTTCTGATAACTCAAGAAAGATAACCAGCAACAAACATAAATAGTATAAAAGTAGATAAGACAAAGGAAGCATGCTCCTTATCTAAGGCACATAATGTAATACCTGAGTATTGAAATGATCACCATAACACTGATACGCTTAGCACCCACTGATTGTTCAGTACCTGTCAATGATATGCACATTATACAGTTAAATAACTTTCTGTTATTTCTCTTAAGAAGTTATAGCTTCATCATGCTATGTCCTTAATAGCTACATCATAGAACGAAATAAAAAATAAATTGTACATAAAATACAATTCTTTTTAGCAATGACTGACTTTTCTTGGTTATTTCTCGCGTTTTGACACAACAGTTTCTTATTCTCTGTTTTTCCTTTTAATTTTAATGCACTGGGATCTTTTAACGGGCCTGTTATCGTGGTCTCTATCTGAGACAGATCCCTCAGTGTCTGCTTCCGAGGTTCCCCCTTCCCTCCCATCGTTCTTCAATGATTCTAATATAGCCACTGCTTCTGCCATGGGTACCCGCTGAATTTTCACATCCTGTGGTGCATTGTCCTATGTCTCTTCTTCCAGCTGCGTTGAGTTTGGTGGAACAGCTGTGTCCTTTGATGGACAGCTGTCTGTAAGTCCGTCCTGCTGAGACGAGCTCTGTAAGATGCCATCTTCCTGTTGTGGGCTGTTCTGTATCACTACCTCCATTTGAGGGGGGCTGTGAATGACCTGAACCTCCGCTGCACTCTGTCCTGTGCTTCAGTGTCAACTCCCTCTGTTCCCATTACTTCGGCGGATGGAGTGTCTTCCTGGACTAAGACAACCGTAGCAGAGGGCATAACTGAGAAAGAAGGCAACTGGGTCGCGTCAGGCTCGAGACTGGACTGCCGGTTGACCGCTGAAAAAAAAAATTCCTTTTTTATTGAAAGACTTTATATATTTTATAACATTAAGCATAAGAAATGATTTTTAACTGACAGTTTTTCTACTTTGCACTTTAATAAGCTCCATGACATTAATTTCTTTCATAATTCTATTTGTAAAAGAAATAAAAATATATGGAAATTTCTTTTTAATGGACCTTTTGCTGGAATGAGTATTTTATCCGGCTGTTCGGTGGCCTCTTCAGGGGAACAAGTCTGGTAGAGCTTCGGCCGACCATCTAGAAACCAAAGTAATGTAATGAAACCGGTGTGTCATGACATCTTGAACAATAAAAATAGATATATTGCTGTAATTAAGGGTGAATATTCTATGTCAATTTTTAAAATATATTTACATCCAAGATGGCATACCTAAATAAACATTTTAATGGTGTTTTGCGTATTAAATGTGCTTTTTTTAAAATGCGTTAAAGATATTTTAATCTACTTACTGACTGGAGGCTCTGGGTGCGTTAAACTTAATTCCAAATGTTGAGTCGGATGGTCTACGTGGAAATCTCCATTGTCGCGCGAAGGAGGGAACACAGGTTCAGATGGCTGAGCAGGTGGTTGAGCTGAGTTTGCTGGAAATGGAGTAAATGAAAAGAAATTAAACTGGCTGATTTATTAAGAACCGAATTATTTTTAATAGATGATATTAATGAAATTTTTTTTTTCAAGTTCTTTTATTATATTGCTGAACCTGGCCGATAGAACATATTTAATAAGAGAAATAGTGAGAGAGAAATAGATGAAAAAAAATTAACAAATTACCTTCTAACACTGCCTTTATGAGGTGCTGGCTGTTTATTCTTTCTTGCGCCGCTGTCAAATGAGACAAATTTGATGTCACTGCAACTAATACCTTGTCTGTTTTCTCAGCCACCGACAGAGACAGTTCTTGTTCCTTCCTGACCGTGTCAACTGAAATAGAGAGGCTTGCCATATTCTGGCTTAATGTCGTGACAATGTCATTTAGGTTCACAACAGTCGCATTTATTTTATCATGTGATTTGCTGACCGCTGCAGCAGCCTGAAGTTGTGAATCAGCTATGTCTCCTGCAGCCTTAAAAATTTGTTTTCCCACATTTTCAAGGCCCCTTGGCAAGTTCTACTTCTTTCTTCACACTACGTTCAGCAAATTTCTCCTCTACCTCAAGCATAGTATCCCTGAGCGATTTATAATCATCTATGTTGGAATTTTTTATTTGCATTATCCTTTCGTTGTGAGATTTCAATGCTTCCTTCAGGGCTCGCATATTATCTGAGGCCATGTCAATTAGATTCTTTTTAAGAGCAGCAGACATTTCACGAGAAGCTTTGTTGAAGCTCTCAGTTATACTCTGAGCCAAGTCTTTTGTTGAGTCTGCTATCTGACCTTGAGTCTGCATAATTTTTTGAACAAGCTTCTCCTGTTCTTAGCCAATTACTTTGTTTGTCTCCTTTACAACATCTTTTAGGCTATCTACAAGAGCAAACATTTCTTCCTTCAGGTTTTTGGGGAGCAAATGTACCTGTCAGCCAATAAAATGATGATTTTTGACAATTATATCTGAGATGCACGGGTCAATTCTTGGTATGTGTTCATCACCATGGTATTTTTTTTTAAACCTTTAACCCCTAAATGTTGAATAATCCCGTCGGCCAGAGGTAAAAATAATAATAATATTTTTTTTGATTTTACTGGCGGATCCGTAATCCAAGTTTTTTTATTAACAAATATAATATGTAGACCTATGGTTTTCCTTCAGCCTCTGCCCTATTTGGTCTAGTCATATGCCTGTCCAACAGGCATAGTCTATCTCAGTAGAAGAGTTCTGGCCTAGGACGGCTGAGCACTGCAGTATCTAGAAGGAGTCTGGAGATAATCAGATACCCTGTTAGTGGCAATATGCTTCTATTGTCCTTGGTGGGTTTGTTAGCGGTGTTCTTTCATCTCTGGTCGCCCACTAGAATCTAATTTGGCTCAATTGGCATTTACTGTGCACCTTTCTATTGTCTTGTGCCGCACCTGTCGCACACAATGCGACATGCTTGATGGACAGGCGGCAATGTCATTGTCCTTCAGCCCACTAGACCACAGCGGGCATCGGTGCTGCACATGTGTGCTGAAGAGGTGACATGGTGGTTATACACATTTTTACCATGTTATATATCAGTTCCATATCATATTATCTAATAGTATATAATCCTATCCTCAATAATAAAATAAAATGCTATACTGGTGCTCGTTGAATACAAAATATACATAGATGATGAATGATCAATGCCAGTTCATATTGATTCACAATCTGTGCTCATGTCCTCAGATGGTTTTGGGTATGGAAAGCCACCCAATTATTACCAATCAACTTTTCATTATAGGATAATATCATGATACAAAATCCTTCAAACCCCACTCACTTACCCCAACTTCCCACTATGAATTCCAACTGCTTTATACACCAAATTCCCAACTCCCCTAACCCAATACCTGACCTCCAGGTCCCCAATCCTCCAACCTTCCACCCCCTACCCTATAGTCTCTTATACCATTCCTTCTACCTCACTCTGTACACTACAAATACTTCCACTTCCCTATTGCCCGCAGTCCTTTCTTATCTGGATCCTCATTTCTCTATAATCTACATCTCCCTTCTAACACTCTCTTCCTCCCCCAAATTCTTTCATATTCTCTCACTTACTTCTATGATACTCTACCCTGCCCCTAAATATCCCTCTCTGTGATTAGAATCTTCTACCTCTATTTTATTCACTGTGTAAATAAAGTTTTTCAGACCTCAAATCTATATGAGCTCTAAGCTAGAGTCATGTTCCTGATTTATGTTCATCATTTCCCTCACATAGCTTCTAAATTTCTGACTCTTCCATACATATATTATGGGGTTCATCCAAGTATTTATCCACCATATGAATGTTGTAATCCTGAACATTACCCCGCATGTGTCCTTGTGAACATACATGTAGTTCCTGATAGGTGGAGAGATGATCACAACAAGAGTACAAATAATGTATACAGAAAGTACATTAAACATGACTTTTGTTATCTTAAAGTCGATTGTCGTTGGTTGTGCTTGGTTACCACCAGCTGCACTGATTACATTCCTCTGCTTTAGTGCCACCAGTCCTATTTTGATGTAGCATCCAACAGTAACCGGCACAAAGATTAGGAAGGGAAGCCAGATCAGAGTTAGTGGGATACCCTGCACAGATATTGCACACTGGCAAGGACGAGCGATGGTTCCCATGTCATAGGCATCTATGTATCCAAAGCCTAATCCGAGAAGACCATACAGACTACAGAAGACCCAGATACTTATGCATATGAAAGAGGCTCTATTCACTGGCATTTTCAGATGGTACTCTAGTGGGTAGACAACATAGATCAGGCGGTCTACAGCAATTGCACACAGAGCGATGGTGTTGACCATTGAAGCAGTATATGCTATATACATGGTAAGAAAACAGCTGACAGTCCAGGCCCAGGTATGAGACAAATACACTGAGGCGGTATTGAACGGTAAGTATAGCACTGATGCTAAATCTGCCATTGTAAGGCAGCCAATGAAAATATTACTTGGGATCTCTAGCATGTCATACCTGTGCATGTATATGATGATCATGGTGCCACCATTGGTAATCAAGACTAGAAGTTTGTCAAGATAGTCCCATAGAGTAAATACCAGGAAGATTGTGTTTTCTACCAAACAGGTGACATTATGTCCATATTGTGTTGAATTGCTGAACATGTTGTAGCTGTTGGCCATGCTTGAGATGTTCATCTTGAATAATATTACAACACTTCAGTTGTCCCAGCACTACAATCAAATCTGCAGAATCAACAATAAGTAAAATCCACGGATCCACTGTCTCTGTTCCTCTTCACACTATATGTTTGCTGATCCACAGATATACTGAAAATGTTAGACTAGCAAGTAGCAGTGTGCATGTTGTAAATGAACTATACTCCCTTTCATTGTTCTGCATTAAGCAGTTTGCAACTGCTCTGTGAGCAGGTGGTGGGTCACCTGATACAACTGCTGCTGATAGATGTTAAGTTTGTTAAACAAAAGTTTAGTTTTTAAGTCCTTTGCTGCATGTCTATGACTTTTGTATAGCAAAACACATGAATACTGTTGAAGCGTAAACCAGAGGGGCTGGGTCCATGAATCCTGCTGAAACTTTAGGGTTTATGGACTCCCAAAGAGTCGGCATGATGCACCAATGCAGCGGTGGCAAGTGACTAATCAGACTGCATAGATGTGTGATGATACTTTAAGTCATCATGCAGTTCTTGGTGGTCAGTCTGGAACTCCAGGAGTTGTCTCATGCCAGCAGTGGCGATAAGTGATACTCTACCATGTCATTGAATGAGTGATTCACTGACACTGATCTGCTTTTCAAAAGCTGCTCCAGGCAGTGAGCAGTTTCTTCTTGCTCACTGAGCAGGTGGCTAGTAGTCCTGTGCTCTTGGTTCCTGAAGATGAGTCTCTGCAATAAATACTTTAGTCTTGTAGTGTTGCATTTTTCTACACCACATTCTTGAATGAAGCCCTTACATAACCTGACATATTTACATTGGTGCATAAATCTATCTAACCCTACAGGGTTGATGCATGACCAAAGGCTGGGAATGATAACTGTGTCCATGCTGCAACAGCTAAGATTTCTGCAATCATCATGAGCTCTTTAAATGATTAAAGCCATTCCAGCAACAAGCTGTCTGGTATTTCTGGTTGCTCAGCTGGGGGAATCGGCTGATGCCACTGGCCATGCTAAATGATATACCTGCTTGCAGAGGAGTTTAGGATGGAATAGCTCAAGGTTCTTACTGATTTCAAGTTTGCTTTTTAACCATTTTAATACCCTACCCTGAATAAACATAATCTGGCCTTTACCTGCCAGCCCTATAACCCAGGAAGCTGAATGGGCATATTATGCTGCATTAAATAAGTAGATAAGGAGGAGAAAAATGCAATGACAGCGGAATTTCATACTTTTATGACAAGGATAAAAGCTGCTGTCAGGTAAAAACTCTGTCATATTAGTTCAAGAAATGCAGAATTTGTGACTCAACTATGCAACTTTGGAAAGCTCTCATGACAGTTATGATTGAAATATTGACAATTCAAGAAGCCTCCTCAGGAAATGACTTCAACGTGAGCCTCCAATCATCAGAACTAATAATCATGCTGAATTTTTATCCCATAATGTTATTCCATGCCTAGCAACGCCTTATAAAATGAATCTTGTTTGAAGTAGACATTGATCAATTCCGGTCACAGTGGTGTATAATACATGACTTGAAATTTTGCCTTAAGCGAGCCATTACAGTAATTTTATGGTCATTCCACTAGAACAAAGAAATCTGGCCAATGGAAAATAGACACAAAAGAGAGGTGGTGTATAATAAAAAAAATGAAAAAGCTTGCTTGCAGAGATAGGGTGACTTGTGAAATATTATAATCCTGCACAGGAATTCTAACCCCATCTCCCTTATCATCTCTAAATAAAGAATAGGAATTTTGAGAACAAATTTCACATGAATATTCATATAAACCATAAGAAGAGGAATAAAAAATTATGTATATTTAGGTATAAGGATTGGCTACCCTTTCTTAATGATTCCTTGGGAAATAATTCACAATTATACATAACATAGAAAACCGCCGCTACACACTCGTCAATACAGACGAGTTTAGGGTAATCAAAGCCTGTTGACGACCTAAACTCGTCATTCTGAGGTTTTCAGTGAATGTGTATATATAAAATAATAGATGAAAACAACTAACATCCACAAGAGTGACTCCTGTCAAGCATCAAGCTTTATTCAATAATGATAATTGAGCTTAACTATATATATAAAAATGATTATGTTAACAAAATTACAATGATGAATCAATGTCGACAAGATATCCGTTGAGACATTGATACCTTTCTGTCGAGGATAGAGTGATTACAAAATAATGAGTATTATTTCAGTGAACTCATTAAGTGCGTTGTCAGTATGATGCAAAAAAAACATGTCAATTAAACAAGTGATTCATCAGGGAGGGCTATATATTACGGAGCCCTGGAATTGACATCTGTTTTCTACCTACTTTTTTCAATAGTTTGTTTCCGCAAGTTCTATTTTCGTTTCCGCAAGTTCTATTTTTGTTTCCGCAAGTTTTGCTTTCGTTTCCGCAAACTATTTAGTTGTGGAGACAAAAGTATAAGTTGCGAAAACGAAAATAAAAGTTGCGGAAATGAAAATAAAAGTTGCGAAAACGAAAATTTAACTTGTGAAAACGAAAATTTAACTGGCAAAAACAAACTTCAGATAAAAATATGTAGAAAATGGATGTCCTCTCCAGAGCTCCGTAATACTTGATCATCATACCCTCTCCATAGGTTAAGACCTTCTGGAGAAGTCAGCATGATCTACTATACAGTCATATGCAGAATATCGCTCCCTGTTTAATCTATCAGGTCAGATTGCTATCTAAAAACAAGTCAGACAAAAAAAAATGTGCTGGGATGGCACAAGCATGGCTTAGGGCCCACATTCCACCCTAACCACAGGGTCAGAGAAGGTCACTCCTCCTCACTGTGAGCAGTTTTGGGTAGTTGTTTCGTTGGACTGTATAGGACCTCGGAGTTACTGCATTGCAGTTCCCGACCCTTTTAAATGCTGCACAGTGCTTTGATCTATGCCTATTTGATAGGCATAGAAATTTTGTCATCATGATGCATTAATGCAGCCATGAGAAGTCTTTGTACCCATTCATATAACATGCTGACCATACAGGATCGATACAATGCTGAAGGGTCAATACAATGATGGTCCTGCTGAATCTATCCATTCATGGATCATAACAACCATAGTCGCATATTAAATTCAATTTTATTCAAACTTTATTTCAGACTTCAGTTGTATTACAAAAGGTCCATATGATAAATAAAAAGGCACATACATATATAAAATACAAATATATGCAAGCTATAGAAAAAAAAACATTAAAGTTACATTAAAGGTATGTACAGTGCTTGGTACCAGCACCTCTATATATAAGAAGTGCTGGGTCTACTAAGTCCATATAATACAGTTATGTTCTGTGCCTCATGTAAAGGGCTAAATGGTTGAAAGTTGTTGTTGTATTTGTCTATTTATAAGGCGAACAAATTCACATCGATGGGGCGTTTTTCAATGACCTGCCTATTTATCAGAATACTTAATAAAGATAGTGCATAACTCTACTCAACATCGTTACCAATATCTTGTTCATAGTGTAATTAAAGCACAACTGTCTGTCCATGATGATATGATTTGATATCTAGGTTATATAGCTAGACAACCCTCAGGCAATGGTTTTGGAAGGTTGTTACAGGTAGGTCTAGTCGAGGTGCTCTATCTTACAGTACATGAGTTTGTGTATGATCGTACCAATCAGCATGGCATCCTTGTATCGGGCAGAGACTGATGAACCAAACAACTGCTTTCCCTCATCAACAAACACTTCTTCCATACTCTCCACATTTCCATCTTTCATTTGAAGTCGAAGAACCTATCCAGGAAAAGAGAGAATACAGTCCCCTCTGAACACATTGTCACCCGCCTCTGGCGTCGGGATCAGTGCCATAGCGATAGCATTGCAAATGAGATCAGTGCCTCATGCTAGAAGCACCTGATCTCAGAGATGTAAACACAAACAAAACCACCGATTCACGGCCAACTGATGGCTGTCAGTCACTGACGGATGGCATAGGGACAGTATCATTAGCCATTTAATTGTTTCTAGTTCTATTAGAGCTTGGAGTATGATTATTTGGTTCACTATTCATCCCTAATGGTTTTATTTCCACTATCACTCCACACTGGCAGCTGACTCCAGCTGCCAGCCGGCCGCCATTGCTGCCATCATGACCTCATTATCTGAAAACAAGGCTCACTGAGATCAGTTGCTTCTAGCATGAGGCACTGATATCATTGGCAATGCTATCGCTATAGCACTGATCCCGATGCCAGAGGCACATGATTTGTGTTCACAGGGCTGGTATGTATCTATAGATTAATGTTGATAATATTTCTAGAATTTTCCTAAAGCTTTTCCCACTGTAATGCCAGGCATAGATCATACACAATGATAGATCCCTACTGTACATTAATGAAGCACCCAAAGTGGGAGTGCCTTATAAGCAAAGACATCATACATTATAATAGTACTAAACTCATCCAAATCAACTCCAGGTGCACCGTATATGATACCTCAAGTTGGCGGATGTGCCTTATAAGCAGGGTATGCCTAATATGGTAGTTTGTGCAATCTGTCAGCAGTTAATAGCCCATTTGCAACCTTATTGTTTGCCTGATCAATATATTGTGCAGTATCCACCGCATGACTACCGTAATATGTCGCATATAAGGCCCAACCCGCGTCTAAGGTACCACCTGAGTTGAAGATGCACCTTGAGTTGAAGGCAATGCCTTAAAAGAAAAGACCACCCCTTTTCATGATGCCCTCATTTGGAAGTAATCATATTGAATAAAAAGATTCTGGCATACTGAGTACCACATGTGGTACCAAAAGGGCAGGGAGCAGGCTGCTATGGTGCATTTGATGACGTCACAATTGGTCCAAATGCACCAAGTGGTGCATTGTTAAGCTTGGAAGCAGTTGGTCTTTTCTTTTAAGGCAAAGTTCTATAGTAAAATGTATGATATCCTAGCCTACAATACTCATCCCTGGGCAATCCTATAAGGTGCAGTAGGGTTCCATCCATATAAGGCATGCCTTATACATGGGGTATTACGATAATTTTCGACTCAAGTGCACAGGTGTAGGCTTCCAAGAAAAGTTTTACAGCAATGCCAAAATACCTCTTGAAGTGTCTGTATACCAACCTGTGAAGCTGATGGAACCTGTGGGTTTGACATGTGAGCTGCAACCTGGTGAAAGATGGGTAAAGCACCTATCCACAAATCTCCTGTGTCCTTATCAACGTTGATGTTGTCAAGCATGGTGTGCAGCATAAATGCCTATCAAAATAACAGTTTTTGAAAGTTACAATATTAGCTATTTCAAAATTTGTATCTGAATGCTTTTCTGATCTCATTTGGTTTCTTGATTCGTGTTACTGATAATGTATAATGTTTGGCCAATGAAGTAATTCTCTGAAAAATCCTAGGCTAGTGTAAATACTCTACCTGTTTCCACACAAGGTTGTTCTCATGCGTGCGGTGAAAGATGTGGATAGCTTCATCCATTGTCGAGGCTATGTAGACTAAGCTAGATCAAATCATTAATGAACATCAGATATTATCTAAAGTATTACCGGTAAGTACTTTGATTGGAAAGTGATACTTAATAAGTTTAGATTACTTTCAAGGTAGGAAAAGTGATAAGGTATAAGTTATACAAACGTTGCACAAAATGGGATAACTTATATACACGTATAGGCTGTAGGTTATATGCAAATCAGAGGCTGCTCATAGTTTATAAATTCCCTAAATCTAGGGCCATCTTAAAACAATATAGAACAACACTATAACTGCAACAGTCAAATCCCAGGGAGACCTTAAATGATTCTGCCAAAGTAGGGTACACCTCATAATCAAAGGACACCCTAAACACATGGCTTTGTGTTACCTTAATTGTCCTTACTTGCCATCTGGTGACATATTTATACCATTGGTAATTGCAAAATTATCTGCAATGATGTGTCCAATCTGACCATTGTAGTAGGTGACAGTCCCTCGGTGTAAAAGGAAGATGAACTCTAGTGCATGTATCAGTTTATTTTTTGATCCATAGCTATTGGTAGCATAGAATGAGCCAGGTCCAGTTGGAAGAATGTTATTCAACCTTTTTCGGATGCACAATAGACAAAAGGAATGTATTAGATTTTGCACACAATTTTGAAATCAATGAAACATTGTAGATGTAATAGATTACTTGGTACATTAATGTTAGTAATCTCAGTTTATGATCATAGCATTGAAGTCTTTTGGCTAAAATTGGAAAAAAAAAAACTGTAGAAACCATATACTCTGTAAAGATGATATCACATTTTAGACATCAAGCAGATACTTACGAAATGAATGTTTCATCTGTAATACTTTTGACATAGGTTAGAGTTCTGGTCTTTTTATCGAACTCAAACTTGTGAATGCAGTCTCCATCTGATGGGTGATCTATCAGAAATATTGTCACTTCATCTGAAATGGGATATACAAAACTGGGTTATTTCTTATCCATAAGGCCAAATCGCACAATGCGAAAATAGCCAGAAAATCCTTGTGATATAGGATATGTGGTTACTTAGCCGATATTGGGATGGTAATATCGTCTAAGGAAGTCCTATAATGGCTAAGAATCCTTGCCAAAGTGTTGTTATTTCAGGAGTGGAATACATCAAAAGCTTTTGATATTTTCCTCACAAGAGGCCAGAAATCTCTGTAATATACGGAAATTCCCTGTGATTTAGAGGAAAATAAAAATCTCTAGTAAATCACAAGAGGTGTGTTATCTTTTCATAAATCAGGACCCAAGTTCCACACACTATAGAATGTTGTACTTGTGACTAAAAGTAACAACTATTCAGTACAGTGATGAATTTCACAGACATTTCCCTTCCAATATTGGCTAGAAGTGGTGTTTGATAAAGGTAGGGGTGGCATGGGAACCCTTGTGAATTTTGTTTTTGACAAGACTCCAAGGCTGCTGACAGCCAGAATCACAGCCGTTTTAGACCCATTTTCCACGTATTGGGATTTGGCCTATAGAAACCTTTCTCAAAACACATATATGATGGCAATGGTTTCCTTCTAAGACATATTCAGTGAAAATAAGGTCAACTTATAATCATACCAAGGAAGAATGTCGATGTATTTTTATTTCATGTTGGAAGCAGTGGAATATGGATGACCCATATGTTTGATCTAGGATCTCTGTATTTCACACCCACCCCCATGCAATAACCTTGTGTCGTATTGCACAGCCAGTAACAGAATGCCAAATAGACATTGAACACATAAATTGACAACAATTTATGTCATTCTGAATCTTTTTTAAAACATATCTGACTGAGATAACATGAAATAAATACATGTACAAAGGTTTGCTCGGATGGGGTCTAACTGAGGATTATCTCACTCGTTGTTGCCTTGTGAGGCTTTGACTCATAAGATAACCCTCAGTCAGACCCCGTCCTCGTGAACCCTTGTCTATATCATTAAATAGGTCAAGATATAGATGGAATCACCTACCTTTGTCAGGTTCCTCCCATACACCAAGCCCATGTGCTGACTCTATTATTACCCCAGTAATTTCAAGACGGGTGACTCCCTCATCAGGATTATTGAAGTCAAAAAGATAGAGAGCTCCTTTAAGATCTATATGTTCAGAAATTGGAAGCCGGAAACCCTGAATGTAACAAGAGTTGAAGTTAGCTTTTAGCCTGCTTCCACTTGGATATCCATAAAGAAATTGTTAAAAGGTTGTTTCTATATGTAAAGCACTTTACATGGACCTTGGTGATTTTTTTAGTGATGTATATACCGTAATACCTCATGTATATGGGCACGAGAGCAGTTCCAGGGAGTAAATTCCCCCAGGGCTGCATCCATGCATGTATGGTGGTGACCGATGGCGATGAGGCATTAATGTATATAGCTGCCCTTACAGGGTTTAATCCCTACAGCTGCTGTCACTGTCTCAGACTCCTCAACCTCTCTACATCACCTTCTCACACATCCCCACTTTTGGCCTCCACTCCACTATGCCCCATCCACGTTCATTTCTTATGTGTCTTGACAGACAACACAGGTCTTACAGCTTATCGCTAAATTGAAAAACTGAAAGCTGAAAAGTACAGTATACAGGTTCGGTTGGGTTTAGTACCAGCGTGGATATACTGAAAGTCCTGGGTTTTCATGGGCGTGGGTATTTCTTTTAATTACGATTTTTTTTCTTAACTGGAAAATCAAGTTTGGGACATGCCTTCATGCTTCTTTCTGAAGGGCATTGTACTCAACATTTATATAAAGAAGAATACCTTGATTTGGTTTAGAGTTATGTGCTAGAGTCCTGAAGATTTAATGATACTCTATTTTTTGGCCAAATTCATGAGAATGGACCAGACATGGGTCCCTTTACCTGCCTCTACCTCACGTTTAAAGGGCATCAATCATTCAACTCCATCCTACAAGATGCAGCTTGAGGATAATATTTTAATCATTAATAGACCTACTGTCCTAATCAAATATATCATTAATAAGCCTACTGTCCTAATCAAATATATCATTAATAGGCCTACTGTCCTAATCAAATATATCATTAATAAGCCTACTGTCCTAATCAAATATATCATTAATAGGCCTACTGTCCTAATCAAATATATCATTAATAAGCCTACTGTCCTTATCAAATATATCATTAATAGGCCTACTGTCCTAATCAAATATATCATTAATAGGCCTACTATCCTAATCAAATATATCATTAATAGGCCTACTATCCTAATCAAATATATTATTAATAGGCCTACTGTCCTAATCAAATATATCATTAATAGGCCTACTGTCCTGATCAAATATATCTCCGCCTTTAAGGTACACCCTAAGCCGTACCTTATACACAGTATATTACTGACTGTTCATGTAAACTTCAATTTCAATATAGGATCTTCGAGAATTTAGCACAATATTGCCACTTACTGATGATATTATGGCCAGACCGTTCGACAGAACCTGGATATCCTCTGAACCATTCACTGTCAGAAAGTTCATTACATGCATGAGCAACCTAGTTGGCAGCAAAAGTGTCAATAGCATAGGTAGTGAATACCTACATCATAAATTTATGCATGTATACATTTGACTCTTTAAGAATGATATAATTTCTCATTGTTTTAAATATGTTCTTGTAATACATTGATATACATGCAAATAACTATATCAATATTGTATCAGTTGTCAATTGAGAATGTATCAACCCCTTACACCTACAGAAGGGCATGGCGAAGTTAAGCACCAAGCATCCCTGGGGTATTTTGCATTGTAAAAAGATGTCTTTGAAATAACGACAGAATCCTTGTTCCAAAGTTGCCAGAGATCCGTCGTTATTTTCAAAGAGACGTCATAATTTTTACAGAGGTTCCTTACTGCCACCTGGTGCTTCTTGTAAAAACTACTCTGGCTCCCTGCTGTATAATTACGGTAGTTCACTGTTCTGTGTTACAAGGATCCCGAGCTGATAGATTCAGCAGGTATCTTTTACAGTGTGTGGGTATTAATATTCAAATGAGAAAAATCATCTATAGGATTGTTAGTATCTAGACAGGTCTCCACTCACCCATTCCAGGTACCAGATGACAGGCTCCAGGACTGTGGCTGTACACTACCTTGTGGTACCCCATCTTCATACTGTGAAATAAGGGATGCTTGATAATCCTTTGGACCCCTGAAGAGCAGCTCATATCAGGAGTACATCATGATGCACCAATGAAGCTCTGGTACTTCATTGCTGCATCATGCCAACCCTACAGGAGTCTATCCTGTTTGCATTCATGCTCTATGACGACCGATTAAAGTAACCATAATGATCTCAGGCCACCAAACAGACTGTATTTTATGTGTAGAAGCAATGGATTGGTTCTAATATTGATAGTAGAGGGCATACCTGTTTATGTGTAACGCGGTCACCCAAGTTCACCCCTTCAGCTGGAAGAGTCAACACCGCTACCTATGGAGCTCTGGGTGTTGTGTGAATATATTGGTTTGTTTTTGTTGTTTTTTTTAATAAAGAAGGCGGTCACTCTTTTTATGTGACAAGTCCTGTACCCAACATTATATTACGGCCTTGTCTCCTTTCCTCATACCTATAAATAGCTTCCCTGTGGGAACATTAGCTTTGCTTGGATATCATGATCAAGATCCTTTGGGGCATCAAGATTTTACCAGCGTGGGCCAGTGTCGGATCCAGGATTTTGAAAAGGAGGGGGCACGCCCCTTATTTGGCCTCGATTTTTGCCAAAATCTGATGTTTAAAAGAGGCAATAAACTCTTAACTACACTGTCAGCCTAGCACACCAGTTTTACAGTGCATTGCTTATTATGGGGCACTACAGGGGTAGTTACTGTTAGTACTAACCCATTGACCCGATGTGGGTTCTGGTGTACCTACTACAGAACTATGTTTACTGATTTACCATTCGGGCTGAGAGTGTACAGGCAAAAAGGAGGCCTCTATACAATGGTGCCCGAAAGCTACATATTCCCTATTGGTGCTCCCACATATCATCTAAGGATTGATGGAATGATTTTACGGTTAATGGACTAGCATCATGTCTGTATTTTGTCATTATGCATGAATGCAGTTCTCGTGGAATGACTCAGGAGAGCTGCATTCATGCATTATAAAAAAAACAACAAATGGGTGTAATGTTTCAATGCATCATGCGCCCCCATATCTGTATACAGTCAACACTCACTTCCTCGACCCTTTGATTCCTCAAATCCCTCATTACCTCAGACAGAAAATCAGGAACTACTTCTATGTTTTCTATTATATTTGAACTTAATTCCTCAGGTGATTTGCTTCCTAAGACATTTTCCCTTGCATTTTACATATGAGGAAGTACGAGCTGACTGTAGTTACTGTATAGTGTCCCTCATAATATACATTCACCTTATCTCGCGTTATCTGTACATTGCTACGACCTATTGTACAGAGTCCTCCTCATAGAGCTTCATAAGTATGGTTAGATTTTTATTCAACTACATTAGACAGCCATACCATATTACAGCAGCCTATAGCATAGTTAATAGCTTAATGGGGGTGAAAACAATGCATTATACACAACTACTGAACTATAATTTGAACTATAATTCATACATTCCTATACACTATAACTCCTCACTGGTGTCTGTACTATACATCATATAAATTAACTATGGTCAGAGGAATGTGGTAACACATATGAAAGAATATTATATTGGTTTATACTCACCCCACCCGGTACACATGGCGACACACAACTCCCAGGATGAGGAGTAACATGGATGTCTTTACAAGCCCCATTCTGCTCTATTAAACTACTGGTACTGATTCTGTTCGTGCTGGTATCTTTAAATGTTGTTTTATAGGTACCACAACCTTTAGACCTCTGTGTGTGATCGGAGCCTCTATACTGTATTGATACCAGCCCCGGGTACTGAGTTATATAATAATGCAAGTGTTGGCTGGTTATATACATACATGTATTGTGCACTGTAAGGAAGACCTTGTTTACTACTGGTAAACCTGGAGGCCATTTCTATGACTGCACACAGCCACTGCGATTTGAAACAGAAAACTTAGAATCAGTAATCGTAGGTGGTACCCTTGGCTGCTCTATACGATCGGCTCTTATGTAGTTCTTAAATTGCATTTGATAGGGCAGTTGTAGTGCTGCTAGCACTACATGGCCATTATTATTGAGATGTAATGTCAGTAAAATTAAATCAAGGGATCATGATGATTCCAAAAATCCACATTTTAGTGATCACATCTTGTGCGTAATGGCTGATATAAAGTTCTATTTGGGGCCTATGTGCTGGGTAAAATACATTTAAGTTTGTTTTGTCTACATGTTTTGTACATAGAATCAAATGGTGTTACACAATGCTATAGTATATGAGGAATTCTAATAGTGGCTCAGTTATGCCATCTGTGGCCAACATTGGAACCTCCTTATAACTACTATTTTAAGCCTTTTCCTCGGGTCTGGAAATTGTAGAAATTTGCAGAATGCATGAAAAACATATTCACGAAAACAAGCAAACCGTTTATGAAAATTTTATACTTATCAGTTGCGATAACAGGATAGACAATCTGCCCTCCAAAAATAATCTGGATCAATTTGTTCTCCTCAAAAAGTAACAATATTTCTGGTTCCCATAAGACAGCTACTTGGCTAAAATAAAATGTGTTTGGATTATAGTCAGATGACCTAGCTAGCTTAACAAAAGAGGCTAGCCTCAGATCATTTAAAACATAATCACATATTTCAACACAGTTCCTGCTATAATAGAGAAGAGGGATGATAGTAACCCAATACTATGGTAAAACAACTCAACATATTGTCCAAAATGTCTACCCTAGGGTTCTGTAATGAGGAAATTAGGACCTAGGTGTCCTACTCCACCTAGCTAACACATACGACATGTGACAGATGGAATAAAATACAAGATCTTCTCCCATTTCGTTGTTGTTAATATTGCAGAATGACCATGTGATGTGTTGTTGCAATACGTCTCTTCATATATTGTCATTGTTGTGTTCTACTGTAATACCTGTCAAATAAGGCACGACTTACATACCAGGGTGAACCTAATAGCACCAACAAAAGAGATGTACCTCATAAGCAAGGGTATTACAGTTTTTAGCACAGCACTAGAATCTAACAAATCTCATGTTAGACAGATACACACTTGGCAGAGAAATATTGGAAAGTAGGCAGCTGTGTGAGTGAGTTGTCAGGGAGTTATTTCAGCTCAGCCTAACTTCGCACATAAACACTGATATTGAACGGTCTGCATGCTGCAAGACAGTGAACCTACTGAAGGGTGTTGCTCCTATAGTAAAAGGAAGAGCTGGCTAAAAAATGCCCTTGTTTCCAGTCCTTTCTTTTCATGTAGCTATGACTTGTCCCTTTTGTTGCTCACAAGTGGACATTCAAGTACGGTGCTCAAAAAGGGGATTTGAGTAGGTACCTAGTTGGGAGAAGTCAGTCAGTATAATATATACTATAGAGTGTGTGACATGAGTAGGTACCTGATAGTGCAGCTCTCTCTGTTTTAAACAAGGCAGGTGACTAATTTGGTGAGTGCAAGTTGAATGGTGAAGCAGAGCGTGACTTCTTTTGAGAAGAGGGTACCTACTGACCTAATCTACTTTCCCAAGATGTCCAACATTGTGTCCTTTATTGGTTCTACATATAGCCACATTCCTCATGGCCCTAAGATTGTGTGTGTCATTTCAAATGCTTCTTCATACATCATGGTCAGACTAATTGTGGGAACTCGCCGATATTATGATATTCTACTCACCCTAGGCGGAACACATGGTGACATACAAGACCCAAATTGTAGAGGCAAGGAGAAAGGGTACTCCGTGCAAAATGTCAACTTTAAAATTCAAATCACTAGCTTTACAGTGATACATAGCATGGGAAGATACTCCTGTTAGTTTTGGAGGAATGGCTTCCTAGATATGGGTAGGTGTGACCATTTCAAGAATGTTAATAAGCTCTATGTCTAATTGGTCATGAGATATATAGCTAATTAGCATAATTTATGCGAATTAGCTAAATTCGTATACATTTTTATTCTTTTGCCCATAACTTTTGATCTAGAAATGGTATTTTCATTCTGTTTTCACCATAGTAAACCTTGTGAGATGTTCCTTCAAATGGGATCATTGATTTTCCTATTTAGAATGAAAATCATGTTTCCATGGTAACATAAATCAACAAAAATGCCTATTTTGGCCCAAAAACATTCTTTTTACATGCCAAATTTGGAACCTTTCCACCCAAAATAGAACGTTTTATCAAAAATCATTGAATTCTCCATAAAAAAGTAGCCTATAACATTTTTAGTCATATTTTTCCTATTCTAGTTCTTAGTGGTGCCCCCTGGTGGCTAAATCTGGTAGTAAATCCCACAGTAACTGTCCTTTCTGCTTGCTGGCTCACCAATATGAGGAGCAGTATTGATGTCTTCACCAGCGCCATCCTGCTCTATCACAGAAGCTTGAGTGTGGGAGCGTGTTATCCATGTGCACCTCCGACGTATTCTGTATGCTATGGGCGTTGACTAAACTGTATGGATGGGTGCCATCAGAAGTATGGCCTGAATAAAAGATACATGTTAGCTTCACAACCTTTCACTTTAGCCATTAGACAGCTAACTCAGGATGTATTACCATATACGGGTCAGCAGCTTCAAAGTAATAATCATAGCTTACACTAAAAAAGAGGGTTTTCAAATTGAGCAGTAAAAAACGTGTTAGACAAATTTAACTTGGCCTGGCATGTTGAACTATCATGAACTGCTACCCTTAGGGACGTGGGAGGGGGTCAACTATTTCAAAGGCTATTAGTACGGTTTTGTTGGGAGGACAGGAGTTGAAATAACGCATGTCAAATTACCACCACACACCATCTTCATCACACACATGCAAACACACAAATACGGGTTTATGGTCCAATCCTTTTCGGTTTCATGTCAGTTGCAATGGTCCATGCTTATTATGGGTCCATTAGCTCTACAACACCACAAATTATTATGAACACTAGAATATATTGTCAGTTGGATGAGTGGCTAAATTGACTGTCTGTATCATAGACATGCCATCAGCATATCTGGGTATTGGCCTGTCTTCTGATGCACAGAATTGCAAAATTATTGCAGAGTAACGAATTTACCCAGATACAATAGTGAACAATGATATTCAAATATGAATATTGAGACATTTGGAACCATTTGACAGTGAAATAGTATATGTGTCAGGTCATCAAAAAGTGTAAAATTTTGCCCTTAAAGGCCCTGAAAAATTAATTTTCTAACTACTTTATGTAACCTTAACAAATTTTGTCAAGGTATATCTCCTCCGCTCAGAAAAATAAAAAATACCGATCTAGGACATCCAGTTCCATTTTTATTGCTTGTTTTGTGTCATGTGACGTCCGGTACCAAAATGATGAAATACAGAGGTAATTGAAGTTGCTCTCAGTAATATAAGAATGTCCCATTATGCATAACAAACACATGAAATAACAAGACCAATATATATATATATATATATATATATATATATATATATATATATATATATATTATTGACTTCAATTGCAAAATGGGACAACATTTGAGTTATGCATGCACAGTAGACTGCCTCCTACATGATGATAAAAGTACTGGACGTTACATAACGTCAGGTACTTCTATCAGAATTATTTCACATAAGCTTATCTCACATGGAGACAAAGGAAGTTTCCTATTTTCCATGTTTAGGTACCGGATGTTACAAATTACAGATTTCCACTTTGAAACACACATCATGAAAAATCCTCACTCAGTAACATGTCCAAACCTCATGAAAATGATACCTATGATCATATACAATACAAAAAATAACTTTGGGATACTCCAGATGTTATTTATTCAATACCGGACACATGTAAAAAAATACAAATACCTATGATCATATACAATACAAAAAATAACTTTGGGATACTCCAGATGTTATTTATTCAATACCAGACACATGGAAAAAATACAAAAATTTAAAAAGAAGAAATTTGGTCGTTTTTTTTTCACGTCGGCGGGCTATGAGTCTTAGAGTTTTTGATGAATGACCACAAATTTACATCTTTCTGATAGCCCTAAGTGTCCTCTATCAATTGAGTCTATGTAAGACAAGATTGGTTCACAACTTATTTCTCCAGAGCCATAAAAGTCCAAAATGACCCAAAAACACCAAATCTACTGCTTTTTGGCGACCTGACCCATATGTGTCTTAGGTTGGCCACTATAAGCACTATGCAAACTGGTTTATGAAGAACTGTACTGAGATAATTATTCGGTTCTGATATGTTTTCACTCACCCCAGTACCCCAGCCCCCTCCTCCTGCCATCACCTTCTCCAGCAGATAGTTCAGCTTCATGGTTTTGATTCTTGAGTGGGTATGAATCCTGGCGTCAGGACTTTTGAAAATGGCTGTTCTATTTTCTATTTTCTCATTAGAGGTAGGTTCTCCACATTTCCTTCATTCATCTTCAGGTGTAAAACCTTCAAAAGATGCATAAATTTGTCAGCTCACAAACAAGCATAAATCTGTCAGTATATCCCTGCTTACAAAAAGAATATATCATATGGGTTGGTTTGTAAAATTCTATTTTAGCCATAGGCCTGTCTTCGCTAGTGATAGAGGGGTTAAGCATTAATTGCATGGGACACTCAAATATCCTTTGTAGAACAAATGGTTTAGAGTGTCATAAGTAACATGTGACCTGCACTGGGAAAAAGGACCCTATTCCCCTGAAATAAGGTCCCTTTTCGCAGATCCTATCTATCCATGTGTGTCGCCAGTGGCAATTGTCAGGAGTGTATGATTCTTAAGCCATGGTTTTGCTGCACTGTGCATAGTGACTTTTATTCATAAATGGGTATAACACTGTACAATGGCCAAAAAAAAACAGAGACCAAACATACCAATTATACCTAATTTGAGGCTGCTGAGTCTGAAAATGAGGTTAGAAAATGCCTGTTGGCTCTCAATTTTGAAATATCCATAGGGTGCTATATATGCTGAAAATCACCCCGAGGGCAATAATTTTACTATGTTCACCTAGGTCGTGTTGTCCAAACTTGTGCAGCAACTTTCTTATGTCATTTCTGACATTTGTCCGTGTATCACCAATAACTTTGACACTGCTGCAAATCATATTTCACTCAAAAGTGGCTGCTAGGCCTTTATTATACCAGGTGTCGGAACCAGTTTTATGGAATATTATGTGTTCAGTGTTAGCATGCTCCATATGCATAGTTGTAGCAGAGTGGGTATCCACACCAAATAGCCTCGATTTCATGTACATTACATTTTAACCCCTGGTTTCAGGGTTATATTGCTTCATTTTGGTAAAAGGGGAACCATCTTAAAAAGCCAAATTTCCAAGTTAATTTCCTTGAAACACTGACTTCTGGATCATTTAGAGCGACCAGCCATGATTTATTGTGATTAAGGTTGCATCTTAACATCAGGATTATCCATAATCATGTGATTAAAGAGATTGCAATTTGACATTATAACCACAAATAGGCTACATAGTATATGGAAGTCATGGCTTGCCCTCAGAGCAGTCATAAGAGGATTTTTGTGAAGCAACAGGGCTCAGGACTATGTAGAGTGTGTACTTCTGGAACATGTCAGAAACTCAAATGCAAGACATCCTTGAAGATCCACTTCCTGCAACTGACCTCAAATTCTTCCCTCAAAAAAGTGTGGCTTGGTAAGTGACATACATGGGGAGAGATTCCAACAAGACCTCTCAGAGAAGGAAAAATGCTACCAAAGAAAGTGGTTACCTTCTCTTCTAATAGGCTAGTAATAGGATCTGAAGTGGGATGAACCCAACACTGTGTACAAGAGGCAGGCAAAACAGTCCCGATGAGCTTATTTACTACTTTTACCGCATATCACAGAGTCAAAGGATGAGCAATTCATTAGATATGGGTTTGGAAATGGTAAACAAATATGAATAGATCAGATTTGATTTAAAACCTGCTGTTTATATATGTTGCACACTATAGATTTGGCTACCAAGGACAAAAATGGGCAATTCTAGGGTATTATGTGTATCTCAAATTGAGTGCCACCAGCAGATGTTATTTTTGAATTCCCCAGGTCAAGATACATAGTAATTAATGGGTTTCAGCTCTGTTTTTTTTTTCGGAAAAGTGAAAGTTTGTTGTACAGTGTAATGATTCCTGAGATGTGCTTCAACTGCATCGACAGAGTTGGTAGAGTAAATACAGTGTTGGCATGTTTCTCTCTATAGTGTTGTACTAGTACATGATACCACAGTGGGGCAGCGTTTTAAAGCCCCATATGGCCCTAAAAATGAATAACGTTTACACACTAAGTAACTGTTGAATCTATCGGGCCTCCCTGTAAACTACACAGTGAATCACTGAATTTGAGGTGCAATGAAGTGGTGCAAAATTGTCCTCAGTGAAGCCTGAGAGCACAGTCTCTGTATACAAATCTGTGAAGCTCTGGGAGTTCTGGGTCATCAAGGTGAGGAAATAGTTGATGCATCAAGGGTATGGCACCTATCTACAAATCACCTGTGTCCTTGTCCACCTTGATATTGTCTGGGGAAGTGTACAGCATGAACTCCTTCAAAGAAAACACAATACATGCATATGAATAATGTTAAATGTACTTGGAAATGTGGTGAAGAATGGCTTATTCAAGACTACAGAACAGGTTCAATGAATTGCATTTTCACTTTTTCTATCATTACTCTTGCTAGGTCAAACTAGCTTGTTTACCAAATGTACAGATACAAAGGACTGCAATCTGATGGAGATCCCATTATGTTCTTGTTAGTACCTGCCTTAGATAATGTTTTGCCCAAGTGTGTATTATTCTCGAATTTCAGAATAAATAGATTAGATATCCACCTGCTTTAGCTTAAGTTTATTATCAGGCATGACATGATAGATGTAGATGGCTTGATTCATCATAGATGATACCTAGAGGAAGCTTGAAAAAAGTAAATTTGAGAAGGATAACTAAGTTGATAGATGCTTTTTCTTTTCAAACCAATTGAGATCATGTATCCCATTGTGGCTTCCTCTCTGTCTGAACCCTTAGGCCAGACAATAACAATGCCATTTATTATGTAATCTAGGTTTTGGCTCATATTCTTGCTTAATAAATGGTAGATAGAGAACGAAAATGAATAAAATACATAAAAGAAACAGTATATGGGAATCACTTACATCTAATTGAATTAGCAGTTATCAGAGTATTTCAAACAGAAGATTTAATTGTTGACCTCCACGGTGAGCAAAGGTGATGTATACATAAGATGTCCATTGTCCTGTCCGACTGTCTAGTGACATATTGATGTCATTCAGGAGCTTTGCTTTTGTTAGATCGTTTTGAAACAATATACGTTAATCTGGCAAAATTATAGCAGTTTGTTTTATTTATGATCTAGACTAAGAGAACAGAGATACTCACCAAAAGAGTGTTTGGTCTCTTATTCTAGTCATGTAGGTAATCGTTCTCTTGCTTTTGTCAAACTTGAACTTGTGAACACAGTCTCCACCAGATTCATGATCTATCACAAATACTGTAACTTCATCTATAAAATAATACCAGGGTGACAAGGATCACCTCTTTTAGATTCCAGTGGGGGTGGAGCAGCCAAAAATGTGTGAGTGATGAAGGTGTAAATTTTGATTATAGGGGCATCCTGAAAAAGTGTGGGGACAATGCATGAGCCCCAAAAATGAAGTTGAACTCAACATGTTTTCAGACTACGATATTATATATTTTTCTTATTGTACATGACTTCCTCTCTTCCCAAAAAAAGTTCCAGATGGCTTATGACCTTGTTTGGCCGTAATAGCTGTTTCCATGGCAACCACCTCTAAAAACCAGATTTTGCTGTGAAAAGTGCTTCTTGAAGAGCACCTATCCCCCCTTAATCTGCTACTAGCTTTTCAATGGAATTGTTGTTGTGTTTCTAGGGTGAGCGATTGCCTAGCAACATGCATTTTATGTCATAATTCCCTAGAAACCAGGTGAAAAATCATTTATTACAGTTATCTACCCCTACCTACTCCATTCAAATTAACCCTCAAGGTGTTTGTTATGATATGGCTGCATTGCCATGGTTCATTGTTGCCTGGCAACCAATATATCTACCTAGTAACCAATGAAATTTACAATATTGCTGTATAAACCAAATTTTCCTTTGCCGATGGTCATTTAAAGTTGCGCTATCAAAACTAAATTCTTTCAAAGGCTTTAGGTGGCATCAGTTTTCGTTGCTAGGGTAAGTGGTTGCTTAGCTACAGCAATTTTTGCCTCCTAGGCAGTCAAAATGCACTTTTTAGAGCAAAATCTGCATTTTAGAGGTGGTTGCCATGGAAACGGCCATTACTGCCAAATGAGGTTGTACCCCGTCTGGAACTTCTTTTTTGGGGAAGAGAGTAAGTCATGTACAAGAAGAAAAATATGTTGTGTACTATCTAATTTCTAGACCTCTTTTGGGGTCATGCATTGCGGTCTACCCATGGCTCCTCTGCCACTGTAAATTGCCTTAATAGACATAGCTTCAATAAGTGACTGTCTAGGGACTGTCAGATTGCCATTACTGAGATGATACTCAGTGAAGCTCTCATATAATTTGCACTTGAATTTTGAGCAGTTAAGTATTGTCCTATAGTATAGCATCCTCTACTCTAGAGCACACCCTGTCTTCAGGCGGATTCCATAAGGCGGATTCCATAAGGCACATCTTATACATCAAGTAGCACCTCATAGTACCTTGGATATAAGCCATAACTTGAACATGAATCTGAGGCCTATTTCAACATTGAAGAACCATTTGGCAAACTTAGGAACCAAATAAAACATTATTTTAACGTTATAAAACTTTTTTTTAGCCAAGTGGGATCCCTTAGTCTACTTACCAAGTAGAGGTTTAAAAAACGTTTTCTTGGAGTACATGTTTTATGTATGTTTAAAACAAACTTAAGATGCTGAAATGAACGTTCGTTTTACATAAAAATCACTTTTTGGCTAAGTGGGATAGATCCCATATGGCAAAAAAATGTTTTCAAATGTTTGAGAACGGTTTGGGTAGAAAAGTATGCAAAGAGAAAAACGTTTATTTTAAAGTTGAAAATATGTACATTTAAAAAACTTTTGAACATAATCAAAAGTCTTCTAATGTCTGTTTTTCAACATCTGTTTAATGTTTGTAAAATGTTTTTTAATGTTTGTTTTTTTGTTTTTCACCTAATATAAAACCTTTTGATATAACATTAAAAAAAATTTTAGTGCATGTTTTAAACAAACATTTGAAAGATTTAGAAACCTAGAGAACCTTTTTAACATTGAAACAATGTTTTTTTGCCAAGTGGTATAGCATGAGTGATATGCAGCATGGGGGATAGGAAGAGAGAAATAGACATCAAGAGGGATGTGAAGCAAGTTGGATAGAAAGCTAGCATAATGATAAGCATGGCGGGGCATATACAGATAAGCATGGTAATTCAAGAGGCTAAGGGATAAGTAAAGTAAGCATGAGTGATATGCAGGCTGGGGGATAGGCACCATGAGGGATAGGCAGGATTTGTGATAGGCATTATTAAGGTAAACCTGTAGACTTAAAATAGTAGACACGATAAGGATAGGTTAAGGTGAGGAGTCAGCTTTAGCCTTTATGCCTTTTGGGGATAGCCTTACTTAACTCAAGGTGCTTTGAACTCAAGAGATAGGCAGTATGAGTGATAGGTAGACTAAGGGATAGACAGTATATTCGATAGGCAGGGCGATGCGCAAGCACAGTCCTTGCCAGATTGAGGGATAGGCAAACATTTGGATATGTAGATTGGTTCCTTTGACTTTCTTTGATCATTTATAGAAATATTGACACGTTATGGCAGTGGAGTAATCTATGTATCTTAGCTTAGCCACTATAAGACTATGCACAGTGGTTTATGAAGAATAGTCCCTGAGATACTGATTCTGTTCTTATCACTGCTAACCCAAATTTCTGAAGTGGTGGATTCAATGGGGGGGGGGCGTGGGGGCTCGCACACCACCAGGGTGATGTCAATTGGTGTGGGAATAAGGAAACTGAAAACATATAGAACTGCCATACACATGGCTGCACTATCAAAAAACAGCATGTCATTACTCTTAATCATCCATTAGATACATTAGCCATAGTACAGCTAGCAGTGTCTTGAAGTTTACTTACTGTGTCACATTTATTTTACTGCATTCCTGAAGCTATATAGTCATTTGACATTAACCTCTTGTCCTATTTCAAAGATCATCATGAGGACATCCTGTGTACATATATAGTGCCTATTTAGTATGTGCCATTAAAACTACAAACTATTCTGTGATGTTCCCTGTTGTGCTAGCTGGGTTGTGACCAATACGTGATGCTTTTTTATGGTTAGATGACAAAACTAGTATGAAAATGATGTGTTGATATACTAATTGCAAGTGTGTCGTTATTCTTTATTATGCACTAGATATGCCTATATAGCCTAACTGGTGATGTTAACCAGTTTTACCCTCTAGAGCTAGAAATATTGATTCCACCTTCATCTATTTTCATTTCAAATAGTGTTATGAGGACCAGTGACAAATATGTTTACATATATGACATATCATTGATATTACAAATTATCCAGTGATATGTTAGTTGTGATACCTGGAAGGCATTTCTCAAGATGGTACGACTAGTCATACTGAGATCCCTCAGTTAAATGCCATTAGAGCCCTGCATCTAGTGGTCGCTAATAATTGTACTGGTACAACTGCCCTATTAAACCCTATGTAATTACTGCCTTAAGTGCTGATCGTAGTGTGTTACCTACAATCACCCACTCTGATATTGAGGGTTTCAAGTCGTACTGGTTATGTCTAGTTGTACCATCTTGAGAAATGCCCTCCTGCTCAAAAATATACAATATGCACTGCTTTTATGGCGAGATGACCAAAATAGTATGTCCTCATAAATCCATGACTCTAAGCTGGTCGTCAATGATAGCTAGGGAAATTGATTTTTGCAAATTATATATATATAACTCCCGGGATCTCTAGTCTCTGTACTGCAACCTACAGAACATAAGTTTGTGAAATGGTGTCCCAATCAGCAGTGTATTCCTATGAGAGACTGCCACAGATGCAATGAAGAGTCGCTTTCCATCATCAGCGAACACTTCTTCCACACTCTCCACACTTCCTTCTTTCATCTTCAGGTGCAAAACCTGGGAAAAGAAGAATAGATTTGTTAGTGTATCACTCTTTATAAAAAGAATGCAGAATCTCCAAATAAATAAAAGTGAAAGCTTTGTCCTGAAGTTGTCAGAGAACAGGCGTATTTGAAGTGCACAGTGTATGTGCATTAAAAGCTGACTTTATTACTGCAATGACTTGTGAAGCCTCTGTGCACCAACCTGTGCAGCTGCCGGGAGCTGTGGGTTTTCAAGATGAGGTACAACCTGGTGCATCATGGGAATGGCCCCTATCCACGCATCTCCTGTATCCTTGTCCACATGGATATTGTCTGGCGAAGTGTACAGCATGAACTCCTTCCAAGAATACACAATAAGTATGCATTACTTTGAAAACACTTGCAAATGCTGTAGTATTTTTCTGATTCATACAAAACAGGTTCAATGAAATACTTCATTACTATTTCAACCATTATTCCAGATAGGTCCATATAGCAAATCAACACAAGGTACAGTTATAGAAAGGAACAAAACCTAAAAAAAAAAAGATATCATTTAATACATGTTGTGAATATCATTTCATTCTAGTGTACATAATCGTTAAATTGTTGATGTTGAGGATGTATAGATTCTCACCTGTTTCAATTTCAGTTTGTTATCAGGCATGACATGAAAGATGTAGATAGCTTCATTCATTGTAGATGCTACATAGACGAAGCTTAAAAAGATAAATTAATTTACAAAGATAGATGAGCCATTGTAACCATTTGTTTCCTGTAGACCAGATAAGATTTCTTTTCTAATCATTTGAGACTTAAGCATATCGTTGGCTCATATCAAGTAAGGGCTCTCAGAAGGATACCATAGCAGGCCTACCTACCCAAAGCAAGGGGCTAACCTCTCATATATAACCTATGCTTTATATGCAAAGATGTAATTGAATTGCAAATTACAGAGATAATTCGGAAAATTTTATAATCAATAACAGTGGTTATTTGACATGCAGACATTTGATGATGTGTTAGTTAATTGTACTGACCGACCATCTGGTGATATACTGATGCCATTTGGAAGTCCTAAGTTCTCCGCTACGATTTTTCCCATCTCACCATTATAGTAGATTACATTCCCTCTGTGTAACAGTAAAAGGTACTCCACCAGACTCATTAATTCACTTTTTGAACCGAAGCTGTTTGTGGCATAGAATGAGTCAGGTCCATTTGGAACAATCCCATTTAACCTTAAAAGGAATGCAGAGTCTTCTTTGAAACATTAGATAGTATGGTTATAATCATATGTGATCTGATGGGGGAAACCTGCAACCAGGGGGAAAAAGGCTTTTTAAAGTTTAAGTCACAGGCTTTAAGGTGATATATCTTGAGCTAAAATATTCCAGGCAGTTCTTCTGTAATTGCTTGTCAAACTTAGGTTGATATGTGGAAACGAAAAACACAAATATTATGCTCTAAATGCATCATATCCTAGTGTAAATATTGATAATGCAAAAGATACAGTTTGTGGAAGGATAAACAAAGAAATGTTATATTTTACCATAAAATTGGTTCTAGAGGGAATTTTTAGGGTTGTCTTCGGTTCTGAGCTCCTTATGTAAATGTCCAACACATATTTGGCAAAGATTCACATTTGGAATAGTGGACTGGTTTCCATGGTAATGAGAAATTGTCATATATGCCAATTTTCTGTTGCCATGGCAAAGAATGTTTCGTTTGCAATTCAGAAATGGAATGTTTTCAGGAAAGATGGAATAATTCTGACCATACCACTGGATTCCCCATCAAAAATTGATCCAAGTCATTTTCTGTATATTTTTCAGTGTTTTACTCATACACTGCCCCTTGGTGGCCAAAAGCAGAACTAAAAATCTCCCGGATACACGTTTTCTCCAGATGGATCACATATACACAAACCTAAAGTATTTCCATGTTTCATTGTTCTTTGAGGATCGATATATGTATTCTGATTCATGGTGGGCACAAATGGTCTCGTCCACAGTGCTTTGAATACAATGTTGGTATACTGCATATCATTAGACTTCGTACCAAGTTGGAAAACACAGTTTTTTTTAGTGGGTACTCACGAAATGAATGTCTCGTCTGTGATACTCTTCATGTAGGTTAGTGTTCTCTTGCTTTTGTCAAACTTAAACTTGTGAATACAGTCTCTCTCAGATTGGTGATCTGTCACAAATACTGTTACATCATCTGTAAAATAATACCGGAAATACAGGGATCACCTAATTTAGATTACTGTAATTCATCACTTAAAAAGTCGACCTAGTATATAAGGCACATCCTGAGATCATCCCAGATCCATTAGGCACTTCATGGGGCTTGATTTCAAACAGTTGTTCAATGTCATATAGCCGTGCCGTATACACAAGGTATTTTGGTGTTATACACACAAAACAAATATATCATGTACTAGTACTAGGTCACAGAGCCTCAAATTCTGTGGAAGGCTTTCCACAATTCCATGTTTGAAGGACCAACTCTTTGTCTACTTACTACTGAATAGAGATAAAGTATATCGTATTTGGCAAACTCTAAAGCTATGGGTTTTTTCAAAATCACCTGCAGTTTAAACTCAAATCACCTACCATTGTCAGGTTCTTCCCATACATCAAGTCCATGTGGTGAATTTAATGTTACGCCAGTAAATGCAAGACGCGTGACCCCTTTATCAGGATTATTGAAGTCAAACAGATAGAGAGCCCCTTCACGGCCGCTGTGTGCAGGAGATTGTTTTAGACCCTGAAATGATAATATACTGATGTGATGATCATTTATAGTTGTAACAGGTACACCTGCAAAAGCATTTCAGCTTGTACAGATAACCCTCTAATGGTGGCTGTGCTACTTCCCAGTCATTACTCCATTTCAATCTCTCAGTGCAGTCCTGGGCATTTTTTTTTATTAGAAACCTTACTGATTACTGATCTTCCCTCATTCTAAATGCCATTACATGAGTAGAAATCAACAATTTAAAAGATGTCAACCTGGAAGTTGGCCTTTGAATTAGACAAAAAAAAATGAAATAAAATGTTACCGTTTTGGTTTGGTTCCTCAGTTTGCCAAACTTTTTTTTTTAAAAACATGTACACAAAAAGTATTTTTAACGTTCTATAAGAACGTTTTTATTCTTAGGTCTTAATGTAAAAGACTCCTAACTAACAACGTTTTTTATTTGGTTGAAAATTGGTTGAAAAAACAAACGTTTTCATTAATTAATTTGGTTGAAAACCCATTTAGAAACGTTTTTAACGTAATAAAATGTTTCTCAAAACGTCTTGTACCCAAACCTTAAGAAAACGTATGAAAAAACGTTTGCAAACGTTGAATATACATTCTTTGCCTAGTGGGTATATTCCCAACAGAATTCTCTTGACATCCCCCGCTCTGGCATAGAATTGCTTGAAATGAAATTCTTAGACTTACTGATGATATGATAGCTAGGCCATTAGATAGCCGCTGGATATCCTCTGAACCATTCACTGTAAATGATAAATAAGCAAATGTCAACGACCATTGAATATTTTTGCATCGTATTCCCCGAAGTGGGAGTTGACATTTGCATTTATGTCATGGCCCTACGGGGTTAATTTGCTTTAAAATAGAGAAACACAGCTCAGATCTGTTCAGAATCCAAGATGGCAGACACCCATTGAATACGGCCACATTGTATTCCATCCCCCCATTGAATACGGCATGTCCGGTACTATTCTATAGTAACGGTCGTATCTGCCATGACATAAAAGCCATGTTATGTCATGAGAATACTTATCAATTGAAAATAATGAAGCCTATGGAGGGTAACATGAATATTTGGAGATAGTGACTGGATGTTAGGAAAAGTGGGGAGATAGCTGTTAGGTATGGGCATGTATGTGGCAAATGGCTTATCATCACGGGGGCTTCAATCAATGGTCTTGGGGTGGGGGGCTGATATTCTGTTGGGCTTATCCTCTGTGTGGCTTAAAGATGCAATGTCAGTTAAAACGACTCTGAAGAAAGCTATCAATGAACCATACAATGGTCAATGATGCTTTTTGTTAAAGCGGGAAATAGAAATCCAGGGTTTAGGGAGGTAACATCTTATAACAGGAGAGGGCTCCACCAGTTGATCACTAACATAATAACCACTTGTCCCTACACGGGGCATGTGCATGTATTGCATCACCTATCAACCAGGTGCCCTAAGTGTGCCATCAACAGCCCATGTAGAGGTTGTTATGTTATCCAGTGGTTTTAGTGTCGACCTACAGTAAAAATATTATATACAAAGATGCATATTTCAAGTAGAAACATATTGCATAATGTTTAAATACCTTGGGGGGTGCTATAGAAAGGTATGACTTATTCAAATATGGCATAACTCAAAAATGACAGACTTTTAGTTGGGATACCATCTTCAGGTGGCCATTATTCAGGGGCCAATCCTCCCCAGAGCTCTCATTCCTGACACTGTTTAAATGCTGGATGGCCATAAAAGGGCTAGCCAAGAAAAATAGGAAGACCCTGCACTCACCCAATCCAGGTACCAGATGGCAGGCTCCAGGACTGTGGCTGTACACCATCTTGTGGTACCCCAACTTCATACTGTAAAATAAGACATTATCATCACAGCACATTGAGAGATCCAGGACAAAAATATACATGCATGTGAGCTGGCTGAATTGATTGCATTCAAAGTTACAACTGTTCCAATAGTGAAATAAGAAAGCCAGGGATAGAAACAGAAAGGGAGAGGTGGAGAGATACAAAGATAAGGGGGAGACAGAGAGATAGGGAGAGAGAGAAACACAGAGAGATAGAGACAGACAGAGAATAGTCATTTAGCTACATTGGTAAGTGATGCCTTTACCAGTGCATGAGAGGCATCTCTGCTGTATATGACACAATTAATGTAAGGCATCTTGGGATAACAATGTAGTTAGATGTTTTCATATTCCATGGATAGTGATAACACACAAAGGCATTATTAACTGATAATTTCTACATATTCAGAGGAGATGTGATAAATAAAAGCATTGTATATATGGAACTATATACACTCGTGTATATATATATAATTAACCGCGAACGGTTAGGGACTATTTGCAGCGCGCATTGGTATCTATGATGTCATAGTATGACGTCATGGTCAACACTCCTCCAGTATATAAGAGGGGAATTTTCAAGGTAACGGTCATTGGCTCGTTTTCACCTGTACAGGTAACACCACGCTGGGTGTTTCCTTGATTTTTAAAATTTTTTAACCGTTTTTGAGGGGCTCCTGGTGCCTTACTTACCATTGAAATGGGTAGAAAGGCTGCTAAAGGCTCGAAGGCCAATACACCAGGTGGAAAATCGGTTAAATCGGTGGAAAAGGCGAAAAAATCGGCCAATTTAGGATTGACGAGTAGTTCGACTCTCTCACTTGCTGGTGATACACCGTCGGTTCCCCAAACTGCTACAGGTGTTGTGGGAGGGTCGTCTATTGACCAGACGAGGCTAGATGTATTAGAAGACGAGCTGTCGACCATTAAATCACTTCTACAAGAGGTCGTCAATGGAAAGGACGATCGGGACAGAGGATTCGTCAATGCGTCAAGTCGTTCGAGCAGAGCACGTGCGGATGTTTACAAACAGAGAGGCATGACGTCACGTAGTCAAGGACGCGGACCGGTTGCTAGGGCTACCCGCCAAGCGTCTCCATGCGAAATTTCGTCTGACGTTGAGGACGAGTGGGTGCAAGTTGACCACAAGCGACATAGACGATCATCTAAATCCAGTATTTCTGCTCGTCAATGCAGTCCAAGCACATCTAGAGGGTCGTCATTGGATTCAACTTACTCTAGGCATCGTCACCGTGTAAAATCGGGTGAGTTTGATCATTCTCAGTTCACCAAACGTAAGGAAAAAATTGACACTATTGAGAAGCTGATGTCTGTAAACTTGCAGTTTATTTTGAAGTACTACAAGTCAGGTGACGATGTTGAGGGTATGCTTAGGCATTTACAGGTATTAATTGAGAAGTCTGGCACCAAAATATATACGGTTTCAGCCCTGGTAGCCTATGATAAGTCAGTGAGGGACAGAGCTAATGATAGTGGAATAGAAGCTTTTTCAACCATTGAAAATTCAGATATACTACGTCATTTGGCATATGATGGGACCGTTCAAGCCCAGAAAGCTTATAGTGCTAAACCTAAAAATGTGGGCAAACAGAGGTCGTCTAATAACCCATGCTATGCATACAACAGAGCAGAGGGTTGCTCGAAGGAACCATGTAAATATAGGCATGTTTGCAGCGTGTGTAATGGCACGAGTCATAATAAGTTGGAATGCTCCAAGGCTAGAGGCGAATAGGAAAATGATGGTGATTTAAGTCCTAACTTTGTAGGTTTCGATATCCTGGTGCCAAAAACAAAGTTAGTAAATGTGGTAGACTTTAGATCACCCCTACCCGAAGTTTCAGATGAGGGTATTGTAAATGTTAATTCTGAGTCGGATAAAAATATTTTTGTCCTCCCGAGTGACCATAGGTCTAGTCAATGTGACTTGGTTAATGAGGTTAATATTGATGTTAATATTAACTCAGAAATTTTAAATGTTACACATAGTCATCCAGTACAGGGTGAAGTTGAACCATTATTTACTGTTGTTGTAAAAAATTTACCTAGCATCAGAGTATATGACAGTTGTATGAATGGTGTATGTGAGTGTGTACATTATATTCATGGTGGAATAGCCCAAATATTACCGTGTAGGGTTGCCTGTTTCCTAACTCAGAGAGGTATTATTAATGTAAACGACAAAGAGGCGCTATTCTTATGGCAAGGTTTTGTTGAGGGGTTCAGGATAGTGGATCCTGATTGCAGTACTTCGTATGATTGCAAAAATTATAAATCAATCCTCGAGGGAAAATTCTATAACGAGTACTGTGGTATATTGTTAGAGGAACTAGAAGCTGGTCTAGTCTCTAGAAGTGTAGATAAACCTCAGTGTATCCATGCCCTAGGTGGTGTAGAAAAATCAAATGGCAAGTTAAGACCCATAACTGACTGTAGCATGCCTGATAAAATATCCATTAATAGTTTTATGGAGACTACTAGCTCAACGTTTTCTTATAATAGTATTAGCACGGTGACTGCTCAATTGAACAAGAACGATTTCATGAGTGTGGTGGATTTAAAGTCAGCTTACAGGTCTATAAATGTGTATGCACCTCACACTACCATGCAAGGTTTCAGGTGGGATTTTGGACATGGTGAGGATTATTATGTAAGCAACAGGTTAACTTTTGGCCTGAAATGTGCTCCATATATCTTTAATAGGATCTCTGATTTTATTGTGGAGGTGGCAAAATTCTACGGTGTAGGAAAAATTGTAAATTATCTGGACGACTTTATTGTAATTGCTGATACTTATGATGAGTGTCTTAGACAGAGAAATTTATTAATGGAGTGTATGGCGTACATGGGTTTTGTAGTGTCCAAGGAAAAGGTAACCGAACCATCTCAATTTTGTAAATTCTTAGGCATTAACATAGATTCAGTTAATTTGGAACTGTCTTTGCCTATGGAAAAGGTGGAAAAAATGGAAAATCTCTTATTAGATACCGTTAATAAGAAATTTATTTCTAAGAAGAACTTAGAGAGGATAGGTGGTTTAATGTCGTTCTGCTCACAAGTGGTTAAGGGTGGTAGAACGTTTAGTCGCAGAATTTTTGATCTTTGTGCCAGAGCAAGGCCGAGAGGTATTATAAAAATTTCTGAGTGTACTAGAAATGATATGGAATGGTGGTTAAAATTCTGCAATGCTTTTAATGGTAGAAGCTTAATCATAAATGATATGGTAGATACACCTATGTACTCAGATTCATCCATAAAAGGCTTCGGGGCTTGGATGGGCTGTGATTTTCTTTATGGTGATTGGACGTCTTACGATAAGTTCAATCTAGGTACTGGTCATTTTACTCATCCACCAATATTGGATAATTTAAAAAATCACCATAGAAACATTAATGTATACGAGTTATACCCTCTTCTTATGGGTCTCAGACGTTGGATTTCTGGCTGTAAAAATAAAAGAATACACTGTATTACCGACAATATGCAGGTGCTAGCTATGATTAATACAGGCAGATCTAAGAACAAACTTTGTATGGAATGGCTAAGAGAGATTTTTTGGTTGTGTTTCCTCAACAATGTAGAAATATTCGCTACGTACATTAAGTCAGAGGACAATATCCTGGCAGACCAGCTGTCGAGACTTGCATATAGGGGTATGCCTAGTAAATGTATAACTTCTCTCCATGAAAATGATATGTGTTGCTTTAATTCCAGAATGGAAAAGGTTACAAAAAAGAAAAGAGTGTCTTTTATCGAAGGGTGTGTCAGAGAACACGAGGAGAGCAAGGAAACAACAACTTAACAGGTATAAAAAATTTTGTAATCAATTTAGATTATCTAATTTTCCTTGTTCTCCCTCACAGGCTGCTACTTATGCAGTATATTTATCTAGTTATATGAAACCTTCCTCTGTAAGAAATTATTTATCTTCCATTTGGTATCATCAAAAACTTAGAGGTGGCTTGGACCATAGCAGTAATTTCATGCTAAAAAAGGTGTTGGATGGTATTGATAGAAACTATGCTGTTCCTACTAGGGTTACTCACCCATTGAGTCCTAAGGAAATGTTATGTATTAGATCGTTTTTGGATCTCTCCAACAGAGCTGACTTGAAGTTCTGGTTAGCTACTCTGTTATGTTATAGAGGTGTCCTCAGAATAGGACATGTTGTATCTTCTCCCCATACACTAAGGGTAGGTGATGTAAAAGTTTTTAACAGTTATGCTAGTCTGCGTATTAAAACTTCTAAAACGGACCAGCTTGGTACTAACTCCTTTAATATATATTTATGTAGAGATGATACCTCGATGTTATGTCCTTGTAAAGATCTGAAAAAATTGTGCACGGGTAGGGGTACGAGAGATTATTTATTTAAAGTTAATGGAGTTCCCCTACAATACCATTATATTAATTCAAGATTGAAATCTTTGTCTCTACGTGCTGGTATCAAAGGTTCAATCTCCACCCACTCTCTTAGGCATGGGGGTGCTACTATGTTAAAGGACGCTGGACTCAGTATAGACTCCATTAGAAAAAAGGTAAATTGGAAATCTAATTCTGTTTTTACATATTTACATAATCATAAAGATGAACTTTTAAGATTAGATAGACTTTGCCAATCTCAATTGCATTGCTGATTGGTATGTGTGTTTTTCACATGTGTTTGGCGTGTTTTTGTGTGTTTTTGGCATGTATGGTGCTGATAGCCCCAAGGTCAGTAACCCACCAAACTCATGTGTCTGTGATATGATCATTTATATTACTACTGTATCATATATTATTATTACTGTTTCATTATCACTATCATCGTTATTACCGGTATTATTATTCCCTGGTAGCGAGTTAACTTATGGAACTATATACACTCGTGTATATATATATAATTAACCGCGAACGGTTAGGGACTATTTGCAGCGCGCATTGGTATCTATGATGTCATAGTATGACGTCATGGTCAACACTCCTCCAGTATATAAGAGTGGAATTTTCAAGGTAACGGTCATTGGCTCGTTTTCACCTGTACAGGTAACACCACGCTGGGTGTTTCCTTGATTTTTAAATTTTACTATTGTTAAATACTATTGTTATTACTATTGTTATTACTGTACTATTGTTATTATATTATGCATTTTACTGACTATGCTTATTGTCAACTAATTATTACAGTTGTTTTAATAAAGGCATGTATGGTGCTGATAGCCCCAAGGTCAGTAACCCACCAAACTCATGTGTCTGTGATATGATCATTTATATTACTACTGTATCATATATTATTATTACTGTTTCATTATCACTATCATCGTTATTACCGGTATTATTATTCCCTGGTAGCGAGTTAACTTATATATATATATATATATATATATATATATATATATATATATATACCTATGATATGGGGTTCCATATTGAATTTTCTACTCACCCCAAGCGGTACACATGGCGACATATAACAGCCAGTATGAGGAGCAGAATTGATGTCTTCACCAGCCCCATCCTGCTCTATCACCAGTAGGCTTACTGTTAGGGTTTACGGTACCAGTGACTGTTGGAGTAGGAGGGGGGCACAGGAGTGGGTCCCCAGGAGCATGAATGAGTCAGTTGGTTCCTAGGTTTTGGTTGATGCAGAAGCACCCCAGAATCTCAAGGACTGACTCTTCCACAGACTACACACCTAGACTCTGTGAGTATAACACACATATCAATATTACATTGGTAACAGCAGTGTGCTGTTCTTATCTATGTGGATATAGTCGATTTGCTGTGGATTATTTAATTCTGTTTGAATTTCGGTCATTTCTGTGTGGTTCTAGATTGCATACTTCTCTTAATTTGATATCACAGACATGTTTCAATCTGAGCACAGAGAGGAGTTGAGTATATCAGTTTAATCCTTGGTTTCACTGTCAGACGCTGGAGATACCCTGTAATTGATGTTTAATCTCTCAATTTTGGATACCTTTTATCCATTCTGCATAGCCCTCTGGATGTTACTCTTGGTCTATTAGTCAATTACTTTTCACACTGGAGGTGGGGTCCACGTGGGTACCTCCCCCTCCATCCCTGGGGCTTGGGCCACGTGAGTTGGGCCGGCAGATTAGGACTCAGGACACTGAAAGCCCCAAAATCTACAACCTAGGGTCATCAGATTGAGCACCCAGGGTAGTAAACCTGATGGTTTTAGGTCAACACACTCATCCAAGGTAGTCAAACTGATTACATAATGTTGTTAGAGTGACAACCTTGGTGCTGACTACCTTGGGTCCTCAATCTGACTACCCAAAGCTGTAGATTTGGGTATCGTCAATTTGAGTACCTAAAGTCCTCAGCAGTGAAGACCTTTAGTTGAAAACTGAAGGCCTAATCATCAAACATGAGTGGCACATACCTGCCACCTTGTGTATTTGTTACATATTGTCAACAGAATGCCATAGACTCATACTGGGGAGATGTAGACTAAGGGATTTCACTCCCTGTAAGCTGCTGCCCTCTTTCTGTACCTCTTCTGATGACCAAAGGTCCTCAATCTGACGAGTTTAAAGATCTGGAGGGTTTTCAGTGGAGTAGGAAAGGGGGAGAGCCACTTGTATTGGTATAAGTCCAGATTGAGGGTTCATAGTAAGAGGAAGGTCTGTCATATCTTTACTGTTGCATATCTGTGTTTAGGAGAGAGGGATCCATGTGCTTATCACCCTCCTTTGGCTAGCACCACGTGAGTCAGGGGCAGTATATATACCTATTCTAAACTCTCTTGGAGGAGGGAAATCCATGTGCCTTCCCCCTCCCATATTCTCGTATTGGTGTCTGTGTCTTTATACAATGCATCCCTGCTTGTGAAAGATACCTGGAGGTGGAGGGGATTATGAGTATATCTCATTGTGATAACTGATCAAGCATCTAACTTCTATCAGCGCTTTTAGCGATCTTTTATATTTTGGTTGGTGTTGATACATACGAGAAACACTTATTTATAAATGCCAATGCATTGAGTCTCAATTTATTTTATGAAACCTACTGTGATATACTTTGATCATACAGAACTAAGGGGTGCTAAATAGTGTTGAAATAGAGAGGGGAGTGGACCACATAGCCTGACATTACTAATTCACTCAATGAAAATATACATGTATGTATCTATATTGTTTCAAAGGCAACAGCATTCCTTGACTCTATATACATGTATATGGCCATAGCATATTGTATAGACTTACCTGTAATTGTCCTTCCTATTGGGGTTTATTGTATCTCTATGCTCTAGCTGTGCCCTCCTGGTATCTTTGAATTTCAAGGTACACCTCCTCCACACTGTACTCCAACTTCAAGTATTTAAGGCACTAGGGCACGGTCTGAATGTTTGGCTGAATGTAGGGCATTAAACGTACGCAGGGATGTACAGGGGATGTATAGGGATCCCAACGCGGCCTCATAATTCTTACATAGGCACATTTGCAGGCTTTGCAAAAACACGTCAGACATCAGCTATAGCCGACTGAATGACTCCTGGGCCGGCAGAAATTGGCAAACTGAAGGACCAAATGTCTGGCTGTCATCTCCAGATCCTGGGCGATATGTCAATTCTTATGGCATTCAAATCAGACCATTATTAAGGTTTTTACAGTGTAAGACAAAAATTATTAATCATAATTTTTTTCTCAGAATTTTATAAATCCTATGGATTTTATGATATAATTTATAAAGTATATTCTAGCTTTGTGATATTAATCTTTCCAAGAAAATGTCCTTAGGTACTTGTTATGTTTTAGTCCTGCAATAATTGAACTGGGCCTGCAGAATTAAAAATCTGCATGACCGAATTTCCGGCAGGGGGAATTTTTTTCCGCAAAGACTGCATTTGAATGCCATCGTCTAAAATTAGCAACAGTCACAAATATACACTAAAAAGTATTCAAATAAGCACCAGTCTCAAATAAGAACTAAATTGCCTATATTTTGGGAAAAAGTGATGTTTGTGACCCAGGGGTTTTAAAGATAGAACATTGTGACAGCAGTTTTAAAAATTGACAGATAGAGACAATTTCAAAAGATCCCAGTAATTAGCATCCACTAGACGTTCTTAGTGCGTGGTGGATTCCCCATTTACCGGGTATATGTATTCTAAAGCTGACTGCAGACGGGCCCAACTAGGTCAGCCAATCCTGACGATCGGAAGCGTCTGCGTGGGCGTCCGATCGAGTCTGACAATATCAAACATGTTTGATACTCCCGATCGGATCGGGACCACACTCCTTAAATAGATATCGATCGAGTCTGGCCTGTCTGCGGTTGCCTTAAGTTGATTACTGAGTACACTATGCATCTATTGCATTGTGACCTTTGATTTAACCATTCGCCACACCATTATACAATAGTTAGGCAATTACATAGAAGAAGGGGTCCTAGTGGCGGTACTGCAATGGGCAGAAACTAGGTTTAATGCATTTACATTAATTGTATATGTAGTATTAGACCCAATAAAACACTTAAAAAAACCTTGGTCTGACCTATATACACTCCAGATCCGGATTCAGGGTTATCAAATTATCTAATCTCCATCTCTCAGACCTTTTGTGGCTTTCAACACCAGTACATTCTAGAATATTGACATTTAAGCTGGCTGCCCGCCCCCACACTGCCAATCCCTATAAACCCATCAGTGTCTAAACCATGACCCCAGACAGTACATGTATACTATTGTAGTCTATCAAATAGTCTCTGCCATTCTAGATACATTCATGAGCAAACATAATTAACTTTAAGATTTTTATTTCTCAAAATGATTTAATGTTCCATCCAAAGTGCTACAAAATATAGGCACCAGTGTATAGACAAAAATACATAATGTAAATAATCTTCAATTATGAACTAATACTTTGGAATGCTTTGAGCAATCACAAACATAGTTGTAAGAGAATAGTTCATATTGTAGGGCCAGCTCTGCCGTAAGGCCAGCAGCCCCGTTCTGGATGTACCAGCCCCCAGGGGCAGGCATCCGGTGGTAGCTGCCCCTATGTGCATGTCCGGGGTGTGTGTCATACCGATCAAGGTGTAGATGGAAGGTAGAGAACGTCAGGCAAGAGGAAGTAGCTCAGAGGTAGAGCTTCCGCTTCGAAGTTGGAGGGTCCCGAGTTCTAGTCCCGGTTTCTCCAAAGACGTTTTCCACCGACCTCTACATTGGTGGAGAAACTGAGCCGGTTCTCCTAGGGAATGGAGGAATGAGGATCGGGAACTCAGTACCTGGGCCGGAAGAACACAAATGACGATTCAGTTTGATAGTACTGGGGGGCTTGGAAACAGGTGGCGCCCCCGGTAGGTCCTGGGAACAGGATAATAAGTGTGCTGGGTGCGACTCAGTATTAGTCCTGGGTGTCTGGTACCAAGCCCTAGATTGAATCTGGTAGGGAGGAGTGTAGGTGCCAGCTCTACCACAAGGCCAGCAGCCCCATTCTGGATGTACCAGCCCCCAGGGGCTGGCATCCGGTGGTAGCTGCCCCTATGTGTGTGTCATTCCGATGCAGGTGTAGATGGAAGGTAGTGAACTTCAGGCCAGGGGAAGTAGCTCACAGGTAGAGCTTCCACTTTGAAGTTGGAGGGTCTTGGGTTCGAGTCCCGGTTTCTCCAAAGACGTTTTCCGCCAACCTCTACAATATATTATAAAGTAATTACCACTTACCTCATTTTTAGCTCATATAGGACACACCACACTGGGTGGTCCCAAATTTTAAACTTTACTATTGTTAACTAGTATTATTTTTATTGTTGTTATTTATTGAATATCATATTGGGTTCGAGTCCCGTTTTCTCCAAAGACGTTTTCCGCCAACCTCTACAATATATTATAAAGTAATTACCACTTACCTCATTTTTAGCTCATATAGGACACACCACACTGGGTGGTCCCAAATTTTAAACTTTACTATTGTTAACAAGTATTATTTTTATTGTTGTTATTTATTGAGTATCATATTGATATGTCCAATGTTTCAAGTCTTAAAATAAAGGCATGTATGGATTGATAGGGCAATGTCAATACCCACCAAATTCACTCAGGTCTGGGACAAGGCTGAGAAGAAACCCCAGACTTGAAGCATACCCTGTACTCAAGAGTATCAACATGAACACAACTGTGGACAGCATTAGAAATATGCCCAGGGCCATTTCTAGCCCTATCCCACCCTATGATCACTGGACCATGACCATGACAAGAGTATAGTTAATGCAAGAAGACAATAGGAGGTGTGAGTTTTTACTGTCACTAGGGTGAGGGTAGGGGTGGGTGGGAGGCTGCAGCATTCAGACACAATAGGTGTGAGGCCTAGTCCACATTATTACATGATAAGGGGCAGGAAATGTTGAATTTTCTTGATTAGGAGGGTACATATCTTAAACATTTTAATATTTTCTTATAGAAAAACCTTTGAACTTTTACATGGACCTAAGATTTTCTTTAGGAAATTTGACACAACAATCGGAAATGTGTTTTAGTGGTGCTTACACCTACATTTTATGGTCATGTGGTAACAGAATGCATGATTAGCTTCACATATGTACTGTAATTCTTCATATTGAGTCTATTCCTGGGTAAATGAATGTCTCTCTTTCATGTAGTGCGATTGTCAAAAAAGTAAAAGTAATACAAACATGTGAAAATATACTATTTTATGTCATTTAAAATCATCCTAAGATCTGGCCACAGCCCCATTACCATGCTACATTCAGGGCTAGAAATGGCCATGGTCCCACATCTATAAAAAGTGCAGTCTTCAACCTGCTCACTGTCTCCTCTTTATTCCACATACCGGTAATAATGATATAAATTATTATATAATTATGTGGTATAAAGAGGAGACAGTGAGTTTGGTGGGTATTGATATAGGGATTTCTCCATCAATAGTAAATATATGCCAAATTTTGATAGATTCAACACATCATTTTGTGAATTGCCATTTAAAAACACATACCCTAGGTATGACCTGGATGTGTTATCTCATCTAAATCCACATATGCCTTGTAACAGTGGAAGAATTGCTCAAGTTTTCCTATGTGTGATTTATATATTGGAGAATTGTTATTCACATAGCAAAGCACTGGCTACAGAATTTATGGATTTATCAAAAAATGTATGTGACACAACAACTTCAGAATTTATGACAATTCTTGACCTTTGACCTTGAATTTCACCCTCTGCCCCTCGATGGTTTTTGTTTGATAATTAGTATGATGTTGCAGGCATATCAGTGACTAGAATGAGTACAGTCTAGACAAATTTGCAATTACTCCTGGGTGCAGGCCCTTTTGGTGCCAAGTTGACTGGACTATACATCCATTCTCTCTACTGGCTCGGCAGCTTTGCTATGCTGCTGGATTATAGCAGAATCCAGGAGATTTTTAAGTCTCCAGAGTTCTGCTTTTCTCTCCTTCTCGGTTCGGCATTTGGTCCAGCCTTCATCCTCAGAGCCGGTAGAGTCATCCTGCTTCTCACCTGTCGGGTTAGATACCGTTTTCTCCTCCTTAACTTTAGGATTCCGTTTTGGGACATCCTTCAGGTTTGGTGTGGCTGGCTGTTGTGATTTGCCAGTCACCACAATCTTGGCAATAGGGGGAGCTCGAGCGGCTTCATCATCAAGATACTTCCTCTCCTCCGTCTCGTGTTTGGCTTTGGTTGTCACCCTCTCTTCTAGGATTTGCTCCCGGATGAGGCAACGGACAGTCTCAGCTCATGTCCAGCCTAGTAGGCTGTGTTTACAGGCATGTTACATGTCGGCTTGCACGATTGAATACCCGTCAGTCCAGGAATCAAACTCAGTGGTAGCCTTATGCTATTTCTGTATATTAACATAGGAACACTCGCGGATATCCAAATTTGGGTAAAGATGGCTCTCTGTTCCTACAAACAGACCAACGCAATCCACCTGGGACATTTCGTCTATTCCCCAGGTACTACGATCAGGTCCTGATACACCGAGGTTTAGATCCATCATCATTGAGGCATCGTAAACTGCCTTCCGGAACTTGTAGTGGAGCCTTTGGAGCCATCTGTAATCCGTCAGCCATTCCTGAGGGATTTTGTTATACACATGGTTCGGCACAACTTCCACAATATTTTGTCGGACTTCCCGGTCTATCCATATATGGCGCCGGTTTTCATCCAAACTCATCAGATTTGGGTGAACATCAACCAGCCATCAAAGGACGGGTAATGCTCTTCGCTCACTCCAGGACCTTACCATCGGGAGAGATATCTGATTCGGCATACAGTTCGCCAGTGGTATCACCGGATTCCTCCACTATTGTGTCGGTTACATCACCAGCTCAGGAGGGCGATCTCCGACTGGATTATCACTACTTGGGGAAGTCGACAATGGTGAAACTAGGTTGCTCAAGATCATCGTCAAACTTCATCAGTTCTTCTTCCCCCTGAGTAACCAGGGACATACCTTGATTACCCTGTTGGTCTTCGGCATCCAGAAGGACGCTTTCGGGAGTCAAGTGACCCGGCTCGCCGGACCGCTTGGCCTCCAGGATGGTTTTCTCAGCCATTTTGGACTGAGAATACACAAATTTCCAGGAGTGTAGGGCTCCCAGAGAGCACTTTTAGGCAGACAACTACCTACACAGAGTCCATGTTGTTGACGACAGTTTATGCAGTAGGAAACAATAGAAGTTGAGTAGAAGATGGACCGACGTCCGCCCTGGTCAACCACGCTATCCAAGATGGCCGAATTCTCATTACCTGACGTCATTAACCCGCCCCTAGGGTTAATGACGTCAAACCATTATTAAGGTTTATACAGTGTAAGACAAAAATCAATAATCATAATGATTTTTAATTCTGGAGACCTATTTTGCTGAAATAAGTGGAAGGATGTCGCCAGACATTTTCCCTATATCAACAAAATTTTGTTGATATAGGGAAAATGTCTGGCGACATCCTTCCACTTATTTCAGCAAAATAGGTCTCCAGAATTGGAACTCCCAAGTGACCATAGTAATCCATCGCCACCAAGGGGACATGGCCAGCTCCCATGCACCACCCCTATATAGGACTGCACACAGCAGTGCTTCCACTCACCCAAACACACACCAACACATGGGGTATATCCCCATCTATTTTTAGTCTGAGGGAACTCTGACTGCCTGGTACATACAGTATCACCTGATGAGATCTATGATCGAAACCGGGGTTCAAAGAGCACTTTAAAAATACTTTATGGTTTCTAAAAATCATAAAAGAACCTCTCCCAGAATGAGCACATATAATCTAACAATAGCGAGGAGTGATTGAATATAACTTTTTATTCACACTCACCATATACAGGCTTAGAGGCACTGGACCAATCAGGGACCAGGGGCGCCTGAAATCCTGGACACATGTTGTATCCTGGAAGTGACCACACAGGGGAGAGTGTGTGCTTGGCATAAAAGGCAGGTGGTGCCAAAGGAGCGGCCTCTTTGAACTGCGGTTGTGGTAACGTACAGGCAACGTCTATATACATTCATCCCAGCAAATTGTCGTGAGTCCTCGTCAACCTGTGTGAAGTGGCTCACACATGTCGCTAGATGGAACACGACGTCGTTATAGCACAAGATCACCAGGAATAGCAATTGCCAAGCCATGTGAGTCTAACACACAGTGGCGAAAGATGACGGAATGAGTTATCACTCAAAAAGGAGTCACCATTGATGACCAATCATGGCGACAGATGACGACAATTTGCTGGGATTAATCATAATGAATTTTTTTCTCAGAATTTTATAAATCCTATGGATTTTATGATATAATTTATAAAGTATATTCTAGCTTTGTGATGTTAATTTTTCCAAGAAAATGTCCTTAGGTACTTGTTATGTTTCAGTCCTGCAATAATTGAACTGGGCCTGCAGAATTAAAAATCTGCATGACCGAATGTCCGGCAGGGTGAATTTTTTTCCGCAAAGACTGCATTTGAATGCCATCGTCTCAAATTAGCAACAGTCACGAATATACACTAAAAAGTATTCAAATAAGCACCAGTCTCAAATAAGAACTAAATTGCCTATATTTTGGGAAAAAGTGATGTTTGTGACCCAGGGGTTTTAAAGATAGAACATTGTGACAGCAGTTTTAAAAATTGACAGATAGAGACAATTTCAAAAGATCCCAGTAATTAGCATCCACTAGAGGTTCTTAGTGCGTGGTGGATTCCCCATTTACCGGGTATATGTATTCTAAAGCTGACTGCAGACAGGCCCAACTGGGTCAGCCGATCCTGACGATCGGAAGTGTCTGCGTGGGCGTCCGATCGAGTCTGACAATATCAAACATGTTTGATACTCCCGATCGGATCGGGACCACACTCCTTAAATAGATATCGATCGAGTCTGGCCTGTCTGCAGTCGCCTTAAGTTGATTACTGAGTACACTATGCATCTATTGCATTGTGACCTTTGATTTAACCATTCGCCACACCATTATACAATAGTTAGGCAATTACATAGAAGAAGGGGTCCTAGTGGCGGTACTGCAATGGGCAGAAACTAGGTTTAATGCATTTACATTAATTGTATATGTAGTATTAGACCCAATAAAACAAACCTTGGTCTGACCTATATACACTCCAGATCTGGATTCAGGGTTATCAAATTATCTAATCTCCATCTCTCAGACCTTTTGTGGCTTTCAACACCAGTACATTCTAGAATATTGACATTTAAGCTGGCTGCCCGCCCCCACACTGCCAATTCCTATAAACCCATCAGTGTCTAAACCATGACCCCAGACAGTACATGTATACTATTGTAGTCTATCAAATAGTCTCTGCCATTCTAGATACATTCATGAGCAAACATAATTAGCTTTAAGATTTTTATTTCTCAAAATGATTTAATGTTCCATCCAAAGTGCTACAAAATATAGGCACCAGTGTATAGACAAAAATACATAATGTAAATAATCTTCAATTATGCACTAATACTTTGGAATGCTTTGAGCAATCACAAACATAGTTGTAAGAGAATAGTTCATATTGTAGGGGCCAGCTCTGCCGTAAGGCCAGCAGCCCCGTTCTGGATGTACCAGCCCCCAGGGGCAGGCATCCGGTGGTAGCTGCCCCTATGTGCATGTCTGGGGTGTGTGTCATACCGATCAAGGTGTAGATGGAAGGTAGAGAACGTCAGGCAAGAGGAAGTAGCTCAGAGGTAGAGCTTCCGCTTCGAAGTTGGAGGGTCCCGAGTTCGAGTCCCGGTTTCTCCAAAGACGTTTTCCACCGACCTCTACATTGGTGAAGAAACTGAGCCGGTTCTCCTAGGGAATGGAGGAATGAGGATCGGGAACTCAGTACCTGGGCCGGAAGAACACAAATGACGATTCAATTTGATAGTACTGGGGGGCTTGGAAACAGGTGGCGCCCCCGGTAGGTCCTGGGAACAGGATAATAAGTGTGCTGGGTGCGACTCAGTATTAGTCCTGGGTGTCTGGTACCAAGCCCTAGATTGAATCTGGTAGGGAGGAGTGTAGGTGCCAGCTCTACCACAAGGCCAGCAGCCCCATTCTGGATATACCAGCCCCCAGGGGCTGGCATCCGGTGGTAGCTGCCCCTATGTGTGTGTCATTCCGATGCAGGTGTAGATGGAAGGTAGTGAACTTCAGGCCAGGGGAAGTAGCTCACAGGTAGAGCTTCCACTTTGAAGTTGGAGGGTCTTGGGTTCGAGTCCCGGTTTCTCCAAAGACGTTTTCCGCCAACCTCTACAATATATTATAAAGTAATTACCACTTACCTCATTTTTAGCTCATATAGGACACACCACACTGGGTGGTCCCAAATTTTAAACTTTACTATTGTTAACTAGTATTATTTTTATTGTTGTTATTTATTGAATATCATATTGATATGTCCAATGTTTCAAGTCTTAAAATAAAGGCATGTATGGATTGATAGGGCAATGTCAATACCCACCAAATTCACTCAGGTCTGGGACGAGGCTGAGAAGAAACCCCAGACTTGAAGCATACCCTGTACTCAAGAGTATCAACATGAACACAACTGTGGACAGCATTAGAAATATGCCCAGGGCCATTTCTAGCCCTATCCCACCCCATGATCACTGGACCATGACCATGACAAGAGTATAGTTAATGCAAGAAGACAATAGGAGGTGTGAGTTTTTACTGTCACTAGGGTGAGGGTAGGGGTGGGTGGGAGGCTGCAGCATTCAGACACAATAGGTGTGAGGCCTAGTCCACATTATTACATGATAAGGGGCAGGAAATGTTGAATTTTCTTGATTAGGAGGGTACATATCTTAAACATTTTAATATTTTCTTATAGAAAAACCTTTGAACCTTTACATGGACCTAAGATTTTCTTTAGGAAATTTGACACAACAATCGGAAATGTGTTTTAGTGGTGCTTACACCTACATTTTATGGTCATGTGGTAACAGAATGCATGATTAGCTTCACATATGTACTGTAATTCTTCATATTGAGTCTATTCCTGGGTAAATGAATGTCTCTCTTTCATGTAGTGCGATTGTCAAAAAAGTAAAAGTAATACAAACATGTGAAAATATACTATTTTATGTCATTTAAAATCATCCTCGGATCTGGCCACAGCCCCATTACCATGCTACATTCAGGGCTAGAAATGGCCATGGTCCCACATCTATAAAAAGTGCAGTCTTCAACCTGCTCACTGTCTCCTCTTTATTCCACATACCGGTAATAATGATATAAGTTATTATATAATTATGTGGTATAAAGAGGAGACAGTGAGTTTGGTGGGTATTGATATAGGGATTTCTCCATCAATAGTAAATATATGCCAAATTTTGATAGATTCAACACATCATTTTGTGAATTGCCATTTAAAAACACATACCCTAGGTATGACCTGGATGTGTTATCTCATCTAAATCCACATATGCCTTGTAACAGTGGAAGAATTGCTCAAGTTTTCCTATGTGTGATTTATATATTGGAGAATTGTTATTCACATAGCAAAGCACTGGCTACAGAATTTATGGATTTATCAAAAAATGTATGTGACACAACAACTTCAGAATTTATGACAATTCTTGACCTTTGACCTTGAATTTCACCCTCTGCCCCTCGATGGTTTTTGTTTGATAATTAGTATGATGTTGCAGGCATATCAGTGACTAGAATGAGTACAGTCTAGACAAATTTGCAATTACTCCTGGGTGCAGGCCCTTTTGGTGCCAAGTTGACTGGACTATACATCCATTCTCTCTACTGGCTCGGCAGCTTTGCTATGCTGCTGGATTATAGCAGAATCTAGGAGATTTTTAAGTCTCCAGAGTTCTGCTTTTCTCTCCTTCTCGGTTCGGCATTTGGTCCAGCCTTCATCCTCAGAGCCAGTAGAGTCATCCTGCTTCTCACCTGTCGGGTTAGATACCGTTTTCTCCTCCTTAACTTTAGGATTCCGTTTCGGGACATCCTTCAGGTTTGGTGTGGCTGGCTGTTGTGATTTGCCAGTCACCACAATCTTGGCAATAGGGGGAGCTCGAGCGGCTTCATCATCAAGATACTTCCTCTCCTCCGTCTCGTGTTTGGCTTTGGTTGTCACCCTCTCTTCTAGGATTTGCTCCCGGATGAGGCAACGGACAGTCTCAGCTCATGTCCAGCCTAGTAGGCTGTGTTTACAGGCATGTTACATGTCGGCTTGCACGATTGAATACCCGTCAGTCCAGGAATCAAACTCAGTGGTAGCCTTATGCTATTTCTGTATATTAACATAGGAATACTCGCGTATATCCAAATTTGGGTAAAGATGGCTCTCTGTTCCTACAAACAGACCAACGCAATCCACCTGGGACATTTCGTCTATTCCCCAGGTACTACGGTCAGGTCCTGATACACCGAGGTTTAGATCCATCATCATTGAGGCATCGTAAACTGCCTTCCGGAACTTGTAGTGGAGCCTTTGGAGCCATCTGTAATCTGTCAGCCATTCCTGAGGGATTTTGTTATACACATGGTTCGGCACAACTTCCACAATATTTTGTCGGACTTCCCGGTCTATCCATATATGGCGCCGGTTTTCATCCAAACTCATCAGATTCGGGTGAACATCAACCAGCCATCAAAGGACAGGTAATGCTCTTCGCTCACTCCAGGACCTTACCATCGGGAGAGATATCTGATTCGGCATACAGTTCGCCAGTGGTATCACCGGATTCCTCCACTATTGTGTCGGTTACATCACCAGCTCAGGAGGGTGATCTCCGACTGGATTATCTCTACTTGGGGAAGTCGACAATGGTGAAACTGGGTTGCTCAAGATCATCGTCAAACTCCATCAGTTCTTTTTCCCCCTGAGTAACCAGGGACATACCTTGATTACCCTGTTGTGGTAACGTACAGAATTTTATAAATCCTATGGATTTTATGATATAATTTATAAAGTATATTCTAGCTTTGTGATGTTAATTTTTCCAAGAAAATGTCCTTAGGTACTTGTTATGTTTCAGTCCTGCAATAATTGAACTGGGCCTGCAGAATTAAAAATCTGCATGACCGAATTTCCGGCAGGGTGAATTTTTTTCCGCAAAGACTGCATTTGAATGCCATCGTCTCAAATTAGCAACAGTCACGAATATACACTAAAAAGTATTCAAATAAGCACCAGTCTCAAATAAGAACTAAATTGCCTATATTTTGGGAAAAAGTGATGTTTGTGACCCAGGGGTTTTAAAGATAGAACATTGTGACAGCAGTTTTAAAAATTGACAGATAGAGACAATTTCAAAAGATCCCAGTAATTAGCATCCACTAGAGGTTCTTAGTGCGTGGTGGATTCCCCATTTACCGGGTATATGTATTCTAAAGCTGACTGCAGACAGGCCCAACTGGGTCAGCCGATCCTGACGATCGGAAGCGTCTGCGTGGGCGTCCGATCGAGTCTGACAATATCAAACATGTTTGATACTCCCGATCAGATCGGGACCACACTCCTTAAATAGATATCGATCGAGTCTGGCCTGTCTGCAGTCGCCTTAAGTTGATTACTGAGTACACTATGCATCTATTGCATTGAGACCTTTGATTTAACCATTCGCCACACCATTATACAATAGTTACTAGTAGGCAATTACATAGAAGAAGGGGTCCTAGTGGCGGTACTGCAATGGGCAGAAACTAGGTTTAATGCATTTACATTAATTGTATATGTAGTATTAGACCCAATAGAAACTTTAAAAAAACCTTGGTCTGACCTATATACACTCCAGATCCGGATTCCGGGTTATCAAATTATCTAATCTCCATCTCTCAGACCTTTTGTGGCTTTCAACACCAGTACATTCTAGAATATTGACATTCAAGCTGGCTGCCCGCCCCCACACTGCCAATCCCTATAAACCCATCAGTGTCTAAACCATGACCCCAGACAGTACATGTATACTATTGTAGTCTATCAAATAGTCTCTGCCATTCTAGATACATTCATGAGCAAACATAATTAGCTTTAAGATTTTTATTTCTCAAAATGATTTAATGTTCCATCCAAAGTGCTACAAAATATAGGCACCAGTGTATAGACAAAAATACATAATGTAAATAATCTTCAATTATGCACTAATACTTTGGAATGCTTTGAGCAATCACAAACATAGTTGTAAGAGAATAGTTCATATTGTAGGGGCCAGCTCTGCCGTAAGGCCAGCAGCCCCGTTCTGGATGTACCAGCCCCCAGGGGCAGGCATCCGGTGGTAGCTGCCCCTATGTGCATGTCCGGGGTGTGTGTCATACCGATCAAGGTGTAGATGGAAGGTAGAGAACGTCAGGCAAGAGGAAGTAGCTCAGAGGTAGAGCTTCTGCTTCGAAGTTGGAGGGTCCCGAGTTCGAGTCCCGGTTTCTCCAAAGACGTTTTCCACCGACCTCTACATTGGTGGAGAAACTGAGCCAGTTCTCCTAGGGAATGGAGGAATGAGGATCGGGAACTCAGTACCTGGGCCGGAAGAACACAAATGACGATTCAATTTGATAGTACTGGGGGGCTTGGAAACAGGAAGCGCCCCCGGTAGGTCCTGGGAACAGGATAATAAGTGTGCTGGGTGCGACTCAATATTAGTCCTGGGTGTCTGGTACCAAGCCCTAGATTGAATCTGGTAGGGAGGAGTGTAGGTGCCAGCTCTACCACAAGGCCAGCAGCCCCATTCTGGATGTACCAGCCCCCAGGGACTGGCATCCGGTGGTAGCTGCCCCTATGTGTGTGTCATTCCGATCCAGGTGTAGATGGAAGGTAGTGAACTTCAGGCCAGGGGAAGTAGCTCACAGGTAGAGCTTCCACTTTGAAGTTGGAGGGTCTTGGGTTCGAGTCCCGTTTTCTCCAAAGACGTTTTCCGCCAACCTCTACAATATATTATAAAGTAATTACCACTTACCTCATTTTTAGCTCATATAGGACACACCACACTGGGTGGTCCCAAATTTTAAACTTTACTATTGTTAACAAGTATTATTTTTATTGTTGTTATTTATTGAGTATCATATTGATATGTCCAATGTTTCAAGTCTTAAAATAAAGGCATGTATGGATTGATAGGGCAATGTCAATACCCACCAAATTCACTCAGGTCTGGGACGAGGCTGAGAAGAAACCCCAGACTTGAAGCATACCCTGTACTCAAGAGTATCAACATGAACACAACTGTGGACAGCATTAGAAATATGCCCAGGGCCATTTCTAGCCCTATCCCACCCCATGATCACTGGACCATGACCATGACAAGAGTATAGTTAATGCAAGAAGACAATAGGAGGTGTGAGTTTTTACTGTCACTAGGGTGAGGGTAGGGGTGGGTGGGAGGCTGCAGCATTCAGACACAATAGGTGTGAGGCCTAGCCCACATTATTACATGATAAGGGGCAGGAAATGTTGAATTTTCTTGATTAGGAGGGTACATATCTTAAACATTTTAATATTTTCTTATAGAAAAACCTTTGAACTTTTACATGGACCTAAGATTTTCTTTAGGAAATTTGACACAACAATCGGAAATGTGTTTTAGTGGTGCTTACACCTACATTTTATGGTCATGTGGTAACAGAATGCATGATTAGCTTCACATATGTACTGTAATTCTTCATATTGAGTCTATTCCTGGGTAAATGAATGTCTCTCTTTCATGTAGTGCGATTGTCAAAAAAGTAAAAGTAATACAAACATGTGAAAATATACTATTTTATGTCATTTAAAATCATCCTCAGATCTGGCCACAGCCCCATTACCATGCTACATTCAGGGCTAGAAATGGCCATGGTCCCATATCTATAAAAAGGTCTTCAACCTGCTCACTGTCTCCTCTTTATTCCACATACCGGTAATAATGATATAAGTTATTATATAATTATGTGGTATAAAGAGGAGAAAGTGAGTTTGGTGGGTATTGATATAGGGATTTCTCCATCAATAGTAAATATATGCCAAATTTTGATAGATTCAACACATCATTAATTTTTGTGAATTGCCATTTAAAAACACATACCCTAGGTATGACCTGGATGTGTTATCTCATCTAAATCCACATATGCCTTGTAACAGTGGAAGAATTGCTCAAGTTTTCCTATGTGTGATTTATATATTGAAGAATTGTTATTCACATAGCAAAGCACTGGCTACAGAATTTATGGATTTATCAAAAAATGTATGTGACACAACAACTTCAGAATTTATGACAATTCTTGACCTTTGACCTTGAATTTCACCCTCTGCCCCTCGATGGTTTTTGTTTGATAATTAGTATGATGTTGCAGGCATATCAGTGACTAGAATGAGTACAGTCTAGACAAATTTGCAATTACTCCTGGGTGCAGGCCCTTTTGGTGCCAAGTTGACTGGACTATACATCCATTCTCTCTACTGGCTCGGCAGCTTTGCTATGCTGCTGGATTATAGCAGAATCCAGGAGATTTTTAAGTCTCCGGAGTTCTGCTTTTCTCTCCTTCTCGGTTCGGCATTTGGTCCAGCCTTCATCCTCAGAGCCGGTAGAGTCATCCTGCTTCTCACCTGTCGGGTTAGATACCGTTTTCTCCTCCTTAACTTTAGGATTCCGTTTCGGGACATCCTTCAGGTTTGGTGTGGCTGGCTGTTGTGATTTGCCAGTCACCACAATCTTGGCAATAGGGGGAGCTCGAGCGGCTTCATCATCAAGATACTTCCTCTCCTCCGTCTCGTGTTTGGCTTTGGTTGTCACCCTCTCTTCTAGGATTTGCTCCCGGATGAGGCAACGGACAGTCTCAGCTCATGTCCAGCTTAGTAGGCTGTGTTTACAGGCATGTTACATGTCGGCTTGCACGATTGAATACCCGTCAGTCCAGGAATCAAACTCAGTGGTAGCCTTATGCTATTTCTGTATATTAACATAGGAACACTCGCGGATATCCAAATTTGTGTAAAGATGGCTCTCTGTTCCTACAAACAGACCAACGCAATCCACCTGGGACATTTCGTCTATTCCCCAGGTACTACGGTCAGGTCCTGATACACCGAGGTTTAGATCCATCATCATTGAGGCATCGTAAACTGCCTTCCGGAACTTGTAGTGGAGCCTTTGGAGCCATCTGTAATCTGTCAGCCATTCCTGAGGGATTTTGTTATACACATGGTTCGGCACAACTTCCACAATATTTTGTCGGACTTCCCGGTCTATCCATATATGGCGCCGGTTTTCATCCAAACTCATCAGATTTGGGTGAACATCAACCAGCCATCAAAGGATGGGTAATGCTCTTCGCTCACTCCAGGACCTTACCATCGGGAGAGATAACTGATTCGGCATACAGTTCGCCAGTGGTATCACCGGATTCCTCCACTATTGTGTCGGTTACATCACCAGCTCAGGAGGGTGATCTCCGACTGGATTATCTCTACTTGGGGAAGTCGACAATGGTGAAACTGGGTTGCTCAAGATCATCGTCAAACTCCATCAGTTCTTCTTCCCCCTGAGTAACCAGGGACATACCTTGATTACCCTGTTGGTCTTCGGCATCCAGAAGGACGCTTTCGGGAGTCAAGTGACCCGGCTCGCCGGACCACTTGGCCTCCAGCATAGTTTTCTCAGCCATTTTGGACTGAGAATACACAAATTTCCAGGAGTGTAGGGCTCCCAGAGAGCACTTTTAGGCAGACAACTACCTACACAGAGTCCATGTTGTTGACGAGACTCTATAGACGACAGTTTATGCAGTAGGAAACAATAGAAGTTGAGTAGAAGATGGACCGACGTCTGCCCTGGTCAACCACGCTATCCAAGATGGCCGAATTCTCATTCCCTGACGTCATTAACCCGCCGCTAGGCGGGTTAATGACATCACCAAATACCAGATCTGCAGGCATTATCAGGTCTTCACCAAATACTAACAAATTTGGTGAGCAATTAGTATTCGAATGAACAGTACTGTTGTAAGCATGACACTGTTCATCCCAATAATCCATATTTTCATTCACAAGTGACCTCAGGACTTGTATCAGAGTTCTATTGAACCTTTCTACAAGTCTGTCACTTTGTGGTCAATACAGATTAGTCCTAGTCTTGCATATAGCAAGATACTCACACATACCTTGCCACAGATTAGATGCGAATTCTCTACCCTAGTTGCTGTGAAGCAAAAGTGAGTACCCAACCCTTCAAGAATGCTTCTGCACAAGTGACTGCCTTGTGGTCCGGTAGTGGGAAGACTTTAGTATACTTTGTATAATAGTCACACACTACCATCATGAACATATTATCATTAGGGGTTTTATTTAAACCACTAATAATATCTACTCCAAGGGTAATTTGCCGGGTCCTGGTTCGGGTTTGTTTTTACAACAATCCGGACAAGTAGCTACCCATTGGAGTAGGTCCTTTGACATACCTGGCCAGTAGCATCTTTTGGAAAGACGGGCTAATGACCGTTTCTTCCCAAAATGACCACTAGTCTTGTTATGTGTCCATGACAATAGTACATGATGTCGCTCTGCATAGTGGATGGAATGACAACTTGTATCTGTTTTTCACCATTATTACATGACTTCCAATGGTACCGAATTCCTTTTCGTCTCGATTCCCTTTTCTCCAGTGACGCAATTGGTCTAGCTGGACATATATCCTTTGGTACTAATTGTAGAAGTTTAGCAGTAACCGAGTCAGCTTCTTGGAATTTCCTTATAGTATCTAAGGACCAATCCAGTACACTGCCAATACGTGTTTCGAAATGTATTTGAATCGAGGCTATTACTGCTCTGTGCATTCCACAATCAGTACAATTCAGATTGTCACATTTCTGAATTGGTATTCGGCATCAGCATTTACATGCTTACTTCTTGCTTGATGCTCTATTTGGAAGTTTAATAACCATCTCAATGAGGAGTGATCCATACGAAATGTAAAGTCAGTTCTCGATCAGCTTTTATTCCATCATCAGCAAGCATGCCACCCAAATAATTTATGAACTGTTTAAACAGGTGACATTTCTTTGGTTTTAATTTTAAACCGTTAGATATTCTAATACGAGCTTGAGATTATATAAGCATTCGTCTAAGCATTCGTCAAAAGTCTTTCCGAATACTATAACATCGTCAAGATATACAAGGCACCTTTTCCACACTTATAAATCACTTGATAAAGTTTCCATCATGGCTTCAAAGGTTGCCAGAGCATTACATAAACCGAAAGGCATATAATTATACCGGAATAAACCAATATGACTAGAAAAGGCTGTCTTTTCCAGAAGATTCAGATTCATTCCTACTTGCCAGTATCCGGACTGCAAATCCACGGTAAAAAAACATTTATTTCCTCCTAAAGAGTCAATAGTCTCATCAATTCTCGGTAATGAATAAGAATTCTTTTTTGTCAATCCATTTAATTTTCTATAGTCTATACAAAATCAAATAGACCCATCTTTTTTAGTTACCATACATACAGGACTACTCCAGGGACTGTTGGAAAGAATTATAACATCCTATTCCAGCATCTTAACTACTTCAGCCTCGTCTACTTTCTTTTTAGGTAAAGGTAACCTCCTATACAGAATCTTAAAAGGAACCGCATCCTCTGTATCAATAGTATGCAATACCTTCATGGTTTTCCCTAAGGGTTCACCCGGTACAGCAAACGCCTTCTGATACTTTGTCAACAATTCACTGAGTGCTCCCTTTTCTACAGGATCATCCAGTTTCGTATCATCAAACAATTTCTTTAAATCATCTGACCATTCCTGTTCACATCCAGTAAGCGGAAGGTTCAAGGAACTACTCGTGACTGTTTCGGATAACATAACGTTACCTAAAATAGAGCCTTTCTTCAAATATGCCATTGTGTTACTTGGGTTAGAAACCGGTATCACAGACCAAGCAGCGTTAGCTACTACTGTATCAACCAATTCCAATCCTATACCCTCCAGCATAACTGTATCTGGTTCAATCACTGCAGCTTTATTCCTCATTTCAGAATCACGTCTGACAAGGACATCACATGCTACACCAGCAGGGATCTTAACAGTATGAGCTACAGAAGCCACACTGCTTACTTGCAAACAGAAGCCACACTGCAAACCCTTGCCAACTGCCTCTAATCCGGTACTGGGTTTCCCCTGTGCTCCCTGGGCACCTGTCATACCGGATTCCCTAATCTCCTGAGTGGGCTCCCTAACCACCTCAGTATTAGGCAAATTTGCTAATTCATTCGCTTCTGTACCACTGTTGGTGATAGCATGGCAAGTGATATTACAGGGATCCCCTTGCTTGCCCGGAACAGGATCCCTCTCTAGTTTTCCTTACTTTCTACACAGGCTTCTCAGCAGTACATTCGGCAGCATAATGACCGAATTTGCGACATCAGTAACATCTCCTTTGAGATTTATCCACCTGAGGGCATCTCAAAGCATCTGTTATTCGGGTCACCAAACTTTAAATAAAATCACCTTAAGCAGTAGATACTGCTACTTGGGGGTTTGGAAGGTTTGTTGGTAATTGCGGTACTGGTAGTTGAGATACCAGCCTTTGCGGTATTGGCAGTTGTGGTGCCAATGGAGCTGTTTTACCAGTAGGTTTGATAAAGTTGGTTTTCTTCTTTAGACCTACTTTACGATATCTTTTCTGCCAATAGTATTTACCAGCTATCTGGACTGCTCCTATGTGTTCTCCATTTTCATCGGAGACATATTCATAGTTGGAATCCAAGGATTCTTCTGAGGCAGTGTATTCCGGGATAGGAATTTAACCTTGCATCGCAGAAGCTCTTGCCAGGGGTGCATTTATTCCTAGCCACTACTTCTTTCTCTATAGCCAAGAACAAATCATTGAAAGATGTATCATCTTTCCATTCGTCCCAAGCTATGGTCTTATGCTCTGGATCATGAAGGCCGGTAATGAATTGAGTGAACAATTCTTGTATCCAGCAGTCATCATCATACTTCCAATTTGGCCTAGCTTTGCTAAGCAACTCCAATCCGGCAACTCCAATCCGAATACCTTATGGGATTCTTTGGGTTTCTGGGTGCCTTTACCCCCTTTACTTAGCCAACAGACTAAATAAGGTAAAGCTTCCTCTTTAGTCCAACCGCTACAATTTACCTCATCAACAAAGATTTGGTAATTGTCTTTCCAAGGTTCATTCAGATCGTATGGTGGGGGTATCCAAGCCATATGACGAGCAGGATTGGGGCAACCTTTCAGCCGATTGGCTTCCCTTAACCTCCAATCCATCATTTCAGTTCCGTCGGCACCTTTCCTATAACAGTCAATGCCTAAACCTTGGATACATTTACTTTTTTTCAAAGATTTCCTGCATCCCGGGAGACATAGAAGTATGCCTATTCATTTTCTTAGGCTTCTTCCCATCCCCATTACCTCATTATTGAGAGTTATATCCCAGGATGGATCTTGGTGGATCTGGTTGTCGGGGTTCCTTCCCTGATTGTTATCAGGTCTTCCAGAACCACTCCCATTTGTCTAAGAGGGATACCCTTTTCCTCCAGGAGCTGTACTCTGACCCATCAAGAAGGTCAAATTCGGTACTGGTGGTGCTTAGTTCCACTCATGACAATAGTCGCTTGGGGAGTACTAATGGGAGATGGATTAGCACTTACTGTTACAGTGTGTGCACCACCCCCACTAGACAATGAACCTGGTTTATATATACCACCCTGTACATTTTTATCCACACCATCAGTTACAAACAGATTAAACCGAATAGGACCTGATACAGGTGCCGACATCTGTATACTACTTACAGAAATATAACTCACACCGGAAGCTGATTGTAGACGATTTGCTAATTGTAGCACCACACTATTGTCCAATGGACCTATAGCCTGCAGCCACAGTATCTTGCAAATCTTGTAATTCCTGTAGATATTCATCCCGATCCGTTAACAAATGCTCGTTATACTTCAGGATACCTATGCGAGCATTTTCATTATATTCGGCCTGTTTTACATTTAAATTTAATTTAATTTATCAGTCTCCAGAATACAATCTTGGATCTGTTTTAATCTTTGATTGTATTCGTCCTGCAGAGTTTGTCTTACTCCTTGGAAATGAGTTTCCTCTTCATACAGACATTGTTGAAGAGCTTTCTTTTCTGACTTATACTCTTCGTTCATTTCTCGGAGATTTTTTAACATCTCTTCTTTTTCAGATTCAGCTTCTTCAGATTAAGTGTATCGTTCATAGCAGCATATTTCTGGTTCATTTCCTCCATTTCCCGATTATATTTATCATAATCCGGAATGGTGAAAATAATGTTCCCCGATGTAATCGCACTGTAATCAAGTGGTGGCAATTGCCCTGGGATATCATGCGGAAGTTCACCAAAGGTTACTTTCCTTGGCATGGGTGCAGGACGATTCGGATCCTGACTACCACATGCTTCAAACATTGAATCTGATAACTCCAGATAAACAGAATAGTACACATTAGGATGTACATCCCCGGTGTACGTCCCTATGCTTTACTAGGATAGAATCAGGGATGTTATCTTTGCTATCAGCATAGTGGGGTAACAAGTCTCTCTATGACTGCCCTCCGGAGGATGCACCAGCTTATGCTGCATTCTCCTGAGAAGCTTCCAGATTGGCATTGTTTGCCAATCTCTGGTTAGCCTGTTCGAACACTATATGTGCTCTGGCTATACATCTGACCAACTGGTCACGGCACCAATATGGTGGATTTGGTTTCGCTTAACGGATAAGTCAACGAAAGGTGGTTCAGGTGTATGCTAACAAGTTTATTCTACATACAGCAGCGGCTACCCGGAGGTAGCAGAAGGTGTTATCATCAAGTTCCGAATGCTTCTGGAACAGCTTCAGTTGTATACATAGAGACGGCCAAGCCAACTCTGATGCGGTGGCTGAGCCCCTGTCCTTTTATAGGTAGGAACAGTGGTGCCACACTGTGTTATCCTCTCACCTCCCGAATCGGTGCTGCCAACTATCCGACAAGTGGGGGGCTCAACCCGACTGGCTGACTCACCCAATGTTCCAAAAAAACATAATACATATATGATATATCGTACCTGTACACTATTGTAGCTAACCATTATAGGCCACCACTATTGAACCCCCATCAATACATAGGCCAACCACTAATTATCAACATAGCCCTTGATTCATAGCAATATGTTTGGTTGAGTTCTAGGGGTGTATTTGTAAAGGGAATTTACCAAAACATTTATGTTCATGAGATATTGGTGGAGCCATAGATCTTTAGTATTGTTAGATGATCTAGGGTATTAATGGCATATGTATGCACAAGGGGTTAGCACCTCCCATACCCCTGATCAAAAGGAAATTGCTCATTGCCTTTACTTGACTTGAGGATTTCTGACAGGGATGCTTAGACTAGAAATATTTTTTTGAAAAATGATTATAAATCAAGCAAAAAAGATGAAATGAACGGATTGCAGATGTGGATTCTGCTAGATTTCAGCTATTCCTCGCAATTCTCATGATGCATTCAGTGAATTATTTAGAATTACGTTATCCTACCTACTGAAGGAGTAAAAGCCTGCCAACCTAGCCAGCTTGAACATAGGGATTATGAACTACATACCAATTTTTGCGGCATGTAAATCGGACGATTATTATGGTTTTCATAGAGTCAAGCATATGTGTTTTACATAGAGTTGGCACGATCATACAACCATGAGTTACTCTCCCAGGCTGCTTTTAAATGCATCATGACAACAGAATGACAATGAGATTTTGCACTTCAAGGGCCACATAATTACAAAGCATTCATGAAATTGGCACAAAAAAACAACAATGAATGCAGCCCTGGTGAATGGGCAACACAATGCTTCCAGGCATCATGGCAGATTGGCATAAGTTAGTGCATCAATCATTCAATGCATCAATGAAGGGTTGCTGAGACTACTCGCCAGAACTCAGCATCATACCAACCCTGCAGGAGTATACATATGTATCAACCCTGTAGGGTTGGCATGATGCTCCAATAAAGTGCTGGCAAGCATTCTTGCCAGGACTTCATTAGTGCATCATGACGACCAATGGGCATGATGCATTAATGCCCTTAAAAGGATAACCACACCTTTTCCCCACTACTAGAACCAGTTCTATTCAATACCAAGCTGCCTATAGATGTGGTTTGGTTGGTATGTGTGAGGTGAGAGGTGGACATGGTTCAGTTGATGTCTGCTGCAGGCCATTGGGTATACTGTAAACCCTCGAGTTTTTATGTGCGCCTTAATATTCCCCCCATACACTTTACAGAATCCACTGAATTCAGGGCGATGTACATGTGCTTGACTACTTGTACTTTTTTCTTTTTTTTTCATAGTATTTAGCTGCCCAACATCCCCAGGTGTGCCCTAGTATACCACATGGGGTTGCTCTTAAGGCCCTAGGATTTCCTCAGGATGTGTCTTACACGTGGGGATTTTAAGGTAGGTGGGTGGTGGGTGTGGCCTCACTTAGATCAGGCCACACTAAAAAAAAGTCTGTTTCTAGTTGAGAGTATGAGGATTTTAAAAGTCAGTAGGTAGGTAGGGATTTTTTTTTTTTTTAGATTTTCACATGTGAGCGAAGTGCCTGCTCGGTCCAGGTTCAGGTTTAAATGATGCAAGTGAACTGAAAAGAAATCTGAATAGATACTCTTTTTCTATTTGTCATAATTTAAAGCTCCTAACATCAATTAGCGCTTAGTATACAATGTAATAAATGCGTACAGTCTAACAAATAATACTCGACACACAAGTTGGGCCAAATTGACCTGCATCATTTAATAAGGTAAATGATATATAAGAGAGAAAAGAAATCTTACATTTAGATACAAGCTGGCCCTGTTTTGTCTCACAAACAAGATGGTGCCGACCAGAAGTCGCCCCATTGGATGGTTTTATTGAGAAAAATTCAATGCCTTATGAAAGATAACAATCATGCCTATCACATGAAAAAAAGAAAAACCAGAATTTTATTTCTAATATCAAGAAAAATCAGAGTGAAGATGTGTAGAAATCTGACGCCTATTAATAAGACCCTGGTGCTATGGTCTTTAAAAAGTGCTAGAAAGTTTTGAAATAAGCACTAGTCTCAAATAAGAACTAAAGTGCCTATACTTGGGGAAAGCGCGACAGGAGTGATGCTTTTGAAGATAGAACATTGTGACAGTAGTTAAAGATTGACGGATCAAGACAATTTTAAAAGTTCCCAGTACATTAGCATTCATTAACAGTAGAGGTTCTTAATGTAGGTAGTCCAACGGTGCACTCAATTGTCGCAACTATATGTGTCACAGTGCTAATGTTCTAAACATCTTACATGCCCTAGACTGTCCCAAATGGATGTAGGGAACATGATATTATACCAGTAGTATAGGAGGGCTCTAAATCTTCAGGATAGTGTAAAATTGAAATTGATTTACTTTTTAAAATGCCTATTTAGATAGTATAAAGAATGCTAACACTCACTTTTCTCTGTGAGCTTCTCATAGAATTAAGGTGTATCTAGCTAACTATTATAGACCACCACCTGGAACCCCCATCAATAAATAGGCCAACCACTTATTGATTTGCAACATAGCGATATGTATGGGCGAATTTGTGGGCAATGGGTTTATTTGTAGTGGTCTTTGCCAAAGCTTTTATGTTCATGATTGATTGATTGATTGATTTGTGTTTTACAGCACTTTAGCGGCAGTATTTATGTTCATGAGACATTGGTGATGCCATAGAACTATAGCATTGCTATATGGACTGGGGTATTTATTAATGGCATATAAGCAGTAGGGGTCAGCACCTCCTTACCCCTGATCAAAAGAAAACAGTTGATTGTGTATATTTGACTTAAGGATTTTCGACAGGGATGGTTGGTCCAGAAATATCTTTTGAAAAATCACAATAAATCAACCAAACAAGATAGAATGAACAAATTGTAGATGTGGATTGGGCTAAATTTCGCCCAATTCTCATGATGCATTTACTAACTCATTTAGAATTACGTTATCCTACCTACTTAATGCATGATGGATGCCCCCTTTTTTAACATTAATTAACTCTAGAGTTTCTTAATGCATGGTGAATTGCCCATTTTTATATGTATTCTAAGTTGATTTCACTATGCATCAATTGCAATGTGACCTTTGACGTGACCTTGTTCTGACCTAGATATGGAGATACTCACACCAGATACGGATTCAGCAATATCGAATTATCCAATCTCCATCTCTCATATCTTGTGCTGCTTTCAACACCTTTTTTAAAATATTGATATTTGAGCTGGCTGCCACACCCCCCCCCAACATGACCCCAGACATTATAGTATTGTAATCCATTAAAAGATCTGTCATTCTAGATACATTCATGAGCACACAGAATTAATTTTTAGATTATTTTATTTCTCAAAATAATTTAATGTTCCATCCAAAGTGCTACAAAGTGTAGGCACAAGTGTATAGACAAAAATACATAATATAAATAATCTTTAATTAGGCGCTAATACTTTGGAATGCTTTAAGCAATCACAAACACAGTCATAAGGGAATAGTTCATGTTATGGCAGCAACGTTGTTTTTACAATAGACTGAAGTCATGATGTAAGAAATCTAATAAGATCTTAGCAAGGAAGCAAAAAGTGAACATAGAAATGAAAACAAACTTTTTAAATCAATGAAAAAGTGGGAACAGAAGCACTTTTGGGTAAATTCTCTTTCCATATTGGAAATAATTGTAACAAACAGGAAATTAATCAATTGATGCAATTGTTATAAAGTTCATCCAAATACGCAAAGGACACTTAATATGAGCATCCTTCTATAAACATATGAAATATACTAACAAATTCTTTTTTTCTAATCTAACACTTCCCCTTGTGAACTTCGATATAAATACTGTACTTAAATAAATATTGGAAATCTCGTTTCATCACAACTATTGAACCTGTATATCACCTTACTGAGAAGGACATGGCTGTTCCCTGCTTTTATTAGAGTATTGTAAACCCTTTAATGAGTGGAATAACTTAATGATATATGTTTTTAACAGTATAGTCACTTGGGAATAAATTGATGAGCACTGTTGTCAATTGTGTCATTATGGACAAGGCATGAGGTGATCTGTTGGTTTAGTTTCAATACTTCATTCAAAATACAAATGTACACTCTTAACTATCAAATGGCCTTGGACTGGATAATATCAAGTGCCAAAACAGTTTTGAATATAACCATCAATTATAAATTAACTATCTAACTAACAACTCCTTTCCAAGACATCCATAATTGAAGGAATTCTTAATACTAGTCCAAAGATGATGCTTACTGGTTGACAAAAACAGTTTCCTGGGAAATGAACAATCAATTCTGGGAATTTGTACAAACTCTTTCCTTAAAAATTCAGACGTAGGTATCATTCGTGCCTACCGGTATATCAATATTATGTATGTAATATGCTTCATTTGTCTGAACATTCATTTTTCACCGGGATTCAAAATGCGGTTTATGAAATTGCAAAACGAGACAGGACAAGATGAATGGCCCTCTTACTACATTTGTATCTTTATACAACAATGAACCTTTTTTTTCTGTAACAAGCTGCATGTAGCTATCATAATATCAAGTTTGGTTTCTGGATGGAGTAGGCACGAAGTCAGTAGCTTTGTCACCTCTGGCTAAATCTATGGACCATAGACACTTTATAGTGTCATTATACTTAGAAAGATTTAACTACATATCTTCTCTATATTCAAATTATGCATAACTTGGGAGACAAATACACTGGTAAACAATATACTGGTCTGGTGGAACCTGTTACTCCAAATTAATAACAACAACAAATGTAAATATACATAACATGAACACTATCCTGTCCTCTTAAAATCAAGAACAAATTATTACTCCAAGCACCAGAGTTGTTCATCTATTGCTTTCAAGCACTTAGGTGCATTTAAGGCAATTGGATGAGAGTTGTCACTGAACCCTGGTGTGTCACAAAATGGAAATGCAGATCATTTAACCTTGATTTTTCTTCTGTTTGTTTAAAGAGGCGGTTACATTGAGAACGAGGTCTTGACAGTGGCAGCCACCTGTCGTCCTGACTCGGCCTGGATGAATGACTCATGGTCACCGTTGAACACTTCCACCTTCACCGAGCCACTGCAAACCTGTAATTAAGACAGCTTTTATTTTCAGTGCTCTAACAATTCAAATACAAGATATTAATATAGTATTGTACCTATTCAGGACTCTACTTATGGCATGCACTGAAATATTTTATTTTTAATAGAAAGCTATATGGCCCCTGGACACCTGGCCCCCTGGACACTTGGCCCCCTGGCCCCCTGGACACCTAGCCCCCTCGCTCCCAAATCCCTCCCTCATAAATCTATACACTTGAGCAAGTCAAATGTCAATTCACCGGGAGTTAGGTGTTGTACAGAAAACTTTATCCTTAAGCATGTTTAGTTTATCGCTCAGTCCCCAATGTGTTATGTGTATAGCTTGGACACTGTAAACAAACATTGCCTGCTGAAAAAAAGTGTCTCACTTGGTGATTACCCATAGGACTCCATATGCTAATTTCATCGCCAAAATCTATCTGACCCATAAACCCAATGGTTAAAGGACTTGTAGTCAGTATAGCTCCCAAAAACATGACGTAAGTACAGCAGCTTTTTTCGTAGAGAAAGACATCACTCACCATAAAGGACAAAATGTTGTCTGATAGATGAGATTTGAAACTTTCCTTTGGCTTTTGAAAAATGTGTAAACTAACAGTATATCACTGGTGATTACAAATTTGTGGATCTGGCTGAAAACCCGGCTCCAATAGCCCAGGGGATACCCTGGGCCAATAACCCCCAGTAGGGCATTTCTGACGCCCTCCCGTGTATGTGGCATGCTAACTGCCCTCCGCATGCATGCGTCGCGCTATGTCTGTTTTCTGCTTAATGGTGGAAATTCTGTTTATTAGGAAACAGAGGAGGCATGTATGTATTGCTCTGGTGTAGCCAAGGAGGAAATATTATCGAAAACAGAACCTTACAATAAAAAAGTTATTTACAGAAAGAATTGATATGTCTCTAACTAACAGAAAAGTGTAACACACACCTTATGTAGGCTGTAATCCTCCTCGTGTTTGTCTGCTTGTTGACCTGACAGCTTCACTCTGCACAGCGTCACATCCCCATTTAGTGTTGTACTAGGACTGTAGGCGTGCGCAATTACCAGGCGGTGGTGAAACAACTGCAGCGCCATCTGAAGTCTTTCACTGTTACTAACAATACCCTTCTCCTGCAGGTGAGCGATGGTGCGATCTATCCGCGCCACCAAGTCTGGCATCTGTACCAGTGCCTCAAATAACTGTAAGGGTAGTGTCGATTAAATTTTAGTTCATGTGTACACATGTAAATCACTTTATACATGGTAAAAATACCCAGTTGACTAAAATGATGCATTAAATGCAAAAAAAGAAGACGTTATTCAAACAATTAATTAACATTGAGAATATTATATTACCATTATTTTTCCTCAGGTATAAATAGGACAAATTTCATATTCATAATAAAATGGTTGGAAATATATCTAATCCATAGAATATCTTAATTCTTACCTTCATGTAGTCACTGGATACAAATTGGACCACAAAGGCACAAAGGAATATGGCATCCAGTTCGTCAGGTGTCGGGTTTTTGATAAGGTCAGCCTGTGCCTGAACCCTAGCAGCCACATAACATGGTGAACCGTCCAGCAGTGCTAGATGGCATTCAGCCCCCTGGGCCTCTAACTGTAGTGCCATATCAAACGCTACACATGCACCATAGGAGTAACCTACTATCTTGTATGGGCCTTCTGGTTGTTTTGTCTTCACCAGCTGCAAAAGCAATGGGGCACAGGTTAATAAAAGTTATGAATGATCAAAAATACTGATCTTAATCACATCATTTTAAAATTGCATTTATAGATTATACAGAAAAAGGATATTGGAGGGGATTACTGAGAAATTCATGTCAATCGCTTAGCATTGTCCACAGACTTGATAAAACTATAATTACAGGATTTGCAAAAAAAAAACTAGATTTTCCTTATAAGCAAGTCACTTGTTAATAAATATATGAAAAGTCAATTAAAATGTTGAGTCTTCTGGGCTGCAGAAGAGGTTGTGTTCTAAATTTTATATATATTTACCCCTAGGTAGTATTCAGCCATAGATGATATATCTATTAGCGGAGTGTCGGGCGTACACTGTACACCATATACAGTGCTACCAAGTTGTGACGCGACAAAGTCAAGGTTGTGAACGGACCCTGAGAAAGAGAAAAGAGTAACAATTACAATTAGTTTGATGATTTATCGATAAAAGTGTCAATGAATGAGAAGGGCCCTAAGGATTGAAAGTAACACCAAATATGTACTGGTCAGTATAACGTATGATAAGAGATGTCATACAATAGGACCTAAAATCTGCTATGACTGTATATATTTGTGCAACTCCCTTACAAGCCAGTCAGATTTTGGCACATAAACATACTGAGATATAAATACATTAGCAAATTCAATCAGCTCTGGCAAGTAATTGGCTAATGTGCCATTCATTCAGCAGGCAATGCACCAATAAAAGGGTCCGTATGATGCATCAATAAGAATTATAACACAGTGGGTAAGTTCTCAATATGCAATTCCCACATACCTTCTACTGGGTGTACGAAGAACACAGGTGTCTCTCCAGACCCTTCGCACATCTTGATGATACCATGAGAGGGCAGCACCATCTCCATGTCAAATGATACAGAAGCTTTCTGCTCTTCTCCAGACTTGGTCTCTGTCTTATTATCACCCGACTCAATTTTACCAGAGCTGCTGCTTGCCGCCTCTTGGTTGCCAATTTCACATAGTTTGTTGAAGGTCAGTTGGCGGATCTCGCGGATGGCAAGGACCAGATCGTGGTCTCGTTCTAGGGTCTGTTTCACCTCAACACCCATAAGAGAGTCCATTCCAAGGTCAGCAAGTGTTGCATCAGCATTCACTGTTGTTACATCAGACACACCTGAAATCAAAATTTGGAAAATTTGCTTATTCACTTCTTTTTGTTCTATCACTCAACATCTCAATTGGCCCCTGCTAAATAGTGGCTGGTTCAAGCAATAAAATCTTAATCACCTTTGATCAGTAACTAAAAAGAGGTAAAAGCACTATTTGTGTGCATTATTATAACACTTGACCATAGACCTTTACGTGTACTGTACAGGTCCAGGACTTGACATACTTGAAAAAGGTTGCAGTGAAAATGACAGGAGTGAAAGTCTTTTCTTTTTAATTGACAGGGATTAAGTCTATTCAGAAATGGACACGGGTGACGCATAGGTCTTGAATATCAATGGACAGAATGAATAAATATGGACAGCATCAAAACCTTGGGCGCCTTGTAATAATGCGCTTATGCTTAACCAGATGAGTCTTTGTGAAAAATGACCAACTCACCCAGAATATGTCCCACTGCCTGGACAAGGTCTGCTTTGCCAGCTCCATCTGCTTTGGTCTTGGTTTGTTTGGGTGCTCCTACAAAGCTTGATACAACTGGGTGGGGTTGGTTCAGCAGGTCATCAAGCACTTCCAGACAGGAGGTTATACGTTGTGGCAGGGTACCGCCCACTACGACATCATTACCGCCCATTGTGTCAAGCACTACTCCGACATCTCCGATGGCTCCCCACTGAACTGCAAGGCCTATTAAAGGAAGGATCAATTGTTAAATTGAATTCAAGCTGTTCTGTTTTTTATATCAAATTCCAGAGGTCTAAATGTATCTCAGCATATATTCACATGAAACCTTCTTAATTTCCTGATTTGGCATTCACATGAAACACCATTTATTCTCCTGATAGTTGGTATTGGAATTCTGAGATGCATAAATGTTATCCTATATATATGGGAAATTAAGAATACTTACCAGGCAGCCCGTCCTGTTGTCGTAGCTCACACACACGCTCCATGGTCGAGTTTGCAAAACCGTAGTTGGCTTGCCCTGCATTACCCCTTCCACAACTCACTGAGGAGAATACCACAAACCACTGTAGGGCGGAACATTGTGCGCGGGTGACATGGTCAAGGTGCAATGTACCCGCAACCTTAGGTTCTGCTACCTGGATGAACGCCTCCTCTGTCTGATTCTCGATCAAACCATCCCGCAACACCTAAACGGATAGAAAACCAGTTATTATTTAGAATTTAGTGTGACATTGTTATTTGTTTACAAGTAGAAAAGATAGCAACTCATGAATTTCCTGTTATGAACTTTGTTTAGTTTTACTTCCGGGGGCCATCAAGGAACTCAGACATTCAATTATTTGTTTGTTATGAACTACAAGATCTAAACGTTGAATAATTGAATACACAAAGCACAAAACTTGGACAAAAATTCCTTTTCTGGCAGGCTGGTATCTTTGTCAAATGTAAATGTGACTAACCATAGCTAGATGGAAGACTCCTCCAACAGGGCCCATGGCCTTAGCCTCTGTGATCAGTTTCTGTGTGCCCTCCAGTGTCTTCACATTATGTGTAGGAACAGCAACTTTAACACCTGCTGCCTGCCAGTTGGCAACACACCGAGCCTGGTACCCTGTCCTTATACCAGACCTAGATGTCAAGACAAGTCTTGTAGCTCCGCGAGACACCAACCAGTGAGCAAGCTCCAGTCCGAAGCCCCCAAGCCCTCCGGTGATGATGTAGGTTTTCTTTGGGTGACAGGTGCTCCTCGGGAGAGCAGAGATGTGGTATGTCGGTGGAAGACTATGTGGTGTAGGTTCTTCATCTCTGACCTGTTACATTATAGAGAAGAAAACAAGGAGTTATGGTGATGCATTGGACACCAAAATCTGTCCAGAACATTCAATTTTAGGAACATTTCAGTTCTTTTTTTGTTTCCCTTGCATCTAAAGAATTGATTTTTAACTAATGGTCTCAGCTAGAAGATAAAATTACTAAAAAAATCAGCAAGCACTGGATACAAATTTCTGGGCAACATCCTACTTTAACCTCTGCATTTACCTTAACAAGGACTTTGCCAATGTGTTTCCCCTGAGCCATGAACCTGAAGGCCCCTTCCACATTGTCTCTCTCAAAGACAGTTGTGTTGAGTGGTCGGACTGCACCACTCTTGATGCCTTCTGCTAGCAGGTTTGCGACATGCTCCCAATCTGAGTTACCAGGCTCAAACAGTGCATCCAGAAGGATACCATGGAAGCTGATGTTCTTCAGGAAGACTGACATACCTGAGAGGAAGAGCCAAAAACATGCAAATTTTCAGTATTCCTTTTTTTAAATCAATTAATCTGAAATTCCATTCCCTTATAAGACATCAATGAATAACTAAAGCAGTTACATAAATGGAAATAAAAACTCCAAGACACACTATAATTATCATTCCTAGATAACATTGTATGTTTCTATCGCAAACCTCTTAGTATTTGTCAGTCACTGTTGTAGTTTTTTTCTACTTCACCCTCAACGTTTAACACATAACATGGTTTGCAGCTTGAGCTACACTCCAAAACCTCTTGGTTATTACTGGTAGATGTTAATGAAATGGTGTTCCTTACCTAGAGGTGTGTTATTGGACAAGTCATATTTTCCAATCTCCAGGAAGCGGCCATGTTGGGCAAGGATGCGAACACTGGCCTGCAGCTTGTCTTCAGACAGTGAGTTTAGAATGACATCTACACCCTGTCCACCTGTAGCCCTCAGGATATCTGTTGCAAATGATGTGTCGCGGGAGTTGGACAAATTATGGTCCCCTAGCTGTGGGAAACGTTCCTTCAAGTACTGACGCTTCTCTTTTGACCCAACAGTTGTGAATACCTGTTTGATGAAAGATTATTATTAGTAACAGCAATTCAATTGTAAATGGTTTTACCACGCATGACTTAAACATTGATATCGAGGTGATGTACATCCAGTTTGATAACTGTGAGCAAGCAAAAGTTTGATAGCTGTGAGTAAGCACAATTTATTGAGCAGTACCAATACCTGTTTAATATTTCATTTTGAAAAAGATATTTTCATAAATCAGTTATTTTCTCTTACCTCACACCCTTGATGCAGAGCTATGGCTATTGCAGCTTGGCCTACCCCACCACTACCAGAATGGATAAGGACCTTGTCACCTCGGCGAATACGACCCCGGACAATGAGCGCATAATACACAGTTGTGTATACAACAGGCACAGAGGCTGCTTGCTCCAATGTCCAGTTGTCAGGTACTGGCCACAGGAAGCGTTCATCTACATCCACTGTTGTGGCTAGACCCTATATATAGAATATTTGTAAAAACTTCAAATGAAAATTCAATTGGATATTAATTTATTGTATTATGTTAAGTTTATTTTCCGTTGTGTCAAACATTACTACTGAGTTGAAGCACAAATAAAATTTATGTAAAATGTACTCCTGTTTTTTAACAAAACTGTGGTGTGAAAGCTTCGTCCACCAGCTGGTTGTATCAGGGTTGAACAGTTATCTGACAATGTAACCAGTTACGAAATAAACATGATTTAAAAAAAAAAAAAAAAAAATAGCATCTACTTTCCGTTTAAATACCTGATACTCACCACTAGATATAGTGTCAAATATAGTAACTGATACAAAATAAATCATTCATAATATTCAATGCAATACTGTAAAAATGTATTGATAAAATGAAGGAAATGGCAAGTAATACCTTAGCAGGAACAAGGCCCATAATCCGCTTCCCACTTGTATCACATCCTGAGAACTCCATCCCCAAGAGACAGTCCTGGCTGGCGAGATTACCTGGGATAGCATCTGGGGGCAGCTTTCCCGTGGCCAGCATGATGTCCCGAAAGTTGAGTGAAGTATAGTACACAGAGCAGAGTTCCTGTTGTTGGTGCTGCTGCTCATGGAAGTACTTCAGGGGAGACTCAATCCAACGCAAGCTAGACAGGTCCCCACGCGTAAGGACATTGACATAGGCATGTTCAGTCTTTACTGCCCGGTCTGTGCTACCTGTGATGTAAAATCAAGGATGTATTTTTATGAAAAGAGATAACAGTAGAGTCAAAGCCATGGGGGATGCAACCCCCTCACTATTTCAGGTGTTACTATAGATTATATTGAAATTAGTAGAACTTAAACAGCTCTTCTGCCACACTTTTTCAGGTGTTCTGCCCACTAGTTGGGGTGCCAGCTCATGGACCTGGACATCTGCTGGTGTTGAAAGCAGCACAAGATATGAGATATGGATTTGGGTAATTTGATACTGCTGATTCCGAATCTGAGGTGCATATCTCCATATATAGGTCGGAACAAGGTCAAATTAAAGGCCAAAGGCCGCAATCTGATATTTAATATAGAACAGAGAGAGGGGTTTGTTCCATTCATTAACACTAGATGTCCCTAGTGTACAGTGGATTACCTATTCATGTGTATCCAAAGTTGATTAGGATCCATTGCAATAGTATGGTGACCTTTGACCTTTAATTTGACTTTGTTCCAACCTAGATATGGAGATACACACCTCAGATTCTGAATCAGCACTATTAAATCCATATCTCATATCTTGTGCTGCTTTCAACACCAGCACTTTTGGAAATTGTTACATTTGAGCAGTCTGGCTCCCCACCTACACAATGGATGATACTTTGTCAACAGTTTCAATCATGTTGCTTTATCTCTTTTCATTCTGTTCCTTATCAAGTTTATCTATTTTCGCAATGATCTATTTTACAGCCAACTTCATATGGGCATACACATACCTCGTTTGATGGGGACATGTCTGAAGGAACCCCATTTTCCATCCCGATGAACGTTCATCACTAGATCTCCTTTGACCAACTCTTTGAAGACAGGAGACTCTGATGTCAAGCCACTAAGGGTATTAATGCTGCAGTGACCAGCACCAAATATACACCTGCAATCAGATGATGTAAAATATGTAAAGGTGCTCATTATGAAATAGCATTTAAGCATCACATTCTAGCTTTACATCAATTATCACCCTTAAAAAATTATAATTAATCCCAATAAAATACATTTAATGTGGTACCAAGTCAAGACAGCATCGTACTCACCTTAATCTGTCACCTCCTGACTCCTGCCGTAGACAGTTCACCATGCCAACTATTCCACTTTCTGGCTTCCCATTGGCCACCAACCACAGTTTGTGTCCTGAGGGTGCTGCCTGGTGGGCAGCAAGGGCATCCTTCAGATCGGACACCCATGTAAAGTCTGAGAGTTCGGAAACGTCAAGTAGTGTGTTCAGTTCATCATCATGCTTTACAATCTTCCGGCATAGGAATAATGCAGACAGCAGACCATCTGTTTTCTGTGCAACAATTTCTAACTCTGCGTCTTTGAGTAGTGAGTGGATGGATTCTACAGTCATCTGTTTATATGCCATGTTGGTGAGGGCACAGAGTGACATGGGGAGGATGTGATTTTGGACAGGCTCGTGGAAGAGAAGGAATCCATCATCTTTCACAATGGCTGACAATTTGTCAATTTTGTCAAAGATATCTTCCTGACATGTGGTCAGAATGTTGCTTGTCACCAATAGGTCTGCTCCACTGACTGGGCATGGTACCTCCTTTGTGTGGTCCCATTCAACAGTCTCAATGCCAAGACCTTCTAGTGCAGTGTCATCAAGATTTCCAAACTCCTTATCACAGGCAGTGTAGGCAATGTTCAGCATAGGCTGGGTGTTTAGCTTAGGGATAATGTGATTAAACAACTGGCTATTGCTTGCTCCAACTTCTGTGATCTTCATTTTGCTGATGGATGTATTGTTCTCCAAGACGACATCTAGGCATGTCTTCAGTGATCGCTTATCATGGATAAGGGCAGCCAGAATCTGATCTGTAGCAAGCTCTGTGCTGTGAGATGTGATAACCTCCTGAGCCTTGTCAGCAAACTTGTCATCATGCTCCAGCTGGAATATTTCCTGCAGGGTCTGAGCCAGTCCACAACCTGCAACTGATAGATACTTCTCAAAGTCTACATCTGAGGTCTCCATAGGTTCACTATCAGCTAACTTTAAAAGCTCAGCAATTTTCTCACATGACACTTCAAGGCCATTGGTATCTGATCCTGCCAGTTCTTCATGAAGGAAACATTTGATAGCCTTTAGATACTGGTTGAGGCTGAGGTTCTGTAAGAGTTGGTTGTCCTCCGCATAAGGCACAAAGTGAAATTCTTCTAATGTTGGTGGGGTTTGTTGTCCTTGACGCCTTGGTGCAACTGTAGCATGGAGACCTTGGATCTCAACTCCACCAGCAACACACATATCTAGCACCTGGTCTACCACAATCTTCACAGCTGTTAAAAGAGAGGATCAATTTTTTTACTGATAGTTGATATGAATGTTAACTTACCATGCCTGTCTGGAATACGCATATCAATTATCATTGGGACAATTTCATATGTTCCTAGTCATAAGAAATGAGTACCGTATTAGACATAGTATTTTTTTCTGATTTCTCCTAACCTTGTATTTTGCTATTTCTGATGTTATCAGCATAAGTAAAAGGCTATGCAGGCACTGAATATGAGTTCAGACACTGTGCATCCATGCAATAATATAATTGTGCCTCCGTGCAATAATATAATTGTGAATAACTAATCCCCAAGGAGAATCTTATCTTTTCCTGGTTGATAACAATATCTAATTATCATAACTTTGTACTCACCTTGTCTTTCACTGTCTATTTCTGTGATGTTCTCAGCATGTTTCACAGGGTCAATGCGTAGGGACCGAATACGGGTGGGGAGGCGCAGTGAGCAACCAGGTAGACCAAGTACCTGCATCTGCAACATGGTGTCCATGAAGGAGATCCACTCCCCACTCCAACTCAAGTAGCCTTCCTCACCTGGAGTATTATAGCAAAGTACATTTTAACATATGGGTAGGTACATTGTATGTTTATCAAAAGAAGCGGTCTTCCCTAGCCCACTTAAAAGGGTCTATATCTCCAGCCCACTTAAAAGGGTCTATATCTCCTCTTTCCTACCCCCTCGGATGTGTGTGGTGCACATATGTGCAGGCACTGACACATTCCTCTGAAATTGTGTAATGTAGTTTTTGCCATAAATATGACCTTAGTTGTCAAAAAGGCGTTAAACATCTATTACTCACTCACTAACTCACTATGAAAAGAAGATGGCTTGTTGTCTTGTCTACCTAAATTCATGTGGCCACATCAATGTCAGAGTGTATCAATACTTAAACCCCTCCCTCACCAGATTCCCCCTACCCGTTCCTTTTTGGGCAATAATAATTGCCAGTGGGGGAAGAGGTTTATTAATGCATCTAACTCATGTAATATGGTATCTTTCATAACTAAGTATGGACACTACTGGGGCTAACTAAACAGCTAAAATGAAACAATAAGATCAATGATACCTTCATTGTTAGCAGAGAGGATGCCCTGGAAGGTTGGTCCATAGTCATAACCACGTAGTCGCAGCTCCTTGTAGATGTCACTACCTGTTAGTTGTATGGCTGTGTGGTTTAGCGGCCTGTCTGTGGGGGTCAGTGTGGTGATGTCATGATTCAGTGCACTAATCCTCCCGCTTACCACGAGGGAGTCTGCTTCACACACCTCAAAGTCACCTGACCCAGGCATAATGGACACCTCTAAGGTCACCTTACCTGGAGGTTAAATAGATAGAAATGATGAGGATGCTGATGTTTATAGAAATTATTTGGATAGGTCCATCATAAATGTAATTGCTATGGTATTATGACTATTTAGCAAGGCCATTTCTCTCGCATTGTGTTATGTGTTACAAATATGCGAGTAATGAAATCACCATATCCAACCTTTACAGGAATCTTTGGTATATGCCATGGATATGCACTTATATGGATGGTTCCTATTTATTTCCGAAGAGCAGTGCTTTACAGGCACTTAACGTTCAACTTTTTACTGCACACCATGAGTAGATCTAAATTTGTTCTTGTCCAATATAGTTTGCTAAGTGATGTAAACTCCACATACCAGTCTTTGGAAGAATAGTTGCCCGATGGATATGCACATTCTCAAACTCCACAGGCATCTGGTTGTAGGTCTGGCCAAGTGTCTTGGCAAGGGCACGCCATGCAAGCACCAAGTAGCCAGTTGCTGGGAAAAGCACACGGCCATCTATCATGTGACCCTCCTGGAATTAGAACCAAGAGAGGTCAATTGTGTTCTTGTGAGGTCATAGCAACATAAATCAATTGCACATTTGACATGCTTATCAATTTGGGCCTTCAACTGTGTCCTCAGTAACACCCATCAAACTTTTCAATACACATAAAGTTCAGCATGGGTCTAATGCACAAAAAAGACTTATGTATAATTAAGTACTTGTAATTACCAGGAAGTGATCTTCTGATTCATCTGAGGCATCAATTTCAAAGGCACACTGAGCTTTACCACCAGAGCCTCCGGAGATGAACAGATCTGCCTTAGGTGTGCTCCATGTCTGACTATGGTCCCACCCAACCAGTGGGCCAACCATTGGGGTACCACGAGCCACAGGGTAACTCACTGGGGCATACAGCTTCAGGGGGTTGAAGTTGACACCAGCTTCAAATAGTCTGAAATGTTAAGATTCACTAGTATTAGTCCTTACACTGGCTAAATAAATCCTACACTGAAAAATGTATTTCATAATTACAAAGGCTCAGAATCAAAATCATTTTCAGATTTAAAGTAACTTATGAAAGATGAAAACATGAAAATATCAATTCCTGGGAATTTGATTCAAGTACTCACTTTCCAAGGTTGGTGAGGAAGAATTCAAGGTTATCAGGGTGATTGCGTTTCATGAGGCCAATAAATGAGCAGTCAGAGCTGAGGGATCTTTTCAGAATGGCCTGAAGAAGGCAGTGCGGAGCTATCTCAATGGTGACAGCATTCTGTGGAATATGTTGGAGTGCCTCTTGGAAGAGCACAGGACTGACCAGGTTATTTACATGGTACTCAGCAGAGGAGAAGGCAGCAAGTTCTGAACCCCACCGTGCCTCAGGGATAGAAGAGGACACCCAACGGGAAGTTCTTGGACGTCGTTCACGGATAACCTGAAAGTGGGTTACAAAAGTTTCATCAAGATGTTCAATTATTGAATCTTTAAAACCAAGATATCAGACTAGGCTGAATAGTGTAATATTAAACTATGGTTTCATAAGGCCTAGTTAGAATGTAAGATGAGTACATAAGTAAAAGCCTGTTGTGAACACAAACCTTGCTAAGGGCAGACTTCAGGGAGACTGCGATAGTATCCATGAAGTAGGAGTGGAAGGCGACTCCCGCACTGTTAACATTGCGTGCAAATACCCCCTCCTCCTGTAGCTGTGCAACAAATGCCTTCACCGACTCCAGAGGGCCAGATATTGTTACTGTGTCCACAGAGTTGTGACAAGCTGGTACTACACCCTCTGGGCAGCGTGCCTTGGCTTCTTCCCATGTTAGACCTAATGATGAATGGGAAATTTCATGTTACCATTCTAATTAACCCAAATTATACTAAAGCCAGAGTTTTGGCATAAGAGGATTGGAAGAATAGGCCACACCTTAGAAAGTTACGTCTCCATAACAACCAAATTTTGCACACATAAACTTGTATAATATTTTTCCAAATCAACTAACTTTTGAATACCAGGCACTAAATTTACTAGATAAATTATTTCAATATGCCTTTTTGCATATTTTCAGATTTTGTGGTATTTTGGTTGCCATGGCAACCATACAAAAATTGGTTGGCAACTTGATTTTTGAGTTATATGGAATCTTTAAGAGAGGAACTTTAAAATATGATTGAAATATATAATGCATGTTATTTTCTCAAGAGGAGGGTATGTGTCCTTTATGGCACTCTAAGTGACCTACATAAAGGTTGTTAGTATAATCTGAGTTAAATGCAAAGTTAAAAATACATGTTTGGGAAACATGAACTACCCACAAACAAACTTCTTGTCACTTTTGTATCACACGAATCCTAAATTTCTATTCGAATTTTAAAGGCATTTCTGCTTAAGATATCCTGGTATGTATATAAAACTGGATTTAATGCATATTGATGAAGTTTTTCACTTTGAGGCAGAAATATCAAGAACCTAGGTACTTCTACATCATTATGAAAAATAGCAACTCTACCTTGATAACTGTGTGCAAAATAAAATCAACTTTTTTCTAAGAATAATTTTGTACCAACCTACAGCTGCCATACCGCCAGGTGGCAGGCTTGCTTCTTGTACACAGCGTCCTCTCCAGTAAGCAGCAAGAACTGCCTCTTCTGCTGTTAGGCCTCCATCTGCATAGGCACATCCAAGCTCTCCAACTGAGTGACCTACAATGCCCTCTGGTCTGATACCTAGCGATGTCAGCACATCCACCATAGCTACCTTTTAAACAAATAGAGCCACATCTTCAAAACCTTGCAATCCCATTAAATTCTCAACACTGAAACTCCTCAGATTTTCTCTGATCCAAAGTTGTTGTTTTTTTAGGTCATATGTATTCTTTCAAATAATATCGATGGAAAATGATTAATTTTGTGTTTTTCATTTTAAGATTTTCCATTAAAAGATTTTATGACACATTAAAAGTGTCAACCTACCTGGATAGCAGCAATGCCAACAAATGAATTCAGTGTGTTTTCAAACACTGTGTCATCTCCACTCATGATCAGTTCTTCTAGCTTAATGCCATGTTGTTGGAGTACTGCATCTGAACGAGCTATGGACTGGTGGAAGGCTTCAATCCCCATCAGGTCACGTCCCATACCATGCCACTGTGTCCCCATACCAGCAAAGACAAACCAAACAGGACGACCCTCTGCACCAGCACGCTGAAAACATAGTATGCATATGATCTAAATAGGGTTATCATAATCATGTTAAATTTTCCTCAATGAAGTTCTGTAATTATGGTTTTTAGATTTGGAGATTTTCAAATGCTGATCTACAATGAGAATCATTTAATTCTTGAGCCATTTTAGGTATCTGAACAAAAAGCAAAAATTTGATTATAGATCATGCAATCACATATACCGATTGCACAAAGGTAGCCTGATAACCTATTAAAAATATGGGCATTTCAATACAAACCTGAACATCAATGGCTTTGTTGTCATGGTTCAGCAGTGTGTAGCCCCTGTAGGGATGTGACTGTGCAGGGACCGTGGCTGACTCTTGTACTATAGCCTGCATGTCAACATTACCAGGCTGAGCCTGTATCGCCTCCAGCCCCTCCTTTACTGCCTCCTGGGTTCGCCCAGACCATGTTGATAGCCGAGGGATAGCTGCGGCTGGGTGGACAGGTGTGACTGCTGTAGCATTTGAGCGCAGCAGGACATGGACATTGGAGCCACCAAAGCCAAAGGAGTTGATACCAATATAGCCGCCTTGCCATGGTGTACGTTCAGCTACAACCTATTTGAAATAGCATCCATGTCTGATTTCTTTATTTTTTTCCAAATACATGTACATCATATACAATTGCTGTAAAAACAGCTTCAGTATTTCTTAATTCACCCAAATTAGGGCTAAATAATTCAGCCAGCTATGATTCAGCCAGTCTTACATGTGGCTTTAATATTAGAAATTCAAATATTGAACTGTGATTCATCATACTATAGAGTACCTTAAGGCGGCCGTCAGCCAATGCGGGTATGTCAGGGTTGGGTGAGTTATAATGAAGGTTTGCAGGGATTTGACCATCCTCCATTGCAATCAGTACCTTAGCCAAAGCAGCCAGACCTGAGAAAAAGTGATAAAAGGGGTAACATTTTAGGGAGTATTAATTATGTGCCACGTCTCTTTCCTGAGTGAGGGGGGGGGAAGGGATATTTCTCATCCTTTTAACCCTTTTTCAGCTTGATCTGACAATTTATTGGGTTTTTTTTCGGACATATTTCCCTCTTGTCCCCATGGTTGCCACAGCCCTGAAATATTAAATATTTGTAATTCAAACAAATACTAGTATTAATTTATTTTCAAGAACAAAAGAAAGCTTCAGAGAAATTTGTATAGAGTTGGAGCAATGTATGGCATTGTCACTGTTGGTAATAATTCACAAAACACTCTTTACCTGAGGTAGGCTCAGGGTGACCCATGTTGGACTTGGTAGACCCAATGAGTAGTGGGCCCTGGCGGCCTGCACAGAACACATCAACAATAGCCCCGAGTTCCTGTGGGTCTCCTGCCTTAGTTCCTGTACCATGAGCCTCCACATATGATACCTCTGCTGGGTTTACACGAGCTTCTGCATACACTGACTGAAGAAGCCGCTTCTGTACCTCACCACTGGGGAAGGTAATACCTGAGGTAAAGGAAAATCAGTTCATAAAACAACCATTTCTGACAAAATATTTTCCTTTTGGAATTTTGTTATCTAAGTTACCTATTTCTGGACAGGTTACATAGCTGGATATTGTAGTTGTAACTTTCATGTCTACAGTCTTCATTTTACAGGAAGTATAAACCTAGATTATAGAGTAAACAAGTTGGAATCAGTTAAAAGAGAAAAGCATATCCTGCAAGAATACCATATCTGTGTGGGATAACCCTTCAAGTGCAGCATGTTGCCCCTAGGCCTCTAAGTTTATTTATCATTATCATTGTATCCATGCAGCAATGGTGAGTAAGTCAACCCTATTGCATTCCTTCTCTAAAGTCGTATAGGGTGAGTATTTCCCAAATAGGGTCAGCTATGCATTGTGCCAAAAGTACAATAATGAGTATGGCAACTAGGATAAAGATAAATAACAGTTAGGCATCATGCTATCCTTGAATGGCAAAACACCAATACCCTCTGGGCACCACGAAACTAATTAATCACTCTTTTCACAATGAGCTGAAAGGGAGCCAAAATTGAAAAACAAGGAAGAGTGTCTAGGATTTCTTCTTTTCACTGAGGTGATTTTGCCTATGGGTGCTATTTAAAAAGATTGATGTCATGTCTGCTGTTAAAGGACTTTTTTTCTTTTCATGCAGGAGTATGACCTAACTTTCTATGAAGAAAACATGCTGTTCTTGGAATCAGTGGTAGACCCATTTTACCCTCCACCACTTCCCAACATTTACCAAACAGTAGTTAATCTAAGTCCTCTGCAAAGTGAATCTAAGATACAACATACCTTCCTTTTTGCCACCATCGGAGTTGTTCCCAGAGTTTATCAGAGTTGCATATTTTCGTCGAGCTACCGACTCCTTCTGAATGTAGATGACCACGATGCCTTCACTTCGGCAGTAGCCGTTACCTGGAGGAATAAACCAGTAAATATTTCAACAAGAATGATAAAATTGGATTGGTAAAAAATCTGTCATTACTCTGACTGAAACACTTCATTGGTGCTGATGTACAGACCAACATAAACCTTGACAAATCATGCTGACCTCAAATAGCTAATGCAGAAATACCATTCACAAAGCCCTATTGTCTAATCCAGCTTCAATTAAATAAACATGATTGTTCTTACCTGAAGCATCAAAAGACTTGCAGGCCCCATCAGGTGAAAGCATACCAAGCCGTAGGAACTGTAAGGTTGACTGTGGTTTGAGGCAGAGAGAACATCCGCCCACTATGGCCGCCTCGCACTGTCCTGCTCTGATAGAGTGCAGTGCTTGATCAAGAGCCAACAAGGACGATGAACACGCTGTGTCTATGGCATAACTTGGACCTGTGGACAAATTCAGGAAATTAAAACTTCTGAGTATTTTTCAGGTTGTGTCTTGTAGAATCTTCCTGAAGTCAAAGTACACCTTATACTTATAGGCCAGGATATTTTTCTAAAGAAATGTACTAAATTGCTTCAAAATCAAGATGTGTTATAGGTCTGACAGGAACTCTGGGTACGCTTTATCTGTGAGGTGCGCCTTATTTCAGATATTACAGTACCGCTAGTTTATGGTGCATTAATACACTTTGTAGCACTTTCGGAGCTAAGGTTTTTATTTAGTATCAGAGAAGAAATGATTCTTCCATTATATATCATCTACCTTTTGAGTTCTCTAGGACTCAAAGATGAAGGAATTTCTATCCAGGAAGTACATTTCTACCAACATAATTCTGCATCTTACATTCCCAGCACACAATATTACAGATTTCTCAGGCTAATCAATGTAACCTCAACTCACCTTTGAAGTCAAAACTGTAAGAAAGGCGGTTTGCAAACATGGAGCGGCAACATCCAGTCATTTCGTAGCCTGTGATACTCTCGGCATCGTTCGTCCACTGTTCGTGGCATTCTGAACTGCTGCAGCCAATAAATACTCCGGTCTTACTGCCTCGTGCCTCCACTGGATTCACACCTGTAGACAACATGAAAATTACATATCATCAGTGAATATTCTATATCATATCGATAGGCCTAAATGCAAATGATGTTTGCAAACAATTCCTCAGGAGTCATGCTCATTTTCCAACATGATGCACCAAAGCAGTCTTAATACCCTGGCATGACAATATTGCATAGTTGGAATAATGCATTAATGTTGTTCTGGTGAACTCTTCATCGTGATTGCATTCATATATCTAACAATAAGAAGACACAAAGTAGCAGTCCGCTACCGCCTGGTAAAGCTATTGGAATGTGACCACAAATGAACATAATGGTTAAAGCAGCAACTTGTTTTAAGGACATAATTATAATAAGTCATGCTAACCGCTAGGGAGGGCTCCGAGCCTGTAGCGTTAACATGAATCATGCTTGAATGCAGCTCATGAGAGCGAGGGCTGCATTTATGCATCACATATGTATCTACTTACCAGCATCAATAAGTGACTCGTATGTGACTTCCAGCATCATGCGCAGCTGTGGGTCCATACCATTCGCCTGCTTAGGATGGACACCAAAGAAGGCTGCATCAAACTTGGAAATCTCTTTAAGTGTTCCACTGCGACGAGGGAGGCCAAAAAGTCCTGAAATAGCAAAAGCTAGGGTAAACACAACTTGAAATTGATCTTTCTTGTTTATTCAAAATAGCATCGCCCTTCTTCTAACTTTAACTCTGTAAGGTGAAATATTATTACTTCAAATATAGTTACTTCATAACTTGAATGGTCAATATGTTAAATTTGAACAATTTATCATGAATAATGTGTAGCATCCCTCATATCTATTAAAATAAATTTTAAAAAAAACTTACCGGGTGTCCACCGTCTGTCTGTCTCTGTGACCATGTCATCTCCATTTACAAGATGTTCTCGGAATTCCGCAATATTATCAGACTCAGGAAGGCGGCCGGAGATCCCGCTGACCACCACCTGTTCTTGAATCTGTTCCTTCGCTGTGATAGTTTCTTCTTCCTCCAAGGGGAGGTCATCAAATATCCGGGCCGGCATATTGGCTCCGTCTGTGTGTCTGTCAGGTAGTGTATGAGATCTGTATAAGAAAAAGACAAATTAATTTTTATTTGACCCTTTCAAGACTGCATGATCATTTCCTTAACGTAACCCTTTTACAGGATTCCCACCATCTATGGGTCATGGTTTTAACTGACTTTTACCTAACATTTATTAGCTTTAACCTGACCAAATATTGGATCATTTACGGGGCTCATGAAAAAGTTCATCCACTCTCAAGCGAGGATGTTAAAGAAATTTTGCAAATCTGCGTGAAATCTTGACAACCACCCAATTGAATTAATCAAAATACCATTTTTAACTGACTTTTTCCCAAAATATCTTCTTAACTGACTTTTAACTGACCAGTGGGAACCCTGAATTCAATGTTTGCTTGTGTACTTATGCATTGTGCACTTCTACCCATGAAGAGTGCTTTGACTCAGATACTGGGCACACATCATGTTCCCGCTGGACGCCCATTTTACTTTGCCTTTCTGCCAACTGAACACAATGGTTCCAAACCAATTTGTCGATCCCTGCCTCCACCCTACCAGTAATTGCTAGAACTGCACCGAGCAGCCTTCTATGGGGCACACCATGCCCTGTTGGACCCCATGGGTGCAAATGACTGGGTGAAGGATAAAGAAAAAAAAAAGAAAGGCAAAAATAACAATAGGCTGTTTGCAGGAACAGACTGACAATCATTATCATGGCTTTCCATAACTCAGTCAAGGGAAATATTTTTCTGTCTCAATCACAAGATGCAAGGAGTTGTTGATCCCTGGATGGCAAATCTCAGCTCTTCAATAATTATTATAGATAGATAGATTTTAGCAGCTCACAGGATTTTTCGCGAAAAAGGGTCAAGCTGCACCTGACTCTCTCTGAAAGGACCCCCCCCCCACACACACAACACATGATATTAAATGACCACTCCTTTAGCACAAGAACTGCGCACTATTATTTCTAAACACGTCTTATTGTATCAATATCTACCCCTACCCTCACTCACTGTGTTGAAGTCGTGTGAATGTCCAGTGTTCCAGCAGCCCCAGTGTGAACCCCACACGCCATGACCATGTAATATATGCGTCTGTAGTTACATAACTAACTCATAAAACACCAGACAGTGGTGATATCAGGGTGAGAGCAGCTCAGCTCAGTGGAACCAGACCCAGGAGCAGCTCCAATCCCACACTGACTGAGTGGGTGAGTGAGTGACTCGGTGCTGGCACTGTGCCAGAACAGTCAGTGCAGACTGGGTATAAGGGAGTGGTCATTTATTATCAACAGGGGGGGGGTGGTGGGTTTGAGGGGGGGGCGTAAAAAATTCTGACCCCTCTCGAGGGGGGGGCTAAAAAAATTTTGAACCCTCTTGAGGGGGGGGCTAAAAAAATTTACCCTCTTTTTAGCAAAAAAGCCCGCGCGCTACTATAGATCAAAGAGGGGGCGCGAAAACTCTCCGCGCCTCCGGCGCGGGGGGGGCGCAAATTTTTTTTACTGCCGTCGAGGGGGGGGCGTAAAAAATTTTCGCGCGTCCGCGCGAAAACCCACCACCCCCCCCCTGTTGATAAATAATGACCACTCCCTAAGCGTCACTGGGGGTTATATTAGAGACGCCGGGTAGAGGCGTTACCAATAGACATAAATATAGCTAGAGTATATTGCACCCCCCAACGGCTATAGAAGGATGTGGATCATGGGCAGTACTATAGAGAAATTTCTAGACAAAGTGGACAAATCGGATCATCACCCTTTGGCTACACCATTTGGCTACACTCTAGAAATATCACACCACTGTGACGTTGTCAGGTTATAACAGGTGTCAATGTGTGGGTAGAGGCGTCATTTATGTGAGAGTGTAGCGTGAACCCTTTCGAGGAGAAACGGTATGATCGGAAGTGTGTTCCTGGTACCGGCGAAAGTTGAAAGTTTACCTGCTCATATTTAACAAGCGAAATTGGCGCCACGTTAGCGCTTCTCCCCGAAAGACGTAACCCTCAAATCGTAAGTCTTTCTCTATATTTTTGAGAAATCTCTATGATTTTTTTTTCTTTTCCTTATATCACTAAGATATATATAACCTAAATCCTCATCAGATGATCGGTGCTTAAAACCATTTAGGATCGTCCGTTTTGTGACGCAGGACTGTGTTATCGCTAAATCACCTTTTTTCACTTGTACATATCATGAACTCCACATGCGGCAATCTGCTGATCCTCGGCTGTTCCTTATCTGATCGGTGTTATCAAACCAGGAAACAAAGCATATCTCCACTTACGTTACACCCCCTCCCTACCCCTTATCTCTGGTGTATCCTTTTACCTGGTAGTGAACTGTTATCTGTTAACCCTTTCAAAACCAATAATGCATCATACCAGTGTATTATCATGATTCATATTTGGAGGGCTGGTGAATAATGGGTGTGGACCACTAAATTTGACATGGTGACATGGCAATTTCTTAAAATCGACATGTGACATGAGAGGTTCTTAGAGGTGACATGGGACATGGGGACCCCCCATCCACACCCCCTGAATAACTCGCCAATGCTGGATTTATGCATCATGCCCATCCCCAAGTAGGCATTTCATTGGTGCATCATGACGACCTATAGCTATGATGCATCCACCTCTGCATTGGCTACCCGTGAAGAGTGTTTTGATGCCATTTCTCCCTGACGTCATGATGCATTCATGAAATCAACTTAGGAGAGTAACTTGTAAGTGTTGGAGTAATGCATCATACATGGCGTCCTAAAGTGTCTCGGACAGAAATTTCCTGGCCAGAAATTATCATTTTATTTCCCCTGACCAAATTATAACGTTGCGGAATATGACTTGTCAACATCAAACCATAAATCTATAATAAAGTTATTAGAACAGCATTGAGAAATGCTGGTTATAAATGAAAACAACTTTCGAAATAAAAAGAGACATAATCAAATTCGTTGGAAAGAATTTTTGAATAGCTTCTGGGATACTTCTCTTATTTTCCCCGACTTTCTCTCGTGGCAAAAATTCAAAGAATCCCCTTACTTTCCCTGACCTGTGGAAATCCTGAATTATATTCAAGCTATTGAGGTTTCCCATAATACACTCTGTTCGTGGAGGTTTCCTGTTAATTACCATAAGTAGGTCAGTCATGTGACCAATGCCATTGGCCAGAGCAGGTCACGTGACTGACCTAATTATGCTAATTAACAGGAAACCTCCATGAACAGAGTGTATTATGGGAAACCTCAATACCCTGACATCATCAATGTGGAATCAGTGATATACTCTGCTACACCGTCATAATCGCACGACACCTTGCCAACCAATGTGTAGGCAAGGTGTCGTACTTGATTGGCTAAAATTTGTATCACTCCAGGAACTGCCTTATCAGTGTGCGATATGATGGTGAGTGATATATCACGCTGTTAAACTTGAAGAGAAGAATACGGTAGTCAGTGATCAATTCTTTATGGTTGCATATTCAAACGAACTTTCTTATATTTCAACATATTTAAGTGACATGTACTGGGAAAGGGGGTCTTATTGCCCCCTGCACTAAGACCCCTTTTCGCAGATCGTGTCACTAATAAAATTAAATAATAGTTTTCTATCCGTTCTAACACAAAAACAAGTTCAATAACTCATTGGGGAGGTGGATAAATGGGTGTATGAAGGGGGTCTTGGACCCCAAAATTCTCAAGTTAGGGGGTAGACTTATAGGTGAGGTTTTACCTTTTGCTATTATAATTAACTATAAGTCGAATTTCTGACCCTGAGTTGGGGTCGACTTATAGGTGAGGTCGACCTATAGTTGAGGTTTTACGGTACCCGGTAGTACTAAAGGGAAAGATCACCTCATTTTCATTGATGACATTTGAAGCTATTGTTTGTATTGATCAGAGGGATAGTGACATGCATCTTTCCATCTTTAATTATGCACTAAATATTAACCAGAAAGACCACGGTATGGGCATACGAGGCTATGAAACCCTTTCAAAGTTCAAATAAACATATGCTTCGTCATCATATTGCGGTCATTTTGGTTTTTAAAATTTTTAAATCGACCAAGAAATAAATGTTTTAGAGCTAAAAGTTACAGGGGATGTTTGGTTCATAATTCAACTATTTCTTCCATTGGGCGCGGGCCTCCCTAGCCCACTTAAAAGGGTCTATTTCTCCTCTTTCCTATCCCCTCAGGATGTGTGTGGTGCACATATGCGTGGGCTCTGACACATTCCTCTGTGAAATTGTGTAATGTAGTTCTTGCCATGAATATGACCTTAGCTGTCGAAATGGCGTTAAACCTCTATTACTCACTCACTCACTCACTCCATTGGGCGTGGCGTACGGGAGCGTGGCGTACGACGGCTAACATGCATATGACAAACAGTGGTTAAGAGATATGATTTTCAATGCTTTGCTATTGTAGGTAGAATGATACAAGCTAACTTATGTACAGTCAGTAATACAACCCCGCGCATAAGCCGCGGCTTATACGCAAGGAGAGGCAAAAGGGTAAGATCTTCCCAAGGATTCCCACAAATTCTAGTTGTAGGCCTAGTTCTAGTTCTATGAGAACCCTTAAGTTCTAGGTGCGCCTTTTATGCACCTTCAAGGAGGGTATCACAGTATTTTGATTTTGACGTCACAATTGATCAAATGCAGCAGGTTGTTGCATTGTTAAACACTCTTGCAAAAGTTTTAAAATAGAAAAGCATTTTAAAGTGAACAATATGACCATGGAGGAACCCTCTTTGTGATGATTCAATGATCCAAGAAGAATGCTAGTGCTAATAGCATCCGGTGGTAGGCGTACAATATGGTGCGGTGCTTTCACTATACTGGGGTAATTCAAATCAGCATTCTTTGTGATGGCACTTGTTTCACTAAGTTTGCCATTATCTTTAAGACAGTGACTGATACAAAGACTACCTTTAAGTATGCCATTATTATCTTTTAAAATTGATACAAAGATTACTGGTATAAAAGTGTCGGCATTGTGAAAACCTCAATAGGGTAGTCATTCCTTTCAAACTGTTCTAAAGATTCAATGTGCAATCCTGATGACTTCACATGGTCGTGGGAAGGGCAGGCGGCCCACACCCGCCCTCGAATTCTCTTTTTTCTTCTTCTTTTGACCAAACACCCAAGATAGATCAAACCCAACAGGTCAAAAAATGCTGTCCTAGTGAGTAAATGGCAAGGGTTTGCTTTTCATTTTTTTTTTTTTTTTTTTTTTTTTTTTTGGTGTCTGGTGTGGATGGTTCCCAACCATCGTCCCTAAATATAGGGTTTGCTTTTCAAGGGCTGCATTCATGCATCGTGCGACCTTATGCCAGGTTTACACCCAGGGTCGGCATGATACGTTCATGCAGGTCTTCGAGATGAAGACCAGGGATCAAATTGGCTGAGACAAAAGTCACTGAAATGCTAACTTTAGAACACTTGTATAACAATGTATAGGTCTTTGGAACATGAAAATCCCCGATACCAGAAAAAAAGAAAACCTGAAGACTTCCATCCCTGTAAGACTCGCCACAACTGCATTAGTGCATCATGATAATGGGGCATCAACCTGGATGTATCGTGTGACCCTTAAGTAGTTAACAGTAGCAATAGTTAAGTGTTGAAGTAGTCATTGTCACTATATCAGATTAATGAATTTCTATTTCCTCATTCTCTCCCTCACTCCTATTGTCTTTTTATTACTCTCTAATCCATTATTTTATATCAAGGTAGCACTGGTACCAGTATGGTATATACCAGGCACCTGTGACACCTGGCAAATGTTTGTATGAAACTTGTAAGATAACATCTACAATTGTTTCTATTGTTAAAGTGAGGGTCGAACTACCTGTACCTACAATGTACTCAGTGAATGTCGTATGTGACACTGTTACATGGTGTTACAGGGTATCACGGCGTATCTCTATCAGTAGTACCTGGCTGATAAGGTCACTTAATCCCCACTATCACAGGTTACATCATTTTCACTGGATCTGTTCTGGTATACACATATTCCCGGATCCAGGTGCCTGGATAATAGCTGATAGACAATGCACATTTTTCAGTAAATGCAGAATGGCGTGATGCCTCAGAGGAAAACTGTCACCAGCTTTTTTACAGGCCGATAACATTGCCGGGGGGGAGGGGCACACACCCTCCCTCCCCCCCCCCCCCCACACGCCACTCGCCCCTGATGGAATTGTAGACGATGTGGCCAAAAGACTATGTGGCCAAGACCATGTGGAAAAAGTTGTGGACGATGTGGCCAAACTGGATGGACGATGTGGTCAATCTTTTCTAAGGCAATCTACCATAAGAATATGGGTTCTCCCAAGGGTTCTATAACGAACCCATTTACCTACCCTCACATAATTCTACCCTGGGACATATGCATGCATAATTTTCACAATATTCTTCCCAAATCTAACCCAAATTAATTCACCAATATCTGTGGATGATGTGGCCAAAAGACGATGTGGACAATAGACGATATGGCCAACGTGAAAAAGAAGTGGTTTTGGTGTAAATCTATTTCTTAAATGGCCACATCGTCCATTCAGATTGGCCACATGGACCAGAAATTTGACCACATCATCCTTGGTTTGGCCACATAGTCCATTGTCCACATCGTCCATCCACCCCCTGATGGACCAAAAGAGGTACAACCTAGCCAGCATTAACATAAGAGATTATGAGCTAAATCATTACCAATTTTTGCCGCTTGTAAATTGTATGATTGTTAAGGTTTTTAGAAAGTGAACCTTTTATAACCCATTGTCATTACAGATTTGTATACAAATCAAGCAAATGTGTGTTTTACATAGAGTTGGCATGATGATGCATAAATTATGCAGCCATGGCGAGCTACTCTTCCGACTGCTTTTAAATGCTTCATGAAAACAGAATGGCACTGGAGATCAGTATAGAAATTTGCGCTTCAAGGGTCACCATAATTACAAAGCATTCCTGAAATTGGGGAAAAGAAAAAAGCAACGAATGCAGCCCTGGTGAATAGACAATGCAATGCATTCATGCATCATGGCAGTACGACATAAGACAGTGCATCAATGCATTATGCGACCACTAAAAGGATAAAGTCACACCTCTTTCCACAACTAGAACCAGTTTTATTCAATACCAAGCTGCCTGCAGATGTGGTTTGGTTGCTATGTGTGAGGTGTGAGGTGGACATGGTTCAGTTGGTGTGTGCTGCAGGCCATTGGGTATACTGTGAACCCTAGTGTATAAGGCGCACCTTATTCGTCCATGTGCAGTGCATCTTACAGAATCCCCTAAATTCAGGGCGATGTACTTGATTACTTGTGCGGTACTTTTACATTAAGTTCATGGTATTAGACTGCCCAATATCAAGCCCCAGGTGCGCCCTAAAATATCAGATGGGGTTTACATGTAGGCCCTGGGATTTACTCAATCTCCGGATGCACCTTATACGCTAGGATTTATGGTAGGTGGGTGGTGGGTGTGGCCTCAGTCTGGTCACGCCACTTCTAGTCCCACCCCACCATACCTCAGTCCATGGCTACTCAGGTGTGGCACGTGATATTTGGAGACACCCCTCAAAGGTAGACAATGCATGGGGGAATTCGGGCGTGTTTAATGGTATGTAGGATATAGAAAATCAAAGTAGTTCATTCACGGAGACGGATAACTCTGGGGATAGCTGCACAGACTGGGGGATCTACTCTCTCTGCCCCCACCCCCCCCCCCTTCTCTGTTACAAAAACTTGTTTAAATTAAAATCCACAAGGGTCCAGGTGTCAGTGGTGTGTTGGTCCAACCTCTGAAAATGTTAGGGCCCTTGAACACTTCACAAGCATTTCTCAATATATGAAACTAAACTAAACTTAATTTGAAGGGCCTCTGAACCTCCGAAAATAGATGAACCTCTAAGGATCTGACATCTCTGAGGGTGATATGAGCATTGGAACATGGTACATGGGTGACCCCCCCCCCCCCCCTTGCCCCTGTCTGTGTTTCTCCCCACTGCCCCCCCCTCTCTCTCTCTCTCTCTCTCTCTCTCTCTCTCTCTCTCTCTCTCTCTCTCTCTCTCTCTCTCTCTCTCTCTCTGCCATCCATAAATGACGTTATGCAAAGTTTGACCATTTTGAAAGCCCCCCCCCCCCGGCATGTTTTTTTTTTTTTTGCCAATTTTGAAATGCTGAAGTAAGTTAATTCCGTCATGCCAGGCCTGACCCCCCCCCCCCTCCCCAGCATGACGTCATTTGAGGATGGCGGCCCCCTGACACTGTACAGGTCGTGTAGAGTTCAGACTGAGAGACGTTCAGATACACTAGGCCGAGAGATCTGCCTGCTTACAGGCAGAGAGCAACATGTATTCCTGGCTATAGTGGCTCAAACACCTGGCTGTTCTGAACAAAGTACTCACTGTCAGTTTCTAGAAATTGTCCCTCATACTCACAAACATGCAAGTTTTTATGTACAGCAACATGTACAGGGATGAAAGTCACAGGGCACGAAAATCCCTGAAATGGTCCAATATTCGCCCCAAAAACCAGGGTTTCTATATGAATGTATAGGGCCCTGGAACTTCAAAATCCCTGAAATCAGGGAATTCCCTGAAGACTTTCATCCCTGCATGTAATGAGCAAAGCACAAGATATATTCAATAAATCTGACATGTTTATGATTAGCCTACACTATCACTCCTTCAATGGCTTCCATGTCAGCCTGCTGGAGTAAGGGAGGGGGATTTGAAAATCACCTGGATTATCAATTATTACATGCAATTCAAGTGCTTTGTGAGTCCAGACATGTCAGTTCAGTATTGGCCAAACATCTGAAGATTACTTTGGGGGACTCATAAATGGGGTTTATACCTTATGTATCTCAACAAAACACCTAAAAATGGATGCTTTAATTGGGATAGGGCACACCTTTAACGATGAGGAAAACTATGAAATAATCATCTAAAATTCTATATACATTTTTTTTTCTATACCGTAATCTCCCGCGTAGAAGGCGCGTCTTCTACGCCAAACAAAATGCTGCTGGGTCTTATACGCGGGAGGGTAACTGCCTTGAGTTGGGGGTGCGCCTTATACGCGGGTTTTTCCAACATCTCATTTGGGAAAATGCGCCGATGACAGCTTGAACTCATATAGCCAGCACCGCGGCAGACCGGTCGGTGTAGATTTGCTCGGCGGGTTTGACGCCGACCGTGTGCCGATGACAGCTTGAACTCATATAGCCAGCACCGCGGCAGACCGGTCGGTGTAGATTTGCTCGGCGGGTTTGACGCCGACCGTGTGCCGATGACAGCTTGAACTCATAGCGCCTGCACCACGGCAGACCGGGCGGTGTACAGGCGCTCAGCGGGTTTGACGCCGACCGTGTGCCGGTGACAGCTTGAACTCATAGCGCCAGCACCGCGGCAGACCGGGAGGTGTCGACGCGCTTGGCGGGTTCAAGCCGACCGTGTGCCGATGACAGCATAGACTCAACAGGTTGACAATGCGGTGTGGCTTGCCGGGGTGTAGGGAACACGTGGGCCGATGACAGCATCGACTCATAGCGCTAGCGCCGCGGCAGACCGGGAGGTGTCGACGCGCTCGCCGGGGATAAGGCCCACCATACGCCGATGACAGCTTGAACTCATAACACGAGCAGCGCGGCAGACCGGGAGGTGTCGACGGGCGCTCGGCGGGTTTGACGCCGACCGTGTGCCGATGACAGCTTGAACTCATAGAGCCTGCACCGCGGCAGACCGGTCACTGTAAAATAGGGGGTGGGGAGGGGGGGGGGGGCCGCCTTCTACGCGAAACAGCCCCCCTGTGAGTTGGGGGGCGCCTTATACGCGGGTTTTTCCAGAAATCGATCCAGAAGAGGTACGTGCGCCTTCTACGTGCAAAGGCCTTCTCTGAGTTGGGGGGGCGCCTTCTACGCGAGCTGCGCCTTCTACGCGGGAGATTACGGTACTAAAATATCAACCTCAAACATCTGAAATGTTGCAGGCATCTGAAACTCTGACATGTCTGTAAATTGTGTATTGTGAATCTTTGGATATACATTGAGGGAAGTGTTGATGGAAGCATTGGACCTGACAGTAAGTACTTCTATGAGAATTGGTCACTCTGTCAGATTGGCTGAGTAGATAAACTACCAACAGACACCTTTGGTCTCTGAGGGTCAGGACCCTCGGAGGTCTACGAGTAAGATACACATACACCTACTGACACTGTCACTGGTGATACACTTTAGGCCAACATAATTCAGCGCAAGTTGTTGTAATCACCAATCTCCCACTCACCCAAACACCACGTAACGTCTGTACTGGTGGGCTGTGATGATAACAAGTAGAGTCAGGCATACTCGACAACAGGTTTTATACAGTGCTCTATGGATTTTCCAATGGAGTTAAGCCTGAGATATTTTGGCGAGTGGCAACTGGTCGTTTACATTGTACAAACGTTTATCTTGAGGGCTTTCGTCTCACTCCCTCCTGACTTAATTGTTATCTAAACTTTACTTCTGCCCTTAATGAATCAACACCCCTTTGCTTTGGTGATGTTCTTTTCTATTTGGTCAGGGCATACACATGTTATTGTTCACTCTTATGGAAATCAAATTGAAATGATTTATTTTTTAATTCATATTTAGGCAGAAGGCAATCTTGAATCTAGGATAACTGCAGATAAACTTAACTTTTGTGAAGTTTTGAGACAAAGCAAAGACCCCGAGCAAATGGCAATGAGAGGGGCAGCTCCAGAAGGGGTGGTCTAGGGGGCACTGACAAGAAAATTTGGTCATGGGGGGGGGCACAAGTGGATTTTCGGGGCACGTTTCCTATAGTTAAGAGTCATAGCCTGGCCCAAGGGCTCCCCGCCTGATGTCACTATGTCGCCAAAATTCAAGGCTTAATGCCACATGTCACTTTTTTTTTAGGGAAAACTACATGTCTAAAAATACTGCCATGTCTCAAAATTCAAGGCTTCAGGTCACATGTCACTTTTTTAGGGAATGGGCATGTCACATGTCACTTTTAAAAGGGGAAAATGTCAGAATGTCACCTCAAAATGGCCAAATGTCGCAATGTCGTTTTTAACTCCTTAGGGGCCACCAATTTCAGGGAGTCTAGGTGGGTCGGGGGGGGCGGGTGCACGTGCTCTCTACCCCCTCCCCCCTGGATCTGCCCCTGGGGATAGGCCCCTATGAATTCATGGCAGATTAAACTAGCCGGATACAATATCAATTATAAGGGCAATGAAAGGCCATTAAAAAAAGGATATCCATGTTACAATATTTGATATAGAGAACTAGTGTACTACCGGGTAGTATATCGGGTAGGTGATTCGGTGACTGTAGGGACAGCAGCTTTATATTATAGGCCTAATGTGTGAGCAACTGTTGATCAATCCAGATTTTGAACATGGGCGTAGGGAAAGGGGGCCCAGGGGCCTCCCCCCTCACTCATAAAAGAGGTGGGCCTGAGTATGTCGCCCCCCCCCCCAAAAAAAAAAAAAAAAAAAAATGGATAAGAAGCTAAAACTGAGCTTCAAATCAGATCTGAGCTTCAAATCAGATCTAAAATTCACCAAAAATTATCTTTCTATACAAATTCTATATAGGTATATGTATAGCTATGTTAAGGTGTCATCACGCTTGAGCCGCCAATTCAAGTAGACCGAACCATCGCTAAAGGAGCGATGGTAAGCGGTGGCACTGGTGTTGTGGTGGTGGAACTTTCAGGGTAGTTTCCCAAGCCCCCAATGAAAACTGGGTCCCTAGACCTAGTCTTAACTAGGGTTGGTCTTTGATATCTTAACTCTAGGACCTACCTACTTGTTGTGTATTGTTTTAAAATGTAAAATCATATGCCATGCCTTTGCTTTTTGTAACTTGATATCTGGGGCCCAGGAAGACTGGGCTGAGCCCTCTGCAGACTCAGTGGACATCAATTGCTGGGCCTCTGGCTCTGAATGAATATATAAGGGCCCGGTTTAATAGCTGGGTACAATTCAAGGTGGTTGTGCCACTTGTGGTGGGCCCCCAGCTGGGCCCCACCCGGGGCCCCACCAATGAAGATTTGAATGAAGAGTTTTATAGCAGGCTGAACTCAAGAACAGCGTTTTTTTTTTTGTTTGTTTTTTATAAGCTGAGGGTTCAGACCCGGGGGGGGGGGGCACTCCCTATGTTGGACATACACATATGTGCGGCTGGCAAGGGTTCTTTTTCAGCCAAATGTCCCTACCAAGCCTCTGGTTTCAGACCAAAATGTCCCTAGCAAGGGTCTACTTTTGAGCAAAATGTCCCTAGCAAGGGTCAACTTTCAGCAAAATACCCCGTTTCAAGCGGAAAATTAAGAAATTTTCATGAATATTTTCCCATTTTTCATGGAAATAGCATGAACAAAATACAAATCTTCTCCCAAACAAGGTCAATTTAAGATATTTTGAGCAAAATCTAAGACTGTTATGTCAAGAGTTCCCTAGCAAGGGTAGGGTTTTGAAGAAAAAAACCCGCGATTGAGGGCCCTAGCAAGGGTAAGGTTAGTCGGGGGTTCAGCCACACACCCGTGTCAAAAAAAAATTGAAGTGCCCCCCCCCGGGGGTTCAGAGATGAGAGTTTAGATTTCTAAGCTATTAAGAGTGCCTGACAGGCCCCACTGGGCCACTGACTGAGCTCTCCCACTGCCTCAGTCTCTGCACCGGTGACGGCCAAGCCCAAGGCACTTCCCGGTGCCATGAAATTGAAAAACTAACATTCATCAAACATGTGGAAAATGAATGAAGTCATGGAAGAAAAACGCCTACTCACCAAATTGTCCTACTGTTTCACACCTGTCTTGCGGACGTTTTCAAGCTGAATTGTTCATGTAAGTTGAGTGCTTGCTGTCCTCGTGTGTATTTGAGTGGTTCCTTGCCGACAGTCGCTTTAAATATGACACATTCTGAAAGAAGGATGCTCTAAAATTCAGAGGTGGGGTGAGGCGATAGCGCCATGACGCACCAGCCAATCACGGACCACGACACGGCCTGGCCCCGGAGCACTGACCAATCAGCGGCTGCGTAGTGGATTAAAGGCAACACGTCATTAGCATAAGTAATGAGGCTAGCCACGTGCATTTGTTTACAAACGTTGTGCCGAGTGCAGGTGCACCGAGACATCAGGAGAGTAGGAGGTGGCTCTGGATTGGCTGAGCCAGAGGGAAATAGTGGTCACAGGCAGTCATGCGACCAGAGCAGTGATGTTTCATTTTTCTATTTGTTGTACTCACCGACTGGGTCCGGCTAAGTGCAAAAGAACCCAGGTAATAATGGGGGGGGTAGTGGTTATTTTTTCCAACAACGCCCGGGCAGCATTGTCACCGCTGTCGACTATGGCTATGAGTTGGGCGGTCAACTAGGGCAGCAACGCCAACGAGGGGAACGCCTCTTCCAGGCTCCAGGCCCGGTCCCCGCACTCACTGATGCCCAATGACACCATGTATATTAGTAATTATTACGGAAAACACAGAAAAGTGGTCCTTTTACAAGTCCTTGTAAGTCAGTGGGGATAGATTGTGCTTTATCGGTCGCTCTTTTGCCAAATGCTGCATTGTGATTTAATAATAATAATAATAATAATAATAATAATAATAATAATAATAATAATAGCTTTTATTGACAACATTGAGGTCATTGCTGACCTATGTCTATGTGTCATACATCTTTTGGAACTAAGTTTTTCATTTAAACCAAAGAGTGAGTGAGTAATAGATGTTTAACGCCATTTCGACAGCTGAGGTCATATTCATGGCGAGAACTACATTACACAATTTCACAGAGGAATGTGTCAGTGCCCGCGCATATACATATGTGCACCACACACATCCCGAGGAATAGGAAAGAGGAGATACAGCCCCTTTTAAGTGGGCTAGGGAAGCCCGTTTAAACCAAAGAAAGGGGGGGGGGGGGTTGGGGGGCAAAGCCCCCGAAACAAATTATTTCATGAAAAAAAGGGGTATTTAAGGCCCTAGATTTTGGCGATTTTGCCATAAAAAGGGGTCCCTTTTCACTCAGAAATCAGTGGAAAGGGGGTATATTTGGGATCCCAGAATGCACATGGTGTCAGGATGAATTTGGGAGTGTGGGGACCGGGCTTCCCGGCCTCTTCACAGCAAATTTGATTGAGACCAAGCAGAGCTCCCTGGTACCTAGGCCAGGTGTAGGCACCTTTCGAGAAAAAAGAAAAAGAAAAAAAAAGTAGGGGGTGGGAGGGGTATGGTGATTTTTTTTCTTGGGGGGGGGGGGTGCAGGGAATGGCCTGGGGGCACCCCCCCCAGAGCCCCTGAAAATGGACATTGATTAAACTCTTAACTTTAGGAAAATTGGTGCCAAACCACGGCTGTGCCCACCACTGACCAAATTTTATGGGCTTCTGGATCCGCCCCTGACTTGTCAATTTTATTTTTAAGAAATGGCTTGCCCTTGTCACCCAGCTCTAGACCCTCAGGTGTCTTGATGTTGTTATTGTGTGTGTTTTTTTGTGTGTGTTTTTTTTACCTTATTTATTTATTCATTCTTAAATTGGAGGCATACCCACTAGCACAATCTTTCCCCTCCCCAGCACAAACACACAGCCCACAGCTGTTGCTGAAAATACCAATCCCCACACGATCAAGGCCAATGCCATGGACCATTGCCTTATGAATATGTATATACCACCTGGAGACACGAAGTTACACATAAAAGTGGTTCCTATTTATATATAAGTAGCCCGATAAGAGGGCATTAAGAACCATGTCTTTTAACAGAGGCATATAGGCCCCGGGGGGGGGGCACTCTCTATGTAAGGTATACATATATGTGCGGCTGGCAAGGGTACTTTTTCAAGGAAAAGTCCCTAGCAAGCCTCCTGTTTCAGCCACAAATGTCCCTAGCAAGGGTCTACTATTGAGCAAAAGTCCCTAGCAAGGGTCAGCTTTCAGCAAAATACCCCGATTTACGCAGGAAATTTCGAAATTTTCTTGGACATATTAAAGCACAGTTTTCATGAAAATAGCATAAACCAAATTCAATTTTCTCTCCAATCAGTGTAAATTTAAGACATTTTGAAACAAGTCTAAGGTTATTGAGTCAAAAGTGCCCTAGCAAGGGTAGGCTTGTGAAGAAAACCCCCGCGAACGAGTGCCCTAGCAAGGGTAAGGATTGTCGTGGGTTCAGCCACACACCTGTATCAAAAAAAATTGAAGTGCCCCCCACGGGCATATAGGCCTATATGGACCCCCTCAAGTATAGGTGTGTGAGAGAGACAGATACAGATAGCGAGACAGAGAGAGACCTAATTTAGAGACAAAAGATTCCTCCTAAACCCAGTATATAGCATATATCTAATTATGCGACATTGTCAAGTGGCTGCTGGAGATGCTGCACGAAAGGAAAAGAAAGGCCCAGACAGTGACCCGTATAAACCTCCTGTCTAATACCTTGTACCGATAGGCCTATATCTATTCTAAAAAAATACCCCTTTCCCCAATACAAAAAAAAAAACACGCCAACAAATCACCCCCCTTTGTTTCAATCCAAGGTGTGCCTCATACATTGTACTATGGGTGCGCCTTATACGCAAATCACTACTGTTATATGCCTATCACAAACTTGGAGAGTGCCCCCACCGGGGATCTGACCTGACCGTCCATGCGCCAACAGCATGACAGACATAATGGGGAGAAGTGGGGTGGGGTGGGGGTGGGTCGTCGGGCATTATTCCAGACAGGCAAGTTAGGTTGGTCCTCACATGTTCCTACAGCCCGGTCCTACAGTGGTACATGTTGATTAGCAGCCATAATCCATGCATTATTGCATAGCCTACTTTATACCCTAATTGAAGATATCTGTGAAATTCCGGTATGGTTTTAATATTTATGGCAACGAGTGTAGCCTAATAGGCCTATATTTTTTTAGTATAGGGGGCAGTGGTTAGATCTTATATCGTAGATTGGAATTGGTTGGTGTCTGCATCACTCTGTCTAGTAGAGGGACTTCAAAATAAACTGTAATTTGCAGGGACATAGGAAAGGGGGGAGGGCAGGGGGCCTGCCCCCCCCCCCAAGATAAAGGTGGTGGGGCCTGGGTATGTCCAATCCCCCCAGAATTTGTCAAGAATTCATAATGAATAAAAGAAGTTAACACTTTGGATCTCAAATTAGATTGATATAGTAATGGGATAGGGAAAATGGCGGCCTGGGCCTCAAATCAGATCTAAAATTCATCAAAAATTACTTTTCTATACAAATTTTAAATTTGTATGTATAGGCGCTATTGCACTTGAGCCGACAATTCAATGTGGTTGAGGTGTGACCCCCTCAGCCCCCCCCCCCCCAAAAAAAAATAAATAAATAATAATGAAGATTTGCTACCTACGCTTCTGATAATTTGTGCATAGATCATGCCTACTCTGCTAGAATAACTCATCTAAATCACATCCTTTTATGGTCAAATCTTAACTATGTGATGTAAATATTATCACGTCAATATGATGTAAATCTCACAACCCGTGCTAGCTTGGTTAAATCAAGTTAGCAAAACTCGTAGTAAATTATGTCTTGTTTACATCACTATTTTATTGGTCTTCACGTGTCAGAATCACTCCAGAACATGTCTTAGGCCTATAATATTATGCGAATGGTTTTAACATCAATGTGAGATATTTTGATGTAGCCAAACTGATGATAAACCAGCCCTCATGATATGACTTGCCAATAATACACTAATAATCTAGGGATGTAATATAAGTTAGTTGAATGTGATGACCACATTACATGTAGCCAAATTACACTTCTTTACTAAAACCTTGTCTTATCTGATGTAAACATTGCGTGTTCATCTGTTCATATATGGGGGCAGAGCCCCGATATTTTATTTGTATGGTTATTGGATTTCTTTTCTTTGGAAAAATATATACCATTGCATTACGAACGCTTTTAATTACATACACTGTTGATAGACATTGAAATGAGGGGGTCCGATCTCTGCATTCTATGCCCCCCCCCCCCCTATATATCCGGTGTAAGGTGCTATAGCCGGGAATACATGTATAGTTTATACCCCCCCCCCCTTAATTACCATGCATTCCTGCTCGTGATACCTGCATAACGTCCCTATATGGGTACCTGGACCAGGATATACCTCTAGGATAATATGATCTATGGCAGATTAAGGTTTGTAACCATGGAGTTATCTGCATACACCGACATCTCCCAGATGTTACATAGACCAGTGTTTTGTAGTGATAAGTTCCCCCATCCTATCTGACATTGACCAACTGATCCACCTTGGCTGTGGGCCAAGGCAGGAATGACCACCGGCCAAATTGATTTTAGACCCAAGGTCTCCAATAGTGAACAAACAAAAAGGGGTCTCGATGGGGTGCTGTATAGAATAAGGGCCTTGTAGCCTGTCGCTACATTTGTTATATCCGCCTTGTCTCTAAGACCCATGTTCCTTGTCGTTCTTTTTTTATTTTCAAAGGGATTTTAAGTGATATAGGTCGACATGATGCATCAATAATGTCCTGGCGAGTCTTCTCACCAGCACTTCATTGACGCATTATGCAGACTCTACATTAACAGGTGACACTAATTACATCATGCTGTCCAATGGACATGATGTGTTAGTGGGTTAAGAGGGGTCTAATTCTCCTGGTGCATCTTCCACCTATATGGGGCACCGACAATTTTTGCACCCCCCCCCTTTTTTTTAACTATATAATCATTTGCAGACCTTTTTGGAGTTCATCTCTGAAAATGCCCCCTCTTCCTCCCCCCCCCTTTTTTTTGTTTGTTCACAGTATCCTGCTATTTCAAGCATATAGCCGAGATCCCTACTGGGTAAATGTGCCATAATTATAACTTTAAGCTACTCTATATTCTTAAAAGTGTTATTTCCTCTGTGACGACACATAAAACAGAATATTTGCACAAGGCTATCAACGTATGCTTTCCTTTAACTTAAGGGTGGTTTAGTACAAGGTAGGATGACCCTCAAGTCGCCGGGAGGTACAAGCATGCGCTGTGTGCATGACACTCTCTCTGTATCTGGGCTCACATCATATCATGCATTATGCAGTAGCACAAGAAAAAAGTGAGAGTGAGATAAAGATAAGCTTCTCAACCAGTTGTAGATAAGCTATTTGCTATCCGGTATGTGCTTTATCCTTTATATCCTGGTTTTTGCCCAGCTGATAGCTAGTGGTGTACTGTGGTTGTTATTATATAAGGTGATAATATGGTTGTTGCATATCCGTGATTGATAACATATATCCGTGTTGTTGATGCCTGAGTGATAGAAGACATACTGGTTTTTTACGATGCAGACATAATGACAGAACTCCAGATACGTTCTGCAGAAATATTTCCCAGATTTGTTTTAGGATAAAAGACTTCATAAGAGTATCAATTATTTGTGGTGTTCCACAAGGATTTATCCTGGGTCCCTATCGTTCATTTATATATTTATTACAAAATAAAAGATATAGACAGAGACTGTGATCCTCCATTATTTTCTATTCACAGATACAGCTTTGATAGGTACATTCAATTTAGTGTCTAACATTACTTGGACTAAAGTAACTTTATGATATTCTCATTCATTTTACATGACACGATATCAAATATACATTAAAGATCGGTTAGAACCAGGGAACAGGCATGGGACTATGCATGGTTTGGGGTTTTGGAAATGGTAGAAATTTGCAGATTTCATCTATACAAACGACAAATATATTTATGAATACTTGTAAAAGAAAAAGTAAAAACAAAAAGAAACAATAAACAACAACCTTTTGTGGCAAATATCATGTCTAAAGGTGGTAGGTCCTAGCCCATCTTTAACACCTCTGAAGGTCAAAAATGAGAACACAGTCTAAAAGAGTTTTTCTATTAAATTTTACTTTCGTCAAAAATGTAATGTAGTGATATTTGAATTATTACAATTTAAATGATTACATGATTCTGGGGCACACCTCCCCTGTATACTCTCCACAAAAAAAACATGATTCTGACTTGGTTATAGAATTCACTGACAAATGCATCTTGGTTACAATTTGATACACAATTATACAACACACAGGCTTCCTGAGAGTGTTGATTTCTTCAAATTAAGAAAAAAAAATCCTTTATCACAGCTGACTGCTCTCTGTAGTGAAACAACCTCGCCTATAGGGGTTTATACAGCTTATACACGGGGATATAGAATAGCACTTACAGCAGTTACACAAGTAGCAAATCAGTACATTATAGCATTTATAAAATTAATTATTGTAGCCCATTTTTGGTGCCTAATTCACGCTATCTATCCTTCAATCATTTGCAGCAAACCCCTGGGTATAAGGTGGGGATGGACTTCAGCAAATAGTTGAAAGTTGATTTTGACCAAAATTAACTGGAGTTTAACAGTATTTACTTTTGTGCGGTCAGTCATCTCCTGGTAGAAAGATTTATCATTTCCACATAAAATGATATGTCTAAATACAGTTATCTGATACAATGCCTATCTACCACTGTTTCACACGTGCCAGATTACCCTTACTCCTCTCCATATGGATATATACGGTACCTAACATAGAAAAGCTTAATCACAGCCTACAGACAAGTTACACACATTATGTCAAGCACAGTCAGAATATGTAGATGCATAATTTATTTATGTACCTATCTATCTACATTTTTGTCTATACATGTCCTTTAACATTTTATTTGGATATGAACAGTGCAATCAGGGTCTGTGAGGAAACGATCTTCAAAGATCGTTATTAATGATTTGACACAAAGCACTATTCTCCCAGTATGTATTCCTTTAAATATGGCAGTTCATTGAAAACCGGACTATCCTCTGTGCTATACCTGGGTCTATGAAAATCAAACATCATTCCCACTTCTATCTCCATTTTGTGCTTTTTTGGGGGGCATTGTGGGTTTAGGAAGAGGCTAGGAGTATTTTAGAGGTGGCACTTTCCATTTGACGTAGTTTGAGATAATTGCCAGCAGCTATGTAATTAATTCCATTCCAAATGCCAAAGTAGATTTTCATTATGGATTCATCCTTTACGCAACCGATGTACCAGGATCTGAAATGTTTTGAAAAAGAAGAGATTACCTGTAGTTTGTAAGTTAGTGGAGCAGACAGTCAATTAATCCTTTAAACTCAGTATAGTAAATAGTACACCTTGCCGACCATACTAATTTGAGGAAAGATTCGACCTAAAGTGAAAACTCCCATGTTATAAGCTGGACCCTAATTTAAGGTTAAGCTTTATAAAACCATACCCCACACTTGAAAGTTGAAGGTTTTGTACTGTTCTATATATATCAGGGAAGAAAAGTCACAGAGCACAAAAATCCCTGCAATGATCCAATTCGCCCCAAAGACCTGGGTTTCTATATGAATGTATAGGGCCCTGGGACTTCAAAATCCCTGAAATCAGAGAATTCCCTGATTTCTTTCATCTCTGATATATGGGTGAATTTCTGCTTATAAGCTGCACCTTGAGTTCAGGGTGATCCTGTAGGCTGCAGAAGGCCTTTGGTTTGCATACATGCCACAGCGTATTTACATATGGGAGATTATAGTATATATGTAGAAACTAGAAAGCGAGAGGTGCCTTTCGAGAAACCTTTCCAGGGTACTATATTGGAAACCGTAAACCAGATAGAGAGGAAAGAAATTGTAAGAATTTTTGATCGTCCCTGCAAGTTAATGTGTACTCTTATCAAGCGATCTGCAATATTGATTGATAACTCAGAGCACCATCCATATGGTTGGGCTCTAAGCCTAAATACACCCTGCACTGCATAATTTAATTGGAACCTCTCCTAATTATATTATGACGTTGACTGTACTTCTACATCAAACTGGTACTGTTGCCTTGCAATAAGTACCTTAGTTACTGGGTTGTCTAGCAACCATAGTGACACCTAACATCAAGCCTCCTGTGGGCTTGGGACCACTGGCAATATTTTATTGTCACATTTTAGCACAAACAGATGCCTGATGAGTCCCCATGGGATGAAACTGCTCCATTTTGTTGTCATATCCAATTTTGACAGCGTATCTCCATAGCACCCAGTGCCATGGATACATGTGCACGGTGTTACCGAGTAACATTATCACTTGTGACTGTTGCCGAGCAATGGTGTTCTGAGTGACATCACAGCCCCCGGGCTGTTGCGTCATTCAAAGTGGTAGCGTTGTGCAGAGAGGTAGGTTTAAACTAGCCCTGTCAAAATCGTATACCAGATAGAGCCAGTAGGCGATACAGCCTTTCATTTAATAAAACAAATTACAGAGCCCAATAAGAGATTCATAGGTCCTGAGTGCTAATTTTTGCACAGTAATAACGCCTGACAAGTTTTTGGGATTGCTGCATGCCTGGGAAACTCAAATCACAAAGGTTGCTGTTTGTTTAGTTTTACGTCCGGGGGCCATCGAGGAACTCAGACATTCAAGGTTTCTCGGACATTAAGTCCTTTCTTTTCTTTTTGGACAGGTATTTATATGCTGCTTGCCCGACACAGCAGTGACCGAATCTATGAATGACCGAATCTATGAGATGAATGACCGAATCTATGAGGAGGGTCGAGGGGGAAAACCGCTACCGGGGCTTCATTCCCCTACTCTTTTCGAAGGATAGCAAGTGTTCTTTTATTTGCCTGGTCCCATAGGCAGGGCCAGACAAACCACGGCCTTTGATCACTCAGACATGGTTCACTGAGGGGGAATCCCATGGCAAAAGACAAGCATGTAAGCCCAGGCCCGCGCATATGGACACCAGCTGCCCACATGCTCACCCCAAGACACAAGAAACCCCAAGTTTGTCGCCTTTTACGAATCTGGTATGCCCACTGTTAGTATGGAAGGAGATTTCTCCTTGTGGACTCCCAATGAAGTTATTCTGCTCCTTCATGCCCTCACATGAAGGTCCCCACTCCACAGGGGGACAAAGGTTGCTGTGTTTATCATAACTAGGCCATTTAGTAATGCAGTGCCATGGGCCTTTGTGTACTGGAGGATGTACAAAATCAGCCTCGAGCCCAGCCCACTATGCGAACATGTGGGCCTGGACAAGAGCAGTGGGACAAGAGTCTATTTGTAGAAGATTGCTTTTGGCTCCCCCTGTAGTCTAAGGAGAAACTAATATCCCCAGGATCATGGTGCAAACACACTGGCCCCCTGAGTTTATAAATGCTTCTCTGTGGTCCCAGTACTCTGCTGTTACACTGCACAATACCTGTATTACTAGTTGTAACTCCAGATCAACATGGCAGCTACCACAGTGGGAGGTAGGGGGGGGGGAAGACTTGACCTGAAATACATGTGTTTGTTGACTATATTGATAATGTCCTACCGTTCCATAAAGATGGCAATTCTTCTATCTAACTAACTACCAACAGTGGAGCAGCTGTCTTCCCTGTTTCTGTGCATAAGGACATTGTAAAGTCCTATGTAGGCCCTTCACACTCACTGTGTACATGTATACATGTGTCCCACACGCCCCGAGGGCCTTATGCAGTGTATTAGAGTGTTTCTCTACATTGTGATAGTACTAGTTGTGTAGGCAGGGTGTGGCACCTGTTTGTACAGTAATGGGGGGCCATATGCCTTTGCATATCTTAATGTCATATTCGGGACACCAAATTTAGGCTAAAACCTAATTATAAAACAGGGGTGACAATTTCTAGGTACACAATTGTCTTAAAGCATCATTTATTTGTTTACAGGCAGTACTTGAATAGGAGCCTCCCTTGAAAAGGAACCGGGTGTAGGAGGGCTATGAAATCAAAATTGAATATGGCCCGGGCCTTTAATAGGGGCTGGGTGTGGCCAACTTTAGAAGACTAAAATAGCAGAATATTAACCTGAGATTGGATTTCATTTTATCTAAGGGAGTGTTCATTTTTTAACAACAGGGGGGGTTGGTGAGTTTGAGGGGGGGGGGCGCAAAATATTTTGACCTCTCCTGAGGGGGGGCGAAAAATATTTCGACTGCTCTTGAGGGGGGGGTGTAAAATTTTTAGACCCTTCTCAATGAGGCACGAATTGACGTGACTTGCCGTAAATACCCAATTTTTAGTGGGGATAATTTCTCAATATATTACTTGCAGAAGGAGAAAGTTTATACTGATAACTTTACAATGCATCAGAATGCACCATTTTCTTTCTAAAATTTCTAAATTTTTCAGGGGAATCATACTTCCAACAAGATTATATGCAGAGCTCTCAACACTCAAGCATCTGGTGTGAATCTCATGCATCTGGCGTGATTCTCACACATTTGGGGGTTGTCTCACTCTCTCACGGTGAGGAGCCTGTTTCTCATATTAGACTTTGTAATTTCAGTATATACTTATATAGTGAACTTGAGCATCTATCCTTGGTTTAATGTACCAAAATGCTCTAAAAATCAACAAATGAACTTCCATATTTCTGCAAATTTTCTTGGGGGCATACCCCCAGACCCCCTGAAACTGCATTTATTTCAATGCATCTCGGAAATCCAGAAAATTCCAAGCTTCAGGGAAAAGTCTCACTCTTTGGCTCCATTAGAATATGAGAGCTCTGTGGTATGTGTGACGCCTGTTACAGATGGCTCATGCATACATGTGAGCAAACTCCTCATTTATTTTCAGTTTTCTTCTTTATTCTAAGATCTCCCAGGGTCAATCTTTGTCCAGATCCCATGAGATATCATTTTACCATTTTATATATATGGTGGGGTCTTAGAAAGATTTGGATACAAGGGCATCAGCCACCCTGAAAAAGCACCAAAATGCACCAATTGACGTCTCAATATTCAAAATTGTCCTGGGCGAGATACCCCCATACCCACCCCCCATTTTAACCTATCAATAGCAAATCAAAGAAGAGTCTTTACTTTTAATGCCTCGATTTTTTTGCGCATTCGGAATTTGCATATATGTCATGGTCTGTTCTCTCTCTCCCTAGCCTTTCCTCCCATCTCCTCTTCCCCTAACCTTTCCCCAAATCTCTCCCTTCATCTGGAGTGGGCCTAGCAAGACATACCTGACCTGACCTGGATGGCCTGACCCGGATGGCCCGACCTGTACCCACCCAGACTGCCCCTGGAAAGATCCATCTGGACAGACTCACACAGACTGGACTGACCCGGACAAGACAGATCTACCTGGACTGCCCCCAGACTCACCCTGGATGGATCCACCCTGACAGACCCAGACCTGGACTGGAAATACCCGGACCAAATGGACTTGGACCAAATGGATCTGGACTGAACCTACCACAACAGACCCAGTCAAGACTTCAATGAGACCCAGACCAGACAGGGCTGGGCATATTTGAAAATCCTGGAGCCAATGTTAGCCGGGCTGTAGCCGAGGACCGAAAAACTTGCATATAAAGGCAGCGGAACCATTTGAAAGTTTGGGGGGGTGTGCAAAGGGGGATGGGTGGGTAATTTCTGCTGATACTTGCAAAAGATACTAAACTATAGACTGAATAGACTTATTGTCGTAGCCGGGTCTCCCCAGGAAAACTTGCTACATTCAAATATTTTTTTACGATAGTTGTGTCTAGGCTGAGGGCATCCATATTGAAAAAGCATAGTACTTAGGGGTGAGGGTGGTGGAAAAATTTTGAAAGTCTGGAAAGTAAATGGTGCATTCTGATGCAACTTAGCACACAATTTCCTTCTCTCTCTTATCCAAGAAACCCAGATCTACCAGGGACCTTAATGTCCTAGGCCCCCATATCTCTCCCCACACCAATGCTATCCCCCAACATTATTCTCTACCACCACCCCCTACAGAATTTTTTTTATATTTTAGAAGTAAATGTTGCAGTTTGATGAGTTCTTATAGCATGATTTGCCTGCTCCATTGGATTGATAATGTAGGCCCTATAATGGTGGAGTGATACTGTCCTAAAAAGTAAAAATATGAAAAAAAAGTTGGGGGTGGGCAAAAACATATCCCCCAACATAAAAGTTGAGGGGGCATATATATGCCCCCTGCACCCTGGTTCCATGCCACTAATTATAAGCCATAAAGCAATCTTGTAGCACTCCTTTGGGCTGAATCTCTAGGGCACATAAGAGGGGGGATATATGCCCGACACTGGCTATTTAGATCCAATGCTTGTGTCATTTCGGCAACACTGTGATAGGCTCATCACAAGAAAAGGGCACTAAAGTCGCAATGGATAATGGTAACTAGTGTAATCTGTAAACATTTTTGATTTTAGAGGTCATTTGGTGCATTGTGTTGCATTTTGAGAACCTGATATCTCAAACAATTCATCACAAAATAGTGGCCCCCAAGGGGTTAAAAATGACATGGTGACATTTGGTCATTTTGAGGTGACATTCTGACATTTAAAACTGACATGTGACATGAGAAAACAAGATGAAAGTGATAAGAGACATGCCATTCTGTCAAAAATTTGACATGTGACAATTGCCAGTGTATAACAGGTGCAGATTTATCAAAAATATTTTTTTCAAAATTTCCAATTTCTGGGCTTTTCAACAGCAAAAGAATTTCTCAAATATCCCTATTAGAATCGAAGTTATAAAGTCATTCCCAGATTCATAATACATCTTTTGACATTGATATTTTCAAAGAAATCTTAACATCTTTAAACAGGTATAGACACTAATGCTGGCCCGGGAGCCATGGGCCTTTTGGCTGTGGGCCCATAGTTTTCTCAAGAATTACCTTCCTGTGGGTCAGGGATGGCCCACAGAAGGTTACAGAGGGGCATCTATAAAGGTTAATTCCATTGACCATCATCAATTTCTCTTTAAAAAAAATTAAACTGGCAATTCTGGGCCTGCAGCTTTAGTTCCAAGCCCATAGATTTCTAAACCTACAGGCTGGACTGGCCAGTGGCTGGAAAAGATAGTGTCTACCTCTGTTTAAATAGATACTTGCTGTGGAGTTCCTGTAGTCTTGGGTTAAACTTGGGGATATTCTTATAAATGCTAAAGATATTACTGTAATATGGATTATTTTGTTAATTTGTGAGACAGTATAAGAATTGAATGTTGAGTCATATGTTAGGGAGGGTCAGTTTATCAATCCACTGATGCTGATCTAAACTTGTCAGTGGGAATGAAGGTCCTCTCTTTCTTCATTGTTCACCTAAACGCCCGCATAGCAGAATCCATTTTGATTGCTGGTATTTCATTTGTTCACATGGCTTGAATCATGATTGTCACTATGATGGATTGACTTCCATAATACAGGTGGTTTGTGCTGAATGAACAATGAAGAAAATTCAAACCAGAACTTTAATTCATTAAAGTAGGGCCAGCAGTTTAGTTACTGATCTGGTTAGTTTTCATTATATTATCATTATTAAATGTTACAATTAAATACATGTTATATATAGCCATCACATGAAATATGGAATATTCAAGTTTACGTCAGAATTCATTACTGAGCGGCTCTGAGTGATTGGAATAGGGAGGTGGGGTTGGGGCCATTTTCCTAAGAAAATTTTGAAATTTTCCATGTCAAAATATTATGCATTCTGGTGACTTCTGTGAATCATTTCATAACTTTGATTCTATTAGGAATATTTGAAAAATTCTTTCACTATTGGAAAGCCCAGAGTCTGAAGAACATTCTGAAGGTAGATGTCGCTATTTTCAAGGCCATTGTCGCCACATTTTGGCTACATGGCGACAGCTGCCCAGCCCTGCCAGACCGGACAGAATCAGATGGATCCTGACTGAACAGAACCAGACCATACAGACCCATATGAGATGGACTCGACGGGGATAAACCCGACCCATCCAGTTAGGTCATCCAGTCATACCTCAAAATGCACCATTTGACTTCTCGATATTCAAAATTTTCCTGGGGGACATCTCCATATACCCGTAGGCTCCCTGAGCCAAAAACAGTGTATTGATGATGCAGGGGTAGTAAAACCTTGGGTACAGATGGGATGTGTGCCCACCTGTACCATCCAGTCATACATCAACAAATTGCACCATTTGACTTCTCGATATTCAGATTTTTTCTGGGGGACATCTCCATATACCCCTAGGCTCCCTGAGCCAAAAACAGTGTATATGATGCAGGGGTAGTAAAACCTTGGGGTCAGGTGGGATGTGTGCCCCCCTGCACCATCCAGTCATATGTCACCAAAATGCACCATTTGACTTCTCAATATTCAAAATTTTCCTGGAGGACATACCCCCATACCCCCCTCTGATTCTTACTCCATATCACACATTAATCACACTAACAATAAAAAAAAAACATGCCCAAGAGTTTTAAACATTTTTCTTGGAAAGCAGTATGCACATACTTAGAGTTGGCCTGGCCATTCGCTCACAAATTGACCTGAGAAGACATGATATTCTTGTCTAGATTTTCCAAATTTCCCTGGGGAACAATTCTGCAGATAGTACTTTACAGCAGAATCAAGTAACTGAAAGGCTAGGGGCACATTAATTCATGTCTTGGCAGTCTTCTGGTATCCAGGGTTCAAATTTCCATTAGAATAGCAAGATATCCATCATACATAAAGAGGTCAGACGTTTTCAGAAACCCAAACCCCCAACCCATGTAAATGGTAAAGTTTTTGATTTGCAGGTTTGGATTGCTTTGGTTACCCCCTCCCCCAAACAAAATTTTCAACGGGCTTCCCTAGCCCACTTAAAAGGGTCTATATCTCCTCTTTCCTATCCCCTCAGGATGTGTGTGGTGCACATATGCGCGGGCACTGACACATTCCTCTGTTAAATTATCAACCTGTGAAGCACGAGATAGCCACTTAGTGCTGCTAAAGTGTTGTAAAACACAAATCAATCAACAAAATTTTCAAAGGCTGTGCTAAAACAGCCCATCTCCCATTCCCTATAGTTAAGAGTCATAAAGGTCCATGTGTGTCTGCAGCAATTGGTTCAGACTTAAAAGATCCTTCAAATACAGTTTGCTTGCTTGCTTTAAACTAAGACCACAGAAATCAATCTTGTGATTTATCCAGCTCCATGGGATGAGATCCAATTCAAACTATTTGTATGAAGGGTCCCTATAGTAGAATTTTAAACAGAGGGTATAGGGAAACCTCAAAAACCACCAGAATGCATAAATTTAGGCTCTAGATTTATAAAACTGTTTGACTGGGGCAGGTGATGCCCCCAGACCACCCTATACTTAGCTTGTCCTGGCTGCTTGTTAAACAAAAGACATAAGGCTAAGTAGTGTGTGACTCACACTGCAGCTACTGATGAAATTGGTCTTGAGAAGTGGAACCCTCTTTTCAATTTCTTGCATTCCAATAGAAAAATAATAAATTGATGATAATAACTCTGGGAAGTAATCCTTTTACCTTATACTTCAGTAAAACAATACAATTGAGTGTGATATGATGCAATGTGGTGCACACAACTCGATGTTGGGGGGGCGCAAAATATTTTGACCCCTCCTGAGGGGGGGGGGCAAAAATATTTTGGCACCTCTCAAAGGGGGGGCGGAAAATATTTTCAGGGGTAAAAAAGAAAACTCACCAACCCCTCCCTGTTGTTAAAAAATGAACACTCCCTAAGGTATTACAAATACATTGGGAAATGACTGAAATGAGACACTAAAAGTCGAGGCAAAGAGCCTTTAGAGCATTATACTACACTAAATTACACCTGAAACGGTCAAGGGTCTGTGCCTATACTAAAGTGTATAAAATGCACTTCTGTTCCTTGGAATCATGTGATCTCTGGTTTTATTTCATGTTTGGAGCAGTGGGATACAGACGGCCCATAGGATTAACATAGAAGCTCCCCCATGAGATAAACCCTCCCCCGTATCTCATGGCCTGTAAGAGGACACCAAATGGTTATAAAACATGTAAATAATTAACTTTTCATGTAATTTCAAAAGAATTTTTAACATTTCTGACTCAGATAACATGAAATAAATACCTAGATTCACGAGTACCCTAATCTCCCGCGTATAAGGTGCATCCCGCGTATAAGGCGCACCCAGAGTTACAGAATATGGTCAAAATTCAAAAAGCTATGTGTAGTTTTGACCCCCGTGACCCTCTTGGACCCCAAATGCAGCAGATGAGCTTATATGGGAGTGTAATATATCAAAAGAAAGGTCTTGGTGTCCCCCTTGTGGATCCAATGAGAACTAAAAACCCCCGTATAACACGCGCCTTATACGCGGGAGATTACGGTAGTGGGAATGACTGAGATTTTCTCACTTGGCTTCACCTCATGAGATAACCCTAAGTCATTCCCACTACTTGTGAACCTTTGTCTATATACATGTATGTGAAACACAGCACCCACTGAAACAGATGTGATAGACAAATGGGAAACATACAACCAACATGTAAATAATTATCTTATCCAAAAAGGAATTGCCATGTACCCATGCAAAGTGAATAAGATATGCCACTAGAGGGCAGCAGGGTCATCACAAACCACAAATAGACTTCTGCTCAGACTCTACTATTTGATAGAGTCGGGTCTGAGACTGGTACAAAATGACCTGTTGGGTTCTCTTCATGGTGCTGCCATCTAATTTGGAATATCTGCACTACCACTTATAGTAAGCCTATGCAATACCCAAGTCCCGAGAAACCATGCCCCCACCCCACACCACCATTTGGGGTCAGGGGGGGTGACCAGTGCTTCAGCGCCATCTTGTGGCTACTGTAACATTCATGTTTGTGTGTATAGCTCAGTATGCCTGAGGAAATACTTCAATTCTGCTATATTAACATATGTGTCAAATATCCTATGATACATTTACATCAAATATACTTCACTCTATGTAATGGGTCCAGGTTAGCTGCATTTCAATGTATCAGTATGGAGAAATCCATCCTGTTTCAGTTGATAATGGGCTGTTCTAAAGGTCAACTTTGAGCATTTCATAAAAAAAATAATTGAGTTGAGATCCATTAAATCTACTTTTTGTGAAAATTATTTAAATGTCTAATGTATGAGGGGGTGCAGTAGAGAACATTGGAGCACCACTCCTAGAGAGTGAGAAAGATATTTCAATTACCACTAATATGAGCTCAGTGAAGTCATTTCTGGTACATTTCATGTTTGCTTAGTTCCCATGCCACTCACATGATGTCTCCACTGTGTCATACTTTGACCATTTCCTTGCCTTCTAGCTCTGTCAGACATGGTCATACTCTAGTCTGCCTCAAGGTGGCGCCTAAGCACTGGGCTCTCCTCCTGATTTGGGGTGCAGTTTATGGCCCAGGGGAGGGGTTGGAGGAGAGACCGGGCTGCAGGTGTGACAGCTGACCACAAGGAGGGGCGTGCTCCTGGGTAGCTAGGGGAGGGAATCAATGTGGGTCAGAGTGTCTGCATAAATGTGCATATTTCCTATACTTCTATTCGTTGAAAACCCAAATAAATTCAACCAGGTAAGGTGAGCTATATCCCAGCTAGCACAACTCGTGCAATTTACATCATTCTTACATGAAAACTCATGTGATTTATGTAAAAGAGACATCATTTGGATGAGTTGTGCTAGCAGGGATGTAAGTCATGGTGAAAAAGTATCATTCACAAAAGCAAAGAAGCTCATACTTTAAACAAGTGCCTCCTGTTTAGTTACTGTCTATATGCCTCTTGAGAAGTCTACCCACCTTTAGGGCCTCAGAGAGTGCTCCCTTGTGGTGACTGGCGGCAAAAACAGCCTTTGCAGCCTAAGGGAGTGGTCATTATTTATCAACAGGGGGGGGAGGGTGGGTTTGAGGGGGGGCGTAAAATTTTCAGACCTCTCCCGAGGGGGGGGGCTAAAAAAATTTTGACCCCTCTTGAGGGGGGGCTTAAAAAATTCACCCTCTTTTTAGCAAAAAAGCCCGTGCGCTACTATAGATCAAAGAGGGTCGCGAAAACTCTCTGCGCCTCTGGCGCGGGGGCGCTAAAAATTTTGACTGCCGTCCGCGCGAAAACCCACCCCCCCCTGTTGATAAATAATGATCACTCCCTAACTCGGGACTTGGGTATTACCACGGGCGTGGACTGGTTACCAGGTTTAGTCTGTGTAGGTGTTATCCATATGCTATAGAAGAGTGAGAAACTAAAGGGAACAGTGCTGTCCTCTGGTGCTTTTATTTGCTATGCACAGACCTTGATAACGGAGGTGAGGGGTTACTTTGGCAAATTCACCACTCACCTCCGTAATCAAGGTCTGTGAATAGCAAATAAAAGCACCAGAGGGCAGCACTGTTCCCTTTAGTTTCTCACCCTTCTATAGGGCATTAGCATATCAGGCTATGGGGGACGCCATATTGGTTAGGCCCCCGACTTCAGAGCAGGGCATTCTGGGTAAATTTCTTATCAGTCTCAAGAACAATGGTCAGAGATAAGATTGATAAGCTACACCCTGCCCCTTATCTCAATCACCCAAAGTACCTCTCTATTGTTTCAGGTGTGAAAGAAGGTGAAAACCCAGATAAGAGACAATGCCCTGATTGGCTTACCTGTTGTGTCAAACAGAAATTTCAATGACCTATCGCTCTTTCATTTCAAATATTTAATCCATTTCTAGATCAGCAACATAAAGCTATCGATATGGAGAATCCACACATATGATTTAAAGAAAAATCCCATGTATAGTAATTAATTGGCAGGTTGTTAAAATAGACTATACAAAGAGGCCAAATGGTGATCTAGCCCCCGACTACATGAGCCACCTAGCTGAATCTCTGAGTACCACCAATGTGCTAGTCCCGTATAGCATATGGATAACACCTACACAGACTAAACCTGGTAACCAGTCCACGCCTGTGGTAATTACTGATGCTGCTATACATCTACTTGCTTCTGAAGCTAAGCTGGGTGACCTAGATGTCTAGCAAAGTGAGATGGGTTGTCTTGACATGTAGGAATCTTCAAAAAAAAAAGTTTTTGTACAAGTTTACAGGACAGGATTGGCACTCAAAAATGCCTGGGCTCATGAACTAAGTTAAGGAAGTGGTCATTCTTTAACAACAGGGGGGAGGGACAAAAAATATTTGATCCCTTTTGAGCAGAAAGTCTGCATGCCACTAAAGAATAAAGTGGGGGGGGGCAGTCTCACAGAATTGTGGACTGTAGACTGGGAAAAGATCATCAATTATGAAGGAAACAAAAGCTTAGAACATGAACAAAGTATGTACAAAGTATTTACAAATCATTCATATTTACCCCATTTGATGTTTCTGACATTACTTCCATCGCCTTTCATATGTTGAATTACCATTAGGACCAGGTTTAGTTGCTGGGCCACACTTTTATAATTGTTGCTGATAGCATAAGCTGGAAGTTATTGTAGTTATGGTTTACTGCAGAAAACCGTCCAATTGCATCTGTTGGGTAGTGCCTCGGTCAAAGAATAGCTCGAAGCCTGCGTCTGTGTTTAAAAGCAACACTCATAGAAACACAAGGGTATTTATTGTGACACTGCATTACATTAATGAACATTGCACACACTATGAATGGAGAATGCAGAAGCAAAGCTATTATAAAACTTCATGTATAAGGCAAATCCTGCATAGAAAACACAGACCGAGGCACAGCGGGGCTTCATCCTCAAGTACAAGCCATGCCTTATATGCGATGTATTACGGTAGATTATGCTAGCAAACATTTTTATTACTATTGCACAGTGAAATGCAGAACCAGGTATGAAATTCCTCAAAGCTGGCAAGTATTCCGCAACAAATAGTTCAGAGTCCTATAAAAATGGTTAATTGCTTTGCAAATATCTACATGGCTGTTATTAAGAGATATCCATCTTTCCTCTATTTACTTCATTAGATATGAATTGAATACTGACATAAACAAAAGCTGTGGATATAACACTACAACCCAATTAGAAATATATTGCATTATGTACAAGCAAAATATGAACTTTGAAACATTAGTCCCTCCCTGTTGGATTGCCTTTTGTTAGTATGTACATTGTACTTTTGAAGAATTACTCATATCAAATGAATAAGAATGAAGTCCAACCTGGGTCGAAAGCCGAGCTGTCGTACGGTGCTCCATTGGATGTTAACATGGTGGTGCCTGGTTTAGGTTTTTCTGAGCCTAATGAGTTGGGGGACTCTCTCCCTATTGGCACAACACGCTACAATAAACAGAAATGGATATTGTGTTGATATTGGCCCTTCATAGCCTAGGATACTGGTCAGTTGTAGAAAAAGAATTTTACAGTTGTTCTGATAATCTTAGTCAATACTGAAAAATTTATAGATTTTCACATTTCAAATTTCTGCAAGATTACCATACAGCTCTCAGGGACAAGACTTTCCTGCAAAATGCTCTATCAGAAGGATTGGCAATGTATTCTTACCGTAGAACTAGGAATAGCTATCAAGTGTCCACCATTGCGCCTTGGCTTCAAAGCTACAATTGTAAAAAGTTTTGTTTTATGCAATATTTACATGTAAAGTCTTGAATGATTATATTCAACCTAATATTAATAAATTGACACCAGCATACATCAATCAGATTGCCAGAAGAAATTTGAATCTAGCTAGGTTCATTTTTTGGACCTATTCTAAGAAATCTGTGTCAGATGTATTTGGACCATATGCAAAAACTTCATTGACTCGGTGAAGCTCTAGGTTTAAAGGATAACTGAGTCACCAACTGCCTTTAGCTGATACCCTCATGGAGCACCTCGGCCTGTTCTTGCCCCAGGTCTGCCATGCATGGCTTGCTGCTTGTTGAATTTACCCCCAATTGTGAGGGGACAGGGTTTCTGTGTGAACTGCATTGTCCCACACCATGTGGAGAGTCACAGTCAACAGCAAATAGATCTCATGTGTGAGATCTATTTGCATTATTACATAACATCATGGTAATTTGAAGCTACTTACATTCTGTGGACCCTTCATATTCAGATTCCTTGAGTCTGGAAGGATAAATATTTTCTATTTATGATAAAAGAAAAGGCAGGAGCTAAGGAACTGAAACCAAATTTAATTTATTTCAGTGATATGCTCTATCACTTTTTGTCCACTTGATCTCATGTCCTATATCTTCATCTTTAATGAGAAGCACAAGAAGGAATTAGAAGGACACCTAAAACGTCTTGGAAGCCTACCTTTTGGAGGCTTGTGAGAGTTTGATAGCGAGTACAATAATGACGGCTATTAATGCAGCTATGAGCAGACAGAGGATAGACATAGCTGCTTTTCCTGTTGGAGTCTCCAACCACGGGGTATCAGGAAGTGGAGTTGTAGGGGGCGGTGCAGTCGTTGTTGCTGTAGAATTGTAGATGCTTCCAAGGGAGACGATACCAAAGGGTGCAAGGGCTCCATCTGTTTATGTATGATATTGTTGTAAAATTCTCGTTTCAATACATTTTGTGACACAGTATTCAATGCTATAAACACCCACCAGTAATAATCACCCTTTCCCCCCATATTTGAAGTGTAAGGGTGATAAGGTACTAGGGAAGTCCAGTAGATTGTATGCACTAACCATCGATATACATTACATGGGAGGGGCCGCATATCAGAATATATGCAAATTTATAAAGCATCCTGGGTGCTTATTACCATTAAAACTCTTGTATAGGCCATACCTGCTTATAAAACACATTTTGAGTTTACAGATTGAAAATTTCAAAACATTTTCTAAATGATGAATCTTGAAAATTAAGAAACTAAGGTCTAACTGTGACAATGGGAATGTTGGTGGAAGCTTTGGTAAGGTGGCACAGTTACGTACCCCACTCCCACAGGGTAAAACCCATGTACTGTATTTGTAATGTTTGGGCGAGAAAAAAAAATAAAAAGAAGAAATTCTGACGTCCAAATATGTTTTAAAAATTTCTCAAACATTTATGCAGTTGATCCTATTTTTTACATTCTGAAAAGAATAACTTTTCCTTGACAAAGATAATAAAAAATAATGGTGGAGAGCTTTAAGCAATGTCACATCACATACGTCTGGCAATTTACGATCTAAGAAATTTGGCACCAGTTCTTAGTTCCTGGTTTTACTAGATTATCATTGGAAGTGTCATAACAGCAGAGGTGACTTACTGTACAGCTGTGGGATTGGGTTGCCATCTGAGGTGAGGAGCAGGTTGGTGAGATCACCCGCCTGCATGAAGGCTGTGTCTCCATTATTGGAGATGGACACGGCCACAGATACTGATGTCTGAGCAGGAGAGGACCTGATAATGTACAGTTGTAACTGTGTATGATGTTAACATAGAAAAGACTGTGTATGATGTAACAAAAGTTATGTCAGCTTAAAAAAGTACACTATGTGTGGATGATGTCTGCATAGGATAATACTACACAGCTATAACTGTAAATAATGTCAGCACAAAAAAAAGTACACTGCTATAACTTTTAATAGTGTGAGCAAAAAAAAAACCAGAGCTGTAAGTAGGAAGATGTAAGCATCTCAGGGTGAATAACTCCTATATGCAACTGTCAGAGCTTTCTTTATCGAGATATACTGTAATCTCCCACGTATAAGACGCATCCTCTAGGCCAAACAATTGTATTGTGCGTCTTAGAAGTTGGGGGTGCGTCTTATACGAGGGGTAATTATACTATAGAACAGTACTGGATTGACAAAAATCACCCTTAAAATGTGCGTCTTATACGCGAAAATGCATGTGCTAAGTTTGGGGTGCATCTTATACGCGCAGCGCGTCTTCTACGTGGGAGATTACGGTAGATAAAAATGTACATACGTTGTTGTCTGGAGTAATTTACGACGTGCAGAAGTTGAAGACAGAGCGGTTATCTGCTGAATCACTACACTCTGTACTGTGTTTCCTGATAAGCTGGCAACTAGGCTGTGCAATGCAGTCCTAGAACAGAGAACAGATTTTTAACCTCAGTTAGAGAAAAGTGCCTATGTACGACACTACTTTTCCATCATTCCTTCTTTAATTGTATTCTAATGAGTCAAAGGACCCAAGTACACAGCGCACAATGTTAGAAAAGTCATCATATCCAGCATATTTATAACCATACTATCCTTAAATATCTTGATGTTGTACCGTATTCAATCTGAGCTCACAGTTTGTGTTAAAACTATCAGACAATACAGAGAAAAGGGATATGTCTTGAAGAAATTCCTTACTGAAATTTGTACAAGTTGCTTTTGAAATTTGTCACAGTGGCCATCATAGTAAATGTGATGACATTGGACAGCTCGTATACTGTAATGTTTAATGTGACGCTTGGGGAGGTCATGGGAGGACTACCACCGTCTGTCGCTCGCACTGTCAGACTGTAGGTAGTACCACCAAGCAACAGTGCAGTTGGCTTCTTTCTTAAATTTCCTATCACCAGAGAAAAAGAGAAAGCATGCACAGATTCATAGCAAGAGATACTTATTTCTGTTGAGTTGTTGGGGATAGTTTAATATGCATTATGGACATCACTGGCTAGATGCACTTTACCCTCAATACCTCTGACTACCTCTAATGACCATAGATAGGCAAATAAATCGAATTTGTGTCGCATACAGGAATTTCATGGCGGTATATATTGATGATCTTTGGAGGAAGTACATGTTCTCTCAGCAAGCTTTTGATAGTTACAATATCTCTTATGAAGTTAAGTCACCCCCCCCCCCAAAAAAAAAAAAATAAAGTCTCTAGATTATTCCCTACTGTCTACATTGCTTACTGTACAACCATGTTTACCATGCCAACCCAGCTGTAAGTTTGCCTCCTACTTTCAAATAAATGAGGGTTAGAAAATTTTGAAAGAAAATGTTTTCATTCTATTGATGTATAAAATCACTCTAACACTCACCTGCAGAATCCATATGGAACAGTGTCTTGAACATGATGTCTAGAATTTCATATGTGAGTTGAGCATTAACACCCTCATCAAGATCAGTTGCCTCTGCCTGGAGAATATTTACATTATTGCTTATTGTGCTAACGACATCTGCTGAATAGCTTGTTGCAGAAAAAGTCGGGGCATTGTCGTTTATGTCGGTAACCCTGATAGTAACCTCAACGCTGCTTGTAGTTGTTACTGTTATCCCAGGTACTGTCATCTGCACCTGTTGAAGAGAGAAATTATAGAGAAATCTTTAGTTTCTCTGATTCCCCCATTCTAGGTTTTAGGTCCATTCAAAAAATGTATCCATGCATCATGCCAAACCTGAGGAGTGTAAGGATCTGTATTAACTGGGCTACTGAAACTAGAGGTATGAAAAATATGCTCATCCTAAACTATGTTTAAAATGTCATTGTCTAGACTTTATCCATCCTTTTGATTCACACTTTCCCTATCTGTTTCCCTAAACAGCAATTTAGACTTAGTTGCTGATATTTGTGGTTAAAATTGAATCAGATTGTTTCCCTGTCATGAATAATGACTTTATGAAATAGAAATGGGACTGAACATCCATTACTTACCTGACATTCAATATTATTACCATGGGTCTCGCGGTCTAGAGCTGTATTAACTGAAATAATGCCTGATGAAGAGTCAACCCTAAGATAGGTTTGACAATATCTAGAACTGATAATGGAGAAGCTGGCACCTGCAAGACCCGGTATGTCAATAAGTTGTGTGTTCACAGCAGTGTCTTCGGGGTACTCCCTAAGGTAGCGCATACTGAAGCTACAGTTGTTTCTGATGTGAACCTACAAAAGAGTATAAAGAGGGGAAAATTTTCAGTGAGGAAAAGGTACATCTGGGTTTGTTTCACATGTAAGCTTTTCCTTAAAAAAACTGATTTTACCTCTTCCTACAGTGTCATAATTTAATGATTGGAGATTAGTCTTATATGCCATTTAAGTATATATGCACTCACAGTAACTGTCGTGCAGTCTTCCCTGATGGGTGAACCAGCATCCTTTACACAAAGCTGAAACTGCTGACTCCCAAAGCCACCTTTCAACTCTCCATTTGTTGTGACTTCCCCAGTCACAGCATCCACAGTGAACAATGTGGAGGTTGGGGTTGTACTGGAGGCTGAGGCTGTACTTATGTACCATGAGAGTTTAGCATTGTCCCCTACGTCTGCATCGGTAGCGGTTGGAGTGAAAATTGTCGTACCAGATCCAGTTGGGTCAGGGACACAATGGGTGATCGGTGCCTTTATAACTGGGTTATTGTCATTGATGTCTGTAACTGTGATTGTTACCTAGAAATAGATGTGTGACACATTTGATTTTAAAAAATCAATACATTTTCTTTTTTTAATTTACAACTTTCAACCCAGATAAAGGAACTTTAAACACAACAAATATTTTCATTGAGGTGGTTAGTGATTGTACTTTTTTACATGACACAAGAAACCTATGAATATAAGTCTAACTCACAATGATAGTAGATGATAGTGGAGGTGATCCATTGTCTGTGGCTGTAACTACAAGGGGCCAGCTTGCTCTGGTTTCCCTATCCAATAAAGTCTTTCCGACATCCACTGAAGAACTGGATTTTACCACAATGTGCCCATTTACTGTGACAATTCCAAAAGGTGATACTTCAGTCCCAATCCTTTCTTGAATGCTATATGTTACCTGAAAAAAAAAATCAAATGATATGGAGGACATTAGTATTCAAACCTGGATCGGTCCATGTGGACATAAGGGTCCTAACCATTCCTTTTGTATATCAACTGGACAGGGCTTTAAAAGTTTATGATCATGATCATCATCAGTATTCAAGCTAAAAACTATGTGGAACCTCTCATGGTAGCCAGTAATCAAAAGTCTTGAGGTGTCGAAAGGTATAGCATCTTTCATACATTAATGGCTGTAAAAATCACCATGGATGAATGTAGAAACTGATACAGTACCGTTCCATTCTCCCGAAAATCTGCGTCAGTAGCAGATACGGTAAGGACATGCTCTCCGGGAAATGCATCTTCTGATATTGATGATGTAGTTTGCTGGCCACTGACAAAGACTGGGCTGTTGTCATTAGCATCTTCTACATTTATATATACTGTTGCTATTCCAAATAGTGGTGGGTTTCCATTATCTGTCACATTGAGGACTGCCATATACCTATAGAATCAGAATTAAAATAACTCTTTGAATTACTCTTTGAATTGTCCAAGATGTATGGCAAAAGTGTTCATTTGTAGAGTATTTTCGTAGTTTAGGAAGTCAAGTAGACCCACTATGGCCCTTTTGCAAATAGTTTAAAATGATGGTCTTTCAAGCATCAAGATTACTGTGGAATATGGGCCTGAAGCACCTTGCAGCAATAAGAATGTTATGTAATTTAATATTTTATTATACTGAACAAACAGTCTGTAAACAGTTATCAATTGTATGCTCAGTTTGTTGGACAAATCAAGAAAGTATTACGGTAAATTTCATTCCTATATTTACATATATACTTTCTTTTGACTATTCACAATAATCAAAAGACTATTCACAATAATCAAAAATAGAATTTCAAAATTCTATGAGATGAAAAGATGTGATGATGATGTTGAATAAGGATTGCTCACCAATATAATATATTATGATATAATATGTCAAGTAATATACATACATAATGAAACTTTTAGAGACTGCAACAGTAATTTACTGAAATCTATTGTCAACCATTTATCTACACATTATATATTCTATATATAACAATATAAGAAAAGTATTGCAGATAGAAAAATAGGCAAATGCATTATTGCTGCAATTATATGGGTGTTCTGAATTTGTGTGTGTTACCAGGATAACTATATAGAAGATTCAGTAAGGGATGTGTCCAGAACAGGATGTCATGAAATGGAAATAATCCATTAGTACTTACGCTGGAACTGTTTCCCTGTCAAAAGCCTTAATGATGCCCATTCGGCCTCGGTTGCCATTGAGATCGATAACGCTTATATGGTCATCAGTGTCATTGAAAATGCCAAAGCTCAAGTCTCCATTCATTTGGATATCGTTATCATAACCGGCAAAACTGAGAACATTCGTGCTGGTCAGCCCCTCCGGAAAACTAACATAATATTGACGGTGGTTAAATGATGGGGTGTTGTCATTTGAATCTAGGATGGTAAATGTCACACTTGTCGAACAAGACAAAGGAGGTGTACCTTTATCTGTAGCTCTGATTATCAAAACAGAGGTCCTGTTAGTTTCAAAATCAAGAGCTGGACCTGCAGATGTGCTTATCATTCCAGTTGTGCGGTTTATGACAAAAGAACCATCTCCGTCTCCACCATCAATAGCATACTCAACTTCAGCATTGATCGTTGAATCATCATCATATGCTCGGACTTGTAGAACTGCAACATCACCTGCTATGTTCTCATATACAGAGGCTCTGAACGTCTCATTGAAGTATGGGCAGTTGTCGTTAACATCCGTTATGCTCACATTAATGGCCATTATTGTACTCCTCACACTACCATCACAACAGCTGTCCAATGCCTTTATAGGAATTGAGTACTCCTTCGGGCCCTTGTCATAATCCAATTTCTCAGCCGTAACAAACATTCCCGAGTCATGCTGTACCAGAAAGGCAATATCACCATTGGAAACAGTGTCGAACGTGACCTCACCATGACATCCTTTATCACGGTCAGTAGCAGTCAGATTGAGTATCACTTCACCCACCGGAGTATCTTCAGGGATTGAAACACTTGTCATTGAATTTGTGAACTCTGGATCATATTCATTTACACATACAACAGTCACCACAGCAGTTGTGGTGGCATATCTTGGAGGGTTGCCTCTGTCCATTGCCTGTACAACAAGTCCATATACACTCTGGTTCTCACAGTCGAGTATAGCATTAACTACAATGCTGTTGTCATTGAAGTAGAAGTCAGTGGAACCTTGGCTAGACAGAATACTGAAGGTGTGGTTACTATTCAGCCCTTCATCTGCATCAGAGGTAGATACAGTTAGCACAGTTACCTCTGAAGTAGAATTCTCCATGACTTCCACCGAATAGTTGGCAGAAACAAACCGAGGACAGTTGTCATTTACATCAGTTATAGATATAATCGCATTGGTTTCCACATAAAAATCAGGGTCGCTTGCTCTGATTGTTAAATTGTACTCAGCTGTAGTCTCACGGTCCAAAGCACCATTTACTCTAAGGATGCCTGATGTTTCATCCAAGTGAAATGCATTGTCTATGTTACCACCTGTTATACTCCAACTAGGGACACCATCTGCGGTCAGGGCATCATCAGCATCTGTTGCAGTCATTGTTAGGACAACCAACCCTGCTGAGGCATCTTCTGAAACATCAGCCTTATATCCACTTGCAGGTTCAACAATAACCGGAGTATGTTCATTTACTCCTGTCACATGTACTCCAACATAGGCCGTAGCTGTTAGTGGTGCGATTGGACTCCCATCTGTAGCCTTGACAGTTAAATGATAAGTCTTTGTGTTTTCAAAGTCTAAGCTTGAGGAGAGAGTTATGGCTCCAGTACCTTCATCTATGGTGAATTTGCCTTCATCATTCCCTGCAGTGATATTGTAGGTTAAGTTACTATTCATACCTATGTCAATGTCACTACATTCAACATCCACCACGGATGTTCCAATAGTTGTGTTTTCTGGTAAAGTAGCGACATAAGTACTGGCATTGCACAATGGAGTGTTGTCGTTTTCATCTAATACTGTTATATTCAGTGTTGTTGTAGCGGTTAAAGTGTTGGGAGATGGTGCACTATCAGTGGCTGTTACCTCTAGTGAGAAATAATCAGTCGTCTCTCTATCTAAACTATCCTGAACAGTAACAGAGCCATCAGACTCCATTGAGAATTTCCCCTCAGCATTTCCCCCGGTAATGGCAAAGGATACAGTGTCACCTCTATCCCCATCTGTAGCTGCTATGTTTGCTCCAATAGACTGTCCTAATGTATGACCTTCCGATATAGAAACAGCATAGGATGTGCTGCTAAACACAGGTGCATGTTCATTAACATTTGCAATGCTGACTTGGGCACTGATCTGCTCTGAAAGACCACCTCCATCGCTCACATTGACAGTCAGCTGAAACAGAGTATGCAATTCATAATCGACAGCTGTACTGTTTGCAACAAACAAACCGGTTCCTGAGACCTCAAATGCACCATCATGGTTTCCGCTAACAATTGCAAAAGACAAAGCAGCATTGTTTCCCTCATCAGCATCAGAACAGTTCAGGACAATAGACCCAAGCATTGTGCCATTTGCTGAATTCTCTACTAATACTTGATGTTGTAGAGTTTGAGTACAAACTGGAGAGTTGTCATTGGTATCATTCACTGTAACTGTCAGAGTGGCATTCACTGAATTTGTCCCTATTTCCTCAGCAGCATTAACTGTTAGCATGTAACTAGCAGTTGTCTCTCGGTCGAGCGAGTCTTGCACTGCTATAACACCAGTATCCGAATCAATGACAAAACGGCCTTCACTATTCCCTGCTACGATGCTATGTATCAACTTCCCATGTCCATCTTGTTCAGAATCGCTGTCGGTAGCACTCACAGTAGCAATTTGAGTACCTATACTGACATCCTCGCTAACTGACACAGCAAAAGTACTACTGCTGAACACCGGTCCTGCCTCGTTCACCGGGATGACTGCCACTTTGAAAGGCACCTGGGTGCTGAAGGTGCCATCAGTGATGTTCACATAGCCTTCATAAGAGGTGACTCTTTCAAAGTCAAGAGCTCCTAAAATAGCCAAATATACAAGAAGCCACTATGGTAATTAAGATATACTACTCAATGAGATAAGAAGATTCGGCAATGATATTTTAACAAACAAAAGGGCCATGAGTTAGATCTTAGTCCCTCTGTAGCTGACCAATCAATAAAAGCAATTACTAAAAATATGCAATGCCCCATGCACCTAGACGTTTCCTTTTATTTTTGAGTATTTGAAGCTGCAGCTGATGGTCGGTGCTATACATAAAACCAACAACCTTATTTCTCTGCTGGTCACTTGAAGAAGAAACCCATGGGAATAACTCACCTGAATGAAAAATCAGTGTGGCCCTGACAGGGTACCTTGGAAAACTATCCAGTCCTAGATAGAAGAACTTACATAAACCAAAGACAAGATTGTCTGAGAGATGTACCAACAGAAAGCTGCCTAAAAACAATAAACCAATACATAAGGGGGATTAAGTCCTACCTGCTGTTGATAAAACACTTCCAACAATTGTGATATTTCCGTCATCGGGCGACACAACCGCACTGTATGACAGTGTGTTATGCGCTGCTGATATATCCTCATCTGTGCAGTTTATTGTTGTGAGGCTTGTAGCAGCTGAAAGATATAGACAAGCAAAGCTCTCATGATTGTTATATTATACCTTAATACCAATGTATAAGGGAACCCTACATGTAAGGCACAACCTGGGCTCATGCCATGCCTATAAGGTGCACCTGTGGCTTAGTTTAGAGTAGTTCAATACTGCTCTATATTATAAAGACTTACCTATATTTTTTTAAGTGAAATCTTAACCTAGGTGTCAGCCTAGGTAAAACCCTTCTGAAATGTAAGAAGTATTAGCCCCAAAAAAAATAAAGGTGTGTTTCCAGTAAAGGTAGGGGCAGTAGGTCAGATTTTTTATTTTTTTATTCATTTTTTTTTTACATTTATATAGGAAATGTAAGGGCACATATCAATGGATGTATCAAATTCTTTGATTTCACTGTAAAATAATGGCGGGAAAATGACATCTGTGAGAGAGGGGAAGAACACGAAAAGGATACAGGAAATATCATCAAAAAGTAATGAATTTTTTTAAAAAAAAATATGAAAAAAAAATATTGTGGCCCTGTTGTGCTATGGTCGGTCGGGTTACTGGAAACAAACCTTTTTTTTTTATTTGGCCTTATGGAAATACTTTTTTTTATCAAGCAATCTTCCTTTCTTCAATGCATGGTAAGACGTCAGAAGTATATACAGAAATGTATCTTTTTACAACTTTCTCCTTTCTCTACTACATGTTTATGGTAAGTAGTATATGGGGAGGGTGATAAGTGCAAGGCAATGATACCTCCCCTATTTGAGATAAAAGTACCGTAATCTCCCGCGTATAAGACGCGTCCTCTACGCCAAACAAAATGCTGGGGAGTCTTATAGGATGTATTGAAATTGGGGGTGCGTCTTATACGAGGGGTAATTTTACTATAGAAATGTATTGAATTTACAAATATCAGCATTAAAATGTGCGTCTTATACGCAAAAATGCATGTGCTGAGTTTGGGGTGCGTCCTATACGTGCAACGCGTCTTCTACGCGGGAGATTATGGTAGTATATGGATGTGTATCCTTTTACCAGGCTTACATCAACTACTCAATCTAAATGGCACAAAATGGTAAAAAAAAACACTGTGATAGTTTACATACCTGCAGCCTCGGGTGTTGACAGCAGTACATAGCCCTCCATGCAGGATGGCCCATTGTCGTTGACATCTGTGACTGTAACATCAATGGTGGAGATGCCTGTACGAGGGGAACTGACATCCCCGTCAACAGCAAAAACAGTTGCTCTAATTGGTAAGTTGCTGTGTTCCATCTCAAAGTCTATGGGGCATCTCAGAGTAACCTGGCCAGAAGCGGAGTCGATCACAAAGTAATGAGAGGTATTGCTACCTGAAAGAGAAATAATTAACAACACTTTCTCAGTCACTGTTGAGTTTTGTGATTATCGATTCTTCTCAATATATTTCATCCACATTAATTAGTATAACTATGAATAAAATCAAAACTTTATGGTCTTATTGTAACTTTAGTTGAATTTGTCTCAAACTGTGACAATTCTCTTTTTTTAAACAAAAATCTATATCTTCAGTGTAATTGTTTGATATGTAAGTTCCTACATAAATCCAACTACAGGGTAAATTGTCTAGGAGATCTCTCAAAGCATAACTCATTTCAATACTTGCTTTCTAATGAGTATGTCACATCGCCTTGAATGCCGTAGTCTGTGTCGTTGACGCTGACAAGGGCTACAGCAGTTCCTGCAGCACTGTCTTCACTCTTAGTCATATAATGCAAAAGTTCATATTGAAATTATTCATATATATTTGCGAGTGACCTAAACTCTACAAATTGAAAATGAATGAAAAAGGTATGTACCATTATGCTTTGAGACGCTGTTTAAGAGTTACACATAATGAACCTCAAAATGCCAAGTATCCTAGTAGCTATATACAAGTCTCAAGTCCAAGATACAAAATAAAGGTTCACATGCACCTTACGCATTTCCTCTCAACTCAGTGTGTGCCTTATATGCGTGGTACTATGTTGTGATTGTCCATAGATTATGCCATCCTGGACCAGATTGCCAAAGTCAGCATGAACCCTATAGGCAGGGTATATTTACATCAGACTCAGTTATCTGGGTAAAATCAAGTCCAATATCTGTGCCTTATAGGTTTCTATCAAAGTCAGAGTGTGCCTTATACATGATACATTACTTGGTAGATGTCCTTACCAGAGTTGCTGTCAGTGACACAGAGTCAGGGTCATGTTGGTTTATAGGCGTCACAGCTACCACTACTGATGCTGTTCCATAGAGCGGTCCAGGGGTTGTTCCACCATCTGACACCTGGGTGATGGGGCACACATAATCAAAGAGGTAGTGATAAAATCTTTTCTATCTGATGTGGTAAGACAATAGTAGATTTAATAATCTAATTCAACTTAATCAGAAATTACATGAAATTAAATTAGACCCAGGACTAAGGGCCACATGTATGAAGATACACTGGTCAATTCTTAGTTCTGCACCCCTGGTCAGATGATCATTTAATGCTAAATTCACTAGAATTTGAAGCTATTGATTTTGAATGAAATTGAATTTACATTACCGTAAACTCCCGTGTAGAAGACGCACTGCGCGTATAGGATGCACCCGAAACTCAGCAGAGGCATTTTCACGTATAAGACGCACCTCTTAGGGCTCAATTTTGTAAATCCAGTACATTTCTATAGTAAAATTACCCCTCGTATAAGACGCACCCTAAACTTCAGTAGATCATATAAGACGCACCAGGCATTTGTTTGGCGTAGAGGATGCGTCTTATACGCGGGAGTTTACGGTAAGTGCATATTTGGGGCTCTAGCCCTGCAGCACATTACTCCCTACCTGTACTTGGAGACTGTACTTAGTGGGGTCCTCCACTCCATCATCCAGATCTATAGTCTGTGCTACCTTCACCTCCCCAGTGCTGTTGTCGATGAGGAATTTTCCCTGCGCATCACCACTGAGGATGACATAGGAGAAGGTGGGTGTGCTAGCATCACCATCTGACACACTGCTCAGTGCACCAACAACCTGATAGAGAGGCAAACATGGAACTGTATGATAAAAGACCATGTCTCCAAGAGATGATGAATACTTGCTACTTTTTAATTTTACTAAAATGTTTAGACAGTCATCAGATACAGTGATAGTAATCATAATGATAATGGTGACAAAATCAAGTGTCCTATGTAGTCAAAAAAAAGTTTAGGGGGTACACCTTATATGCAAGGTATTGAAGGTGTAGACAGTACTCCTTATGCCAGGTGCATCTTGTAAGGTGTGGTAGGTGTGCCTTATATGTTAGGTGTCACAACAGTTGAAAATAGTTCTTCTAAAGAGTGGGAAAGTATGTTGAATATGGTAATGTGCTAAACTCTTATTACATACTGAAATCTTAGAGACAAGAGAAATCTTGGAGAAAGAGTCTTACTGTGCCAACTGTAGCATTCTCATCTACTGAGAAGACATGTACTCCTGATGCAAAAGTAGGGTTGTGTTCATTAACGTCTGTAACTGCAATGGTGACATTGGTCTCGATGGACTTCTGGGGGTTTCCGGAGTCGGTCGCCCTACATGTGACTGTATATGCGGTAACATTATTAACCCCATCTGCCTCATAAGGCGTGAGGCCTGTCTTGATTACCCCAGTCGCAGAGTCAACTACAAATGCTGAGGTGACTGAGTTCATTTGATCTGTAATATGAATTGGATGTCACATGAAGATGAAAATTTCAAGGATGAATCATATAACTGAAATCTAATTTCTAGCTAAAATACTTTGGACCTTTCAACAGAGGAGCCCCACTTGGCAAAAAAAAAAAAAAAGAGTCTAAAAGAAACGTCAAAACATGTACTCAAAAAAGTTTTTATTTGGTTGAAAATTAGTTGAAAAAACGTTGTTTTTTTTTTGCCAAGTGGGGCCAGTGATTGAAGTTCAAATCAATCACTTTTACACAAAAGTACCAGGCACCCTGTAATTCATAAAACTATCAAGAGCTATAAAAGTATTGGATTGATTCAAATGTTGACTAGAAGTAAATAGAAGCTATTTAACGTCAAAAAACGTTTTTAACGTTTTAAAATGGTTTGCCAAGCTAAGGAGCCATAGGGAAACGTTCTGAAACGTTGTTTTCTTTTTTTGACTGGGGAACTCATTTTATAATGTAACTATTTCATACCATCAATAATGCCAGTGATGGCATAGGTCATGTCTCCTGAACCTGTAGCATTTAGTGTGTACAAGGCTGTTCCTAGAGATATGGTCTCTGCTACAGACAGACTCTGTGACGAAGGGTCTTCATTCCAAGTGACAGTTGCTTCATTCACATCAGTTACCTGATATATGTATCACATGTTTAGTATTGCAGATTAGCATTCCTTCTGTTGACAATTATTGGTAGTTGGTAGTCTTAAACCTTTGGGCAGGGTAGTGGGTGGACAGAATGTAACAAGGTAAGAATACAACCAACTTCTTGGTTTATACCGTAAATCCCCGGTCATAAGCCGGCCCCGGTCATAAGCCGGGGGGTGAGTTCAGGGAAATCCTATAAGCCGGTTTTGGTGTCAAATTTTTCCCATTTTCTCTTTATTCTATAGTAAAAAAAACGGTCATAAGCCGGGGGGGACTTTGGGAAAAATTTAGAAGCCGGTTTGGGCCCAAAATAGAAAAAAATAATCCGGCTTATGACCGGGGATTTACGGTAGGTAGTTTGAATTGTGAGAGATGAGTAACTTTATAAAGGCACCTTCATTGATATCTGAGAATATCTATAAACTTACTTTAACACTGATGCTCGCATTGGCAGTTTTTCGAGTAGCTCCACCTATGTTATCAGTCGCAGTGACGGTGAGATCGTATGATGACTTTGTTTCATAGTCCAAGGGATTGCTGCTTAATGTAACTTCACCACTTGATGCATCTATAATGAACTTGTTAGCAGTATCATCACCATCAGTGATTGCATATTCCACAGTGGATCCAGAAGCATCAACATCAGTACAAGACACATTGACAATGGAAGTACCTGTAAAAAGAAAAGTTATAGTCTTCTGTGAATATAATTATATACCAGAGAATTAATCCAAATTCATTATGTCTGGATGCAGGTGATTCATGTGATGTGGCTTCTAGGTAAGAATTTACATAGGCTTTGTCTTCAGAACCAGAGTGCAACCAATCAACAACAAAAAACATTATCTAATGTAAAAAAAAACAAACAAAAAAACAACAAAACGTTTTGCCATGGTAGAGAGCTATATAAGGAAACTTTCTGAAACATTTTGTGGACTGGGCAGTTGATAGGATCGAGTGAAGCATATATAGCAGTTTTTAACACATATCTCATGTTTACGGTGTACCTCACATATAAGGCGTACTCTGGATTGAAAAGAAAGCTACAAGGCACACATAATGGTAAAGGTGAACGATGAGCAGTTTGAGCTGACCGTTTTTCACTCGCGTGTCCTGCCCGTTCCGCACGAGGCCTACCGGCCTCGTGCGGAGCGGGCAGGACATGCGAGTGAAGAAACAGGAAGCTCAAACTGATCAGAGTTCATCTTTACATTTATGTCAAGGTGTTTGAGTGACTAATTAATCGATATTTGATCAATATAATCCATAATTATCTCCTATTTACCCATCTTCATCGCGAAATCCTGACCTCCGCCATTTTGAATGTTTACGTTTCAAAAATGCTGCGCATGCGCGGTGGACCTATGACGTCATCGTGCGGATTTCCCGCGGGTTATTTAACGCAGGGGTGCAATACGGGGGTTCAGTGCTTTCTCAATGGAACTACGATATTCACCTTGACATAAAGGACATGTCTTTCAGCGTTAAGTACTAATTGAATGTATTTTGCCCTGACTATATCCACATCACCCCTTCCCCTGGGAGGATTTACTAGGTGCAGTGAATCCCATATCTAAAACATGTGAAAATAAGGTAATTAAACAGTGCTGTTTTTTATCTGAATTTTTCTCTACCAGACCATTTCCAAACATTAGAAAACTGTTTTTGGCAAATGGCACTATGGTATACAGCATTCTGTAAGTACTCACCTTGGGCTGAGTTCTCATCTATGACGGCAAACAGCTGATCTGGATTACACACAGGAGTATTGTCATTAACATCAGTCACAAACACCATGACAGATCCAGTTACAGAATTTCCCAGTTCATTCTCAGCTTTTATTGTCACTAGGTAACTTGTCGAGTTTTCAGACGTGTCACGGTCCAGCAATGCATTGATTCGGAGAGTCCCTGAAGAGCCTCCCATGTTGAATCCCGATGCGGCATTGCCTCCTTGTGAAACAAAAGCATACAAAAGCTAGTAAATTCGAAAATAAAATTCTTTGAAAAAATGCTTAAATCTGTTACAAATGCTGTGGTCTTTACATATTGAAATCATTTTTGAGACCAAATCATCAGAAATCTCTTATGAGTAAGATTTAGTCAATAAATGAGTCACTCTAATAGAGCCCAGGCCATCTCTTGGAGAATAGAAAATATCTTTGTGCCTATTCTGGAAGAAATTATCTCCACACATTGATAAATAAAAACATACAATCTGGGGCTTCAACTTTTCAAACTCAACAAAATGAATAATTCTTAAAATTCTTACTACCATAATCCCTGTGTATAAGGCCCATCCTGCATAAATGGTGCACCCTCAGATGGAATAAAAGCTATAAGGCGCATCTTAAAGGTTTAGGCGCATTTTAAAGGTTTAGTTCAGTCCTGTAGCAAAATTACCCTGCATACAATACATCCCGTACCCTGAGTTTGGTGCAGGAAGCCTCAGATTCGTGTATAAGATGAGCCTTATACGCGCCAGATTACAACAGATCTATTTAGGTAGACTTTTGCGACATATGATATTTACAATGATAAGTACAATTATTTTACCTGCATCAATGATGGATACAACAGAGTATGCCACAGAGCCAACTGCCTCAGTTGCTTGCACGGTGGTAATGGGGGTTCCAATGGCGACATCTTCCAAGATAGTATAGTTCCCCTGGTCTTCTCCGGCACCATTAGAGGACCAACTTGGAGCCACATCAGCCACATTCTTTACCTGCAAAATAAACAGACAATGAGGGAAAGTTTGGTCATTTGTATATATTCTCAACAATCAAGTGAAGTTTATAGCAGTGGTCAGAGTGCAGGTTGTTGCTTATAGATGCACCTTATAGAAGCAGAATTATTTTTCTCTATAATTTTCCCAATATACCATTGACCTTGTAGAGTGCTACAACGGGATAGGGGAGGCTCTTATATGGCCCTAGCTCTTTGAATTTTAAAAATCTGTTCATTAGAATAAAAGTTATGACATTTTTTTATTTTTACCCTCACATCTAAAAAGTCTGGGTGCGCCTTAACTGTCAGGTGCGCCTTATACGCAGGGTATTACGGTAAGGGTGAATCATGCCATGCATGATAAAACACTTCGGATATCACTGCTGGCATTGACTGCAAAAAAAGAAAAGAAAAGAAAGCAAAGCAAAACGAGAAAAATAACTTGTACCTTAACATTAACAGTGGCGGTTGATGTTCTATTAGGAGTGCCATCATCTGTCCCACTTACTACCAGCATATAGGAAGGTGTAGTCTCGTAGTCCAACGCATTGAGTGTCACAATTTCCCCACTCGTAGAATTGAGGGAGAATTTTGGAGATGCATCATCTCCAGATATAATTTCGAAAGTAACTGAGTTTCCAGTTACATCAGCATCTGTAGCTGACAGTGTTACTACTGCTGTGTCTGTAAATAAAATAAGTTTTGCAGGAATCGGAAGTTGTTCATAATCACCTCTTCTTTTAACACTAAACTTGTCAAAAGAAGGCAATGGTAATTTCAGAACATCAAAGGCATTAAAAAGTGATGAATGCACTTAATATTGGTGTTTGGCTTATCTTGAAAAAAAGGATTAATCCTATGAACTTAGGTGTAAAATAATCCTCGGCCCCAGTAATCAACATCTTTAGCTCCACTCCCAATGAAAATTGGCTTCAAATGCTCTTTGTTGAATATCCGTGGTTACATTGTCAAAAATACAAATTTGAGTATACTACTAACCTGATGGTAAATTTTCAGCAACTTCAACAACATTCACTTCAGGATTAAACACTGGGTTGTTATCATTCACATCTGTTACAGAGACAGTAAGTGTAGCAGAAGTTGCGAAGCTCCCTGCCACCTCGGCCTTCGCAGTCAACACATAGTAACCGGCATTTGCCGTTTCACGGTCAATGGGGCATTTAGTCTTGATAATACCTGTTGTCTCCCCAATAATGAAAAGTCCAGACTGTGTTGTATTACCTGAAAAAAATAAAGGCAGTGGGGATACTCTTCAAACACCCATGAGTAAGGGTAAGAGTAATTTCTGTGAATAGTAAATTTACATATAGCTTTTGAATTTTTGAAGCCCATATGAGATATACATTGTTTTCTTCTTATAATATCTTAAGACTTCAAGCAGGGATGCCACTCACTGATCACCAAAAATTTGGAAACCCTCCTAATTTTCTCAATTACCAATAAGAATACCTATAGAAATGTAAGCCCAAAATTCGGAATTCCTGAAAAGTTAGGACAGGTGGCATCTGTGCACTTGTAGTTCACAGTGCACAGATGGTCTTAAGTATCAAAATTCCCCTCATGAGGATATCATGACTTGAGAGAATTGTTTCAGCCTTTACAGGAAAATAAAATAAAAGGGAAAAACTCTCAGGACCACTATCAGCTTTGTAAGACAGAACAATACAAAATTATGAAAGAGTGCCCATTACAGCACTGTCCATAATTCACATAGAACAAATTATGTTCTCAAATCCAATTATATATTAGAATGAGCCATGTTTCCTACCTGCATCTACCACATTTACAAGAGAGAAGGCTATGGGTTCTGTGCCATTGGCTGTGAGTGTGTGTAGGGTTGTACCAACAGCTACATCCTCTGCTATTGTCACAGTACCCTGGTCTGATCCACTACCAGACGTTAAGACAGGAGGTGTATCACCCAGATCAACCACCTTAAAGAGTATCAGTATTTTACATTATAAAATTACAACATACAATAAAAGAGAGAGAAAAAAGAACACACAAAAAAAAACAAAGACTAACAAAATGCAATTTGTTTGACATGATATAACCATCCCATAATACTGTTACCCTAATTAGCTACCCCACGCTGCCCTAAAGTTCTCATACTAGGTACTAGAGTCCCATCAACTTATTTTTGACTTGGTAAAATGAAATAAACCCTGAAAGAGCTTTGACCCATATGCATGCAGAATGAGTTTTCAATAGAAGTCTAAGTAAGGTGTAGAAACTGACAAAAAAGAAGTTATGGTCAAAATATTCAAGAGAAGATAAAATATCCAGACAGGATTTGATACAGTGCCGTGACTTTATCATAGTTGTAATGAGCACAATTACCAGAACCGTGACTGGAGCAGTGGCTGACTTTGCTGGATTCCCTGAATCTGTGGCTGTGATTACTAAGGAATACATGGTTGTTGTTTCATGATCTAAAGCAACACTTGAGGTTTCAATGACGCCAGCGGATGTGATGGTGAACTTGGCTGATGCACCAGCATCATCCCCAGAAGTAATGACATAGCTCAAAGTAGCGCCAGTGGTATCTGCATCGCTGCATGTTAGTGCAACAACTGAAGTACCTGAAATTTGAAGAGTTGCATTGAGGTTTTCCTCTTGAGCATTAGGAATTCACCTAATATCATGGAGCCACACTCCATACTTTCCCGAACCAATAAGCCTTCTTTTCAAGAGAGGAAAAAGAGACAACAGGCCCCATGTCCAAACACAATGTAGCAAACATCTACTGCCTGCTGACGTCAATGCTCTCCCAAGTTTCTCTTCCATTTGTATAGATTTCGTAATTGCCCTGCAAAGATGAGGGCTGTACAAGGGCTGTACAATGTCACTGGACAACAAAACAACACATGGTATGATATGCTAATCAATTCTTTCCACAATTTACCAATTATATAGATTTGCCTAAACAAAAGTAATAATCATCAGCAGCACCTTTTGAAATCCACTACAAGAGCAAAGTCATCCTTACCTGCTACAGTATTCTCAGCAATTCTTGCAACATACTCTTGTGGACTGAAGATGGGGTAGTTATCATTGACTTCAGTGATGCTAACAGTCACAGTGCCATCCACTGAGTAAGATCCTGTTGCTAAGGCCCTCACATTTATAAAGTACTGCTCTCTATCATTCACATCTCGGTCCAATAATGCAGTGGTCTTTATCAATCCTGTCTTGCTTCCAATTGAAAATGGTGGTGATGCCACATTGTTCATTCCTAAAGATGATGAAGAAACAATTCATGATAATTCAAGCAATGCAAATTTTGAATCTCTGGTTGTCATGTCTCTGAAGGGGTTCAAAGGTGTTTCTTTTCATGATTATATTCAATGTATTTTGATATTCTTGGAACTGTAACTTTTAATTGCATCCAAAATCACATTTAACTAAACGATCCTCTGTGATGTGTCTATAAGGCCACAATAGAATGTTTTGTCCAACAGCAACAACCATACATTGTTTGCATTCTGTATCAGACATGATATGTTACGCTACAACAAATACTATGTGGATAATTGTGAGCTGCATTGTTAAACTGATTTTCTTACCCGCATCATTTACACTTGTGATGGAGAAGACTATCGGCCCTGTTCCACTAGCTATGATGGTGTGCACGGATGTACTCACTCCCACACTTTCAAGAATCGCTACAGAAGCTGTACCAGTGCCACCTGTAAACGTGGGGTTCGTGTCAACCTCATCAGTTATCTGAATACAAAAATACAGATTAAACCAAGTATATGCAAATATAACAATCATACATTTTTTCAAAAGAACACTCTATCAACATGGTCTAGATTTGCAGAAGCTGTTTTTCGAACTGATGGCTTAGGCCACTGAAAACGAAATTTGAGCTTTGTGTATACTTTTCTTGACGTTACTTAACATTTTTTCGTTGAGTGGGGAGGTATGAACTATTTTGTCAAGAGAAGAATTTTTCTCAGTGGATACAGGATATTTACACTTCTTTTACAGGAAATCCGGAAAAATAGCTATAATACAGCCCTTTTAATATGGTGCGGATGGATCTGTACAGCGAATAATCTTTTTTAAGTGGCTTTAGTCACTAGATCCTCTATCTTTATCCTTATAGTACTTATAGTCCTTGTTTTGATAATCAATTCCAACAAATAAGCACACAGTATCCTTAACAAAAATTAAAACAATTTTTAAAGAACCAAAATTATGGCTGTGTCCAGAAAATGGATGTGATTCTTGATCATGTATAATTTTTGTATGAAGCCAAGGCTGTACCATGTACTCACAAGTGCTTAGACAACAAATTAGAAATGTCAAGCTACTATTGACCCAGTCAACAAAAAACGTTTCAGAACGTTTCCCTATGGCTCCTTATCATGACAAAAAGCTTTAAAACCTTAAAAATGTGTTTTTTTACATTAAATAATGTGTTTTTTTTTGTGAATGGGGAACATTCTAAGGACATAGCAGTAAAATACTGAACAGGAGTGAAGAAGGCTGTTTCGACTCTTCACTGTACTTTGATATTGGCATGCCTTACCTGAACTGTGACCTGAGCAGTGGCTGCCTTTGCTGGATTCCCTGAATCAGTGGCTGTGATTACTAAGGAATACATGGCTGTTATTTCATGATCTAAAGCAACACTTGATGTTTCAATGACGCCAGCGGATGTGATGGTGAACTTGGCTGATGCACCAGCATCATCCCCAGAAGTAATGACATAGCTCAAAGTAGCGCCAGTGGTATCTGCATCGCTGCATGTTAGTGCAACAACTGAAGTACCTGAAATTTGAAGAGTTGCATTGAGGTTTTCCTCTTGAGCATTAGGAATTCACCTAATATCATGATGCCACACTCCATACTTTCCCGAACCAATAACCCTTCTTTTCAAGAGAGGAAAAAGAGACAACAGGCCCCATGTCCAAACACAATGTAGCAAACATCTACTGCCTGCTGACGTCAATGCCCTCCCAAGTTTCTCTTGCATTTGTATAGATTTCGTAATTGCCCTGCAAAGATGAGGGCTGTACAAGGGAAGGAACAGCACACTATCAATGTCACTGGACAACAAAACAACACATGGTATGATATGCTAATCAATTCTTTCCACAATTTACCAATTATATAGATTTGCCTAAACAAAACTAATAATCATCAGCAGCACCTTTTGAAATCCACTACAAGAGCAAAGTCATCCTTACCTGCTACAGTATTCTCAGCAATTCTTGCAACATACTCTTGTGGACTGAAGATGGGGTAGTTATCATTAACTTCAGTGATGTTAACAGTCACAGTGCCATCCACTGAGTAAGATCCTGTTGCTAAGGCCCTCACATTTATAAAGTACTGCTCTCTGTCATTCACATCTCGGTCCAATAATGCAGTGGTCTTTATCAATCCTGTCTTGCTTCCAATTGAAAATGGTGGTGATGCCACATTGTTCATTCCTAAAGATGATGAAGAAACAATTCATGATAATTCAAGCAATGCAAATTTTGAATCTCTGGTTGTCATGTCTCTGAAGGGGTTCAAAGGTGTTTCTTTTCATGATTATATTCAATGTATTTTGATATTCTTGGAACTGTAACTTTTAATTGCATCCAAAATCACATTTAACTAAACGATCCTCTGTGATGTGTCTATAAGGCCACAATAGAATGTTTTGTCCAACAGCAACAACCATACATTGTTTGCATTCTGTATCAGACATGATATGTTACGCTACAACAAATACTATGTGGATAATTGTGAGCTGCATTGTTAAACTGATTTTCTTACCCGCATCATTTACACTTGTGATGGAGAAGACTATCGGCCCTGTTCCACTAGCTATGACGGTGTGCACGGATGTACTCACTCCCACACTTTCAAGAATCGCTACAGAAGCTGTACCAGTGCCACCTGTAAACGTGGGGTTCGTGTCAACCTCATCAGTTATCTGAATACAAAAATACAGATTAAACCAAGTATATGCAAATATAACAATCATACATTTTTTCAAAAGAACACTTTATCAACATGGTCTAGATTTGCAGAAGCTGTTTTTCGAACTGATGGCTTAGGCCACTGAAAACGAAATTTGAGCTTTGTGTATACTTTTCTTGACGTTACTTAACATTTTTTCGTTGAGTGGGGAGGTATGAACTATTTTGTCAAGAGAAGAATTTTTCTCAGTGGATACAGGATATTTACACTTCTTTTACAGGAAATCCGGAAAAATAGCTATAATACAGCCCTTTTAATATGGTGCGGATGGATCTGTACAGCTGATAATCTTTTTTAAGTGGCTTTAGTCACTAGATCCTCTATCTTTATCCTTATAGTACTTATAGTCCTTGTTTTGATAATCAATTCCAACAAATAAGCACACAGTATCCTTAACAAAAATTAAAACAATTTTTAAAGAACCAAAATTATGGCTGTGTCCAGAAAATGGATGTGATTCTTGATCATGTATAATTTTTGTATGAAGCCAAGGCTGTACCATGTACTCACAAGTGCTTAGACAACAAATTAGAAATGTCAAGCTACTATTGACCCAGTCAACAAAAAACGTTTCAGAACGTTTCCCTATGGCTCCTTATCATGACAAAAAGCTTTAAAACCTTAAAAATGTGTTTTTTTACATTAAATAATGTGGTTTTTTTTTGTGAATGGGGAACATTCTAAGGACATAGCAGTAAAATACTGAACAGGAGTGAAGAAGGCTGTTTCGACTCTTCACTGTACTTTGATATTGGCATGCCTTACCTGAACTGTGACCTGAGCAGTGGCTGCCTTTGCTGGATTCCCTGAATCAGTGGCTGTGATTACTAAGGAATACATGGTTGTTATTTCATGATCTAAAGCAACACTTGATGTTTCAATGACGCCAGCGGATGTGATGGTGAACTTGGCTGATGCACCAGCATCATCCCCAGAAGTAATGACATAGCTCAAAGTAGCGCCAGTGGTATCTGCATCACTGCATGTTAGTGCAACAACTGAAGTACCTGAAATTTGAAGAGTTGCATTGAGGTTTTCCTCTTGAGCATTAGGAATTCACCTAATATCATGATGCCACACTCCATACTTTCCCGAACCAATAACCCTTCTTTTCAAGAGAGGAAAAAGAGACAACAGGCCCCATGTCCAAACACAATGTAGCAAACATCTACTGCCTGCTGACGTCAATGCCCTCCCAAGTTTCTCTTGCATTTGTATAGATTTCGTAATTGCCCTGCAAAGATGAGGGCTGTACAAGGGAAGGAACAGCACACTATCAATGTCACTGGACAACAAAACAACACATGGTATGATATGCTAATCAATTCTTTCCACAATTTACCAATTATATAGATTTGCCTAAACAAAACTAATAATCATCAGCAGCACCTTTTGAAATCCACTACAAGAGCAAAGTCATCCTTACCTGCTACAGTATTCTCAGCAATTCTTGCAACATACTCTTGTGGACTGAAGATGGGGTAGTTATCATTAACTTCAGTGATGTTAACAGTCACAGTGCCATCCACTGAGTAAGATCCTGTTGCTAAGGCCCTCACATTTATAAAGTACTGCTCTCTGTCATTCACATCTCGGTCCAATAATGCAGTGGTCTTTATCAATCCTGTCTTGCTTCCAATTGAAAATGGTGGTGATGCCACATTGTTCATTCCTAAAGATGATGAAGAAACAATTCATGATAATTCAAGCAATGCAAATTTTGAATCTCTGGTTGCCGTGTCTCTGATGGGGTTAAAAGGTGTTTCTTTTCATGATTATATTCAATGTATTTTGATATTCTTGGAACTGTAACTTTCAATTGCATCCAAAATCACATTTAACTAAACGATCCTCTGCGATGTGTCTATAAGGCCACAATAGAATGTTTTGTCCAACAGCAACAACCATACATTGTTTGCATTCTGTATCAGACATGATATGTTACGCTACAACAAATACTATGTGGATAATTGTGAGCTGCATTGTTAAACTGATTTTCTTACCCGCATCATTTACACTTGTGATGGAGAAGACTATCGGCCCTGTTCCACTAGCTATGACGGTGTGCACGGATGTACTCACTCCCACACTTTCAAGAATCGCTACAGAAGCTGTACCAGTGCCACCTGTAAACGTGGGGTTCGTGTCAACCTCATCAGTTATCTGAATACAAAAATACAGATTAAACCAAGTATATGCAAATATAACAATCATACATTTTTTCAAAAGAACACTTTATCAACATGGTCTAGATTTGCAGAAGCTGTTTTTCGAACTGATGGCTTAGGCCACTGAAAACGAAATTTGAGCTTTGTGTATACTTTTCTTGACGTTACTTAACATTTTTTCGTTGAGTGGGGAGGTATGAACTATTTTGTCAAGAGAAGAATTTTTCTCAGTGGATACAGGATATTTACACTTCTTTTACAGGAAATCCGGAAAAATAGCTATAATACAGCCCTTTTAATATGGTGCGGATGGATCTGTACAGCTGATAATCTTTTTTAAGTGGCTTTAGTCACTAGATCCTCTATCTTTATCCTTATAGTACTTATAGTCCTTGTTTTGATAATCAATTCCAACAAATAAGCACACAGTATCCTTAACAAAAATTAAAACAATTTTTAAAGAACCAAAATTATGGCTGTGTCCAGAAAATGGATGTGATTCTTGATCATGTATAATTTTTGTATGAAGCCAAGGCTGTACCATGTACTCACAAGTGCTTAGACAACAAATTAGAAATGTCAAGCTACTATTGACCCAGTCAACAAAAAACGTTTCAGAACGTTTCCCTATGGCTCCTTATCATGACAAAAAGCTTTAAAACCTTAAAAATGTGTTTTTTTACATTAAATAATGTGTTTTTTTTTGTGAATGGGGAACATTCTAAGGACATAGCAGTAAAATACTGAACAGGAGTGAAGAAGGCTGTTTCGACTCTTCACTGTACTTTGATATTGGCATGCCTTACCTGAACTGTGACCTGAGCTGTGGCTGCCTTTGCTGGATTCCCTGAATCAGTGGCTGTGATTACTAAGGAATACATGGTTGTTGTTTCATGATCTAAAGCAACACTTGATGTTTCAATGACGCCAGCGGATGTGATGGTGAACTTGGCTGATGCACCAGCATCATCCCCAGAAGTAATGACATAGCTCAAAGTAGCGCCAGTGGTATCTGCATCGCTGCATGTTAGTGCAACCACTGAAGTACCTGAAATTTGAAGAGTTGCATTGAGGTTTTCCTCTTGAGCATTAGGAATTCACCTAATATCATGGTGCCACACTCCATACTTTCCCGAACCAATAAGCCTTCTTTTCAAGAGAGGAAAAAGAGACAACAGGCCCTATGTCCAAACACAATGTAGCAAACATCTACTGCCTGCTGACGTCAATGCTCTCCCAAGTTTCTCTTCCATTTGTATAGATTTCGTAATTGCCCTGCAAAGATGAGGGCTGTACAAGGGAATGAACAGCACACTATCAATGTCACTGGACAACGAAACAACACATGCTATGATATGCTAATCAATTCTTTCCACAATTCACCAATTATAAAGATTTGCCTAAACAAAAGTAATAATCATCAGCAGCACCTTTTGAAATCCACTACAAGAGCAAAGTCATCCTTACCTGCTACAGTATTCTCAGCAATTCTTGCAACATACTCTTGTGGACTGAAGATGGGGTAGTTATCATTAACTTCAGTGATGTTAACAGTCACAGTGCCATCCACTGAGTAAGATCCTGTTGCTAAGGCCCTCACATTTATAAAGTACTGCTCTCTGTCATTCACATCTCGGTCCAATAATGCAGTGGTCTTTATCAATCCTGTCTTGCTTCCAATTGAAAATGGTGGTGATGCCACATTGTTCATTCCTAAAGATGATGAAGAAACAATTCATGATAATTCAAGCAATGCAAATTTTGAATCTCTGGTTGCCGTGTCTCTGATGGGGTTTAAAGGTGTTTCTTTTCATGATTATATTCAATGTATTTTGATATTCTTGGAACTGTAACTTTCAATTGCATCCAAAATCACATTTAACTAAACGATCCTCTGCGATGTGTCTATAAGGCCACAATAGAATGTTTTGTCCAACAGCAACAACCATACATTGTTTGCATTCTGTATCAGACATGATATGTTATGCTACAACAAATACTATGTGGATAATTGTGAGCTGCATTGTTAAACTGATTTTCTTACCCGCATCATTTACACTTGTGATGGAGAAGACTATCGGCCCTGTTCCACTAGCTATGACGGTGTGCACGGATGTACTCACTCCCACACTTTCAAGAATCGCTACAGAAGCTGTACCAGTGCCACCTGTAAACGTGGGGTTCGTGTCAACCTCATCAGTTATCTGAATACAAAAATACAGATTAAACCAAGTATATGCAAATATAACAATCATACATTTTTTCAAAAGAACACTTTATCAACATGGTCTGGATTTGCAGAAGCTGTTTTTCGAACTGATGGCTTAGGCCACTGAAAATGAAATTTGAGCTTTGTGTATACTTTTCTTGACGTTACTTAACATTTTTTCGTTGAGTGGGGAGGTATGAACTATTTTGTCAAGAGAAGAATTTTTCTCAGTGGATACAGGATATTTACACTTCTTTTACAGGAAATCCGGAAAAATAGCTATAATACAGCCCTTTTAATATGGTGCGGATGGATCTGTACAGCTGATAATCTTTTTTAAGTGGCTTTAGTCACTAGATCCTCTATCTTTATCCTTATAGTACTTATAGTCCTTGTTTTGATAATCAATTCCAACAAATAAGCACACAGTATCCTTAACAAAAATTAAAACAATTTTTAAAGAACCAAAATTATGGCTGTGTCCAGAAAATGGATGTGATTCTTGATCATGTATAATTTTTGTATGAAGCCAAGGCTGTACCATGTACTCACAAGTGCTTAGACAACAAATTAGAAATGTCAAGCTACTATTGACCCAGTCAACAAAAAACGTTTCAGAACGTTTCCCTATGGCTCCTTATCATGACAAAAAGCTTTAAAACCTTAAAAATGTGTTTTTTTACATTAAATAATGTGTTTTTTTTGTGAATGGGGAACATTCTAAGGACATAGCAGTAAAATACTGAACAGGAGTGAAGAAGGCTGTTTCGACTCTTCACTGTACTTTGATATTGGCATGCCTTACCTGAACTGTGACCTGAGCTGTGGCTGCCTTTGCTGGATTCCCTGAATCAGTGGCTGTGATTACTAAGGAATACATGGTTGTTGTTTCATGATCTAAAGCAACACTTGATGTTTCAATGACGCCAGCGGATGTGATGGTGAACTTGGCTGATGCACCAGCATCATCCCCAGAAGTAATGACATAGCTCAAAGTAGCGCCAGTGGTATCTGCATCGCTGCATGTTAGTGCAACCACTGAAGTACCTGAAATTTGAAGAGTTGCATTGAGGTTTTCCTCTTGAGCATTAGGAATTCACCTAATATCATGGTGCCACACTCCATACTTTCCCGAACCAATAAGCCTTCTTTTCAAGAGAGGAAAAAGAGACAACAGGCCCTATGTCCAAACACAATGTAGCAAACATCTACTGCCTGCTGACGTCAATGCTCTCCCAAGTTTCTCTTCCATTTGTATAGATTTCGTAATTGCCCTGCAAAGATGAGGGCTGTACAAGGGAATGAACAGCACACTATCAATGTCACTGGACAACGAAACAACACATGCTATGATATGCTAATCAATTCTTTCCACAATTCACCAATTATAAAGATTTGCCTAAACAAAAGTAATAATCATCAGCAGCACCTTTTGAAATCCACTACAAGAGCAAAGTCATCCTTACCTGCTACAGTATTCTCAGCAATTCTTGCAACATACTCTTGTGGACTGAAGATGGGGTAGTTATCATTGACTTCAGTGATGCTAACAGTCACAGTGCCATCCACTGAGTAAGATCCTGTTGCTAAGGCCCTCACATTTATAAAGTACTGCTCTCTGTCATTCACATCTCGGTCCAATAATGCAGTGGTCTTTATCAATCCTGTCTTGCTTCCAATTGAAAATGGTGGTGATGCCACATTGTTCATTCCTAAAGATGATGAAGAAACAATTCATGATAATTCAAGCAATGCAAATTTTGAATCTCTGGTTGTCATGTCTCTGATGGGGTTTAAAGGTGTTTCTTCTCATGATTATATTCAATGTATTTTGATATTCTTGGAACTGTAACTTTTAATTGCATCCAAAATCACATTTAACTAAACGATTCTCTGCGATGTGTCTATAAGGCCACAATAGAATGTTTTGTCCAACAGCAACAACCATACATTGTTTGCATTCTGTATCAGACATGATATGTTACGCTACAACAAAAACTATGTGGATAATTGTGAGCTATATTGTTAAACTGTTTTTCTTACCCGCATCATTTACACTTGTGATGGAGAAGACTATCGGCCCTGTTCCACTAGCTATGACGGTGTGCACGGATGTACTCACTCCCACACTTTCAAGAATCGCTACAGAAGCTGTACCAGTGCCACCTGTAAACGTGGGGTTTGTGTCAACCTCATCAATTACCTAAATGCAACAAGCAAGCGAAGCAAGCCTTTAAAATCTAAAACTCAAATACTGTAGTCTTTGGGACTGTAATGAACGAGGACAGTTCTTCTTTCAAGACTAGTACTAACATACATTAACTAATTGCCATGGTTATGGTTACCAATGTTACCTACATTGGATTGACGAAAAACTTGTTGAAAATGTGTAAAGAATGTTGAGTATTTATCCAAATCTGTACTTTCTCTGAGTTCCTTAATAGTTACACAGGTTGGATGCCTTATTTATTTCCACTTCAATTATTTAAGGTAGTTATCGATCAACAACAAACTGCCTTTCTGGCTTTCTCATGCGCTAATTTGTGGTGCATTTGCGACAACCAATTTTCTCTCCCAGTGCGTGCCCTTTGAGGTTTTGACAAAAATTCCACCATGCCGATTCCATTTTTAAAACTTTTAGATCCATTTTCCTGATGGTTTCTGAGATCAAGTGCATCATGCCTGGCAAAGCATGATGCACAAATGAATCAATGCCTATTTCTCAGGTGTTTATTGACAGATTTCAATATGTAATATATCAATTACAAGGTTTTCAACCATGCCGATTCCATTTTTTAAAACTTTTAGATGCATATTCCTGATGGATTCAGAGATAGAGTGCATCTAGCCAATATGGGCATGATGCACCAATAAATGATTGCACATTTCTCTGCTGTTTATCAACAGATTTCAAAGTGTAATTTATGAATTTCAGGGTCTTCCACCATGTTGACTCCATTTTTTATTTTTAGATCTATATTCTTAATGGTTGCTGAGATAGAGTGCATCATGCCAATCAGGGCATGATGCACCAATGATTGGCAGGAGAAATGCCTATTTCTCAGCTGTTTATTGACAGATTTCAAAGTGCAATACATACCAATTTCAATGTTTTCAAGCATACTGATTCTATTTTTCTGGCTTATAGACCAATATTCCTGATGGTTGCTGAGATAGAGTGCATCATGCCAGGCAAAGCACAAACTATGCTGAACACAATGAAACATACTACAAGTCCAAATTATGAAGCCCCGCCGAAAAAATAATTGTTTCGAATAAAAAGGCACAGACTATGAAAATAGTGTAAACACTACAGACACTCAGTCACCATGTATTAGTAGTTTCAATTTGTTATCATATGAATTCTACAAATGAGCAATAGAACATATCTATGCATATTGAAAAGTACCAGGCTATTATGCTAATTATGCACCAAAAAATTGCAACATTGCATTGTAGGATATGGATCTGTGGTAGTTTTTCCCTCCGATCAATCTCGCACTAATGAAAATTTGTGTCGACTGAAATTAAGTGAAATAAAATTTTGGACTGAGACAAATTTTTCGTCAAAAGCCCAAGTGGCACAGACTGCGAAGGGCCTCCTCACACAATGCTTTGAGCAACCGTCCACTTGTTTAGCGACTGATACTTATTTCTATGCATTCCTACTACAAATATGGCAGGTGTGGTGCATGAATTGTTCACCGAGGTCGCAATGGCAGCCTGTGGGCATAGATGGAGGCAAGCTGGGAGTTTAAATGGCATCATATACAAAAACCATCATATCTCCCTTACTTTTGATCGCACAGGAATGTGCAGCACATGATTTGGTATAAGTTTTTAAGAGGATTACTCATACGTAATTTTGACTGATATTTCAATTTTTAGACCATGTAAAATCACAAAAATGCCCATAAGTTCACATTGAATCGTCCTTGGAAAGAAAAACAAACAGATTTGGAATCCCCTCATTGATCGGCTTTCACTCGTAGAGTCTGAGAAGGAAAAAAACGTTACCAGGATGGTTTTCCACCCTTTCTAAGCTAAATCACGATCAATACTAGCCATTATTTGTTTGTTTGTTTAGATTTATGTCTGGGGGCCATCAAGGAACTCAGACACTCAAGGGTTCTCGGACATTAAGTCCTTTCTTTTCTTTTTGGACAGGTATTTATATGCTGCTTGCCCGACACAGCAGTGAGCCATTAGCCAACAACACATGTCTATTGTGAATGTATTACTGCAAAAATAAAGGAAAAACATCAGCACTGCTCATGAAAAACGAAAAACGTTCATGACCGAGGATCAATCTGGGGACCTCCCACATTGTGCCCACGCTCTCCTGACTGAGCTAGCGGGGCAGCTGTCTCTGGTGTGTGAGCTTAGCATACAGGACTTGGACAGGTGGACAGATACATGGACAGGTACCTGGTGGACATGGGGACAAAGTGAATTTTGGCAGCTGTGCATTTTTCAAATCTAACATTTTCCTTCAATTTCTCATTACCATGCGATAAACATAACGATTAACTGTCAACTGTTTTCATGCAGTACACGTAAGTTTAGCGTCTAAACTGCAAAAAATAAGTAGGAACTGTCTCCATTTTGGGCCCGAAAATATAATCGTTCATATTTCACTTAATATCGAAAACATAGTTAGAGTCACACGATAGTTATTATGACCCATATATTAACATATGTGAAGGCAAAACATTAAAGATTTACTTTTCAGGGAGATATTGAGAAATTTATTTTCGTCAATTTTCATCAAAGTCGCCTGGTAAAATGGGGTCGAGTCCCATCAAGCCAAATAAGATTGGCAATTGTACCCACGGAGAAGAACTCTCTTTGTAAAAACAGAGAGACAGAAACGTTATTCCATGTAAACATAAGCTTTTTCAAAGTTTGAAGAGAAAGTTTCAGAATCACTTATAAAAACATTCATTAGTTATCTCTCTCCCCCTTACCTGTATTTGTAGAGTAGCAGTGGCTGTAGTACTACCATCTGTGCCTGTAACCTCTAACGTGTAGGACTGAGTGGTTTCATAATCTAGAGTAGCACTTGTAGTAACAACTCCTGATGATGTGTCTAATGTAAATTTGTTGCCCAAATTACCAGAATGTACGGCGTATGTTATCGTTTCGCCCATATCGCCATCTGTACAAGCTACTGTAGCCACTGATGTTCCTACAGGAAAATTAAGTTGAAAAGTGTTATATATATGACATGCAATTTCCCTGTTGGAGTTATTGAATCATCGCACCATCTCGGGCAAAGGATTGGTATACCTTTAAACAAGTTAAACCATGGTCACACCTTAGAACAAAGGAATCCTGCTGTGAATGTATCACGTACACAGGGTTATAGAAATGCTTCTTATATACACCAGTTGTGAAAAACTTGACCATGGTTAGATAGACAATGGGTTTTAGCAGGTTGAGGCCCATCTGGGCAGAGATTAGGACCATAATGGCATAAACTCCCAGAGACTATGCCCATATAATCTCCCAGAGGTTATAGGTATTGTAGTCAGGTGAAACGAAAGGAACTGAAGCCACACATCTTGCTCCATCATGGCACTGCTGCTTTTTGTTTGTTTGTTTGTTTGTTTGTTTGTTTAGTTTTACGTCTGGGGGCCATCAAGGAACTCAGACATTCAAGGTTTCTCGGACATTAAGTCCTTTCTTTTCTTTTTGGACAGGTATTTATATGCTGCTTGCCCGACACAGCAGTGACCGAATCTATGAATGACCGAATCTATGAGATGAATGACCGAATCTATGAGGAGGGTCGAGGGGGAAAACCACTACCGGGGCTTCATTCCTCTACTCTTTTCGAAGGATAGCAAGTGTTCTTTTATTTGCCTGGTCCCATAGACAGGGCCAGACAAACTAGCACTGCTGCTGAGTGCTTTATTCAAAATGCCCACTAACATTGACCGTGGTTTGGATCATTTCCAACAAAGGGGACTGATTTCTCTTGTTAAAAAAATTAAACTCCTTTTCCCCCATGGGATTCGAACCCTACAGTCTTAAAGCTGCATATTTCTGTACTTTCTCCCTATCCATTCGGCTACAAGGAAGGGTTAGGTTAGGATGTATAGAACCTATACTTGATTATCAAAAGTTACAGCACTTTTGTTGCAAAGCATATGAGTATTTATGCTAGAATGCTATACTCTATACAATTGTCTTGATCAGTAGTGTACTGACACCATTTTCCACTTTAGATGTATGGATCCCATCAGGATGAATATAGAGGGTAGCAATCTCGTATCCAGCATCTCTAGAAGTTATGGTATAGTGGATAGGGCGTTGAACTAGAACGGTGAATTCTTAAGGGTCGAATCCCTTTATTGACAGAACGGTTTTTTAAATGGATGTTATGAGGAAATGGGATACTAAGTACCAAAATGGAAAGGCCCATATGAACACCTACAAATATTCAAATGCACAGTGTCAATGTATCACAACAACATGTTCAAAAAATCTAAATAGTACTGAAGGTACTCCAAGGTCTCGAACCACAATCTTGTGTATGTGAGTCAAGCATGCTTACTATTTTTTTTTTTATTATTATTCACAAGAAGACATTCATTTTCATGATGTTCGTCAATACTTACACTAGGAGGACTGCTGGATTAGCCCAGGTGATGTCATAGATACATTCACAATCAAACAGTACATAAGTATACATGTGCAAGTTCGAATCCCTCACTATTCCTTTGGAAAACGGTATTTATAATACCTAAAACATCATACCGGTAATTAAAAGGATAGAAATGATTCTATCGGGTTCTACCACTGTTATATGACGGAGTATATAAGTGAGAAAACCTCATTGGAGGTGGGGATTATGGACCAAAACCTCCTTGGCTTCGCTCAGAGGTTTTGGGCCATAATCTCCACCTCCAAGGAGGTTTTCCATCATATAAACTCCACTTCTGGTAGAAATTCAATGGAATAAACTTCACTGGTTAAACCCATTGCAAGGAGTCTTATGAAATGACACTCTACTCAAAATCTTCCTATCAACACAATTTCAGACTGCCCAAGGTGGGTCCTCCAATTCGTTGCCCTAGTGTGGTACGACCGACCGACTCAATACTTTTACTATATCAAAAATCGTTGGATGAATTTCTGCAGGCTAGTGGAATATCCTCTAGGGGGGTATTCAACTGTGTCGGTCATGTGCAGTGTGATCGACAAAATTTATACTTTTCTATATAACATTGTGTGATCAGCTTTGGTCTTTTGTTTGTTTAGTTTTACGTCCGGGGGCCATCGAGGAACTCAGTCATTCAAGGGCAGGGCTCGACAAATCAGTTTGAAGACTGTCTGCCCACTGGGCACAAGGGCAAAAAAAAAGTTGTGCCCAATAGGCAAGGTCGGTGCCCAACACCTTTGGTTTCTATACTCAAAATTAAATATTTAGATAAATGGAACACACATAGTTTTAAGATTGCTTTAGTAGCTTTTGGACAGCTGTGCCCATTGGGCACAACTTGGATTTTTTTTTGTGCCCAGTGAATTTTCTTTGAGTCACGGGCATTGGGCACAGGGATTTGTCGAGCCCTGAAGGGTTCTCGGACATTAAGCCCTTTCTTTTCTTTTGGACAAGTATTTATATGCTGCTTGCCCGACACAGCAGTGACCGAATCTATGAATGATCGAATCTATGAGGAGGGTTGAGGGGGAAAACCACTACCGGGGCTTCATTTCCCTACTCTTTTCGAAGGATAGCAAGTGTTCTTTTATTTGCCTGGTTCCATAGGCAGGGCCAGACAAACCACGGCCTTTGATCACTCAGACGTGGTTCACTGAGGGGGAATCCCATGGCAAAAGACAAGCATGTAGACCCGGGCCCGCGCAAATGGACACCAGCTGCCCACATGCTCACCCCAAGCCACAAGAAACCCCAGCTTTGTCGCCTTTTACGAATCTGGTATGCCCACTGTCAGTATGATAGGAGATTTCTCCTTGTGGACTCCCAATGAAGTTGTTCTGCTCCTCCATGCCCTCACATGAAGGTCCCCATTTCACAGGGGGAAACAGCATTGGTCAGCCTGAAATGAGGCCAGTATAATACCCCAAAAACAGTAATATGCTTATATTATAACATGGTTATATTTGTCACTTGGTCTCTTTTTACAGAGGAGGGAGTTTCTCACTATCACTTTTTATGCATATGCCAATGTACTGTCAACTTTTGAAGTTGTCTTCGTCAGTCAATTTTGAAAACTCCCTGTATCAGGAGCAGCATTTTTTCAAACCCCTGCGTCGCAAGCGTCACTTTCGTCTCTTTACCCATGTATAGGCACAGTACTCAACATTGAATAAGTATAACCCAATTTAAAAAGAAATAATCTGTGACAAGAGAATAGGCTCACCAGTACTGCTATCTTCAGCAATTTCTGCGTACAGACTACTCGGGCTACAAACAGGTGCATTATCATTAACTGAATTGATGTTAACAGTCAGGGTTCCTGTAGCGGAGTTTGGTGTTGTAGCTTTAGAGTCAGAAACGGTGAGTGTAGTTGTAAGACTCGTCGTTCCTGTGTCATAGTCGTACTTCTGAAGTGAATACAGCTTTCCATCCGATGGATTGATGTGAAGAAGGTTAGCATTCCCTCCTAAAAGTAGAAATCCATAGATAATTGGTCATCGAAAATAGTGAAGAATTTCCAGCTAGACTTTTTTCATACTTTAAATGAAATTAAGGAAGCATCCATATGAGGAATTTGATATTTGTGTTGTTTTACAGAATATTTTTGCAGAATTCGATTAAGGGTTAATTATGACACATTCAATTTTCACACAAGGATGTGATTTGAGAAAGTACAACCGATGCACGCCATACCAAAATAAATCTACATTACAGTAACCCATCTCTGAGTTTGAAATGTCGCGGAAAACACTTTGATTAATTGCCCCTGTGCTTTCTTGTATAAACATTCTGCTGCAATGTGTTACCATAAGACCACACTAAAAAAAAGTCTGTTTCTGGTTGAGAGTATGAGAATTTTTAAAGTCAGTAGGTAGGTAGACCTGTAGGGATTGTTTTGGGGAGAATTTTATTTTCTCACGCTTGATTTATAGCTGGTTTCCGATGAGTTTTCCTAAACGTGTGGGATTGCGGTACGGTACATAGGAGATTAATACAGAAGTTTGTAATCAAAAATAAAAAAAGAATTCCTGCCAGGCTGCAAAAAAAGTTTTTCATCAGCATCGCTCACACGTACTGACCCATCCTTTCAACCAGAAACACACTTTTTTAATGTGGCCTAAAGATATAGACAAGCACTAAAACCAAAACAAATTTGAGTTTCCAAGAACAGATTGATCAATATGGTAGGTACCTGATAGAGAGTAAGTCAAGGTGTCCCCACTGTCTGCATCAGTTGCTGCGATGGTACCAATTAGGGTGGATGGATTCTCATTCTCGTTGACACTTTGAGTAAGAGTACTCGTTGTAATGGTTGGTGTCTCATCATTTATGTCTCTCACAAGGACAGTTACTGTAGCTGTAGCACTATCAGATGGCACAGAAGTGTGTTTCACCCTTTAAGTGGAAAAAGGCATAGAATCAGTAGGTAAGAGTTTTAAAGTGAATCTATACGGTGTAGGGTTCGGTGAGGCAAACAGAGAGGGAGGTATTTGATTGAACAGTAGGGGTCTAGTTAGGTAATAATCTTAGATTCGTGCCAATTGACTAGGAAAGCACCCCAAAAATAAAAGTTTAAAATGTATGCTTTTTAAACTTGAACATGTTTGTACATATGACAGACTATATCATTCCAAGGGGGGCCAGTATGAAATGATTATTTTAGAAATGGCAGAATGGATGACAAAAAGGAATGGCCATGTTAAGAGATCTCACCATAACACTCTTAGTCTTAGACTGAGCTACATGATAGGGTACACTTTATGATTCCTTCTATGTAGGCCACTGCAGACAAGCAATCCAATCAATTACATTGGCCTTTGGGTAAGTGAGTGAGTAATAGATGTTTAACGCCATTTCGACAGCTAAGGTCATATTCATGGCAAGAACGACATTACACAAGTTCACAGAGGAATGTGTCAGTGCCTGCGCATATGTGCACCACACACATCCTGAGGGGATAGGAAAGAGGAGATATAGACCCTTTTAAGTGGGCTAGGGAAGCCCGCCCTTTGTCTGCCATACTAGGTTTTTTCTAACTATGTGTACAACATAACATTGAAGAGTGAAAGGGTAGAGGTGACCACTTGAGGCAATTATAGGGCAGTTAATCATTCAGTCATAGGGACTTCAGATTGAATATGTTCCCAGTCAACAAAAAATGTTGCAAAACGTTTCAGAACTATTCCCTATGGCAGGCTCCTTATCATGGCAAAACGTTTTAAAACTTTAAAAACGTTTTTTTTTTTTTTTACGTTAAATAACTTTTTTTTGTTGAGTTGGTTGGGTGTAACGGTGAAAGCAAGACACTGTGGTCTGGATCAATTTTTATGTCATGGCAGATACGATCGTTAGTATAGAACAGTACTGGACATGCCGTATTCCATGGGGGGGATGGAATACAATGTGGCTATATTCAATGGGTGTCCGCCATCTTCTGGCATTCCGCCATTCTGAACAGATCTGAGCTGTGTTTCTCAATTTTAAAGCAAATTAACCCCATAGGGCCATGACATAAATGCAAGTGCCAACTCCCATGGAATATCTTTGCATCGTATTCCCCGAAGTGAGTCTGCCGTATTCAACGAGGCCTTATTGACATTTGCTTATGTATCACAGTAGGTGGCCCTACTGTCTATGCATGAACCTATGGACAGTGGTGCCACCTAGTCCTGCAAAGATGGTGGTGGATATCCACCATCATCTTGCCTTCATATAATAGTTAACCATGTACTAGCAGTCTAAAATTCTTGCAGGTGTGGGCAGCTTTTCAATTTTGTTTATGGTCCATTGTCCCATAAAATATATTGAGTCTTGATTAGAATATTTTGTCTTCTGAATCTTCTAATACATGCTAAAGTCATTGAAATAGAATCTGAAAATATTCCTGAAGCAATTTGCCCCGAAGTCTTTAGAACATGGCAATTTAGAAGTAAAATCTGAAAATTGATTTGGAGCGTAAAATTTGTCCACGAATCCCCTAAATCATCCCAATAGAGACAGGAAATGTGGAAAAAAATACTTAGCACACACCGTTGCCAAATCCTCTGGATCATAACCATTTTAAAAATAGAATCTGAAAATTTCTGAACATCTAAAAGAGACATTTGGAAAAAAAATGTTGCACCAATTTGATTCTCCCTTCCTATTCCTTAAACGATTTAACCTTTGTATTTTCCCAGAGAAATTTGCCTCATTTATCCTCAAGGACACAAACAATTTAGAGTAGAAACCATGCAAACTTTTTTCAGTTTTACTGTGACCTGTCAGGGCTAATCTTCTGAACCATCCAGATCCAATAGAATTTTATTTAACCATGATGGGCGGGGGGGGGGTGTGGTCTTATAAAATTAAATTTTTAGGGTACAAGGATATCCACAAAAAGTACCATATTGCACCATTTGGCTTCTCAAAATTAAAAATTCTTCTGGGGGGAGACCCCCAGACCCTCTTTTTTCACAATTAAACCACAATTCTAGGAAAATATTTCAGCAGCCTAGTTTTTTTTTCTTCTTTAAAGTTCTGTTCTTTCTCTCCCAATTGTATAAGGCGACCCCCCTCCCTCCCTGAAAAAAAAAATCAATTAAATTTTGTTCTAGGTTCCTATTAACGGTTGGTGGATTTTCAATCCCCCACCATCCCCTTGAACATACCTCGCTGCAATAATTTGTAAATTTGCTCCAACATTTAGGTATATGCCCGTCCCGGTCTTGGTGTTTCATCCTGTGGTGTATACAGTATGTTTGGATCCCTAGGAATAATGCATATGCAAAGTAGCCATGTGGATAGGGTGGGTTGCGTTGATGCGGGGGAGACCGGGCACTTTTGGGTATGTCACGCCCTAGTAAGATAATAGAGAGAACAACACTGAGAATCCGTTGCAGATTAGTTTCTAGCCCGTGGATGGGTGAGCCTTGCATAAAAATTATTAGAGGTAGCAGAATGAGATTTACAGCTCAAATAGAGTGATAACATCCCTATTTCTGGTACTCTTGAGGGGTAGACCCTAACATTTTCAGCCATGGGCCACCTGGGCCCACAGCTTCAGAAATCTACGGGCCTGCAATTATATCCGCAGGCCCAGAGTAGGTGCTGCACTTTTTTTAAGAGAGAGAAATATACTTATTCCTACATAGGTAACAGAAAATCCTCATTAAAATGGTCAGTTTGGCAATGTTTTTCTATTTCCAACTATATATCACATGGCCATACTGGTATGGCAAATTTCACCTAGAATCAGGGATGTAAGTCAGACATGGGCAAAAATCAGGAAGCCATAATTATGTTTACTTGATATAAAAGCCTTCTATTTTCCCAAACAGCCCTCCTTACCACTCCTAAAAGGAAAATACATGTCATTCAGTATTTTCCTGATAAAACCTGAAGACTTACATCCCTGTAGAATTAGCTTTGGCCACTCTTGTGGGCCACCTGGGCCCATAGAAGGGTATAAATGAAGAAAGTTACGGGCCCAGACCCAAAACTATGGGACATTGGCCCCCGGGCCAGTGTTAGTGTCTATCCCTTATTTAAGTCTTCAGATATAATTATATCCTTTAACCAGAGCTCTCCAATTTTCAAAATCGAGTCAGATGGATGGAGTTATAATGTGACTCAGAATACTGAAAGAATTATCCGAAAAATTTAAAATGTATGGCTACTGAAATATTTAGAAAAGTTCTATAGCCCATCTCTCACCACTGTGACCTACCTCTGAATGGCATGGCCTGAGGATAATATCTGCCATTTCTGAATCTCAAGGTTAATACTTCGGTCCTCTTATCTTTCAACCCTAGTAGATCTAAAGTACCCCTAAGGGAGTGGTCATTTTTTATCAACCGGGGAGGGATGGTAGATTTTCACTTTTTTCATTTTAAATTTTAAGAAAAGGCCACGTCACATGTCACTAAAATTAGATAGTTATTTGAGGCATCTTCGGAACACCAGTTCTCCAGTATAACTGGTAAGTTACTCGGATAACTATCTATTCCAAATATCCTGTCAGCGCCTCTTATGGTGCCGAGGGGCTATTAAGTAGTTGAACCGTCATTCTGTTCTTTGTATTAAACAGTCAGTGGTCAGTCGGGAGAAGTTTTGAGAAGATTAGGGATAAGAGATAAGATAAGGGTCCAATTGAGGCCTCCTACTTCTGACCCCTGGTTTACAAATCTTTCTATTTTTCATAAAGCAGTTATTTCTTTTACTCAATTGGCTGTATTTTTTTCTACATATCCTAAGGTTTAAAAATTCCTGATTTATTTTCGATTTTTCTGTTCATTTTCCATCTAAACTTTCAATGATTTTGTGATTTTGAGAAATTTCTCTCTTATTTTCTATGACCCATATGTTTAGAGCCCCACTGCCCATGCCCACATCACCCTCCCGACTGGGGAGGTTTCAGAAACGACTGACGACTGACTGTAAACTATATTTCAGACTTTATCATCATAATTTATACTTACTCCCATACTTTGGCTTATCGTTTCTAGCCTTCATCCTATTTATTTTAATATGTAAACTAGCCTTGTTTAAGTTATAAATAAACAACTTCGACAACCAATTGTGTTAAGTTTTCATTTTTATTGCTCAATTCATTGAGCAATTTTACAATAGCCTTGGATAATTCATTGGATGCATTTTTCCAAATACTATTCCATTACTACTTTATCTTCAAATTCCTCCTCCACTGTAGTCCTTTTTTACGCTGTACCAACAACAAATTTCAACATGGAAGTTTTTGGGATTCCTTATCCTCTAATAACTCCTGTTGTACAGGTGAAAAGTGTAAACCCGAACACACAAGTCCTATTTGTTTCTCAACTTTTTGAAACATCAACAATTGACCCCTTAGAGCCTTTCTCTCAACAAATCTAAGCATTTATGCATATGCACCCCGATGGCATCTCCCACTGATTGGGCATCCTCTTAAATAGGCCGTTTGGCTGTTAGGCCAAAAAAAAAATCATGTGTTTCCAGTTACATGCCTCCAAGACCTAGGGTCAGTAGGTTGGATTTTTTTTTTTAATTTTTTTTCTTTTGATTTTGTATAGAAATGTATTGGGCAGATGCCATCAGAATCATGGTTTGAGACACAGGTTAATGACAAATGTGAAATGTGAAAAAAATTGTAAAAGATATGCGTTTTCAAGCTAGCCTAATGATTGTAGAAAATAGATGATTTTCATGAAGAACGGAAGAAAAATTATGAAAAACATAAAAAATAGCTTTAAAAATCCCTAAAATTCTCAAAATTAAAAAAAAAAAAAAAAAAAAAATTAGGGTCGACCCTGTTTGCCTGGGCATGGGGTAGTAGGAGACTCGGGGGAGGGGGGCAACAGGAGGCGTGGGAGGTCAGTGGGAGACGGGGTTGTGGGAGGCACAGGGGAGGGGGGAGACATAGGGGCGTCAGGAGGCCCGAGGAAAGCTACCGTAAATCCCCGGTCATAAGCCAGATTTTTTTTTCTATTTTGGGCCCAAACCGGCTTCTAAATTTTTCCCAAAGTCTCCCCCCGGCTTATGACTGGGTTTTTTTACTATAGAATAAAGAGAAAATGGTAAAAATTTGATCCCAAAACCGGCTTTTAGGATTTCCCTGAACTCTCCCCCCGGCTTATGACCGGGGCCGGCTTGTGACCGAGGATTTACGGTAGGTTCATCGGGGGCGGAAGCGCGAGGGTGGCGGGAGGCAGCAAAGTTTGGTGGGAGACAGGGTTGTAGGGTCCCTTAGCACTAATTTTGGGGTCAACCTTTACCGGAGTGACAAAAGCGCCAAATTTGGCCCAGTTGTTCATTTGGTCATAGGCATTGATCCTAGCTTAGGTGCCACTTTAGAACCTAATTAGTAACCATGGTAACGGCCAAAATTCTAAATGGCTGACATTTTCCCATTATACCACCCTACAACAGTGTAACTAATGGACATAGAATAAATCCAAACTCCAGCCCCTACTAAACAATACCTACCGTAAAACCTCACCTACAAGTCGAATTTTTTTTGGTTTTTTCTTTTTGTATAAGTCAAATTTTTAGTTCCAAGTTGGGGGTTGACTTATAGGTGAGGTTGTTAAAAAAATTATATCAATTAAGCTTTTTCCAGTGATTTTAGAACTTTAGTATAGGGTGATTCAAGGGGCAGATGGAAATTTTCACTAACGAGTTAAACACATATTTTATAACATTTACCTAATTCCAAGGGATTATATTTTATTTTGAATAAAAATGAATATTTGTCAAACATTATTTAACACAAATAATAGGAAGTTGGCGGGTCAACTAGGTGAGGTTTTCCTATTTGCTATTATGACTCTTTATAAGTCGAATTTCTGGGTCTAAGTTAGGGGGTCGACCTATAGGTGAGGTTTTACGGTAGTGGTTTTCATGCAGTTATTCGTTTCCTTCTAAATAGAGCTGTTGCCCAGCAACGGCTATTCTAAATCTTTATTTGCCTAGTACCGTAAATCCCCGGTCATAAGCCGGCCCCGGTCATAAGCCGGGGGGTGAGTTCAGGGAAATCATAAAAGCCGGTTTTGGTGTCAAATTTTCCCCATTTTCTCTTTATTCTATAGTAAAAAAAAAACCCAGTCATAAGCTGGGGGGGGGGGGAGTTTGGGAAAAAATTAAAGCCGGTTTGGGCCCAAAATAGAAAAAAAAAACCGGCTTATGACCGGGGATTTGCGGTAATGCATGTTTATTGTAGACCTAGCTCAATTTTGCAGGTACCTACCCCCCCACTAAATAAGACCCAGGGATTTCAGTGATGTCATTCATTTGTCCCTACCATGTATGCTTGCCTAGCAACGGCCATTCTAAATGTTTATTTGCCTAGCAGCGCATGTTTATTGTAGACCTAGCTCAATTTTACGGGTACCCCAGGGATTTCAGTGATATCATACATTTCTCCCTCCCATGTCATTTTGCCTAGCAACAGCCATTCCTAATACTTATTTCGACGCATGTTTCTTGTGCACCTAACTGGATTTTCTGAGTACCTACCCCCTAAATAAGTATTTCAGTGATGTCATACATTTCTCCTTCCCATGTATGGTTGCTTAGCAAAAACCTTTCTATATGTGGTTTTGCCTAGCAATGTTTCTTGTGGACCTGACTTAATTTTATGTGTACCTAGCCAAGCCTCATAAGTAGGGTGCAGGCATTACAGTGGTGTCATTCATCTCTTGCTCTAGGGCATAATTTTCCAAAGAAACAACCATTTTACATATCTAATTACAAGAGACAAATGTTAAATGTAGCTTAATCAAAGGGAAATCAGTCACAGGTATCCCTGTCAGTGAGGGAGTCCCGACAGATATTACTGTCACTGAGGGGGCACCTAGGGATCTCCCTGTCAGTGAGGAGACACCTTGAGATGACTAAGTTAGTGAGGCGGTACATGCTGGACTCTAGCATCCTCAGTCTGCCAAAATACCCATGGTTCTACAAGCTGAATCTTACTTGTGATGACGATTTCATATGCTCTATCTGAATCTGGAGGTGTATTCTGTTGAAATCAATGCAAACAAGGTACTTTTGGATGTTTCCATGGCAACTATGGTATTTTTTAAAATGTTTTCAGAGGAAATATGTAAAACTAAAATAATATCTATGTGCATGTTTCAACTCCTGTGTAAATGAACAAATTATTAAGTCTCTACAATTTAGGAGTCAAACATGTTGAGGACATGAATAATGTTTGGATTAAGTGGTTGGAAGTTGAATTAGATAACATGTTGCCATGGTAACCTTGCATGTTTCTTTGTTGACATATTAGAGCCAGGAACCAAGATACATGAGAGAATTTTAGCATAGAAGTTTGGCAAGAGAGTCCAAATTAATATAGGTATAAGTACATGGCCTTGATGAAGGCCAAGGTCACTTCTTTGATCTTGAATTTGATAGATAAGCCTGAATATGAGATTTTTGGTCTAGTCAAATATTAAAAATGTCAGATGCGGTCTTTCAAAGATGAAAGTTTTGTTAGTATACCTTCAACCTGGAGTCCTGCTGTGCCCTCCCAGCAGGTCTTATGTCACCTCCACACAGAGATGTTAATTTTTATTGCCTAGCAGGATGTCCTGTTTTAAGTTTGGTCTGATTAGGGTTGGGGGTGGTGGCTGGAGCAGCTCCATAAAATGACCAACGACCAGACAGTACAGGTGGGTGTATATTGATGGAACTGCCAAATTTAAAAGTTTTGTCAGATGGGGAAAATAAGAAACTCATTTTTAAGTGTGTGATTCATCTAAAGTGGTTGATTTTAGGTACATCTCTCAATCAGGTATTCCCACGCATGCTATGTATCTTAGTATTCACTAGAGACATGGATATTCAGGATAAACTGAAATATTTGACCAGAGCACTTTACCCCACTATATACGAGATCACGCATGGTGAGATTTGTATTTAAGAGATTGATTATAGGTCTATTTTTGCCTAATTTTTTATATAACGATGATGTGTATTGTGAGTTAAAAGTACACCAAAGGTGTAACAGCCGATCGGTTAATTGTGATAAATGTTTTTATATTAACTAATTGCTGACAAATAGTGAGTAATTATTGATATATATTGAATAATTGCTGACAAATAGGGAGCAATTACTAACATATATTGACTAATTGCTGACAGATTGTGAGTAAATACTGATAGTATTGATAATTGCTGATATAGAGTGACTAAGTACTGACGTATAATGACTAATTGCTGACAAATTGTTAGTAAATACTGATATATATTGACTAATTGCTGACAAATAGTGAGTTATTACTAATATATATTGAATAATTGCTGACAAATAGTGAGCAATTACTAATATATAGACTAATTGCTGACAGATAGTGAGCAATAACTAACATATATTGACTAAATGCTGATAAAATGTAAGTAACTACTACCATGTATTGACTAATTGCTGACAAATAGTGAATAATTACTAACATATATTAACTAATTGCTGACAAATAGTCAATAGATACTGACATATTTTGACAAATATCAGTCAAGGCAGTATGCACAATTGAATCAATGGCTATTTCTCTGTTATACATTGACTAATTGCTGACAGATTGTGAGTAAACACTGACATGTAATGATAATTGCTGATATATAGTGACTAAGTACTGTCATATATTGACTAATTGCTGACAAATTGTGAGTAAATACTGACATATGTTGACTAATTGCTAACAAATAGTGAGTAATTACTAACATATATTGACTAATTGCTGACAAATAGTGAGCAATTACTAACATATATTGACTAATTGCTGACAAATAGTGAGCAATTACTAAAATATATTGACTAAATACTGATAGAATGTAAGTAATTACTACCATATATTGACTAATTGCTGACAAATAGTGAGCAATTACTAGTTTCGTCATTTTGATGCATGAATGCAGCCCTGGTGAGTAGCCAGCGGACTGTAGGCAGGGAGAGCATACATACTATACTACTCGAATGAGCCAAAAACTCATTACTACAGTAATGCTTTGCCGATACACACTATACTACCGAGACTGGGGAGCGGCTGTTCTATGTGGTCTTCAAGGGCCACAGAGTGATTTAGTTAATTGGACGCAACATATCCTCCAAATATAATAATGCCACGCTATTGGGGCTCCTAATATGGGAATGGCACGCATGTTTACGGTGCAAAGACTCCAAATAAACCAATGCCACGCCACTTAGAACTCCTAATATAATAAGGGTCATCATACTTATGTTTGATTGATTGATTTGTGTTTTACAGCACTTTAGCGGCACTAAGTGGCTATCCCGTGCTTCACAGGTTGATAATTTAACAGAGGAATGTGTCAGTGCCCGCGCATATGTGCACCACACACATCCTGAGGGGATAGGAAAGAGGAGATATAGACCCTTTTAAGTGGGCTAGGGAAGCCCGATCATACTTATGTGTACATGTATATATATATATATATATATATATATATATATATATATATTTATATATGTAGGTGGCCTTTAGTGGGTTAATGGAAGGCTTTCTCGGCTTCATGAAATCAACAAGAAAAGCCATCAGGCAGCCCCAGATGACCAGGTGACCCAGAACGACCTGTGACAAACATAGACTTGCATAGGTCTTATATAAATCTGTTTTATTATTACCTATTTAGTCTGTGACTCCCAGCTAAAAAGACTTGCCAAACTGACCAGTATCAGTCCAATTCATGGATTTCAGTAGCTGATCTATAGTACAGAAAAAAAGCAGTCTATTTTGTGAAGACAAATATGCAACACATGGGGTAGTGTGGTGGGAGTTGTGATGTAGCCGAAGATGCATGTATGCCTCTCGGCTAACGAGACCCCCTATGGGCTTCACAGGCTATTCCGTCTTATTTATAGTCTCCCTTCCACTGTAAGGACTACAAGTATCTTGGCCATCCGGATGCAGTGTTGTTATTCTGCTACCATGGCTATGCTGCTAGTCGGCAGCTATATCTTTAGAAAGATTTATGTGATTCTGGATCAAATAAGATGGTTTTTGGTATTATAAAGTTTGCAAATCATTTCTGCTACAAATTATCTATTTGTTGGGAATATGGTAACCTGTTATGTTAGCTTGATATTTGCCAAGGTCAATGGTGCTGTATTTGATCTTGGAGGAGTTTGGCAATTGACTGCTTTACATCACTCACATTCCCATCGGCCAATAACTTCTCTCTTGGTGAGTTAAGCCCTCCGTCATGTCAACAGGTCATAAATAAGGGCCTATCCAACCAATACACAGGTTGATGCACTCCAAATCAATCAGAATTACTATAATCTCCAGTGTATAAGGCATGTCTTATTCAGATGTTCATTCCCTAACATGCCACAACATTGATGGAATGCTCAAATGGAGGACAAAAATTAATGATACAATGTACTGTAGCGGTAGCGCTCTGCTACTGCGGGGCTCCGCTACTGCGGGGCTCCTGTGGGGCCTGCGGGGCCGTTTGGTTCGGCCAGGTGCCACGAGGGAGCGCGTCGGCCACGGCCACTATATAAGTGACCGCGGGGCGGCGGCCCCTCAGTCGTGACTTAGGCTCCAATAGGCACGGGTCGGACCAGCCTACCTCGCAGAGCCACGGCTATAGGAAGGACGTTGTGCATTGATCCTAGACGCCCCTAGGCACCCAAATACCGTTACAGTGGTGACAGCGGTGGTCTTGACTTTTCGCCCGAATTGTCAAAAGAACCCAGATTTTTTTTTCGGTAGAGTCTGCCCGGGATAAGCATAATGGAGTCCGGCGATTTGTTGTCTCCAACGGAAAGGGAGGAGTTGATGGCAGGGGTCCGTGGCACCCTTGTCTATGTGGAGGCCGGAGAGGATGTTTTTCTTAGAAAAGGGGGAGAGAAAGGGGACATGGCCCCGCGGCCCCACCAGGCGAAGAAGGCCCCGCGGCCCCGCAACTCCACAACTGAAGGGAGGCCCCGCGGCCCCACCAGGCGAAAAAGGCCCCGCGGCCTCACAGCACCGCAAGGGGAGGCAGGCCCCACGGCCCCACAGCACCGCAAGGGGAGGCAGGCCCCACGGCCCCACAGCTCTACTACGGGAGGAGGGCCCCACGTCCCCACAGCCCCACGTCCCCACAGTACCACGTCCCCACAGCACCACAAGGGGAGGGAGGCCCTGCGGCCCCGCGGCCCCACGGCCCCGCGGCTTCACAACCACAGAATGCCCCTGCATCTCTGCCCCCCCATGTGGCTGCACCAGTTCAGTGGCGTCCTTTCTCTTCTCAGCCCCTTGGGGTTCAGATCCAGGGGGGACGGCTGAGCCTTTGATGGGGAGGGGTCCCTGGGGGCCGAGCAGGGTGGGGTCCCCAGGAGCATGGCAGACAGGACAAGGAGGCACGGGGACGGGATTAAGAACTCCTCCGGGATTCCTGCCCGCCCTCGACTTGGGCGCTGTACACCCTACTATGCCGCCCTGGGAGGTCTTCGACAGCAAGGAGGCTCTCTCTCCCGCGGTTTAGGGGTCTCCGGAGGCAGCCATACCGGAGAGCCTGGGTACCCAGCTCCTACCCTCCCAGGAGGAGAAGAGGGAGGCGCAATGCCAGGCAGGGTGGGTCCGCGAGTGGAGAAAGCGGGAAGACCAGAGGATCAGGGAAGCCCGATCACGGGAGAAAGCGTCTGGGGAAGTCACGGAGAAAGAACGAATCCGCCGTGCAGAGGACGAGAAACGGCTAGAAACGCTGCAGGGCGAAGCAGAAGAGCAGGAAAAGGAGATCCTGGAACTCCACGTCCTGTTAGAAACCACAAGGCGGAAGTTCTCCGTCATCGGGATTAGGAGAGGCTAGCATGCAACCTGGCAGAGCAGGTGAGTCAGGAAGGGCCGTTGGTCCCGCTGGCCCCTGCCCTCGGGAGTCCCGGCCAGCTGATCCCCGACGGGGGGAAGGCTCTGGAGGAGTGGAGGTTGTCTGCAGCAGCGAACAGGGTACCAATCTCTTGGGAGCCTGTACCCTCCACGGCCCCTCTCCCCCAGGGAAGACCTCATTCCTCCTCCGCGCCATTGCCTGATCGGGCGGTTGGGGTCAGGGTAGGAGCTCCGGAGCCCCCAGCGCTACCATCCTGGGACGTGGCAGCTAACTCCCAGGAGTGGGGGCACGGGGATAGGTTGACCAAGCCTATAGTTACCCCCGGGAAGTTTGACGGGACTGGCCACCTCCCGGAGTACCTAGCACATTTTGATTTGTGTCGGAGGGTGAACGCGTGGACTAACTCAGATGCCGGGGCCTTCCTGGGTCTGAGTCTGACGGGGATAGCCAGGAGGCTGCTAGCAGGAATACAGCCTGCCTCTGAAGGGGGTTACCTCCGCCTCAGAGCCGCGCTGATAAACCGCTTTCAGCCACCAAATCAAAGTGCCACGTACAAGAATAAATTGGCGAAGCTGGAGCTTGCCCCAGGAGCTTGCATCCAATCACACTCGGAGGAGATTCAGAGATACATGCGTCTAGCATACCCAAATGCGGATGAGGCCACCATCAATGTTATGAGTAAGGATCGTTTCATAGAAAGTCTGCCGGGAGAACAAATGCGTAACTGGGTCAATCAGTCCATCCCTAAGAAGCTCTCGGAGGCCGTTGAGGTGGCGCTCCATGCCGATGCCTGCTTACACTCCAGATCTGGGGGGAGGGTAGCCCCAGTGACTAGGGTGACCGCGACGGTGGCGGAAGAAGTAGCTTCCCTCCGGATGATGATGGAGAAGAACCAGGAGAAGACGGACAGCAAGCTAGGCAAGCTGGAGCCTTCCAAATCCAGGGAAGGGCGTAAGAATCCCAGTCGGTCTAGATCGCCTTTCCGTTGTTTCTGCTGTGCGGAGGTGGGGCACACTCGACGGGACTGTCCGGAGTGGAAGGCCCGGGTAGAGAAGGCTAAAGCCGAAGCCATCCAGAAGAAGCCGGCGGAAAACTAGAGCCGGTCCTGGCTGACTGCCAAGTCAGGACCGGAGGCGAATTGCGAGATGGGGTTGAAATAAAAGGCAGACTCCTGGTGGAGGGTGAGATCGGGGGTAGGCCCGTTCAGTGTCCGGTAGACACGGGCGCTACTGTGAATCTTTTATCCCTCTCCTGGTGGAAGCGACATGGGGCCGAGAAGGAGCTCCCCTCCTCCCGCGAGAGAGTCTATTCTGTCGAGGGGCGACCGCTCCAACTGAGTGGGCAATTCGAGACCGCAATACATATGGGGGCGAGCTCCTGGCCAGTGACCTTCCAGATAGCAGATATTTCATCTGAGGCCATTCTGGGCTCGAGGTTTATCAGAGCTACCCGCCTCCTAGTGGACATGGCGGGAGAAAAGTTAATCGTCTCCCAGGAGACCGGACCACCCCATGGGGCCACCGTTTCCTGTCGCGTAGTCAGTAGGAGCACGGCCATCCTGTCTCCGGGGATGGAAACCGTGATGGAGGGTCGTGTGGTGGGCGAGTGGCCCGGCGGTCATTTGGGGCTGGTGGAGGGGCTCCGCGAGAAGGAGGCTAATAGAGGCTTCCTTGTGGGGAGGGGCCTCATTGATCCGACAGACGGAAGTGCAACCCTCCGCTTGTACAACCCGGGCCAGGATCCAGTAGTCATCTACCGGGACATGGAGTTAGCTTCGGTGGAGGAGGTGGGGGAAATCCCGGAGGAGGAGGATGAAGAGGAGAGTGTTCCTCCAGCTCGGTGCCACATTGTGTCGCAATTGGACTCCCGGGTGGAGGGCACTAGTGGAGAGGTGAGGGAGAAGTTGTCTTCCCTCATCAGGGACCAACTGGCGGCCTTCCAGTTGGAACCGGGGGATATTGGGAGAGCCACCCTGGTCCAACATCGAATCCGTACGGGGGATCATCCTCCCATTAAGCTGCCACCCTGTAGACTGGCCCCGCACCAGAGAGCGTTGGTCGACACCGAGGTCGACAAAATGCTAGAGGCGGGCACTATAGAACCTGCGGAGGGTCCGTGGGCGTCCCCGGTGGTCCTAGTCCGAAAGAAAGATGGATCCATGCGCTTCTGCGTGGACTACAGCCGATTGAATGAGGCTACCACCAAGGACGCTTACCCCTTACCCCGGATTGACGACAGCCTGGATACCCTAGCCGGGTCCGAGTGGTTTTCCACCATGGACCTGGTCAGCCTCTCCGTCTCATTTGTAAACTATTCAATAGTAATGGTAGGCTGCAGGCCTACCTCGAGTTTGCGCATATGAGTGCATGGGTGTGTGTGTGCATGTGCATATACTTATGAGTCTGCTTGTAGCAATGGGACACAGTTCATAGCGGTGAAATACCACTCGTGGCTCAAGGCCCCTCTTTATCGTGCTGCCTCATGCAGGTAACATGTCACAAACTGTAGACACATCACTCGGTCAGTCACATTATCCTGACACCGACGGACCAGCCATTTTGTGATTTTTTTTATAAATATACGTATATATGATCTATATGTACTTATATAAGTTTGATTCTTTGAGGAAGTTCAGGAGTTCTTTTGTTTCTATAAGATAGCTTTCAGTGTTGTTGCATTTTTAAGATATTTTCTTCTGCTGCTTACAGTCCTTCGACAGTTGAGCAAGATTTGTTTGTTTGTTTAGTTTTACGTCCAGGGGCCATCAAGGAACTCAGACATTCAAGAGTTCTCAGACATTATGTCCTTTCTTTTCTTTTTGGACAGGTATTTATATGCTGCTTGCCCGACACAGCAGTGACCAAATCTATGAATGACCGAATCTATGAGAAGGGTTGAGGGGGAAAACTGCTACCGGGGCTTCATTCCCCTACTCTTTTCAAAGGATAGCAAGTGTTCTTTTATTTGCCTGGTCCCATGGGCAGGGCCAGACAAACCACGGCCTTTGATCACTCAGACGTGGTTCACTGAGGGGGAATACCATGGCAAAGGACAAGCATGTAAGCCCGGGCCCGTGCATATGGACACCAGCTGCCCACATGCTCACCCCAAGACACAAGAAACCCCAACTTTGTCGCCTTTTACAAATCTGGTATGCCCACTGTTAGTATGGAAGGAGATTTCTCCTTGTGGACTCCCAATGAAGTTATTCTGCTCCTTCATGCCCTCACATGAAGGTCCCCACTCCACAGGGGGTTGTTGAGCAAGATATGCTTAACTGTCAGTTCAGTCTTGCATTGTTGGCACATTGGTTGGGCTTCACGTTTCAGGTGGTGTTCGTGTGTAAGCCTTGTTTGGCCAATTCATAGACGTGTTAGTTTCACTTCGTCTGATCTGGATAGTTTTCTTTTTTCACCCTTTCCTTTCAGTTGAGGCTGAATGGAGTCTAGCTTGTTCTCATGCTGCTTATCCCAGTCAGCTTGCAATTTGAGTTTCACATATTTCTTGATTGTTGATGTCAGGTCCGTGTGTGGGATTGGGACTTCTTTGATGCTGACTTTGCGGCTTTATCTGCTGCCTCGTTTCCATCTATGCCAATATGGCTCGGCAGCCAGCAGAAAACCGCTTCTTTCTTTGCTTTCTCAAGGTTGTTGGTTTTGTCCCTGATGCCTTGTATCAATGGATTGTTTGGTTCATATTGGTTCATTGCTTGAAGGCATGACTTGGAGTCTGACAGGGCAATGAATTTCTGGTGAGTTGATATCCTGGCATAGTCTAGAGCGTGTAGTAAGGCGCTAGCCTCTGCCGTGAACATGCTGGCTTTAGGATGGTGGCCTTTTTTGAGGTTGCCATATGGTGTGTGTACTCCATAGCCTACTTTGTCACCCTCCTTAGAACCATCTGTGTACACCACCAGGTGTTCACTATGGTGTTTTTCTATCTCTTGGAGTTGATCTTTAAAGGTGACTGAGTCTGTTTCTGCCTTTTTGTTTTTGCAGAGGGTGAAGATGATCTTTGGTTTCATTTGTAGCCATGGGGGATTATCAGGTGGTTTTATCTCCCTGGTTTTGATCACATCTAATTTTGCTGCTTTCATAGGTCTTTTTACTCTGTAGGAGTATGGTTGGGTCATGTTCTGTTTTTTCCTGTACACTGAACTGTTTTCTGTGAACAGTGTCTCATATGTTGGGTTAGATTTCTTTTGTTTGCTCTTACTTTAACTGCGTACTACATAGACAGCATTTCTCGCCTAAGCTTGAGAGGGCGATGTTTGCCTCCACCTCTAGACTTTTTCCCGGAGATGTACGGAATGCCCCCAGGCACAATCTCAGTCCCTGGTTCTGGATAGGCTTCAACCTGTCCAAGTACCTGGGGCATGCTGATCCATATACAATAGAGCCATAGTCTAGTCTTGACTGGATGTAGACCCAAAAAAGTGATCACTCCCTATAATTAAATGGCCCAAAGAGGATAATTTTTAGGCTCCCCCTCAAAAGGGGTCACAATTTTTTACACGCCCCTCTTAGGAGGAGTCTGTAATTTTCAACACTCTTTTTAGCAAAAAAAAAGCAAAATTTCTCCACGCCTCCGGGGGGGGGGGCCAAAAGTATTGACTGCCGTCAAGGGGGGGGCGTAAAAAATGTCCACGAGTCCACAAAAACCCAACCCCCCATTGATAAATAATGACCACTCCCTATTCACTCGCTGGCCTTAATTAGTGTAACTTTACTATAGAGTATAGATCTAAGTATAACTAGTTCCAATCGTAACTCTATCCTTCGTCTTTGATAATCTGAGTGAGGAGCGCCTAGCCTGGTACCCAGCCTTACCGCGGGATGGAGCTGGTGATGGTGCGGTAAGGCATGGCACAAAGGTCCGCCCTGGTGACAAACAGGTGAGCTATCATTCCCCATACATTAAGCATTATGTGGTTGTAAACACACCCTCTCTTTTTTTTTCTTTCCTTCTACATGTACTACTACCTGTATCAGACCTTGTGGCCTGGGAGGGGAGGGAACAGCCATGACATATTAAAAGTTAAGAGTCATACTAAGACCCAATTTCAGTGCCTTTATTGGGGGGGGGGGCATTTCCCCCTGTAACGGCTCATTTTCTTATGTATATAAGGGTGGCTCTACGGCTCGCTTAGTAGCTATAGGAACCAACACAACACGAGTAGTTTGGGTTGGGCCCTCAAACTTCCACCTCTTGGATGGCCTTTATTTAGTTACAAATGGAAGGTAGGGTAGCACGTCTGGACTGGACGGGGTCCAGTCACCTTCTGCCGATCGACCGGCTCCTTAGTAGGAGCAGGACGTGAGGCACGGTGCTGCCCCCTCTTGTACCAAACAGGTATCGCAAAGCAACGCCTGGTTGGCATAGAAGGAACAAGCAACACACAAACACGTCTCTCGGATGATCAGCACTAGTATATATATAATGATGCCGGCCCCTACACCCCCAAGCTTTCTGGATCCACTATTGATCATATGCATTACCTACATGCTCCCTGGTAGCTTCTCAGTAAACACACTGTGTTTTAACATAGCTTTTTGGTAGATATTGGTTGGCTATCTAACCAAACCTCTGTATGAGATTCTAGGTATGTAAATAATGTTTAGCATGAATGGGTTGATGTTGCTGGAAAAGTGAGTATAGTTCCCCAGATCCACGAAATACCTCAAATGTCCTCTGGTCATTATGATTACTATATTATAAGAAATTTATATGCTTACCATGACCACCAGACCAGCGGGGGTTCCCTGTCCCCCTGCTTACCATGTCCGTAAATTAAGAGTAGGTCTTAACACAAATTCTTATTTGTGACTACAGGATGTGTCATCTATTCTCAAAAAGCACCAGAATGCACCTTTTGTCCTGGCAGTTTTCAAAATCCTTCTTTTTTCAGAGCCCCTACTTCCATCATTACAAATGTAGCCCCCCCAATGTACTACTTGTAGAAATCTTTAATACAGGTACACCAAGAAAACTCATATGGACATTTCCCCATGCTAGGGCTCTTTAGGTGATGTGCTAGTATCAAGGCCCTTCCACATCATCATCCCCCCCTTTATGGTTTGGGGCCCAGGCCAATATCTGATCTTCACCCCCCCCCCAACTTTAAAATGTTCCACTGCCCTGGATATAGTGTGCCAGAATGTCTGATAGAGATATTTCAAAGCAATCATTTGTATAGTGGTGGACATCCTCTCATCCTTAACATAAAAATGTTTTTTACTTTAGGTTTGTTCAGACCTGCAACTTGATATTTACAATCAAAATTCACCATTTCCAGCTTAAACCTACAAACTTTTCTTGGGGGGCATGTCCCCAAACCCCCTAATATGACAGCTGCACTTTGCTTGCGGTAGTCGGGCTAATGTAGGACCTTACCACTTTCACCAGATTTTGCCCCCCCCCCTAGAGAATTATAGGGCCCTAGACAGGGGGGGTCCCATGTCACTTGTCGATTTTAAGAAATAAGTCTTGTCTCTTGTTACACCATGTCCCTTGTCGATTTTAAGGAGTGGCCTTGTCCCCTTGTCGATTTTAATAAGTAGCCTTGTCCCCTTGTCGATTTTAAGAAGTGGGTTTGTCCCTTGTCACCCAGCCCCATATCCCTTGTCGATTCTAAGAAGTGGCCTTGTTCCCTTGTCGATTTTACCTGTCTGGGTCCCTAATTATAGCTCTGCCACTATGCTTATATGCAATTGTGGCTTATATCAATTTGCTTAAAATAATGTAAGTTTTTGTGGTAAACCAGCCTTTCTGAATCCCCAGGACCAGACCTGCTTACAGTTCCTGGGTAAAGCTCATTTCAAAGATATTTCCTGTAGGCCATTTTTCTGAAAATTTTGGATCCACCTTGGTACTTGGCTACAGCCCACCTAGCATTGGCTCCAGCATTTTCAGATATGCCCAGCCCTGAGATGGCATCAATATGCGAAAGGGGGACAGAGGATATTGCCATTATTGGGCACAGAAAATTGTCTATGGGCCCATCCAATGCTAAGCCTGAAGGCCATGTGCTTTCTCTTTGACAGCTCTTTGTTTACAAATGGAACATGGCCATTATAGCATTCAATTTTCAAAATGATGACTCAGGGGTGTGAAATCCTAAAATACATTTCCTCTGAAGCTATTTCGCAATGATTTCCAGTTTACATTTTTACACTAGATAAAGGTCATTTAAATACTCAATGGTATACATGTCATCCTCTGTCATACAGAGAGGCTAAGAACTATTCATGGGATATTCAAATTTCTGATTTTGGATGACAATAGATCTATACATTCGAAAAAATTCAAAAGACACCCCCCCCCCCCCGATATAAATGGTAATTTATTTTCTCAGTGGATTTGCACAGATCTCAGGAATGATCACTGTGAGCATCAAAACCGCGGATTTCCGCGTTTCCGCGGAGATTTCACACCCCTGATGACTTAAACAAGGCCTTATTTGCTATATGCTGATACTGTCTCTGTGCTGTCTGGGTAAGCAGACATTGGACTTTGTTCAGATAAAAGGGTGGGCCTGGGGCTTTGCCCTTTGAGCCTGGCCTTACTCCACGACCATCAGCCCCCTCGGCTCAAGTGGAGAAGGCGGGTACCAGGCTAGGAGCGCTAGGAGCGCCCATCCCGCACCCATCAGTACCACTACCAGTAGCGAATATTGAGTTGGAAAGTTCAACAAAGTAGTTCTATAACCCGTATCGTACTCACTCTATTTCGACTGTGTAACTTGTTATTCCTGATTCATAGTCTAAAGGACTGGCGGCTAAAATGCTCAATTCACAGTTCGCACCATTACAAGTTCCTCCACCACTGGCTTGCAGCTGGAAATCCCCTGGTGAATTTGGTGAGACTGAGACTTTGGTCCACGTGAAATCTGTCGCCGTGTTTTTCTGTGCAATCAAAGTGAGAGACCAAGATCCAGAAATTTCGTCATTTTCATCCACAGTCTCTGTGTGTGGATTTGCCGCTGGGGCTGAGAACATCACGGTACCAAACACATGTTTGGGTCCTGAAAGAAAACAGCAGAATTGAGTGAAGAAGAACGCTTTGGCCACAAACCCAGAGGTCGACATGTGTGTTAGGGCGTGAAGACGTCATGTTTTACTGAGAGTTACGTCATCAGCTCACCATAGCAACTGGTGCAGTACGTCAAAACATGACGTCGTGACCTGGGCGTCGTGATGCGTCGTGGACGCCGCGTCAAAATTATTATGTGCCAACTGCGCCTGCTTCCCGCCACAGCATTCCATGAAAGTTGCAGTGAGCTCACTCACAGTCACAGAGTGCAAGATAAGACCAACAGTCCAGTGGCAGATCCAGGAATTTTGAAAAAGAGGGGTGCGGCCCAAAAGGAGGGGGCGCATCCCTTGATTTTTTTAGAAATTTTTTGGACATGATGGAGCCTAGAAAATAGTGACAATTAAGGACCTTAAGGGTAAATCCTCAAGCAGATTTTAGGTTTTAGATATATGAAATCTAATAGATGCCAAACATGGAGAGTGGTAATTTTCGGAATTTTTCTACTCTGTGGCCTTGAGATATCATAACTGTTCAGTCAGCATTTGTTATTTTTTCTGACCTATTCTGAGCACCTATTATCAGCACCTGTCTCCTATTATCAGCACATTGACCTACAATCCTTTAGATTTGGCTCATTAATAAAATAGTAGGCTATTGTTTATGTTTTCCAGTGTACAGATTACAAAATATATGTGTAATTTCACAATCTCACATGATTTTTATTGACTAATCACACTGTATTATCTAAAATACATGACTTCAAAAATAGACATGATTGAAATCAATGCTTCTATAAATAATGAGATAGGAAAATAAGGGATTCTTACAAAGAAAAATGTGAAATAGAATATATTTTGTGCTAGGTGTTTCATTAAAAAAGCTCTTCATTGGGAGGGATATGGAATGAGTTTTCCTTCATTCTACATGCACTAGTGCCTCTCTTTTTATGATTTCAAGATTTTGGGAACAATATTTATTCACAGATGCTGATAATAGGGTCCTTTGATCTATTTTGGAACCTATTATCAGCACACCTTTCAAATAAATGGAATTAAGGCATAGAATTCAAAACATACCTAAATATGGTAAAAGAGGCCATAAATATGTGTCCATACCCTTTTCTATCTCATAGTTCAGCACATTTCTGCACAAAAATATGTTCTTAACATTCATGAAATATTAATTATCTTGTTAATTGAGGCAATTAGGCTGTAAGGGATTTGACCCAGATAATTCTCAAAGAAGAAAAAGTCTGCTTTACATGTGATTTATGTGAAACAGCTATTTATATGCGTGCTGGATGCAATCAATTAGCTTTTTACCTTTGGTACACTCTCCCAGGTCTTAGTAACATTGGTTTAGGACCTCAGATTGATCAAAACTGCTGATAATAGGGCCCTGCCGATGATATAGTACCATGAGAGGTCTTTCCAAAGTTTCCTTAAGGGGCCCTGGCATGGTAATGCATGCCAGCATTAAAACGTCAGGTGACCACCCCTTGGCCAATCAGAGCGCCGCGATTTTTCCGCTGGTTCCCGCGATTTTATTATCACTCTCTGAATCGGTACCCATGTTGCTAGTTTGTGGTGCTATATGACAAAGCTTAGTGATGAGGACATGGGGGAAACCCAGGAGGTAGGCCTACTCATTTTTTTTATTCATTTTTTTTTGACACGGGTGTGCCGCTGGTTTTGCAACCCTTACCCTTGCCTAGGAAGATTTTGAAAAAGAAATAGACCCTTGCTTAGGGAGTGGTCATTTTTCAACAACAGGGGAATGGCCCTAGACAGGGGGGTTCTGTGTCCCTTGTTGATTTTAAGAAATGGGTATTTTCTCTTGTCACCCAACCCCATGTAGGGCCCCAGACAGGTAGGCCTAAAATCGACAAGGGGACAAGTCCATTTATTAAAAATCGACAAGAGACATAGAGCTGGGTGACAATCAAGGGACAGGGGAAAAGACCACTTCTTAAAATTGACAAGGGGACAAGACCACTTCTTAAAGTCGACAAGGGGACAAGAACAATTTCTTAAAATCGACAAGTGACTTGAGACCCCCCTGTCTAGGGCCCTCCATGTCCCTTGTCGATTTTAAGAAGTGGCCTTGTCCCCATGTCGATTTTAAGAAAGGGTTTTGTCCCTTGTCACCCGACCCCATGTCCCTTGTCGATTTTAAGAAGTGGCTTTGTCCCTTTGTCGATTTTACCTGTCTGGGGCCCTAGGGGAGAGGTGGTGGTTTTTGGGGGAGGGGCAAAAAAAAATCAGACCCCTCTTAGTCTCGGGGGAGGGGGGGGGGAAACTTTCACCCCTCCTAAGTGAAATAGCTCGCATAGGCATATCCCTCTAAAATAAAGGAGGGAGGAGCAAAAAGTTCTGACCCATCTGAGGGGGGGGGGGAGTTTTGACGCATCCACCTGAAAATCCACCACCCCTCCCCTGTTATTAAAAAATGACCACTCCCTTAGGGAAATTTTGAAGTAAAATTTAGTTTCTAGAAAAATAGACCCTTCTTTAGGGCAAATTTCCCAAAGTAGACACTTGCCTAGGGAGATTTAGGATAGAAAAATACCCTTGCCAGCTGCACACATGTGTATGTCAGTACAAAAACCCGTTGGACATCAGCTTTTGCAGACAAAATCGCTGCCAGGCCAACAGAAACCGCCAGACTGCCAGACTGAACGTCTGCGTGTAATCCCAGGACCTATAGGGCTTCAATTTGTTTTTTACATCTTGCAAATCGAACCATTGTTAAGGTTTATATATCATTAAAAAATGTGTTCTTTTTTGTTAAATTTTGAAGAGTTGAATGAATGAAGTTAATTCTTGTTTTCATTATGTCTTTCCTGACAATAATAATCTTGAGATATTCAGGCCTACGGAATGATGAAATTCACAGGACCGAATAGCCTGTGAGGGGAAAGCTTCTCATAGGCTATAGACTGGACATGGGGACGTACCTATCTACCCCTGTGTGCAGTGTTAGGCCTAACCCCTCGATAACGCTGATTCCTGTTTCCTGTAGTACCATTCGATCCCAGTGCAAAACTTGCCCGGGAAAAGTTGCCCTTTAGAACAGTACTAAGATGATCAAACTTAACTTATATATAATGTGTGCCTTATACGCAGGGGTACTGAAATAGTGAACTTACCACTGAAGGCTACCAGAAATGTTAAGAGAAGAATGTGTGTTGTCATCCTGTCACTCAGGCTTAGCAGCCTTCCTACGAAGGCCTTCTGTCCAGAGTATCTCCAGGAATACCTTCATGTACAAACCTGACAAGTCTGTCTATTCCCTCTTCTTTTATAGCCCAACAGTCTATAGGTGGGGGTGCAGATTGGGGGTCCCCCATATTACATGTCGATTTTAAGAAATGGTCATGTCACTTGAATCCCCATGTCCCATGTCACCTCTAAGAACCATGTCCCATGTCGATTTTAAGAAAGCACCTATGTAATGTCACTAATTTTTTTCCTCATGTCACTAAGGCCCATGTCACATGTCGATTTTAATAAATGGCCATGTCACCATGTCGAATTTAGTGGTCCACACCCATATAGGTGCCTTCAGATTGTCTTTCTGTTTTTGATAGACACCTCCAATGCGCATGTCTTTTGAAAGAGCTGGTTGTGATAAATGCTCTAGTTTTTTCTGTGCGTTTTGAGCAGCGTTACGACACGTTAGAATTACTGGTGTAACATGTAGAATCTGGTCCAGCGTTTGGCACCTTCACCAAATAGGATGAGGTCAAGATAATGTTATAACCCCCATCCAAACTGCTGTAGGTCTATTACTGATATAGCACTGGATGATATTAAGATTGTAGAGAATTTTCAAGCTAAATATTTGAAGGGAAAATTAACTATAAAGTATTGAAACTTCCTTTAGGAATTTGAAATAAAATGGCTCTTGTACATTACGGACTCTATATGCAAACAATAGTGGTTCAATAGAGGACGAGTCTCTAGACTAATATTACTCTATATCTAATGATAAACCCTGTAAGGGCCACATTGGACCTTTTATTGACCGTGCATGTTTTTCTTCCCATGATACAAGGAAAATTCATTTATGGTGCATTCATGCATCATGAATGCACCAATGCATTGCTGGTGAGCTACACACCAGAAGTACTTATATTGCTGCATTATGACAAGAAAAAGAAAGAGGCCTAATTGCGCAATTATAGAGATTAAGCATTGCTGAAACCATGGGAGTAACTCGCCAGGGCTGCGTTCAAACATTCTGACTACCAAAGCAGGTCGATACGATCCCAGAGGCTACGTATGGTGCACCAATGAAGCGCTGACAATTCTACTGACCAGAACTTCATTGATGCATCATGTCGACCAATGGGCATGATGCACTCCTGCATCAGTGGCCCTTTAAGTGTTAAAGAAGTATGAACTGTTTGTGTGCGGCACCATGGTAGGTGACCCCCCTGGGTAGTACACACGTCCACAGGTAGACAATAGGGTAGACGTGATAGATGTTTAACCTATTAAGGGTCGCTTATAATACAGGAGTGCATTATTTCTATTGGTCGGCATGATGCATGAATGAGCTGATGAGACTGGACAGCATCATGCCGATCTTCTGGGAGTGTATCAATCCCGTGTGGTCGACATGGTGCGTAAATGTAGCCCTGGCGAGTAACCCGCCCGGGTTGCATTCATGCATCATGACGACCAATGGGCCTGATGCATTAATGCATTAGCGTACATTGAAGGGATACCATTGTAACAGTGTGTAATGTATGGGGTAGTGTAATAAGATAGATCTCACATTAGACATATCATAAGGCTATGAAATATCATAGAGAAGTTCAATTTTCGTCACACTTAGTAGTGCCTAAGGGCCAAGTTATTTATTGCCAGCTGGGGGCAAGGGCTCAATGGATTTTTGCGGATCGGCAGATTTATTTTCTGCACCCCCACCACTATGAAAAAAAATGATTGCAACCCCCCGCCCACTAAGAACTGATTTTGCAAAATGACCACCCCCCCCCCAAAAAAAAAAAAATAAATAAATAAAAAATTCTGATACGCACCTGGAATGATGTGTTGCGATGGGTATTTGAATTGCCCATATTTAGTTTTGACTCCCCCGTGTGAAAGTTTATTGGGTTATGCCCCCCACCCCCAAGCAGCTGTTTTTTTTTGGTTTTTTTTTCAAAATGACCCCCATTCATCTAACAAGCCCCCAACTGTCAATAAATGACTCGGCCCCTACCATAATAGAACTAAACACCTAAGTGAACTATAGATGGACTATTGATCGTTTTTCTTTAATTAAGGAAAGTAGAGGGGCCTAGGTGTCGGAAGCATTTATGGATGACTTTAATAATCTGACACAGAATGAATTGCGTTCCCTACGTATGCCACATTCCCTTTACTAGAGTAGGACTTTAAAATTTCTTTATGATCAAATCAAATCTTAATATATAGCGCACCATTATACATCTGTAGTTGTACGTGTGGTCTTCTTTGATGAGATTCGACATTTCTACAGATTTGTTTTCAGTTAAATACTAGCAAGTCTACAGGGACGATCCCATAGAGTGCGGGTCAGATCAATATCGAATGGTGTCTAAAGCCCATTAGCCTACATAAGTGCAGCCCTGGCGAGTAACTCGCCAGGAACGCATCCATACATATAGGCCTACCAGTGAAGTGCTAGAGCCAGACTCTCCTTAATTGGTCGATTAGGTCACACAAAAAAAAATAAGTTGGTCTACGGATCGCCCTCTCTATATTTTCGGAAATACAAATTTTTTTTTTCTTGTCTACGGATTTCGCTCGATTCACTTTCTACAAGTTTTCTCTTTGTGATGTTTGGCAATTTTTTTTTTTAAATATTTTTTTTCACTTGCTTCACTTTCAAGCAAGAAATCCATAGTACGCCAATTTTTTTTTATTTTTTTTAAATCACTAGCTTGCACCACTTTTTCAAAACCAAAATCCATAGACCAGTTTCTTTTTTGTGTGGCCTTAGAGAAGGATCATTTATCTAAAAGAGGTCATTAACTAGGTTTAATAAATGCGTGCCTATATTGGTACAAGTCTGTGACATTCCTTCCATTATAACATCGTTTGTCTTTATGCCATAAGCTTGGTATAACCAATTGTACGAGCTCTAGCAAGGCTTGGCAAGGTACATGCAGTAAACATTGGACCAGTGGGTGGTGATATGTTAGATCTATCATATTATTGTGTTATAGACGGAGCAAAGTGTGCTTCAAGAATTGTATCAGAGACTGCAAAAGCACTGCAGGGGCTTCCTCCATATCAGTGGAGTGTACAAGAAAAAGACGAACGTTTCAGAAAAAAAACTTGGCATAAAACGTTGGGTTTTTTTTTTACATTAAAAAAAAAGACGTTTGTTTTACTTTCCTAAGTTTGCCAATCGTTTTAATCGTAAAATAACAACATTTTTTAACATTCTGTAAAAAAAGTTTGATTTCAGACTAAAAACGTGATTTAGCGTAAAAGTAACTTAACTCAAAAACGTTTTGACAAAGCATGTACCACCATGGACAAAGATTGAAAAAGGAATGAAAACAGAATGTTAAAAAAAACGTTTTTTTATCAGGTTAAAAAGTCATTTTTAACGAACAAAAATTTGAGTGCGGGAACGGGTGCCTGTCTGTTCAGAGTTTCGTAACAGTCTGTCCCATTGTTAGGCGCAGTTCGCCAATCTGCGCATATCGGCAATTCTGCTTTGCGCAAGGTACAAATGGGCGAGATTTTCATAAAGTTTCTACCACATTTATAGAATTCATTTGTCTAATATTTTTTATAGATACCTTTATATGTTATTCAACCACTGGTCTATTGTTTGTCAAGTTTTCCTGCTTAGAGTTTTAAAAAGGACTTGAAGTGCAAGACCTACTTGCCAAATGGCCGATATTGCTGCTTTGCGTAAGATTGGAGCTTTGCGCGGCGCCGATCTTGCCCAATTTGAAAATTGCGCTGCGCTATTTGAGAATTGCGCAGATTGGTGATCCGCGCGCTACAACATGAGTAGTGCATGCCCGGGGAGTGCAAGTTGATTAGGGAGTGGTCATTATTTATCAACAGGGGGGGAGGGTGGGTTTGAGGGGGGGGCGTAAAATTTTCAGACCCCTCCCGAGGGGGGGGCTAAAAAAAATTTGACCCCTCTTGAGGGGGGGGGCTAAAAAAATTCAGCCTCTTTTTAGCAAAAAAGCCCGCGCGCTACTATAGATCAAAGAGGGGCGCGAAAACTCTCCGCGCCTCTGGCGCGGGGGGGGCGCAAAAAATTTTGACTGCTGTCGAGGGGGGGGCGTAAAAAATTTCCGCGCGTCCGCGTGAAAACCCACCACACCCCCCCCCCCGTTGATAAATACATATTATAGATCTAATCGTTTACACAGACGGTATTGGACTGTTTAGGAGGGCTACCGTGTGGAGTCATCTGGTGTGAAATAATGGAACCCTGCTCCTGCTCCAGAGCCAACAGTTTTTGAGGACGAGTTGAGCGGAGTTCATAATGTTTTATTTGGCAAAAAAATCACATACATGGGGCGTTTGTTTATACTTCCAAGTCTTTAGGTGCTCCAAGCCAGAGACCCTGTGCAGTTTGTGCACCTCGATATCACGTGGGCCCTTGATTTGGTAGCAAAGGCACTTGTTCTGCATTTTCTTGGCAGCCCATTTTGGTCCACAGTCATAAACTATCCGAAAATACTCTAGGCATGCTAGTCATTTGTTTATACAGAAGTAGTACGGTGTTCTCATTGGTTGCAAACCGTTTGCTTGAGGTCTTCTAGCTTAGATTGAACGGTGCCGATGACTTTTTGGCATTGTCCTTTTAATGCTATGGCTGCTTACCATGATCATGAAAAAAAAAGAAATTTCTCGTGAACGAAAACCCCCTCTTAGGCCTCTTCCTCATGGATCTGGAAAATACCCACCCTCTGGACATGAAACAGATATAATTCTAAGGGTGGCCAGATTTACCCCAGTATTAGGGAGTGGTCATCATTTATCAACAGAGGGGTGGGGGTTTGAGGGGGGCATACAAATTTCAGACCCCTCCTAGGGAGTGGTCATTATTTATCAACAGGGGGGGGTGGTGGGTTTTCGCGCGGATGCGCGGAAATTTTTTACGCTCCCCCCTCGATGGCAGTCAAAATTTTTTGCGCCCCCCCCGCGCCGGAGGCGCGGAGAGTTTTCGCGCCCCTCTTTGATCTATAGTAGCGCGCGGGCTTTTTTGCTAAAAGGAGGGTGAATTTTTTTAGCCCCCCCCTCAAGAGGGGTCAAAATCTTTTTAGCCCCCCCTCGGGAGGGGTCTGAAAATTTTAAGCCCCCCCTCAAACCCACCCTCCCCCCCTGTTGATAAATAATGACCACTCCCTTAGGGGGGCATAAAAACTTTTGACGCCTCTTGAGGGGGGGGGGGCGTAAAAAATGTCCCCTCTTTTTAGCTAAAAAGCCTGTGCTTCTATAGATCAAAGAGGGGCGCGAAAATTCTCCATGCCTACCTAAAAACATTTCCATAGAAGCAATAAAGCCTGCAGTGGCTCAGCGTCTTCTTAAAGATTGGTACCTACATCCCATTTAGTTCATACAGTGGCTAAATGGAGGCTGATGGAGGGGATGGTGAGGGACCAGTAGCTGAGACCTGTTGTAGAGAATGCCCCACCAGCACATAGATAAGCTTTGAGGCTAGAATAAAAGTTTCTTCAACAATTTTTATTTCTTTGGCTAGTGTAATGTCTTACTCAGTCTTGTTTCTGTCAAACCCTTTGCCAGCATCTATCAAAGTCAACAGGAGGCAAAGACCTACTCAGTTGTTTGCCTGCCTCAGTGGAACATCTCTTTCCTAAATTATCATTATCCTATAGTAAGAAACAGCGTATTGAATAATGGAAGTATCAATCATAGATATTGAAAATACTGGAAGATGGCCCAGACCTTGGACCTGTCGATTTGGAATTTGAGATATTTCTGAAGTGATATAGAAACTTGCTACCGGCATATTGTCAGGCATTCCTGACTATTGTCTTTAAATTGAAGACAAATCACAAACTTTTCATGTCCTGAATCCTGCTTTTGTTTCCTGGCTTTAAAGTCTGCTGGTCTATCATTAAGTTTAATCCTCTGAGATTTTTGTTGCTTGCGTACAGCCTCTTCACTCTGGAGCCGCTTGATGCCAGTGGTAGGATTGATAAAGTCATTATCGCGTGGGATACGCTGCTCTATAGTGTCATGCCTGTCCTGGTAATGAAGTGTCTGCTTGCTATATTCATCACATTGAGACTTAGTGACAGTTTTACATACTATATCCATAATGGCTTTGGCTTCTGCAAGATTTTTGTGCTTGACAAGGGCATCCGCCACACTATCCAAAGCAGCTGCCTTGGTCTTCAGACAGTCCGTTTGAGCCTGCTGCAAGTGGTGCTCGGCATCCTTCATAATGCCCATAGCGCATTGTCGGCGACGCTCAACCATCTTTTTCTTTAAGGACTCCATACTGGCAACCCATTCCGGATTTTCGAGAAGTCCTGCGCACCATCCCTCAATATTGCCATGAGTGATCTCGTTCCTGTAATATGAAGCCCTCGCCTTCACAACAGCGGCAGCACTGGTATACTGACACACGGAATTCCACATCTTATGGGCAGAATCTGGCAGGATGGATTTGATATACTGAAAAAAGCAGGTGTTATATAGATTAGTACTAAGGTAGACACTTGGAAGTCGAACCAATGCCTCAAACTAGCTGTCAAAGGCAGCACTCTAATATTGACTCCCACTATGACAGTGTAAAAAAAATGAATCTATGGAACCGTGTTGTTTCTCAGCATATAACAAGCTTATCAGGGTATAAACTATCTGATTCTAAAGCTCTTGAATGAGGCTACCCACTGGTTACCACCACTATGTGACTGATGAAAAAGAGAATTACCTGGGACAGTTTTTCAAAAGCACAATCAAGCTGAGATATTTCTCAAGTGCTTTGTACCTAACACCTGTCCCTAATAATGTGTTAAAGCTTTTTACTGCATCTACCTCAACCTGGCAAGGCCGACAAAGGCCCTGGCTAATGAGTTCACCATCAGGGGTCCAGTGCCTAAATTTAATAGCAGTCAGTGTTTTATAAGGGGCCAATTGACACCTACAGGAGGAGGCCTAATCAAGATGATACTTGCCAAAACCCACATCACATATACAGGTTCCAAAGTGTGCAGGAATTAGTAGCAGGTGGCCATGGGTGAGCTGCTCTAATGGCCGCTGTAAGACCACATCTGATATTAGGCAAATGGGTGATAGTGTGTCGAGAAAGATCTAACTGATAGTTTAATGTGTATCACTAATACCGGGTAGTGAGGATAATGAGCTCACAGCCAGGGGCCTCGCCAGGATGTGCTAGATTCAGTTATACAGGTACTTCTTTTTGATCCAATTGACTTACTTCTGATTGTGTACGGCCATCCTCCCTCTTTGTTGTTGCAGCAGGTTCATCATCATCTGAAAGATTCTCATTTAGATTATCATCCTCTGATGGGACCTGCTGAGGCAGGGCAGCAGGGGTACCAGATGGAACCTCCTGAAGCAGGGTAGCAGGGGGTGTAGACTGCACCACAGGCAGAATAGACTTTTTCAATTCCTCTACAGGTAGGAGAACTGAGTCTTGTAATCCTTCTAGTGGCAGGGGGAAAGAGTGGTCCAGTCCCTTAGTAAGTAGGGACATGGATTTGTCAGGTTCTTTCTGTGGCAGGCAATATAGGTATTGTGAATGACTAGCGTAGTTTAATCTCTGTCTGTCTATGTGCTTATCCGCTACCGGTACTTTGATATTTACAGCATCTGTGCTAGCGCTTCCTGGCTTTCCTGCAGCCTCAGCCACAGCCTTCTTCTCCTTCCTCAAACCTGGAAAAAGGTTATACATATGGTTAATATCAAGGACTAAAGGATGCTTCCAAGTCTAGTTTATGACCCATGATCATCATTCTGTACTAGTATACAACAACAGCACTTGATTGGTGCATAAAACTTCTGCCCAGCAAAAGAGAACATCTTTGTCTTAAATTGTACATTTCACAGCTACCAAAACCTTTTAAATTGTGACAATAAAATCACCTCGGAGAATTTCTTTTCAAATTGAGAAAAAATCCTATGGTCATTCTGTTTTTTTAGGTAGGCTTTGGTTACATTTAACACTCATTTCTTTTGCATGGGAAAATGTAAGAATATGAAAAACTTACTTGCTGCCATAGCACGCTTAGCAGCTATTTTCTCCCGTGCGGCTTCCATCTTCATCACAGCAGACCGGGGTTTCAACATAACACGTTTTGGGGGGTTGGGAACATCAAAAATAGTTGGAAAAGAATGCCGATAAAGACGCTTTCGTTCTGAAATACAAAGAAAGTACATATATCATATTATATGAAAATCTAGAATTGCAACAATTCAAAAAGATAAAAAATAACAATTAACTCCTCCATGAACCATCTGAATACATTTTCATGGCGTAATGATACATTTGCTACTACCTTAAATCCTTGCATTTAAGTCATGACTTAGAAGCTAGAATTACATTGCCTGCGTCCTAACTCAGGGTGTGCCTCATACAAGGGGGGTTTACACACTATAGAGCAGTACTAAAATAACCAAAATTTAGTCAAAGGTGCATTCTATAGAATTTAGCTAAAGTCAAGGTGCGTTCTATACGTGAGGAGTGAGTGAGTAATAGATGTTTAACGCCATTGCGACAGCTAAGGTCATATCCATGGCGAGAACGACATTACACAATTTCACAGAGGAATGTGTCGGTGCCCGCGCATATGTGCACCACACACATCTGAGGGGATAGGAAAGAGGAGATATAGACCCTTTTACGTGGGCTAGGGAAGCCCGTCTATACGTGAGGGACAAAGAAGCACTGTGTATGTAGACCGCAGCTTATTCCCTACCCAGAGGCTTATTGTGACTTATACCTGGTTCCCAAGTCATGGCACAGCTTACAAAGTCCAGCCAGGTATGGCTAATAGCTTATCAAGAAAAATATTTAGACTGGTAAAAACTTTTTTTCTTTCACCTTTCTAATTTCTTTATTGATGTAGCTATGCTTACCTTGCCAGTTTGTGAACATTATGTCCTCAAAGTGATCTGCACAGAGGGATTTTGAATCATTTAGTGCTGATGGAGTCCTTCCCATCAGGTCATGGCGTCTTGAATTGGTGATCCACTTCTTGCATCTGAGACAAAATATACAATTCCTTGAGTTATCAACATTGGACGCATATATGTTACCATAAGTTCCTGATAATTTAATTAGTTTTTATATAGTTTTCTTTGTCATTGTACACAAATGCACCTATCTACTTTCATAGTACCTTGCGCATAAGCCGCTGCTTAACTCAGAAAGAAAACTGATATAACCAGTGGCTCAACAAGGGGGCTATTTTAACTGAATATTTACTTTAATTTTCTATGAAAATAAACAGCCATTTTGCCTAATTTTTACATTCAATTAGCCACCAATACACAGTAAATGTCAATAATCATGACTAAATATATATCCATGTATAGGTATAGATGTCTACAACAAATGACATGAGGTGTCCTAATAGATAATCAAATCTTGTATACGTGGTAAGCAATGAATGGCATCTAGATAACTAAACTCAGGAGTTAAGCCTATAGATACTATACAGCTATGAGCTGAAATCAGAAACACTACTTTACTACAGTTGACTGTGGTTAACACTTTTGAATTGGCAATATAGAAAAATTGAACACGTGCTATAGAGCACTTATGGCCCAGGTCTTCCACCAAATATCATAAAAAAAATATAGAAATTAAACCTACCTAACTGTTGACACTATAGTGACAGAATGTCCAAGTCGTCAATGCTTAAGCCTATGGAAAATTCACCCATTATCGCTCGTATGTTTCATTGGCGAATAACTCCTCTCCTGGCGAGTTAAGCATTGCACAATACCAGCAGGTCTTGAATAAGGATCCATATTACCCATAAACAGGCATGAGACACTGTAATTCTCCTCCATTTCGTTATAATCCAGCAGTTTCGATAGCAGCATAAGGCGATCGTCTCGCTGTCTGCCATTTTGGATTTTGATGTTCTGTGCGCATGTGCAACCCCTCCTTGCCAGAAGTAGCATTTTTGACGGAGAAATGATAGGTTCTATCGATTTGACTTGAAATGAATGGCTTTTTGAATATAATCCATATATCTTTGGCAATATAATATCAAATTTAATCAAATATATCCCCTCAATTTACTGTTAAAAAAAAATAAAATCTGACGACCGGAAGCGAGGCGGTCGACATAACAAAATTACGATGGTCCGATTTACACCCATATATAAACGGTCTTAACATCTTACTTGCTGAAAAATGCGTCTTAATTGCCCAATTCCCATAGGAGTCAATGTGTTATTTTGACTCCCTGTCGACCGCCGAAATGGACCGCGCAATGCTATCCTATGGAGCCTCATTTTCATGAGAAAGTAAGTCAAACATGTCAGGTAAAAAAAAGAATTTCCGGGAATTGTTACCATCGACAGAAAGACAAGGATCTAATAAACATGCATCAACTTTCCATTAATTTCTAGACCCCTTCTTTCTATGAGCAATTTCAACTTTAAAGTCAGCCATTTTTATCGACTAAAAATGCTGAAAACCCGCCATCAATGACCCAGGAGGACCTGGGCCGATTAGACTGAAAAATCATATGAACAATTTATATTGTGCATGTTGCAGTATGGGAATTTAGAGATGGCCATGTTAATTCTTAATAATCTGATACATTCTGCTGACTTTTCCTATATCCATTGAATTTTAAATCACACAAATCCGATTTTAAAACCGCCATATTGCTATGCATGTCAGATTTTACCAATGTATATATACGGTACTCATTCCTGGACATAATCACTTGAATCACAGTGTTGCCAAAATGTCTTAATGGCCTGTGTAGAGCCTTAGAACGCATAATCTCAGCTTCCTAATGGTGAACGGATTTTTCAAATCGGCCAATTAGAAGCGAAGATAGGGTATTTTTTGAAAATCTGTCTTATATTAGATTTCTTTTTTTTTTTTTTGCATATTATAAACATATCAATATTCATATGGCCTGTGTGAGAGGAAAGTAGCCCGTGTAAGATGCACAGACGCAGGCCACATTGGCCTATGTGGAGAAAAGTTTTCAGCAACACGGACTTCATGACCCCCCCCCTGCCTAAAGAAAGGGAAAAAAAGAAAGATCAAAAAGGGGAGGCAACGGAAGTCATATAGACATATAGCTCACCTATCTGGATCATTGGGAAACCTGAAGAAGGCCTTTCCTGGACAGTTAACTCTTGTATTCTTACAATTGGGGGCAGCACATCCTGGATCGCGTCTGCTCTTCCACACAGTTTTGTGAATAAGTATGGGGAATGCATAATCATGATCCACGGTCGGATATGTCATCGTAGAGGAGGGATCCACACCAGGAGTTGCCTCATCAGGACATTGGGATTCAGCTGCAAAATTATAATACTATTATGGTGAATATTTTGTCTATAGATTCTGCCCGCATTATTTTCTGGAAAATTGCTTTTTATTTTTATTTTTTTTTTGCAAAGTCCTTACAGTGTCACCCAATAAAGGTACAGCAACAGCAGACCACTCATTGGATAGGTAAAGGTTTCCAAATTTGCAAATTTCATTGTCTATGCTGCATTTAGAAGCCAAAACTTTAGTGGACATAAATTTGAGAAAAGGAGCAAAACAAAAAAAAAAAACAACAAATAATCGCCCTCTTCACATCGTTGATATTGAAAATCCATGGAAAAATAAATCTTTTTAGAAAAATTAAATTAAAATTTCACCCTCCCGCTTCAATTTTCAAAAATGAAAATCCATAGACCAATTATTTTATTTGGTGTGGCCTAAGGCCGGGTGTTAAAGGACGTACTATTATTCAGGTCATTGCTTTCCTGAGAAATAGATTTATCTTTCTTTTTCTTCTTTTTCTTTTTGCGTGGCTTTTCACTGATGTTGTCTTCTTGTTCCTCCTGCTTCAGTTCTGGCATTTCCATATCCTGTGGTTCCTCCTCTCTGATGTCTTCTTGTAGTTCTTCCTGTTTCAAATGCTCTAGCATTTCCACATACTGTGTTTCCTCTCTAGTGTCTTGTTGTTCCTGCTTCAGTTGCTCTAGCATTCCCACATCCTGTGGATCCTCCTCATAATCACCATATTCATCCATTGCCCTTTATTATTTTGCACCTAGGAGATGGCCTGGATGCACCCCGATTCGTCTTATCTGAAAACAAAAATATATAAAAAAAATGTAAGAAATACCATAAAAACCTCTCGGAACCTGACCTCCCTTATAAGTCGACCTTCCATCCTCTAGTCAGTCGAGTGGTAAGAAAAGGCACAAGGTAGCTCATAGTCTTTTTGAATTAGGGTGGGACTTGTACATAGTCGGACCTCCGATATCCCATAATGCCTTGCACAGTCAGTTTCCAGTCTGCCTAGTGTGCAGGCATCACGCTAGAGGGCACCTGTAGAGGGAGAGGGAGGTCAGGGACACCTAATGTTTTAAAAATTAAACTATGCCAGACCGGAAACTGACTCCCCCGGTGGGCGATAATACAGAATCGGCAGACCGGTGAAGACTGTATGGGGATATCCTGTTAGGCGTACATTATCGGGGAAGTGATTTCTTTTGGCCATTGTGTAGGAAACTACTTCAGAAAATATGGTGGTACATATAGCTGATTTGGTCAACCTTAGAATATCAAAGTCCCCCCCCCCATATAAATGTTAGCCTCGATATTGATGCTGTGTGTGCACAGCCATGACTGCTCCCATCCTGCAATAGTTATAAATATGTACCAGTAGATACCAGTACGATATGTAAAAAAGTGGATGAACACAGGGAGTACCCGGTACCAATATCTTTATAAGTTCTCTGACAGGAGTTTAGATGGCTGTTTAGATCACATTGACCCTTTTGGTTTGGCAAACGAGTCATGTGTGGTAGGCTTTGAGTAGGAGTGTGGGTTATATAGGCTATGAATTTCTTTAAAAGTGTGATGAAGGGAGGATGTACATGTTATTTTACCAGAGGAGTGTTGCTTGAAGGTACACTGTGATACCTCAAAGAACTTTTTTTGGTGAATCAAGGTCTTCAATCAGTATGTGCTGTACATAATCTGTCACTACCTACAGTAATAACTGCTGTAATATTACTGCTGCTTATGTCACTGTCTGTGGTTATTCTCAGTCACTATCTACAGAAACCAGTCTCTAGTTATCTACTCTTTCCAGTCGCTTATCTCTCACAATGTACAGTAATCTATCACTGTAAGCAGTAATATGTCAACTCATTCCATGCTTATTCCACCCAAATTCCACTTATTCATCCCATATTCTACACATACTCCAACCTTATTTGACTTATCTCACCATTATTCCACCTTTCCCATCCATATTCCACTTATTACATCCATATTCCCAATTTATTTTATGCAATTAAATACATAATTATTACATTTATATTACACACTTTTCCACCCATATTCCACTCACATTCAATTCCATCTTCATTCCAACCACATTCCACAAATTTTTAACATTGATTCCAATCTTTTTCAATAATTATACCCATATTCCAATTATTGCAATAATTTACTTATTCCTCCCATAATCCACACTGATTTCATCCATAATCCATACTTATTCCACCCATATTCCACACTTGTTGCAATATTAGTTGACACCATATTCCACTTATTGCACCTTATTTCAAACTTATTCCATCCATATTCCACTTACTCCACACATAGTCCACCCATATCCCACTTATCCAACTTATTGGACTCATAGTCTACACCATTTTCCACCTTATTCCATCCATATTCCACTTACTCCACCCATACTCCACTTATTCCACCCATTATTCCACCCATATTCCACTTATTCTAACCATATTCCACTTATTGGACCCATAGTCTACACCATTCCACCTTATTCCCCACTTATTCCATCCATATTCCACTTACTCCACCCATAGTCCGCTTTTTCCACCAATATTCCACACTTAGTGCATGCATAGTTCCCTTATTCCACTTATTCCAACCATATCCCACTTATTACACTTATTGGACTCATAGTCTACACCATATTCCACACTTATTTTATCCATATTCCACTTACTGCAACCATACTTCACATATTCCACCCATTTTCCACACATGTTCATTTATTCCACCAATATTCCACATTTATTCCACTTGTTGGACCCATAGTCTACACCATATTCCATCCATATTCTACTTATTCCACCCGTATTCCACTTATTCCACCCATATTTCACTTATTGGACCCAGTCTTCACCATATTCCTCCTTATTCCATACTTATTCCATCCATATTCCACTTACTTCACCCATACTCCACATATTCCACCCATTATTCCACACTTAGTGCACGCATAGTTCACTTATTCAACCCTTATTCCACTTATTCCAAAAATATTCCACTTATTGGACCCATAGACTATACCATTCCACCTTATTCCACACTTATTCCATCCATATTCCACTTACTCCACCCATAGTCCACTTATTCCACCCATATTCCACACCTAGTGCACACATAGTTCACTTATTCTACCCATATTCCACTTATTCGAACCATATTCCAAACTTATTGCATCATATTCTACACTCTTTCACCCATAATCCACTTTTTCACCAACATTCCACCTAATGCACCATTTTCCACACTTATGCCATCGATATATGCCCTCCACAATGCATTTATTCCACCCATATTCCACTTATTCTAACCATATTCAGCCTATATTCTACTCACTCCACCCATATTCCACACATATTGCAACCAGAGTTAACTTATTCCACCCATATTTGGGTTACATAACGTCCGTTTAAGCACACTTGCACTTATTCATTTCAACCCCATGTTGTCCCATGCGCTTGTATGAGACCTGGGCTTATTTTAGAGCCTGGGCTTATAGTTTTAGACCTCCTCAATAATAGGATTTTTGATGGAAAAAATAATTGGTCCTGAACGGCTGGCCATTGTGGCAAGTAAGGAACCAGGGTGCAATCGGTACATTGATTTACAGTGGAGGGTAGAGCTCAGGGCAAAGTCTATGGGCCGATGCAGTTGTAATAGACCACTTTCGCTTAGCAGCGGAAAGTGGTCAATAAGATTACCTTGTGTGTAAGGAACCAGACCTCAGGTGCGCCTTTTATATAAGGGCTATAGGATCAAGCTGTGCCTTGGAGGGATCTAAAATTTTCGAGTCTGAAAGTTTCTGCTGCACCCCCCCCTATAATAAAGTGAGGCATTTTTGCTTAAAAAGGGTGAAAGTTGATTTTCTCCCTTCCTGGTGAAACTTTCGTGTGGCATTTAGGGAGTGGTAATTTTTTTTTGTAATGGGGGGGGGGGCAAAAACAATTTCACCCCTTTTAGTGGAAAAGCCAGTGTGCTTCCGGTGCTAAAATGAGTGATGGGGTGTAGAAAAAATTTCGGACACCTCAAAATTGTTTAAAGTCCCCCCTCCCCACCCCATTTCTTTTTAAAAATGACCACTTCCTACCGCTGACTTTTCATACCACCTACCGCTACCGCATCTGAATTTTTTGCCTCCCCCCTAAAAATCACCCCTTCCCCCTTTCTTAAAAACTGCCCACTCCAATATTTGTGCGAGTCCCATGTCATGATGGCATTTGAAAATTAAATAAGGACTTTTAACCACATGAGGGGTAGGGTTGGTGGATTTTTTCAGAAATTTTATGGGCTGATCTAAAATTAGTATGTCTGAAAGTTCAGTAGTTATCTTTTTATTAAGGTGTAAAGGAGCCATAGTGTGACAAAAGTCCTTTCACAGTTTTTAGAAAAAAGGATTTTGCCTGGGGGAGTACCGGTATGCCTTTAGACCACCTAGATTTTATTTTACCCAAACGTTACAGATGTTGCCTTTGTGCCATTAAATAAATATTACCGGTACCTTGCATTAGGGCTGTGTACAAATGACGTCATGCAGGAGGGGGGAGGGGGTGGGTTAGGTCCAGCATGCCGGAATTAATTTTCTATATATCCTCAGCATTGCAAAATTGGCAAAAAACATGACGAGGGGGAGGGGGGAGTCAAAAATGGTCCAAAAAAGCATGATGTCATTTGTACACAGCCCCATTGACTGGTACTCCAACTCACATTCCTGAAGTGTTTTTTTTTTTATATATTTTACAATATTGGCCTGTTTGGGGATTCCTAACACAGCAGTCGAGTGTGAACCAGCTCCCGGTCCCTATCACTAGTATCAGTATCACTGTCAGTATCATATGATATCATAATCATATGTCCTATGCATATGATATGGCATGAAAAAGTTGGGGATTCCTAACAGATAATATATATATATATATATATATATATATATATATATCCTATGCATATGATATGGCATGAAAAAGTTGGGGATTCCTAACAGATAATATATATATATATATATATATATATATATATATATATATATATATATATATATATATATATATTATCTGTTAGGAATCCCCAACTTTTTCATGCCATATCATATGCATAGGACATATGATTATGATATCATATGATACTGACAGTGATACTGATACTAGTGATAGGGACCGGGAGCTGGTTCACACTCGACTGCTGTGTTAGGAATCCCCAGGAAAATTTTGCAATTTAGAACAGAAAAAGTGCATTCTGGTGGATTTTAGCATTATATATATATATATATATATATATATATATATATATATATATATAATGCTAAAATCCACCAGAATATATATATATATATATATATATATATATATATATATAATGCTAAAATCCACCAGAATGCACTTTTTCTGTTCTAAATTGCAAAATTTTCCTGGGGGGCACCCCAGACCCCCCCATAGGCACTTTGTATTACAAGCACACAACTTCATCAGACTTCTTCAGACTAAATCATTTTCACACCCCTGTCAACAATAGACTAAATTATTTTCTTTTGCTTCTCTGCTTTTATAAGGGGTACTATCTCTCTACCAGAAGCTCTAAAGTCCACCAGTTCCCACTATTTCTATCTAAAAAATTTCCTGGGGGGCATGCCCCCATACCCCCCTAGCATACGCCCCCCCCTCAACAGCAGTCAAAATTTTTTGCGCCCCCCACGCTGGAGGCGCCGAGAGTTTTCACGCCCCTCTTTGATCTATAGTAGCGCACAGGCTTTTTTGCTAAAAAGAAGGTGAACTTTTTTAGTCCCCCCTCAAGAGGGGTCAAAATGTTTTTAGCCCCCCCCCCTCTGGAGGGGTCTGAAAATTTTACGCCCCCCCCCTGTTGATATATAATGACCACTCCCTAAGGGAGTGATCATTTTTTAACAAAAGGGGGGGCTGGTAATTTAAAAAAAAAAAATAAAGTGGTTTGGGTCTAGACCCCTAAAATCGACAGTGTGACATGGCCTTTTCTTAAAATCGACAAAGGACATGGAGCTTCAAGGGACAAGGACATGGGTCAAAAAAGATAGTGACAGGGGACATGGACTTTTCTTAAAATCGACATGTGACATGGAGCTTAGTGACAAGGACAGAGGAAAATACAAATTTAGTGACATTTGACATGGGCTTTTCTTAAAATCGACAAGGGACATGGGGACCCCCATCTAGACCCCCGCTGGTGAGTTTGAAGGGGGGGTCAGAATTTTTTCAACACCTCTGATGGGTGGGTCCAAATAATTTCACCTGTTTTCAGTGGAAAACCCAGCGCGTTACTATAGGCTAAAAGGGGAACGTTTGCCCTGTTCGCGCACGATTTTTGCCCCTTATGGGGGGGTCGAAAAAATTTTTCCCCCTTTCCCCCCTCGAGAGGGGGGTCACAATTTCACACGCAAACCCACCAGACAGCCCCCCCCCCCCCACTGTGGGGGTCTAGGTGGGGGGTCCCCATGTCCCTTGTCGATTTTAAGAAAAGCCCTTGTCACATGTCACTAAATTTGTAATTTCCTCTGTCCTTGTCACTTAGCTCCATGTCACATGTCGATTTTAAGAAAGGACCATGTCCCATGTCATTATCTTTTTTTCTCCCCTGCCCTTGTCACTAGAGCTCTATGTCCCTTGTCGATTTTAAGAAAAGGCCATGTCACACTGTCGATTTTAGGGGTCTAGATCCCCCACTGTAGAGTCTTACATCTGGCCTGGCAACTGCGATTATTATAATTTGCATAAAGTTAGGGTACCAGGGGTGTACACTGTACACCTACCTCAGGCTCATCGTGAGCTTCAACTCGCTTCTGAGCATTGTTTCTGTTTAACTTTTGATGCGGTACCGGGTACCTGAGTATCGAGTATCACCACTTACTTTATCGCCATTTGCACCCTTTTCATAAATGGCGACCAAAACAGATCTCTCCCGCCATCTAGGGTCTAAAATTGGTACACTTCTGCCATCTAGAGGTGGAGCGACGAACGAGTGCCAGGCGCCGCCCACCCACCCACGAAAGTGCATGCATGGACGTCTCGATCGGCGTCCCGTTGTGTGTGTGGTGGACGCCGAGCAGACGCAGTGAACAAACCTCCGCTAAGAGAGTGAGGCCCTAGTAACAGCAAGCCACGTGATAACAACAAAACAAGCAACTGCTGCAACCTGACACAGTTTTAGAGAGATTTCAGGCATTGGGAAGTTCTATTACATATCGCCCTCCCCTGGCCAGCTTATCTGGCGCAGATCCAGTCAAGGGGAAAGCAAAGGACTCATAAACACGTCCATCTGGACATGGATATCTACTAAAACATGCCCACTTCATGGACAGTCTCAGGGAGGTAGCAGACAACAACAGGTGAGTACAAAGTATCACAAACTGAGTTCAACAAACTAGCTACACACTGGCCCACCACACTCTTACTGTACTTAGGGAGTAGGGGTCTAGATGGGGGGTCCCCATGTCTCTTATGGGTCTAGACCCCTAAAATCGACAGTGTGACATGGCCTTTTCTTAAAATCGACAAAGGACATTGGGCTTCTAGGGTTAAGAACATGGGACAAAAAAGATAGTGACAGGGGACATAGACTTTTCTTAAAATCGACATGTGACATGGAGCTTAGTGACAAGGACAGAGGAAAATACAAATTTAGTGACATTTGACATGGGCTTTTCTTAAAATCGACAAGGGACATGGGGACCCCCCATCTAGACCCCCTCCCTTGTTGATTTTAAGAAAAGCCCATGTCAAATGTCACTACCGGTAACTTTGTATTTTCCTCTCTCCTTGTCACTATTAAGCTCCAAGTCACATGTAGATTTTAAGAAAAGTCCATGTCCCATGTCACTATCTTTTTTGTCCCATGTCCTTGTCCCTAGAAGCTCCATGTCCTTTGTCGATTTTAAGAAAAAGCCATGTCACACTGGCGATTTTAGGTGTCTAGACCAAGGGAGTGGTCATTTTTTAACAACGGGGGGTGGGGTGGTGGGTTTGGTGGGACAAAGAAATTTCAGATCCCTCTAAGGGGGGGGGGGGGAAAGTGTGCCCCTTTTGAGCGAAAAAGCCCAGAATTTCACCACCCCCCCCCCCTTGTCTAAAATTACCACTCCCTTAGCCCTGTCGACAAGGGAGACAGCTACGCGATAGCGATACGAGGGAGGGGCCGACTAACTGGTACTATTCTAGCGGCAGGCTACTTGTACCTAGCCTACTAGGATCTACTAGCACTCAGGCTGACAGCTGCCGCACAGGTACGCACAGGCTGCAGCCCCAGCCACAGCTAAAATCGACAGGGTGACATGGCCTTTTCTTAAATTCAACATGTGACATGGAGCTTAGCATAGGCTATATAGTACAGGCTAGACCTACATCACATGTCTGTATATGTTTATCCATGCTTAGGTCTCGTGGCTTTGGTCTATGAGCCCGGGTCTATGAGTTTAGCTAAAAAAGGACATTCCTAGGGAAATAGAAAGGTAATGACATGGACTTTTCTTAAAATAGACATGTGACATAGGCCTAGAGCCTAATGCCAAGGATATGGGAAGAAGGAAATGACATGTGACATGGCTTTTTCTTAAAATCGACATGTGACATGGGGACCCCCTTCTAGACCCCAAAGGACAGGGGAGAAAAAAGATAGTGACATGGGCCATGGCCTCTCCTTAAACATCGACAGGTGACATGGGGACCCCCCCCCCCATCTAGAGCCCCAATGGAGCCTATGGGAGAGTCCCAATAATATCTTGTAGCCTAAAGCCACATTTTATCAAGTATAATGGTCAATGTGGAAGAGAATAATTGAGTTTGGTTGGAGATCAAACTATAGTCAGTGAATGAGCCAGTAAAAACGCATATAGATATTCAGCTAATACATATTACAGTATCTGATAAACCACTTGTTCCTTTATTTGACCTTATCTAATATGCAATTGGCACATGTGTACATTGATAGCACCTTTATACAACCATTTGTTATGATAAACGATAAGGTGGCCCACCTAAATTGATTTTATTATTCAGAGGCTCCTTTTTTTTGCCTTAATTCATAAAGGCATGAAATTGTGTTGAGGGAAATATTGAATTCAAATCAATAATTATAAATCTTATTCAGATGATAATGGCACCAGTCAACTCATAAATGAAAAAATGAATGCCACAATATCTAGCACTGAAGGTAAGACTGGTACGCAAAGCTTCGCTGTATTAAATCTGGCCAAAATCCGGGTACACATGGTTCATAGACAGGGTACATTATAATGAATTAGTTTGAAACTGGTCAAAATTAAGCTCTATAAGCTCTATCTGCATCATAGATTTCCTTCATAGTTAGGGTGCATCTTACACACAAGTTCTCCCATGTCCCTGTCACCAGTCACTCATCCCGAAACCCCAAGTCCTATCAAGAAATGTAAAAATTGTTAATTTAATTGATTTGCGTTTTGTCTGTTTTTCTGTGAGAAATTGTATTTTCTATTTGAAGAAAGGGCCATATCAAATGTCATTCACTTGTTCTCTCTCTATCCTTGTCATAATAGGTACCATGTCCCTTCTTGATTAAAAAAAGGCCATATGTATACAAATATACACTACGCCTGGGTGACACTATGATATATGCTATGGTACTTGACAGTCTTCGTGCATAAGGCGAACCCTGTATATAAGGTATACCTGGCTTGCATGTATTGAAGACACAACCTGAGTCAAAAGAGAAATTATAATATACTAAAGGGTACCGATTTTGGCCACTTAAATTCTGTTCCATATAGTATATAACCCCATGTAAAATGCATACTCTGACCTACTTGGAAAAAAAACCAACGTTTTTTCAAGGTTTGCAAACGTTTTATTTGGTTTGGGTAAAAAAGTTTTGTGTTGAAAACGTTTTTAAACGTTTTATCAAAAAAATTTCCAATAAAAACATTTGCCTTTCCAACCAAATAAAACCGTCTTTTTTTTAAATGTACATTTCTTTTATGTTAAAAGGATGTTTTTCAAACCTGAAATAAAAATGTTTTTATAAGAACATAAAAAAAAACATTCTTTTTTTGAGTACATGTTTTGACGTTTTTTTACGTTAAAAAAACTTTTGGCACCAAAACCAAATTTGGAACCAAATAAAAACCTTTTTTCTTTTACATTAAAAAACGTTTTCTGCCAAATGGGGAGTTTGGGTTCATCTTATAAGGCACATTTGATATGCAAGGTACTTTAGTAGGTTGTAAGAAGCCCTAGATCGTGAATAACTCACTAGTGCTATACATTTAAGCTTGCAGCAGTAGCAAATACACTACCTGCCACTACATGTATCATGGTACCGTAATCTCCCGCGTATAAGGCGCAGCCCGCGTATAAGGCGCACCTAGAGTTTTGGAAAATTCTCAAAAAAATGAAAAATTCATAACTTTGGTTCTACTGAATGAATTTTCAAAATTCAAAAACCTATGTGTAGCTTTGGCCACCCCGGACCCTCCTGGGCCCCCTTCGGGCTTCCCTAGCCCACTTAAAAGGGTCTATATCTTCTCTTTCCTATCCCCTCAGGATGTGTGTGGTGCACATATGCGCGGGCACTGACACATTCCTCTTTTAAATTATCAACCTGTGAAGCACGGGATAGCCACTTAGTGCCGCTATTTAAAAGTGCTGTAAAACACAAATCAATCAATCAATCAATCCTGGGCCCCCTTATGTCCTATTTTGAACAAGGGGGCATGTAAGATATCAAAAGAAAGGTCTTGGTGTCCCCCTTGTGGATCCAATGAGAACTAAAACCCCCCGTATAAGACGCGCCCTATACGCGGGAGATAACGGTAGTTATAAAAGGGCATATTATGTAATGCATTTAAGTCCAATATATCCTTAGAGACGTGATGTAGAGATTTATAATGCAGAATTCGACCCCTAGAATATGACATGTACATACCTTGCAATACTATATACATAGAGCTTCATTTTGTTGTTCCGCAACTCAGATATTCTTTCTTGGTGAATTAGTAAATTTAGTATCAAATCTAACTAACGGTTTAATAAAGATACCAGTCTTTGATATAGGTGATAAAACTTATAGATAAATATAGAAGTATAAAATTGCCCTGGGAGCATCAAAAACATCATTACCACTGTTGTATTAAATTGATGTCATGAAGTTCAAATATTGAAAGCCTGTGGTTTAGGCATGGTTGATTGTTTCAATTCATTTAAACAATCCCTATGAGAGCTTGTAAAGCAACTATGATGACTGAAGTAAAGGGCCCACTAGCACTAGCAGCCAAATCCAACATACAGCTGTAATCCCTATGGCATGTAGAGTCAAAAGCAGATCACACTCTGATTCAGCTTAGAAATGAAAGCACAAATAAATGGATCAGCTGGAGATTATAAATTGCACATCAGCTAAGCTGGAGGACTTCTCTGGCTTTCCTCTAGTCTAGTGGAGTTGGGTTCCCAATTCTATAATGTCTGGCAATCTTCATAAGCAACTACGAATAATGTAAAAGTGAAAGGTAGGTTTACAGAATGTAGCTAATTTCGGTCTTCGAACCAGGCCCCTTTTGGCACGTGAACAAGGTATTATGGTAGTATTCAACTGAGTTAAGATGGCCCTATGCAGCTTGCCTCATGTGCACCACCACCCACTGATGCCTGTGAGGGAAAGGACCAACGGGAATTTTGGACTGTCAGGGTTGGCCAGGGTTGGCACTCTCATTCAACATTCTGGCATCTCACATACTGCCTGCTCTGCTCACACAAACATAAACATGTTGATACATATGTGAGCCAGACACTTTCATCTATTTTGCACTAGAACTACTCTAAATATGAATCATTCTTTCTTCTAGGGTCCACTGTGGTTTGACAACACTCTCCTCCCTGATGTCAAAAACACAAGTGTGAAGCCTCATTCCTGCTGAAGGTTCCTGCAATAATCTTGGTCTCAGGAAAATAAATCCACAATGGGTGACAGGGTGCCATTGCACGAATATGACTCACCTAACCATGAAAGTTACTCTGGACGACATCACAATGACTACGATGGCAGGAGGGATCGCAACCATGAAGAACATGACCGAAGAAGCAATCACAATCGTGAAGAGTATGACAGCAGAAACAGTCGCTATCCTGAGGACTCTGATGTTAGGCATCGCACTCCATCATACAATGAGAGTGATACCGCAGTACGGTTCTCAGAACCCAAGAAACCTGCAAAGTCAATGTTGAACTGCTTCAAGGACAGCAGGAGGATTGATTATGTACTCATCTACAAAGACAAGTGTTTGTCTGAGTCACTCTCTGCAGATGATCGGAAAGAACTGGAGATGAAGTTGGACTTTAGGGAGCGTTTCCGGAAGGCGCTGGTAGAGGAGAGTATAGAGATTCAACTTGAGCGGAGTAACGATCTCATATTTTGGAAGCTACATACCCCGTTTGATCGGTTATGTCTGGAAGCTGCATCTGTCAACTTAGAAATGCCACTGAAAGGGGTGAGTGGGAATTAACATACTTTATAATAAGTTAAAAAGTAAATTTGGGAATGAGCAGCAGACTGAAGAATCTAGTTTACCATTGCATGTATACGAGTACTGGGTTCTGAATTAGGGCTGTTCTCGTTAGAGCAATTGGGGTAGGAGGGTACCGAAATGCATTTGTAAGCACTGGAAATAGACCTTAAACAAGTGCCCTTGTGAGTGAGTGCTGGGGTAATCATGTATACCTCTAAATCTAGGGACACCTTGGCACTTATTCATGTTTCCTTGGGAAAAAATATTTAAAAGCTATTAACCCTTAAGGATGTCATGAAGGCTCAAGTATGTATATCTTATACAATGATTGACAAGAATCTGGTCAATGTACAATGCATAGTGTGCCATGCTGAGTGTGTGGTCCTTAAGGGGTTAATATTCTTCATCAATTCTTCCTGCTTTCTTATCTGACCATGACATGTTTAACATTTGATTACATAATGCCGCATTGGCCCCAGCTTTAACCTCATTCAAAACCAACTTCATCTGAAATCAATATCTAGATCAGTCTACAAACAAGTTAGCCAAAGCTTAAGTATAGCAGAAATGCTTTAGATATACTTTAGAGCCTAATTTAAACATGAAATAACACTTGCCTAATAGAAGATAGAGCTGGAATCTTAGATTACATTAATCTCTTAAACAATACAGAGAACAGACAGTGGTTTGTTTTTAACATTTAAAAAAAAAGAAAGATTAAGAGAACACTTTAAACATTGTGTTCTACATTGTTGACTCTGTCTCTGTTTCATCATACCAAACCGATAAACAGAAGGAAATAACAGAAGATGTACTACAGTTTGTCATATTCTTTTTGGTTGAGATGATTATGTGGTCCTTTTGTGATCAGTGCTTGCGGTCAATTTGAAGTGGTGGTTACAGTTATGTTCCTTGAATGCCACAGACGATTTTTTTTCTCTCCTGTTGGATTGTTGGTGCTACCTGTATCCCAATATGTCAAAAATAAAAATTTCATGGTGATATTTGATAGACTGATCAATTTTCCTTTTGATTATTTGTCCTTCGTTTTGAATTAGACTTGTTTGAATCTGATCATGCATCCAGATTGCAGAAAATATCAACTTTAGATTTTATTTCTGTTCATTTTCCTTTATTATCAATGGTTTTTACTTAAGCCCTCTCTACATCTGTATGATTCAATTTCAAATGGGTAAATGCAGATGAAGAGGTCCTACTCTCGGGAGCTACAGCGTGGCCGGCTTGTCAGCGCCATAGATCCTAATGACATTAAGCGTTATCAGGTTAGATCAGGTTATACCCCCTGCGTTTGAAAAATAGAATATTAAGGCCCTAATTTATTCTCCTGAGTGTAATACTAATAGCATGAACATAGATAAGAACTGCAGATTAAAAACTATTCCAGGAAGGTAATAATGTGTTATCTTAGCTCACTGTGCTTGACAATAAGACAAGTTCAAGTTTACATGTACAGAAAATTCAATTTACATAATATTACACATAAAATGAGTTCACTGGAAGACTTGATTTGAGGTCAGCTTTGCAATAGAAAACACTTTAGTAAGCTCTGGTCAATGATATCCCACTTTTATGCCTGTGTTTCCACAGGTATGAAACCAGCATGGTGTATGGAAAGTGTATTATATTTAGCTGGAGTAACTGAAACTTGATTTAGTGCAAGGCTAATCTCAGCTCATTTTTCACCCTGGAGTGTGTGGTATTGGTTTGTTTTCTTGGGTTGCACTTAGAAGATATTCAGCTTTTGAACAGGCATGAAATCTGACAAGAACAGCCTAAGGGGGTGGTCATTTATTATCAACAAGTAGATGGTGAGTTTGCGCGAGGGGTTAATCATTTTTGACCCCACTAGAGGGGTTGTGAAAGAAATTTTAAAAGGCCTCTATGCTCCATATCTTATAGAGTTTTCTGTGCTTCCAGTGCAAGGTGCAAGAAATCTATTACTGCCCTTCAGGGGGTCGAGGGTGTTAAAATAATTATAATAATGCAAAAAAAAAAAAAAGAAGAAAAATCATATCCATATCAAATATCACCACTCCTACCATCAATTGATAAATAATGACCACTCCCACATCAGCTCTCACAGGCAGCCCTTTTCCTTCCAGTGGGGCAGTCATCATGATGAACCAATGTGGTGTTGGTCAGCATTGTATTAGTAAACCATGAAAACACTTTGAAGATTTGTCAAACTGATAGGTTTATCCTGATTACTTGGATGCAGCACTGGTAGGATACACACCACTGCTGCATCCATGCATCCTAATAACAAAGGACATGCTGGATATAAATAAGCTACCATTATCAACCATGCATCTAAATCCATAAGCCAAGGGACCAGACAGTTTTTTTTTTCAACTGTTCAACCCAATCAATGTGGGTAAAAGCAACAACAAAAAAATTAACATTCACAGTTACAGCAATAACAAAAATATGAAATAGATCAGAAATGGACTGGCACTCAGGGAGACAGTAATCAATTCCTCCTTATACTGTGTTCAGACGACAAGACCTTCCTACTGTCGGAAAGTTGTATGCACATGCAATGCAATTTTCCCTGAGACTATACCAAAGGGGTTGATCAATTTTTAACAACAGGGCTTAGGTTGTCGGTCTGATGGTGCAAAATCTTTTGACAACTTGAATTGGGTTGCAAACTTTGCCTCCCCCCCTCATTATTAGTGAAAAAGGCGTGTGCATTACTGCAGCTGACCAATAGGAGGGGGGGGAGGTTAGCAAGGAATATTTTGACTCTCAAGGGTAAATTTGCTTTTTGCACATTAACACAAAAACCCACATGTGGTAAAAGATGATTACTCCTTAAGATGGCCACAAATACCTCAAACTATTGTTAGAAATGCTCATTGGCCATAAAGAGTCACCAAGACAATTTCTAGTATTTCATATAGTACACCTTATGATAGCATTGAGTATAATAAGGTGTTTTTGAGTGGTTTGATTTTCATTTACAGCATGCCTATCATTAATTGCCAGGTTATGTTCAATATTAAATCTAGAATGTGCTGTTTGGTCCTGGGTTTGATTGTTCACATGTCCCAAGGTTTTAATGTATAAAATGACACCATACATTGTATTAACTCTATTTTGTGCTGTTGGTATTTGGGATTCATTCCTCAATTTCACTGTTTTATTTCTGTTTGTGGTTCAGATATTTTGAACCTTCATTCCTGAACTTTGGTTTGTGTGTCTCTTTGTAATATTTAGTGAAAAGGGCCCATCTAATTAGAAGCTGGTTGGTGTGAAAGCCATCCTACAAGTTATTTTATTGCTAATGGTACCATACATTGTGAAGTTAGATGTGGTAGAAAACTTTGGTTGTATGTTAGTTCATTTTGCTTAAACATGAAGCTTCAGATTCAACATTGATCTATGTGTAAAAAGGTATACGGTCTTCATCACCATAATCATGATGTACGCATCCATGCTTAGGTATATACGCTTGATATACCTTCACAGTGGAAAAGGTGATGCCTGGCATTAAGTCCACAATTTTAATGAAAGTTTATTTTTAGGATTCTTGGGGTGGGTTTAGCATTAGATTGATGCATTGTCCCTGTTTATTATTGGTATTTTTGTCGAGCAATTAGGCAAATGAATAGCCAGAATTGATTCACAAAGAATTTCCTCAAAAGTCTACACCTATCTTATGCTTCAAGTAGCCTTGTTATTTGGGTTCGCCTATATTAACCATAAAAAGAATGATACATCAAGAGTCAAGTTCACCATATATTCACCCATATATTAAAGTTATTCTGCATTCCCCTACTAATATCACCATCATGTATAGAAGCCTAATTTTAAGGCATATTTCCTGTGGTTATTAACCACCATCTAACATGAATTACATTTACATTTATTTTTACCATGGTTACAGTGTGAAATATATGATGAATCACCGCCAAACTGCTTGTCAGGTTTTGAGGAAAAGTACTTGGAAACAGATAATGAGGGTGAGTTAAATTATCTATAAGACCACCCTTAAAAATATGTCCGTTTCCTGTCCAGAGGGTGGGATTTTCTAGGCCCATGAGGGAGGGAAAAACATTTTTGAGGAAAATATTTGTATTTGTCATGAGCATCGTAAGTGGGCACGGCATGAACTTGTGATCACATTCTAAGATTTAGTGATTGGAAACCTAGATTCTTGTGCTGATGGACGAAAAGATAAATTGTTTTTCAGAACTCAGGGAAAACTTTTTCAATTCTCACAAAAAAATACACCAGGCCTCTGGACAGGAAACGAAAATATTTTTAAGGGTGGCCTAATGATGTGACTAAATTATATTTAAAAGGAACTAAAGGTATATTTGTCAATGTAACTAGCCTCTATCCATAGATTTTTGCAGCTAAACAACATTGAAGTATTAGATATGTGTGACTCTATTAGAGTAATGAATGATTAAAAATGTTTTTCTCGTATCCATCTAAAACGGTTCACACTAACTGAGCACGCCTGAAATACCACCTACTCTGTAGACTGGCCTGAGTCCATATAAGATTGAAATGATGGAAAGTTAATGGTAAGGCATCTGACTAGGAGGAGATCAAAGCAGAAGATCAGGAGCTCTATTTAACACGAGGAATGGAAAATAAAGAATACTTTGAGTAGACTGGATTTCCTATCTGCTCAGGCTAGAAATTAATTTTTATTTAGGTCCCAATAATGATTTTCCTAATCATTAAGCTTCCTAGAAAACATTGCTATTTGTAAGGAGACATATTAGTAATAGTTTCATTGCCAACAAGAGGCAATAAATCATAATGATACCTCATTCACCTCATTGTAAGCCCATGCCTAGAGTATGTTTTCTATTATATTTGGACTTAACTTCTCAGATAATTTGCTTCCTATGACATTTTTCCTTGCATTTTCCATATCTGAGGAAGCAAGGGTCGACTCTATAGCCAGCCCTTAGCAATCATTGGTAACAAAGCATCTGTGTTGAGTATTTTGGTGGTCGACATGGTCCGGATATTAAATATGTATGCACAATTGATCAAGTGTTTAGCAGCTGCAGCACTAACTTCACAACACTACCACCTATCAACACTATAAGGCTCTTTGTATTATAAGGCTTAAATGTAGTGCAGATCACATATTGGAGGGTGGGATGTAGCCCATATTGCTTGAGGCTTACCTCATAGTTATGAGTATGGAGTCATAAGGAGTCGTATAGCACTTCATAAGCCTCCTTGACTGAGGGTTGGGTCTGCCTATGAGTAAGGCTTCTTTAACTAGTAGATCAAATCTTTCGCAACAAATGGTCTATATCCATGATTTGTATGAAGATCAATTGGTATTCAATTCAGCATTTGGCATAGTGTCAGATGTTGGTAATTGGAAATTATGCATTTGTAAGCAATTAAACAATACAAAAAAATGAGATATTTAAACATATATGCACTAACATAATTTGCTTTAAGTTAAAATGAAATAGTTTTCCCCCAATACTGTCCAACGTTTTCAAATGAAGCATACTTGAAAAAGAGTAAACAGATTTGTCATACTCAAGCCGGAAACTTACAAAGTGCTGCATATTCCTGGCTATATTGATTACAGTATACATGTGTTCAATGTTTCTTTTGTACATATTTACTCACTCTACATCCTAGCGAAAACCTTCGTTTAAGTGAGTTTACTCTTCGTAGGCAGATGTGCGGTCATAAATCACATAACCAGGCATGGCCATGACTAATCGATAATCAATAATTAGCCTAGAACTCTTAGTGGTGTTGTCATGGTTATATAACTAAGGCTAACAAGGCCCAATGGGAGCCACTATAGGTGTGGATCTGCACTCTTACTGTAATGTAATGATCTTATATTATCTAAAGGCATGTGGATGTTCAGATTTGATCATTACAGGTGGGTGATTTTTTAAAAGAAAGAAAACTGATAAAAGAGAATAATTGAAATAGAATAGGACAAGGCAAGGAAGAAGAAGAACATGTCATGATGTTATTGTATATATCAACAACAAAAAAACATCAATAGATAGAAATGGTGGAATGATACAGGGAAACAGGAAAGCTGAGAATAATGTACAGATCAAGAATACAAAAAGAAAAGATATACTTTTGATATTGAGAGGAGTTTGAAGAAAAAAACGAAACCCGGTCGACTCATGAATTTACACTTGTTGCCCAGCCCTGTTTGGTGGAGCACTGAGATTACAGTTCAAACATGGTCCGCCACAGATTTATACTGTTGGAATAGGACATTGAGATGTTTGTGTAGGTCCAGTGAGAGTAAATAGTACCTTATACTCACATAAACAGCTCCAGTGTATATTCTCCTGACATTATACTAAGCTATTTGCAATAACAGGACTAGAAAGAAGCATTCCTGTCAGAATAAAATTTGTTACATGAACAAAAGTTGCATCCTGCTGTATTAAAATTGGTTCGTTTTTAAGGTTATAAAAGCAAGCTAAAAAAATCCTACATAGTTATTGTTAATTGAATTTATCATTTTTTTCAGTTGATTTTGTATCAGCCCCATTCCAATATGACAAGCGGCAAATCTTTGAGGGCGTTGAGTCCCCAAATACTTTCTTCCGTCCTGCCCACAGGAGCCTCCTTGTAAGTATATTAACACTTCAATTCAGTAGACTTTATATTAAAACGTCCTTGCTTTGTTTGTAATTGTAATTTGTTTATTTGGTGCAAAGAAACTGTAAAGAAACCTGCATAAATACTCAAGTGAGTTAAAGAATTCCTATTCAGACAGAATTGTAAGCAGGTTTCACCAAATTCTCTAATTCCTATTCAGACAGAATTGTAAGCGGGTTTCACCAAATTCTCTCATGATAAAACCCTACTCATAAACCGGGGATAGACCTTAACAAAAAAAAAATTGGTAGGGCAATTTTGAACAAAAATGAGATATACATGTTCTGGTTGATTGCTATTTGCAATCAGAATTCTGCCCAAAGCATTTAATTTTTGCCTTTTCTTCACAGACACATCACATTTTAATCAACATTGATGTACGAAAACTAGATCAAGAAGCTAAAGATGACGACCCACTTGCCAGAAAAGGTAAAGGTTTCAACATAATTCCTAGATCATTTTCCCTTTCAAGATCATTACTGCCCTGCATGCCCTCCAAAGAACCCTTTTATATTTTGATTTAGCACCCCCCCCCAATACTACGGTGTTGCGCACTGGGCAAATAACATATATTTATAAGTTTATGAATGTTTAAAAATGGTTTACGAGAGAGAAAGTTTGTAAAAGATGCTTTTTATATCCCCAGAAAATGTAATCATTCAGAAACATTTTTGAAAATATCCTTTCAAATATAATATATGTTCATGACATGCATACATGATTTGTCTACAGGATTACCCTGGATGCTTCATAAAGGTGTGTTTTCCGACTGGTTGATCTTGCATGATGAATCGGCCAAGGACCCGGCCGAACGGGAAGAACTCGCAGAGAAACTTGCTGCCTCTGGTCAGGATAAAGATGATGTAGGTTATCTATTAATATAACAAACATTCTCATCTGTTTTCAGTCATTTACATTTCAAATGATTTTTTCTTTGCATCTCTTTTTCAATACCCACTCAAATGTGTCATTAAACCCAATTGACAATCTATGTTTTTGCTGTTTTTTTTCCAGGAATCAATCAAGGTATATCTTATTCACTTAAATATTGTGAATTAGCTTAAACCTAGATAGATCAGTTTATGTCTTGTCTAAGGAATATATACTGAAATTTCTCTTACTCTCAAAAACTGTACTCTGTGTGCGTGGTTAGGTTCACACACAATTTGGTTTCTTTAGATGTCTCTTTAATGGTTGTTGGTACTACTGGGAAGTAATTCTTTCACTGACATAAATCTTCTGTGCAACAAATCACAGACATAGCGGACGAACATCTTGATAGCTTTACAGTAATATAGAACATTATAGAAGTACATCTATCTCAATTCCATCTTCTTACTCCTGCAGAAATTCAGTCATGTTCTTATATTTTCAAAAATTGTAAATCATAATTATGTGCCTGGGTAAAATAGGTTAACCCCTTTTTGTAATGGTTAAGGGATGTTTTTAATTGTATCATGATCCTCAACTAGTGGTATGTATTTTCGATAGTAAAACCTGGTAAATATCAACCAGATATTAACTTAGAGATAACATGTTGCAGATGCAAAAAGATACTGAAAATGTCTCAAAGGTTGGTGGTAGTTATTTGTGGTGTATTTGTTTATATATTGTAATGCACCAAATTAGATAAAAAAAAAAGTATCTGTAGTGCATATAATTATTCTTGATTCAACAGGCCATTGCCAAGTATATAATTCAATGTATGGGGATTATTCATTCCAAGGTATAAGGCTCTCAAAATCTCCATTGGTAATAAAAAAAGAAGGAAAGAAAGGAAGAAACCATATTTATATTAAATCAAGTAGGAAAGTAAGAAACACCAATAGATATTGTATTTTACATGCTTCTTGGTTAGGGGCTTAAGTATAGTCTAAGCTTATGTATTACCCTGGTATGTTAGTACTTGGTTGTAAGGATGCACTTTCTTGGCAGAAATGTTACGAAAAGAGATTTTCATATATCTTAGATTGAAAGGTTCAGTATTAGATCAGATATAAGGAGATGTGTTTGCTAATCAGTAGAGAGCTGAAATCTGATATATAGGATATACTTGGTACATAGGATATTATGTATTTTTATAGATATTTTCATGGTATTATGCACATGTTATAGATAACTTTGGCATGGTAACAATATATATATGTTAGCAGTGTCTAATGAAATATATGCACATGTACTGCTACATTGCACTCTAGGTAATGTGCTGAACTGTATAGCTAGTGCTTCATCATGTATTACTGCTGTTGCAATGCTCAATACTTGTCAATGGTTTCTACTCACATGTAAAATCATGTTAGTTAGAAGATTTACACAGCCAAAGTGGTGCACATAAGCAGCAGTGGTGTAGAACATTGTCTTTTAGGGCATTACCTGTTATTTTTTTCAACATATGATTATATGACATTAAAATTTGGCAGGAGGACATGGAAGCCATGATGGAGGAGAAGGAATTATTGATGCCAGACACACGCCGTGAATTAAACAAAACATGGGCTAGCTTCAGGTATGTTACATGCTTTTGATTAACCTTCAACTCTGTATTATGAAATGGATTCATCTTAACAACTGGACCAAGCTTTGTAGCTTTTCTTTAAGTTGCAATTATGGTTTACAAATGATTAATTTACTTATTAGTATACTGGTACAATAATACATAGGGTAAATGGTAGCGGAAACAGCAGTAATCAGTCACCTAGTCTAAACACATAAAAAAATCATTAAACACCATTCAGTAAAAATGTATATTCATCAAACACTTTTGTTTTTGGTTAGGATAAAGTATCAACCCCTATGGAAGATCAGGAACTACTTTGGTGAGAAGATTGCGCTGTACTTTGCCTGGTCAGGTACCCTTATTACATCGTTATGGATCCCTACCATTTTTGGACTCATTATATTTTTCTATGGCCTAGGTCTAAGGTAAGATCATTTTTATGTTTATATAAACTAGATGATAAGATGGATTGTAAAGATATACCAATTGAATTGATTATGAATTGATAATCCACTAAAGGAGGTAGGAGCTACCTTTGCTTGGAAAGTTTATGGCTTGATTCATAATAAATAGATAGAACTAAACGACTGTGGTGTACGAGGTGGCCGATCCACCACGAGGGAGTTGTCTCCCGAGGGGTGGATCGGCCACCGAGGACACCAGGGGAGTTTAGTTCTATATTTATTTTATGTTTTAGAGTCTTTAATTAACTGAAAATTAACAAAATCCGTTACCGTATTGCCCCGTACGAGCGGCGGTCCGCCATTTTGAATGTTTACATGCACCCAGAACGAGGCTGCAGTGGTGGATCTGCCGCTGTGGTGGATCGGCACACGTTACGCCACTGGGGTGTGCGGATCGGCCCTGCAATGCTATCTCTATGGGAAGAAGTTATTCACATAAAATAAACCAATATTTCTTCTCTGTGTTCTAGAAAATGATGCTCCAAACTAAAGCGTAATCTGCTTTTGTATGGCACCACACCATACTATGCTGTATATTACAATCTGATACATCAGTGTATACAACCAGTGTTTTTGCCTTTGCAAAGCTTTAGAAATTTGGAAGCTAAATGTGAATCCTTACATAATGATAACATTTATGATTACAACAGATTCAGGAGGGCAAGCGGTTTAATCCTATAGATAGTGATATGAATCTATCATTTACAATATATGAAAGTCACTCTGAGAAAAATCAATCACAAAAAAGCAAGGGTGAAATGCTATGTTATCATACTTCTCTTATGGATCAATTTCTGGCTAGTCCACCACATAGGGGCTTTGCATCTACCTTCGATGGGAGGGTAGACACTGTTGGATGCCCTATGAGGAGGGAAAAAACTGCAAGGGCAACCCCCTATTTTTCTATCAGTGTGGTACTATCACCTTCCATTTCACTTTCATTTTCATTTTCTCTCCTGAAAGAGTGAATATTGCAACTTTCTTCATTTCAGTATTTCACATCGCACCAATGAACGAAATGCTGTCAACAATACTATCGTTGGAAATAGCACAGAAGAAACCGAGAGTGATATAATAAGAAAGTAAGTAGGTCTATACAGCAGAATACATGTGCCATTGGATGCACATTGTACATGTATTAGCAGTATGTCATAATTTAAGTACCGCTTAAATCTTTTTTTTAACCAGAAATCAATTGTAGTCTTTGTAAGCTGGCTAACTTTTTACCTGCCAACGTCAGTGTTCTATGCCACAGTTTATATTGCTAATTTCTAAAAAGGCAAAGAATGGTACATTTAGCTACATTTAATGAAATAAGCATTTAGGATATTGTGCTATTTTTCATGAGGTGTCTTGATTTTTCTTATTATTATTATTCAGTTTGTTATTATCATTTCTCTATCTCAATTACTTTTCAGGGTAAAAGAGGCTGCAGAGAATTCCTTGGCTGTTATAAAGGAAGCATTTGATAATGATGTGACCCCATTTTTTGCCCTAGTGATATGCCTATGGGGTAAGTGCATTGCTCATTATGGAAATAGTTGTGATGTTTCTATGATGTGCAGAAGCCAAAATATAGATTTTGCAATTAAGAGTCTATCAAAAACAATTTTATATACCCTTATAAATTTGCAGGTGTATATAAAAGTTTCTTAGCACAATACATGGGTTTTATAGTATAAGGTCACATGACTTTGTCCACACACATTGCCAAAACTAAGAAGAAAAAGGGATGTAATTCAGTTCTCCTAAAATATGTCTCTTTTTGAGGTTCTGCTCTCTTATTTCCTATGTCCTCAGCTCTACAGATCTGAGATACCAAACAGAGATTGGGTGGTTTAATTTTACTACATGCATTGTCCTTTTCTACTGATAGGTACAATTTTCCTAGAGGTGTGGAAAAGAAAAAATGCCACGCTTGCTTATGAATGGGATGTTGATGGATATGAAGACATGGAGCCGGACCGACCTGCATTTTATGGCACTCAGCAGAAACCAGTAATGATGAAATTTGATTATTTTTGTAAAACACTGTATAAAGAGTTCAGCCTATGTGTGGGTGCCACTCACTGCAGGGTATTAGGACATATCTTCCAAGATTGTTGTACAAATCTGTTGCATCATGTCTATGTATTGAGAATCTAATTTCGTGGTGTGGATGATATAGCAACTCACTGTATGTGTTATTATTGTGGAAATGTCTTTCCTGAATTGCATTGTCCCTTTGCCCTCACAGGACCCGGTAACACTGGAACCCCAATGGTTCTACCCACTTAAGCGCCAGCTGTTAAAGTTTGCTATATCTGCCTCAGTGCTTATATGCATGGTGAGTGATTTTCATAATTATCAGGTTTTATGAGGAGAAAAACTTTATATGATGTATTTACTTAGAGATCCTTTCATTAATGTGAGAGATTGCAACTCTGATATAACAGACCACAGATTTAATATCCGGATTTTCCCAAATAACTCCTTTTGTAACGAAGGCCAGTATTTCAGCAGTATTTCAGCCTTTCCTATAATTTAGGAACCAGTTTGTTAGAAAGTCTTTATGTACTTGACATTGTAAGTTAGATTTCTATGCAAAAGTGTGTTTATTACTAAATTGTACTTATGATTTCTTTTGTTTGTTTTAGGTACTTATGGTGTTCATCAGTGCGGCTGCTGTTATCCTATATCGGGTGTTCATGACCGTTGATTACTGCACTAAGGTAGACAGCAACACCTGCCTCCTGATCAGCACTGTAGCCGCCAGTATACTTAACGCCGTCTCCATTCTCATATTAGGCAGAGTATGTATGGTTTATTTTGTTCAGTTTTTCATAGGCTCATATCTCATAAAACCACCTGCTAATCTTATAAATAAAGATTGGTATTGTATGCATTCTGGAATTCTACAACGTAAATTTGATAATACATCTAATCGTTATGATGATAGATAAATGAGCAGCTGTTCTAGATGAGTCTGGATGTGTAAAACAAGTTGAATTTGATAATCAAAAAGAAGATTTGAATGTAATTTTCCACTCTTCTTGGCAGGTATACGACAAATTGGCAGTTGTTTTAACAAATTGGGGTAGGTAAAACCTTTACGGTCTGAATTGACCTAATGAGCAATTTGAATTGTCTGTTAGAGAAAAGTTCTCTTATGGACAGTTTACCTTTGGAACTAATAAAATAGAAATGTTTGCACTCTCAATAAGCCTTCATGTATCCAAAGTTGTGTATTTGCAGTACAAACTATTAGTAATGGAAAGATTTTCAGGTATTGACAAAGAAAATAATTTCCTGTTAATAATAGAAAAGTTCTCTTTTACCCAGAAATCCTTAGTGTCCTACAGGTTAGATGCAAAAGAAGAAAAAAAATAATATAGGTCTAATACTTAAAGTCAACTTCATTGAAAAAATACAAAGATTGTATCATACAACCCAGATTTTCAAGATTATGCCATAGAGGGTTGCTTGATTGCTTTAATGGCATCACACACAGAATGTGCATAGTTTTGTTTCAACTTCATCACAACTTCATTGACTTGATTTCTTTTTGACAGAGAATCACCGAACGCAAACGCAGTATGATGATGCGCTCATCCTTAAGCTGTTTGCCTTCCAGTTTGCCAACTCCTACACATCCCTATTCTATATAGCATTCTTCAGAAAGGTAGGTCTAACATCTTATCTTATTTTTCATCAGCCATACATGTGAATCAAGGAATGTGTTTCGTTATCAAATGTTCCATTATATCTCACATGTTTGGCATGGCTTATGCATGAAATGAAAACCAGATATGCCCCATAAAATGCTTCTACACATGAGGTATAGGCAGTGTTATCTATGAGCTTAGAATATTACAGTAGACCTATTATATTTGAAAACTCGGGATGTGCTATAGCTGTTCATATTGTCTTTTTGATACTATTTCTGGGGAAATGAGAGTTGTAAACAGATTCAAATATAACGTGACGGTGATATTTTTGTTTATTGACTACTTAAATGTAGTATATATACATTCCATTGGTAAGGAAGACCACCTTGTTGATTATCAATAATAAAATAAAATACCAGCGTTTCCCTTTTAAAACCTGTCTGCTGAGTTAAACTCTAGTATATGTTCAATGATTAGGGCCCAAAGAATCGATTTTCTTTACCAGGATGTTCACAAAGCATATACTTCTACTGTACACATTTTCTCTTGTATTCCATCTGATTTTTCTTGAATTTGGATATTTTCATCAAGGGACTTTCAAAAGTAATGCATTGAAGTGGGGCTTTTCTTTGGATACACTGACAGTAACTTTATTTAATCATCACCCACCCTCCCTTTCAATATGATATTTTGACAGTCTAGAACTACATTTTGAGTAAGATTAAGAAAATTTCTAGATGTACTAATAATGAATTTTCTGTTATTCAGGATGACTGGCCAGGCGGTATATTTGGTTTGGGTAATAAGTACCAAGATGGCTGTACGGGCAGCTGTATGTCAATGCTGTCCCTGCAGGTCCTCGTCCTGATGTTGATGAAACCGCTGCCCAAATTCCTAAAGGATGTGGTTCTCTCGTAAGATACATTCTATTTCATTGATCAAAATGGATATAGATGAAAGCAAAACTGGGCAATGTATACTTTCCTGAAAAACATAGATAGGCCCATGTACTCCTGTATTCATTCCAAAGAGGGCACATACTCTAAAAGGACTACACACCCCCTTTCTGTTGCCTATGTACACAGACTCCCCTGTCAAATTACATGTATAAACAACAATCATCACCTCAAAAAGTAAGAAAAGGCAAATATTTTCTGGGTTGGGGATGTGCACTAACCAGGTTTTAGAATTAATTTTTGAGCCTATAAGAAATTCTTCTCTGCACATGTGCACTCTTTGGGATAAATATGAAAAAGTTACTAAATAGCTATATGTTCCAATTTCTCCTAGGTCATTATCAAACACTTATGTTGAGTCAATTGACAAAATCAATTTATAATTCTAACTTTACAAACCTATATCCAAAATAAACAGCACACAATGCAAGTGAAAAAAATCAGAAATCTGTGTCTTAGAGGATGATCATGAGGTCTATCCACACCGCAACAGGAAATATACTATTTGAGGAGAAAATTGAGATTTTTAGGTAATTTCTATTCTTAAAAAAAGGGGTTGTGCACTAATTTGATTAAATACATGCATATGTATGATCAAATATCTCTGTTCAGGTGGGTGCTGAGGAAGTGGAGGAAGAGGAAGTGGTTCAGGAAGGCTGTTCAAATAGAGCCACAAGAGAATGGCAAAGTCATTATGAGCTCATTTGTGGAACGTGAACGACTAAAGTCAGAACTTGGTGACTTCACGCTTGGAGAGTACACAGAGAAAATAATTGTATACGGCTTCCTAATGGTGAGTACATTTAAATTCCTAATTTGAGGTTTGCACACACTTAAGAACAAGTGGCAACACTATCATGCTACTTCAATTAACAGACTAAAATCAGGCCATGTAAGGGAGCATAAATCTTTGCTAAATCGCCTAAAGATGTAAGGAAGATCCACATCCTATATCCATATGTTTACATGATAAGTAATAGGTTTAAAAAGTATTTGATAAATGTCATTGTCAATTCAAATCTTCAACTTCACTTTGCCAGCTGTTTGCTGCATCATTCCCACTGGCCCCCCTCATCGCTCTGCTGGTTAACCTGTTTGACATCAGGGTAGATGCTAGCAGGATGCTGTGGTTAAACAGGAGGCCATTAAGTAATATAGCTCAAGACATAGGTGAGTTCATTTCCATTATCAAGCAGCTGCCATCAGGACCCATGTTTCTAGAAGTAAATGTGACTGCACTTAAATTTCTGTATTTCATCCTGTATGAATGTTTGGAATTAAGCAAAATTTACATTGAAAGTCAATATTTAAGCAATATGATTTATGTAAACTCCATTTAATGTTGCTTAAATGTCATGATAATATTTAAGAAATATCCATGGCATTTACTAAAGTCAAAACTGGTTAAGATTAATTTAACAAATGGATTTTTATAAAGCCCTACATAGTATCTTTTTTATCATTTCTTTTTCATCTGTAGCACTCTCTCAAGTTCTACCCCCTAAACATGAGTCAGCAATTTAACAAGTAGATTCTATTAGAGATCACAATGCATGGAATGAGCTGACGTTTTGAGTTATTCCTGGAAAGCCAATATTACCATGACTCAGACAAATCTAGGGAAGGTGCCATAAATGCAGCATTTGTGAGTTCTACCCGGACCAAAATGCAGTAGAAAAGCAGTACTAAAGCAGCTGAGAAACAGTGTGGTGTGACAGTAGTGATTCAGTTTGAAAGCAGCATCAGAAACAGTATTGTATCAGCATCTACTGGCATTCTACTGCTCAGCACACAGAACATGGCAGCGGTGGTTCAGTAGCAGAACAGTAGTATTAGCAGCATGCAAGCAGTATTGAATCAGTTGTCCCAATTATGTAAATTAGATGGCAGCATTTGAACAGTATCTACTTATTTAATGCTGCATGACCATATATGGGGTTCGGGCAGTGTTCAATCAGCACTACTGCATGACTGCTGCTATAGCAGTAGGTGAGCAGTAGACCATACTGAAGACTACTGCTGGGGGCAGGTAGAAGCATAAAAGAAGCAGCTGCTGTTATAGTACTGTCACTACCAATGCCTTTCTAGGTGGTCCTTGCTGGATTTGAACTTATGATCTTCTGATTACTGCACTAACGCATTAGCCCCTGAGCTACCACCCCATCAGCTATGTGGAGCTGTCAATACTCCCTAGTAGTGCATGCAACTCATATAGGAGGGGGCAGTACTGATTCAGTAGTACTGGGTAACTTCTACCATAGCAAGAGTGTATGAGTAGACCTATCTGATAAGTGCTGCTATAGTATAATCCCTTGCACTTTATTGAGCTTTGTAATTATCAATGATACATGTACATACATGTATACTATGTATACACCCCAACATCCATGTTTATCCATTAGGCCCCCTACTGGCACTCAATAACATAATAATATACAAAGGTATAAGTATGCTTTTCTTCACAAACACTTAATAGTTTCAGAATTTCATTACTGAATCTTTTGATTACTGTTCACAACCATACTGACATTTACACTGGACTGTCTCAGAAGCGTCAGGTCAGTAGCCCAGTAAATAATCCATGAATGGACAGAGTGACACCAGTAGATGGTCAGTAGACTACTGCATCTATGCTGCTGCACAGAGTGTGACAATTTTGGTATCTATTAACATTCAGTTGAGAGTCAGTAGACTACTGATTCTAGCCTGAAAATGCAGTGCATGTTCAGTTGATAGTCAGTACACTACTGAGTCTATGCTGAAAATGCAGTATAGAGTCAGCTGTTTCAGAAGTATTTCAGCAGTGCCTACTGCAAAGTGCAGTTGTTGGTCAGCATATTCTCAGTAGCTACTGATAGGAGAAGCAGATACTGCTTTCTGGTCCGGGTAGTCAGGGAACCTTGCAATCCAAGGTAAATATAGATTTGTAATGCAGTAATGCATCATTATAATAAAAAGGCATCATACAACAGGTCACATATGACTATTTCAGGGATGTGGTACAACATCTTACAATTCCTGAATATCGCTGGAGTTGTTAGCAACTCGTTCCTCATCGCTTTCACTTCAAGCTGGGGCTCGAAGTACACCCTTGTCGAGAAACTATGGATTGTCGTTATCTTTGAGGTAAGTCTGTTTTTGTGTTAAACATCATTTTGTATTATACTTTATTGGATGGAAATTGTAAGGATTCACTGCATCATTTTGGACATACCGTAATCTCCCGCGTAGAAGACGCGTTGCGCGTATAGGACGCACCTCAAACTCAGCAGAAGCATTTTCGTGTATAAGACGCACCTCTTAGGGGTGATTTTTTTCAATCCAGTACTGTTCTATAGTAAAATTACCCCTCGTATAAGACGCCCCCCCAACTTGAAAAAATCCTATAAGACGCCCCAGCATTTTGTTTGGCGTAGAGGACGCGTCTTATACGCGGGAGATTACGGTACATGCTGTATTGCTTGATTATAGCTTCCCTTGAGAGCATGCTTTTCAAGTTTAAGACAGCATTAATTTAGAGTAGAGATGCTTACTGCATCTAAGGGCAGTAAGCATGCAGAATGGAGTATAACAATGATTAAATATTTTAAGGATAAAAGACCCTCTGACATACAATATTCTTATTGTTGCTTTCAAGAAAGAACTCGATCCCTATGCTCTCAAAAGATCTTTGATGATGTCTCTTGATTGAAACAATATCATAAGATGTGAAATAGCATATTGTTTATGTCAAGACAATTTTAATGGTTTTTTTTAAATAATTTATGTTATCCTAAGATAGTTTCATAAATTGTTTTTATTAGAAATGTGTATAGTAAATGATGCTACAATAGTAAATGATGCTACAAAGATAAGAACATATTTGTCATCATATCCTATAGCACTGCGTATTTGGGCTGAAGTTCTTTTTGGCATATATTATCCCTGATGTGCCAAATCATGTCGCATTGGGTGCCCGTCAAGTAAGATAATGAAAATATAAAGGATTGTACATGTGAGACTACTAACAATTTTTAAAACTGCACTCTCATTTTAAATATACTTGGTAATACATTATGAAAATTGCATTTCTCATCTTAACTTGAAGGTCTAAGGAGCTATCCCACTTGTTGATAAAGACAAACAATAATGAGCCTATGCTAAGGCTGAAACAAGCTGTATGTGTAAATGAAAGTGCAGTTGGTTGAGTGACAACAAATGAAAACCTAGTTTAGGCACGGGCTTAAAGACGGTACATATTCACTTGCATGCAATTGGTGGAGTTTCTCAAATCACTAAAATAAATTTCTCTCCCCCAAATCACAACAGCATACCGTATTTGGAATAAAGTTGGGCATAAAAATATGGTTCCCAGATGTCCCTAAGTCTGTTGCACTTGCGCAAAGACGGGTAAGGTCATGCACAAGGTCATAACTTATGAGTGAAGGTCACTGTGTCCTCGCTTTGATTGCCTGTCATCGCATGCAAATATGTCATAAATACATCACAAAATACAAAACTATGCTTTGAATGCTGTAAATCTCATGTTCTGAGGTCTTCACCTGAACACATTATGCACAGTTGGCTTTTGGCTATGATTTTTTTTTTCAAACTGCAGTTCTTTGATAAAATATATGTTGTCGTTATGACAAAGTTTATCAATTAACTCATTTTAAGGAAGAAAAGAGAAGACTTTAAATTTCTCCCATTCCCTAGGGAAAAATATTGTACAGTTCGGATATGGTCGAGGCTGGGTTGATGGGTTGATTTTATGTGAGCACCTAAAACTGTGTCAGTGCATGTATATTGTTAACACCTGTATTTCAAAGGTATCGCTGTACCTTTGGCAAGTATGCAATGTCCACCAAGACACTGAAGTTATTGTACAAAAACATTAAATTATTTACAGCGGTACCTTTCATTATACTTACGCCTTCAGTCCATAAATGCAACATGGATAAGATGTCAGTGTCGCATGTGAGGACCTAGGGCTTCATGGTTTTTTGACTAGCTGCTTCCAGAATCTTGCATCTTTTAGAAAGACTATTGATATAGGTTACTGCCTAAATTTATAGTAGTAGCTTATTATCAAGAAGTCCTTTTCCAAATACTTTCCTTTATATGTCGTTTATTTATGAAAATAAAAGCCCAATATATCCACAGGCAACCCATTTTTAGCCTTTAGAAACAATATAAACAAAAAAGAAATTTCCTAATTCGATGGGAAAGTAGTATCAGCATCGTCCTCCCACAGACATCACTGCTGAGAACAAAAGCCTAAGTTACAAAACCAAGAAATGTCACTTGTGGTATGTGTTTATTTTGTTCTCACATCTCACCATAACTCTATAAGAACTGCATAATGCTTTGATGCCTCACCAATACTTAGAAATGCAACACTGGCAAGAAACTCACAATAAAGTGCCAGCAAGTTTTCCCCCAACGCCGCCTTGGTGCAACAGAGGTCAAGGCCTTGAGGCATTGTGTTGTTCTTAAAGGGTTAATAGTTTGATCACTAACACATTGCTTGTTTCTCCTTGTTTGGCACCAGCATGTGGTTTTTGCTGTCAAGTTTTTCATTGCCCTTGTTATACCTGATGTTCCAAGACCCGTAAGGCTGTCGCAAAAACGGGTGAGTTCTGTCTCTGAGAGCGATACCATCGATTGTACAGCATAGTAGACAGTATATGTAGCTGTAAGAAGGCTCAAAGAAATTTATGATCTTAGGGACATCATGCTTTCAATTTTGAAATTGATTTAAGTCTTTATGGATTATGGTAGCAGCTGCGGAGTACAGTAATTGGCTTATTGACATGGCTAGAATGTGGCCATGTCATATATATTTCACAATTTGCTTTAAGCCAAATTTTACTAAAAGTCTGCAATCAACATTTGATGCAGTCTGCCTGAGAAATAAATGTTATTAATGCTTATAAACTGAAATATATATTAATGTAACTGCATCTAATATGATGTCTTTTGAGTGCTTCTAGTATCCATTAAACACAAACTGCCTTGGGCTTGCAATCTGAACAGTATAGCTGTTGGTATGATATTGTCTGAAATAATTTCCATTATTGCAGCAGTGCACATGATGTAGGGAAAATTAAATGTACAAGGAGAGATTTGCTTGTTGTGAAGAGTGTCACTAATACCTTTATGCTTGAAGATTATTAATAAATCTTGCATTTAATGTTTAAGGAATACGGTGCTCAGTTATGTGGCTGTTCATACAATGCTCTGATTTGGCTGTCAGTCATGACACACTACCGTAAACTCCCGCGTAGAAGACGCGCTGCGCGTATAAGACGCACCCCAAACTCAGCACATGCATTTTCGCGTATAAGACGCACATTTTAATGCTGATATTTGTAAATTCAATACATTTCTATAGTAAAATTACCCCTCGTATAAGACGCCCCCCCAACTTGAAAAAATCCTATAAGACTCCCCAGCATTTTGTTTGGCGTATAGGACGCGTCTTATACGCGGGAGTTTACGGTACCTTATATTCAAAAATATGATCTCTGTACAAATTCTAGCACCTGTTACGTAATCCATGGAATTTGAAAGTATCTTAACTATCCTGTAGATGAAGAAATTATCACTAAGTTTGTTAATGACATTTGAAGTAATATATTTCATTGACTTTATCACTAAGAATATTGTTAAAAGATCACATGATAAAGTTAGTTTTTCACAGATAGATATAATGAAATGACTAACTTTGAATTCCTGTTTTCTAGGAAAAGTACCAGGTCGGTAGGATTCTGGAATTAGCAACCAAAACACAATTTACTGATGAAGGAAAGGAATTCAAGTAAGGAAATTCTGCTTTGTCAATATATGCCTCTTTCCCTCTTTAGGTCAAACATTGAACAGTAAAAGATAATATCTGCATTCAGATTTACTTATGTATGTGTACATGTTAGTCTTTTGTTACAACCATGTCAGATACATACCATTAAAGAGCAACACTCAGACAATTCCGCCTATTTTAAAAGGATAAAATCCTTCAAAGTTAGGTGAACAGAATATGAAGGAAATGAAACATTCAATTAGGATCAATGTTTATGTACCGTGATACAGTAACATATATGAATTAAAAACAAGAAACAATAGTCATGACCCTTAATGCTATCTGGCTTGACTGTTAATAGCTTTACTAGAATATTAATAGCAGTTTTTGCTAGCTGTCTGTAGATTATGCTATCACTCTCACATGAAACACATGTACATGCTTTTCCTGCTGTTTAATTATCACATGTATCTCTAACATAATACTATACTGTGTTAATTTATATCACAGAATCCTCTAAAAAGGATTGGCTGATATATCATACACCTGCTGAATTAAACCATAAAATAAACTATAGGCATACTGAATCTTAGTACAATTGTAAAAAGAAGAAAAAAGTGAAAATCTTTTGAACTGGCAACTTCCAACTTTTCAACTCAGTTGGGTTATTTGTAGTTGCCAAAATTTCTTGAATAAAAATGTACTGCTGATCAATCTACCTTGAATGCAGCGATAATGAGGATAACAGCCCTGTTAGGATCTTGCTTATGGATATGTCGAAACAATAGAAGTATTTTTCAGGTAATTCGATGAGCCACCCACAATTAAGATTTATCTAGAATGCTTACTGAAATACTCAGATCAAGCTAAAAGTGGAGGTGCATAATATTTCAGCAAGTCCTGCATCTGTTCTTACTGTTCACTAACTTGCTGGTTCTCGCAAATATTAATGTCTGTTTTGTTCGCTGCTCACTCACACCTCAGCTTTTTGTCACCTACCACGCTATTGCGAAATGCCTCACAAATGAAGTTAGAGAAGCGATACCTTGATTATCTCCAAGAAGGCGAGTCTGAACAATGGTAACCTTAAAAGAAAATGTTTTCTTGAACCATTATTTGGTTTAGTGATAAGGCATTGGCAAAGGGTTTATTAAGGATGAGAGACTAGCGGATAAAGAACCTTTGTATTTATGTATTACTTGGATGCTTTTTATGTTGTGGTAAATGGTTGCTATGGATTTTACTAATTCTCCACAATACGAAAAAGGATAAATCTCCTATAATTTCGTAAATTGATTGCACTCTTTTCCAGTTTTCAATATGCACATTAAGTAACTTACTTTATAAGATATTCACATTGCATGTAAACATTGTACCAACTCTATTGATGCTGTTTCAGGGATAAAAGATTTGGCTTACGAGACCTACTCAAAGCCATTCCCGAAGCTGAAAAACCTATTCACTCTAAGAGGTATAGAAGTGTGACAGAGTTAAGCCCTCTATCCCCCCAGAGTCTGTTCCTAGTTTACTAAACATATCTAAAAACAGAAATGTGTTTAAAAGAAAAACAATTTTCCCCTCTTCAAGGTAATGTCTATAACATATTCATAACACAGGCTGTATGGTATTTTGATGTACATTAACAAAATCTATATAGTTATAGATTCATACACACACTGATAACTGGTATCTATGCTATATAGGTTTGAGAAAGATATTGCCATCATTTTACTCATGTAACTCAATAGTAAATTCTCAAGTGGCACTTTTAGACATAAGGATGTCCAATATTTTGCTAGGAACAGACTTCACAGTTACTGTGATTTGGAGTGTGTAATAACATTAGGAAATTCAAGAAGACATAACAGTTTTCTTAAGTTTGCCTGACTAACCTTCCTCAGTTTTACACTTGCATAAGAATTGGCGTACCTCTTGGAATCTTCTTATTTGAAAAACAAATAGTTTTCCTGGGGATCATACAGGTTTTCTTTGGTTTGCTCACAGGATCATACTCTACCATAGGTATAGACCTTGCATTACATATTTTCACTGCAACTGCACTGTGCTTCACAACTTATCACTAATATTGTCCTCCTAAGCCCTGGAAAACAAGAAATATGACTCAGAAGCTTATACTCATTTTTAGATATGTGACTTAATCCAATAACATCCGGTGTATGGTACTTTGTTTGAAATGATTCCCTGTTTTTGATGCCCTTTTATAGAAAGGGTACTTTTCTAAGAAGATTTTGATTTTGAACTTGTGTCCTATACCAGCGTTGATAATTATGACGAATCCATATAGGCAATTTCTTGACTTTGTTTAATCAATTTAACCTCTGATTCAGCGCACAGGATAACTATGGACAAATGGAAAAGTCTTCAGCTGCAATAGTCTCAGAAACAGATCAAGAGGAAAAGAGGAGAAAGAAGAAGAAAAAGAAAAGGAGGAGCAGTGATGGTAAGTTGTGTCTATTGCATGATGTTGAAAATGCAAGGCAGATGATGCCTGCATCTTTGTTTACATTTTTCACCAATAAGTCATCAGGACCAAGGGTCAATGATGATTACCAGTAATAGAAAATCACTGAAGTATGCCACATTAGTACTAATTCTGTGAACATAAAATTTCTTTTCTGATCAAGACTCTTATGGAGGACAAAAGTTGGACCTCCTCACCTCACTGATCAAGACTCTTAGCTAGAAAAATACATAGAGATTTAACTACTCACTGTCATAACTTAGTCTCTGTTGTTGGAGAACCTTCACACTAAATGTTTTGGTTAAAACTAGTTTTTCCTGAAAATACCTTCTTTTACTAACCAGCCCTCAGTTATTTATGATATAAACTCATTTCTCACGGGCGATTTTCATTTTTATCATTTGTCTATATAACAATAGTGATTTAATCTGTTGAGGGCCACATGATGCCTTGCTGCACAATGCTTATTTTCCTTTCCTGATGAATGAATGTAGCCCTGGTGATTAACTCACCAGTGGCAATTCCTTTATCCGATCCTGCGAAGCAGTGGCCAGAGCTTCATTTCATCAAAAGAGCAAATGAGCTTGGATCTTTTGGGCAACATGTGGTCCTTAATGGGTTAATGTTAACTCATCAGTTTTGGAGTCACAGTGTTAGATCTTCTGTTTTTCACCTCTTTAGGGGCTTTATGAGTAAAGCACCTTTCATAGTCTATTTAGTATTCCCCATCTTGCCAGGGAGATATTTTGTAGGTAACTTTAATATCTTACTGATGGTTTCCCAATTCCAAATCAAAATGATTTTCCAAAATATTCATATCTTAGATTTATGTATCTGAAGCTGCATAGTTACTCAGGACAGCCTTCGACATAAAAGCATGCTTAATAGATTTGAAAGTGAATAATTTACCTTTCGGTATCTGATACTAACATTTCAGGAAGTGGCTCTCAAGACGGTGAGATACCTTGGGTTCCAACACCGGGTAATCACTTCTCGAATGTGGCCCAAAATGCAGCCTGTAGCCGCCCGGGCTCGGCTTTAAAGCTAGAGGGTACATGCAGAGATGTCAATTCTCACATCATAGTTCATGCTCTCACTGCATACATACCCCAAGGAGAAAACCTCAGAAATGCCAGAATTCCATTTTTAATTATGTCCATTCTCCAAACCACCCCGAATTCTTCATTTTCAAAAGTTCTGACCAGCCATGCAACATGGGCTACAGTGATTCAAACCTTGAAAGGGCTTAAATCTGAAAGGGTATTCTTTTTTTAGAATATACCATAAGCTGATATGCAAGTAGCCTCAGTATGCATGGTAAATGACATGTCAACTGTTAACTGCACATTTAAATCATATACGGTACCTATTAATTCGAAAGAGCGCACATGTGTTCTTTTGATGCTCAAAACCTAAAACAAAAGTTAATTCTAATAACTGCACATCCCCAACCCGATTTATCTTTGTCTTTACCTTGAAAATCTTTGTTTCTACTCTAACATTTTTGTTTTATTCTGAAGATTTTTGCAGGGGTCTGTGCATGGGCAGCAAAAAGGGGTGCACACTCATTAGAGCATGTAAGCCCATTAGAATGAATACCATATTCAAAATATTGGAATTAATTACAAGTGCGTCTGTTTTAATGATATTAATTATGATAAATTTTGAACTTGGGAAAAAAATCTATAATTGAGTTTTCAAAAGCCCACTTTGGACTCTGAACTGAAATAAAAAATACTAAATAGACTTTCATTGTTCAAATGACCCCTGGCATTTCTGAGAACCTAGCATGTTAAGTGTAACCCGGGCTATATCAGCCCTTTTGATTTCAATGTTCCTTCATATATTCAATGTGATATGGGCCCTCTGGAATGTCAGCCATCTGAACAAATTCCAGTTAAACATAGGTTCAAATAGCTCAAAGACTAAGCATGATTGTTTAGGCATAGATTCCCCTCCTGGTTCAGAAAGCTTTAATCCTGGAGGGTCCATGAGCCCTAGTATCACTAAGTGTACGTTATGTCCAAGAGAGCCCAACTGATTGTTAGTATCCACAAAACCAATTGGAGTTTGTGCTTGTTTAAGTCATTTAAAGAAAATTCTAGAACCTCACTGAGAACCATTCACACAACGTAAGAAGTACACAAGGACATTGTCAATTTTTTAACACATTTTATACGATCAAATATATCTGTCTACTAGTTTGTCTGGTTGGCTTTGGTTTTCCATTGACACAATTTTTTGGTAACGACTTCAACATAAAACATGATGATTAGTCTAGTAATGATTTCAACCTTGGGTATCCAATGCTACCATTTCAGAGAGTGACTCTTTGGAAAGTTATGAAGATGCTGAAAAATCTTGGGCTTCATCACCTGGTAAAATTTTTCAAGTGTGGCCCTATTTTTAAGGATACAACTGGTTTGACTCCTTTATGGCTAGAGAGGTCATGCATTGAAAAGTTCATGTCACAGACATGCTAAAACTGCATACCTCAATGATAACACATCAGAAATATCAAGAGTCTCATTTTCAGTCTAAACAAAACAAGCCATGGATTATATTAACAGTTCCCTAGGTCACTACCATAAAAACTCACCTATTGGCTTACCTCAACTAAGAGCCAAACATGAGTTTGAGAGAAATGTCATGGCCTATGCTTTGGCTTGTATGAAAAATAAACTGCAAAATAAAGGCTAATATGTTAGGTTTTACTATCTCAAATATGTATAAAGGATAGCAAACTCTGTCAATCAAAGGCCTTGTCAAAACAAGACACTTAATTTCAAAAAAATCCTTGAAGGAGGTGATTCAATATGCACAGTCACCTCAACTAGATGCAAGAAAAATTATATATGGCTTCATCATTTATCTTTGATAGAAGCAGGGTTTTCTCCTCAACTCAGATTCAGTTTAGGAGTGACATTTTGACAAAGATTACAATATAGAAACCCATTTTGGACACCTTTTTCATATAGGCCGAATTGTTTCTTCTTAAACTCAGATTTGACTTACAGGCAAGGTCAGCTTATAGCTGAGGTTTACAGTATATTTATATGTTATTTTTGATCCATAACCAAGATATAATGTGACTAGAAACTCTGAGGCTAATTGAGATTACTTTCTGTACACAAATCACCTCCACTCTGACTGAAGTGTCAACTACTTTGAGAAGGTTGAGGTTGTTCACATGTTTGATCTGTTTGCATTCAGTTTGTCCAGCTAGATTGGTTTGTCTTTACTCATCCCCTTTATTAATCATATTCCCAGTTTCAACAGGTTGTGGATAAGGCCATGTTGTTAATGCTCTTCTCTTATTAGAAATCTTTAAAAGTGGAATAGGAAGGTACAATACTTTCTGTATATTTGTATTCCTGTATATTTTTGGATATTTTGTTTGAATTTTAGATTTTGGCTTTCTCAAGACAGGAGGAACCCCAATACATTTTATTTCTCCAGTCTCCCCATGATTACTTTCTGCTTTATATTAAACTTCAGGAGATAGTTCCTCTAAATCTGCTAGCTAATGGTATGAATCAATTTTAGTTATAGCATTTAAGGAGGCAAAGATATATGTACACCCTCTAGATAAGTGGTATGAATAATTAGCTTTAAGCTTTTGATTATTCACTACTCAAGGATGAAAAGTATGAAACAGTTGAGAATAATCTAAGTATTATGAATGCCAGAGCTTAATCACATCATCCATGTTTTAATTGTTTTTTTATGAGTACCCCTTTAGTTCTGCCAGTTTATGTAGATTCCGCTATGCATAAGTATTGTCAAAGGCCATTGCACACTGTAGAAATATACCAACATGTCAGAAAAAGGTAAAGGGGGGATAACTTTCTTTTAGACACAGGAAACCAATCTACTGATTTTGTATTCATTTTTCTTTCTAAAACTACCGTAAATTCTCTCGTATAAGCCGCATCCCTCATATAAGCCGCACCCCTGACTTAAGAGGGAGTTATAAGCCTCATAATTACTTGAAAACAGAAGATTTTGTACTGATCTATAGTGCCAAATACCCTCCTATAAGCCGCACCCCCACCTTGGGCTGATCCTATAAGCCTAATTCTTATTTGGTTCTGGTATTAGCCACGGCTTATACGAGAGAATTTACGGTAATCAAAGAACATTTTGGCTTTTTCCACAGAACTACTGTGTTTTTTTCTACTTTAGTTTACTACTAGATATAACAATTTTAAAAGAACTTAATTTATTTTATAAATCCTAGGTGGGAATCCTAGGTGGGATACATCCCCATCATTGCTCAAGTAACTAATATGATTAGGAACCTCACTTGTAAGGCACAGGTGCCACAGTTTAGCAGAGAACCAAATGCTTCAGGAACCTTCACCCTGTGGTAAACTGAATTTTATTGTTATACCCTTTCAAATTTTGGCTTTAGTAGCCACAGGTCATCATTATATCCAATCCGCCACAATCCTTTGATCTTCTTTCTTTGCCAACTTCTCTTTTTACCTTTTTTGTTGAAATCTTGTTCCATTTGGAGACCTGGTTGCCTTTCTTGACATATGATTTTTACACAAAATGCAAAATCTCCAATGTGCAGTGGCCTTTTTCACAGGCATAAATTTGTATCACATGTTTTAAGACACACTGCTTGTATATTTTGCATGGCACTGCTGAAAATGTGCAGACTCCCTCACGGACATAGCCTCCGAAGCAAGAACACCTAGGCCCACACGCAAGTACTTAAGTCCCATCACCGAGCCCACACGTAACCCTTATGTGGAGATGGAAAGCGACCCTGATGAAACTTACTACAAGCCGCGTGGTCGGCAGTATGAATATAACAACCAAGGTATAGGGTATGCTGTCTGCTCAGTGTGCTGAGTTTTTTAATTGTGATAACCCTCCCCCCTCCCGCATTCAGCAACTTTCAGTTATCAAATGATATTGGGACAAATGATTTAGAAATTAGTATACCATAGTACCTCATGTATAAGCGGCAACTTCTACACAAATTTGAGGCCGACTGCGCACAATAGAACTTCCCAGAAAAAAGTGTGCATTATTGGCGGGGTAGAATTGTTATAAATATGACTTAAAGTGGTCCAAAACAGCCCTCAGGTGCACATGATAGGTCTCGCTTGAACTCAGGGTGCATTTTATATGTGGGGTTGCCCTACACATGGGCTACTGCAGTATATTAAAAAGTGGAGTTAAATTTAGGATATGTGTTATGACACAGAATATTTTCAGAATCTGTCATTTTGAATTTTGAAGTTTCCATAGATTCAAAATATTCAAGGTCTGCAAAAAATAATAAACACACACTGGTATCTATCATGTGGGGAAAGGTTAACATCAGATGGCAGGATACCTCACAAATAAAGTCCATTAGATTTGTTGTCACTATGCACTATGCAGGTTGGGCTAGATTCTTACCTGGCATGTATTTAAGCATAATGACTACAAAGTTCTATGAAGAAGTGCCCCTAATTAATGGGTTAATACTGAACAACTATTTTCAATTAGCTACAGACACAACCTAACATAATCTACTTTGGCCCTTAAGTTAAGTTAAGCAACTAACCTCTTTTGTATCAAACTGTATAGTCTTTAAGATGGCCGATGATATCCGGACAAGGGTCTCGTCCCTATAAGGATTGTATACGGATGAGATTTTCTAAAAAACGGGACCATACAGGAAAACCTAAGACACAGGTCTGTTCAAAGCATAGACATGGGACCATATATCATAACACCTAAGACACGAGACTGTGTAGAGTATCTAAGACACAGGACTGAGTATGAGTAGTATATTGTGATGCCCTGTCTCTCAAGAATGTATAATCATAAGTCCTGTGCCTTAGATAGGGCAAATAAGTTTGTCTTGTGTCTTAGATAATACTCATATGTCCAGTTTCTTATACCCCCAATATTGTCCCATTTCTTATATGTCATGTCTCTTAGAAAATGTCATCCTAATAAGATGCATATTCGGATGAGACCCTCGTCCGCGTAGCGCATGCCCTTTAAGATGAAACTTTTTAAAGCTAGCGAAGAGGACAGGGTGATATTGTAATCACCTTTGCCTCCCAACGTGAGTTCAAAGAGTGCATGAAAGGCATTCTTTGATGGTCACCCTGTCTTCTTCACTCTACCTGACTTTTTAAAACCCTTTACTAATGATAAGCACATAAGGCACGGATATAAGTTATCCTAGGATATCACAGACCTTTCTAATTGTAGAAGATCTTGTAAAACTCTGAAGGTGGAAATCATGGAAAATCATGTTCGCAAGCAGTAAAGGTAAAACAAAAAAATGGCATTTTGATCAGGGTAAAATCATGCACTCTCTTATCATCTAACAGGACATTCAAATATTTTTGGCATTTTCAGCATGAATAAGACCAGTGAAAATTATATTCCCATCAAAATTTGCGAGGAAGCACCAATTATGGTTGGCACTTTAATATTTTCAAATTGGGTTAAACCTACTTAATTGTTGGTCTGTTTAAAAGCATTGCACATTATTCCATGATTGATTTCTTTTTGGGGAGGGAAGTTGGATCAAATTTATTTGTAGGTTTTATGATCACATCCACATTAGCATAAATTGGTTTTCAATAGTGAAATCACTACAGTACAGGAACCTAATACCAGGATAATTTCACTGTCACTGTATTAATACACTCTATGTTTGTTCTGTTTCATGTATTAGCTAACCTACTAGCAAATCTCTTAGAATATGAGTTTGTTACCAACCTTAAAATGAGAGTGATAAAACAGTATGTTTCAAATAAATTCTGTACAAATAAAAACAAAGAGTCAATTATGCATAAATCTAATTAGGCTCTAAGATAAATCCATGTTGTGTTTATGAATCTAACACAATTTTACTTTTTCCTTTCAGACGCTTAAGCTATGGCCGGGATGGTAGGACATATCAAGGAAGGGATGAAAAATTTGTAGAGAATGAAGACACATATGATGATGGTCCAATGATAAGTTACCCCAACATACAACCTACTACACCATATAATGTGGCAGGAGCTAAATTCTAAATTAGTATATATGGGCCAACTAAGATCAATGCATCTGTTATTCTTCTGGATTAGCTATGTTACACTTTTTATAAAGGAAATCTGTGATGTGCTTTGTATGTAATATAGTGTCTTATAGCTAGAGATGTATTTATAAACAGTAGTGTGCTTGTATTTTGACTCTCCATGATGTGTAATTGTTTTATATGGTCACTGGTAAATGTATCTTGCCAATACCTTCTGTTATTGAAATGGTTTAAGCCTATTACACATTCCATGTATGTTCCTGGCTATATATGAGTGAACACTGTTTAATCAAATTGATGAGTCAGCAAGTGTTCTTTAGGAGTTAGATAATCTGCTGAATAATCAAGAACAGAACAGGAAAAGAAAATGAAAGAACCTTCAACAAAATTGTGATAATCCCTCAGTGAATTACCTAGTCATGGTGTTCTTGTTCCCAAAGGACTATGAATACCTATTCTCTCTAATCATAATTATACTCTTTTCATCACCATTATATTTTTACCTATCATTATGCGTGTTTTTATACAATGTTAATCATAAAAATGGAATAGTACACTTATGTATCATATTTTGTATATAATGGGCAAAAGGTTATTGTGATATCTGTAACATACATTGATGTACTGGTAAATCATTTGTAATGCTTGAATTCTTTTCTATCGATGGTTTATATTTCCATGCTTGTCTGTGATAGTAACTGTAATCAGCATATATGTCATATTGCTAAAATTTCAACATAGGGCCACACCAAATAAAAAAAGTTGGTCTATGAATTTCTATTTCAGAAATATGGTGCGGGAGGGCGAAATTTTAATTTTATTTTTCTGGAAACTTTTTATTGTCAATGGATTCTACATGTCAAAGATGAGGAGAGGGCGATTTTTTTCTTTTAAATATTAGGCTTAACTATTTATTGTCCATGATCTTTAACAGGCATAGAATGTGCTTTGGCATTTGATGGATTAGAATTTTATCTTTCCAATGAGGGGTCTGCCATATTTGTGCCACGTATAGATCATGTATTAAACTCTTGGCAAACAAAAAAACATCCAAATATTCAGAAAAGATGCGGGCGGAATCCATGGACAAACCTTTTTTCTTAGAAAATAAAAATGTGTATCTTCAAAAATATGATGCGGGAAATCCATAGACCAACTTTTTAATTTGGTCTGGCCTAGTGTTATATTTTAGAGAACAGGAAAACAATCATTAATCTTTTTCTAAACTGAAATCAAAGATCTACATTTCTATTCTTTTACCTAGTGAACAATGCTAGCATACTTATTCTATTAATGATACAGTGGGAAGGAAGAAAACATAGTTATATGTATAATTATATATGTGTAATGTCACCTCTATAGATTTTGAATAGCTGTGAAATTTGTATACCATTGTTTAGTACTATATGAATAAATGCTCAGTCCTTTTTACACCAATCTACTCTTTTCCATTGTTCTTTGTACCCTGATACTTCCACGCCATAGACTTTCAATTTTACTTTATTTTTGAAACAAAAGACATTCCATCCCAGATCATAAATTCAGGGTTGGGAGTTGTTTTTTTATGCAGGGAGGATGAATCAGTAAACATGGAAGAAGAACCTAGCAAAAATGCCCCAAAGATTTAGTATACATATAAGCTTAGACCCCTCAAAAAAGACTGGTTTCTCATCACTGCCCGCATAAAAAAAACTAAACAAGTTTTGACCTTTTTTTAAATTTTCATATGGAATTTACTAATCCACATAAGTAGACATGACAAGATGGACATGTTTGGTATCAAATCAAAGCTCATATAATTGTAGAGGCGATCCCACACATGCAGTAATCAAATATATATCATAAGCGCATAAAATACTTTTTCTTTTTCCTTTGATGCAGTGGCAGCAAAGAATAAACCATCAGCCATTGAGTCAGGTTTGCCTGTCAAAGCCTTAAAAGCAATAGGTTGTTGATATGCAGTTGTCTATATTAACCCTTATACCATAATTTACCCTCTTTTTAGCAAAAAAAAGCTTGTCCACTACTATAGGACCCTCATCACATTTTTCAGGACCTGGTGATGAGAAAACTTTTTTTTGAGTGGCATTAGTTGCTACCCTTTAGGCTACCAGTTCTTTAACAATTTAGTTCATTTTTGGCCTATGGATGATCCTGCCAAAAATCATCATTTTGAAAAAGTTCTCCTAGGTGGGAGGGCCAAAATCCAATAAATCTTGAATATGGGCAATTCAAGTACTCATCGTGGTGCGTAATTCCACACATACACTGCAAAAATGGTGTTTAGATTTTAAACATGTTTAGGTCTAAACATGTTTAAAACCTAAACATATATGTCAGTTAGGTGTATCATCAACTACACATTTAGGAAAATAACACTTTTATTCTAAATACATAAACATTTTTGCTAAACATGTTCAGATGTTTAGAGTTTAAACAGTTGAATATTAGGTGTTTAGATTTAAACATCAATATGTTCAGATACTTGGATGTCAAATCAACACTAGGTAGCAGCACTACCTCCGTAGGACTTTCTGCACACAGTTATAATCAATTGTTGTGACAAATATCCCCAAACTCCTTGTTTATAATAGTGTCATTTCATTAAATATTATGAAAATAGACACAACAATAGAAAATTAACTAAATTCAACTTACACCACCATCATTACCATACAATAATCAATGAGCTCCATGACTTACACCTATGTCATGTTATTTTGTAAAGTATAAAGCAATATCCTTCCTGCCAACCTGTTGTACTTCCTCAAGTCTCCTAGTCTAATGCAGTGTGTACATATATGTGTTTATAACAGTGGCTGACATCTTTGGAGACTTTGCAGTGTATATACCTGCTGATGTCCTCCAGTAAATGAGAAAACAAATAAAAGATGTTCCTTTATGTTTTTAATGGATACAATGTCTGCAAACCCTTACTTCCTACCAAATCACTTAGACATCTAAAGAAAAAATTCATAAACATCTAAACGCAAAATTTCATTGATATCTAAACACAAATTTTGAACCTAAACACCTAGATTTCTAAACACTTGAGCTAAGCACATTGTTTGGCTAAACATGTTTAGGACATTAATGTGATTACAAAAACGTTGCAAGAATATGTTTAGAATTGTGTTTAGGATCTAAACACCATTTTTGCAGTGTATATATCTGTTCTTAGTGGAGGGAGGGGGGTTGCGATATAACATCAAGTTCTTTGTATGTTTGCATTAAGGTTAACTTTTTAAAAGGCAAGGTGAGCTTGGTTGTTCACACAATACTGATAATTATTCTGTTTTATTTACTATTGCAAGAGGAAAGTCCAAGGTTTGAGAGAAGTAGATCTGTTCTATATGCCTATTATAATCTTTGGTGTACTTTTTGTTCATGAATACAAAAGACAAGCCTTTGTATTACTCAGAATTCGACTGGATGCCATACAGCATCACCCATAATATGGCCAGCTGCCTCTTACATATGTCCTGGCAGACCAGACTGAGCATTGTACACTGCACATTTCTTGAATTTACAGGGGTTCATTGCCCATGAATATCTATGACCTAGGAGATGTTCAGCTTGGCATTTTGAAGTTTTCAGAGTTATAGTTGTGTTGTCTGATTTTGATACTTGGGCTTTAGTCCAACGAACATTGATTATCTGTTTCACAGGGTTTGCTCAATGTGCTTGAACAACACACCTTGAATTGGTACAAGAGAATAATTGCATTTTTGGATAGAGTAACAATTATCTTTTATGAGATATATTATACGATGAAGCTAAGACTGAATGACAATAGATAGTAATGTATAGGATGAGAAGGCAGATTAATGATGTTGAAATATTGATTGTCATTATTGATCAACCAAAAATGTTGTGTCACTCCATATCCAAAAAGAATAATCTAGTCTATAGGAGTCAGTAATCGATAACATTTAACCAGCATTTTAATCTTAATGGTGAACAGGCCAATGTGTCAGTAAATATCTATGCTCATAAATGTGTTTTTTTACATGATACATTGTGATGTGATCTGTGGACAGGGGCCTTGAAAAAGGAAATAAGAAAAACCATAAATTGAGTTCTAAAATCAATAGGTTTTTATAAGAAACTGGATACCTGACCAATCAGATCAATTCTGAACAAATCTGTAAAATTTATTAGAGAATTCTCAGCTCAAACTTACCATGAACGTCTCAGCTGGTACTTACCATGAACAGTGAGGGTGTAGGGTCCTCCAGCTGAGTACTGGGGTAAAACAACCTTCCAAGTACCTTTCTCCCCATCAGGACCTATCAGAATGTGCGGTTTTCTCACCCGGGTTTGCAAAAATATTCATGATTAAATCATTTTTTTCCATTTCAACTTCAATTTCTGGTAGCCTTAAACTGACCCCAAAATTCATGTGTGCATTTTCTGGTTTATAATATTTTGGGCTTCTCCCCTACTTAGTAGGTAGGACAGAGTATTCCTGAAGAATTTACTGAGTACATTGTGGAAACAGTCTGGAATATATATGGAATCTAGTCCAATCCACATCTGCAATCCATTCATTCCTATCCTGTCTGGTTGATTTATTATCATTTTTCAAAATAAAATTCTGGACCAACCATCCCTGTCAAAAATCCTGAAGTCAGGTAGAGGTAATCAGCTGTCTTCTTTTGGTAAGGAGGAAGGAGGTGCTGACCCCTACTGCATATATGTGTCATAAATATCCTAGATATTCTAGCAATGCTATAGTTCTATGGCACCACCAATGTGTCATGACAAGTACTACTACAAATACACCCCTTGCCCAGAAATCTGGCAATACATATTGCTATGTAGCATATCATATGTTGATACTTAGTGGTTGGGCTATCTACTGATGGTGGTTCAAGGGTAGTGGCCTATAATGGTTAGCTAATTACGCCTAAATCCTACCAGAAAAAAACGTCTCAGGTTACAGAAGCAATGTGAGTGTGAGCATTCTTTTCACAATCTAAATAGGCATTTTGAATAATTGAAACAATTTCGATGTTACACTACCATACAGCTTTTGCCCCCTCCTGTACTATTGGTATAGTATTGTGTACCATATATCCATTTGGTATAGTCTAGGGCATGTATAATGATGAGAACTTTAGCACTGTTACAGATATAGTGGCGATAGTCGAGTGTTCAGATGGCCTACCTATACTAAGGATTAACTATTTAGCTATTTAAAAAAAGAATGTCCCCCCGAAGTCCGCCAGGACTCAGCTCCTCCTATACCCCTTTCAGTAAACTCAACATTCAGACCTCCCGGCTAGCACCTTGCATAAAAAGGATGTCCACAACTTAACACAGGAGTGCTGTCTAAATTACATTTTAATCTGATTAAACTTGGGACATTTCTTGCCTCTTTGCTCTAAAAAACTTATGTGTTACCAGCAATACTACAAACACATGTTTATTGAGTAAATCAAGCATAATAAATATTACATGAGATATCTTTGTCATTGGGATGTGAATTTAAATCTGTTGCATCCTTGTAAGAATATGATGTCACTGATATGTTGTGATTATATAGCCAAGATAGTTCTATTATCATACACAAGGGGTCTTATCTAACACATTACTGACTTTCTGATCTGCATTGCCACATTCCAAATTAAAAGTTGGTCAAGTGTAAAGATGACAATATTTCAATGATTATCATTATATGCCTCTCTAGTACCAAGTGTTGACAATGTTCAAATGGCAGCTTTTAATTCGGTTAAGAACTAGTTGAATAACAAATGGCCAGTCCCATTTCAGCATATTATATATGTATGCTGGACTTATTGTGTAATATACTGATAATGAAGTATAGCCAGGGGTCCACTAGATCAAAAACTACTTACAATTCACTGAAAACTCGTTGGCTTCATGGGTTTGATAGAAGCATTCGCCTCCGGCTCATGCTTCTATCACCCCCTGAAGCCAACTCGTGCAAGTCTATTCATCATGTATTACATCCATATGGCACATACTGTGCTCTGTGTGACATCATTCTGTAAGAATGGACCATATTTCCTCTTAAATATTTGGTACTTTCATGCCCTATTATGCAGTCTATGAATTAATTTATGGTATTCATTTCTTCTATCAAACAGATACTAGGCCTATTCAAGAGCCTTTTCTTCACCTGATAATCATTATGCTTTATTTCCAAAACAAGGTGAAATTCCAGGGTTTTGTTGAATTATGTGTGATTAGGTGCATTCAGGACTCTTTAGTACCTTTGCTGACATTCCTATTAGAGAATGTATGAAAGATGACCCTTTGTATTATAATTATATCTACTCAGAAATCAATCGGGTGCCATTTAGCATCATCTATGATAAGGCCACCTGTCTTGTACAAATGTCCTGGCAGACCAGATTGTGCACCATACACTGCACATTTCTTGAATTCACAGGGGTTTAATGTCCATGCATATCTCTGTCCAAGGAGATATTCAGCCTGGCATTGAGAAGTTGTCAGAATTATAGTTGTGTTGTCTGTTTTTGATATTGGGGCTTCGGTCCAACGACTGTCATCCGTTTCACAGGGACTGCTTAATGTGCTCGAACAACAGACCTTGAATTGGTACAATAAACTAAATAAATATTGTTGGAAAGAATGAAACTGCTTGCAAGTTTTTCTCATGAGATGTATACAGTTAAGCTTAGACTGAATGAAAATAAATAGTAATGTATTGGATGAGAAGGCAGATTTACACAGTATTTTCCAACTGGCATATATTAATTGATCAACCAAAAGTGTTGTACAATTCAATATCCAAAAAGAATAATCTAGTGTAAAAGGAGTCAGTAATTGGTAACATTTAATTAGCATGCTAATCCGAATGGTGAACAGGCCAATATGTCAGTAAATATATACGACCAATTGTCATGAATCATCCAGAAGTAGGCTGGCAGGGGGGTCCAAAATCAAATCAGGACCAGCCTAAAAAGTTTTTGGGTACATATAGTATAGGTGTTGGGGCTTAGGCTCCATATATTTGGGTAGGTTAAATATCGTTTTGGGATCCAGGGTAGAGCGGCGAAGTTGCTAGGGTATCTGACGGGTGCCGGGTCTCTGACGGGAGCCGCCAGCGCCACTAGGTGATGTTGGCATAGCTCTGTCCAATGGTGGAGGATGGGGTTGATCCTTACTGTGTGAAATACCTTGGTAACAAAGTCATTTATCATATATAACACATTAGTTAAATATGTTATATATATTATGGAGAGATGGACTGCTAGTAGGGTCTCTGACGGGAGCCGTAGGGTCTCTGACGGGTGCCGCAAAAAAACTACCCCAAATGTATCATTGGAGCACCTAAGGTAGGATATTAGAGATAGGCCCAATTTTTTTTTGTATGCATATATAGACATGTTAAGGCTTTGCATGGTATATCTCTCTCATACCCCTGCTATATTTAAAATAGAGTAAGGGAGCCATGTTAGGGTCTCTGACGGGAGCCACGCGAAACTGCCCAAATACATTTCTGGCCCCAGTATAAAACATTATTTGGCTACATACACCTTTATGGTCTTAAAATTTTCCATTTGCTATGGGGGAAATACCAAAACAAATTAGGGGACCCAGTGACCTTTAATTTCTATTTTTTGCAACTTTGCAGTACAGATTTTTATTTTTTTCTTATTGAAAAACCTCATTTTGGGCAGTCTTAGGCCCCCAGCTCTCTAAATATGCATCGTAGATAGGCAAAACCCATATACCACTTGTAGCTCTATCACATCCTGACCAGAATAAATGATAAAGACACATATATAACTTTGTTTGAAGAATTTATCAAAAGGGGAACAAGAACAGCCCACTTCTGGAAGATTCATGACAAATGGTCATACCCATGAATGTGTTTTTCACACATGTGTTTTGATGAGATCCGTGAACAGGGGATTATTTCAAGGGTAATAAGGTCCCTTTTTCCAGTACAGGTCACATTTATGTTTCGATATCATAATTACCTCAAAGCCTTCATTGCTCCTGATTTCAAGTTGCCCTGATGTGTTGTACTTTAGCTCTAAGGTCTTAGCTTTAGGGGTGAAGCGGTAGGCTGCAGGCACTGGGCCTGTATATTCTACGTCTTTCTCCCCCAGGTGGATGGCACGGGCCCCCAGCATCAACCGGTCTGACACTGTTGGCTTATCACGCAGGAAGACACTGCAAGTGCATGGCATTATCAGAGATGACCTGTTGTGTTTTTACTTTGGTTTGGAATAGCTTTATTTATTTTTGGTTATTTCTATAGAACTTCTCCAAACTCGTTCAATTTCCTGTTGAAGAAATCCTGAAACTCACAATTCTTCTCCTTATCAGAGAATAGCATCTATCTTTGAATCTTTTTATCGGTATTGGTTGCTTTTTATCAATAAATTTCATGTTAAAGAAGCTAAATAAACTAACGCTCCCCAAGGTGATGCAAGATCTGGTAGGTCCATAGCCACAGCCATGAAAGTGTTTGGAAGCTGCTTATTTGGAACTGTAGCTTGCTCTGCTGTCTGCTTCCAACGAATTGATGGGTAAGCTGCCCTTGGCCCAATACGACCCCCAATCTGTGTTAAATAGTAGCAGTATGCTGTTGTTATATTTTTGTCCTTTTAGAATTTATTAACATGATTATCTTTTCTGACCTCATCAGTATAAAAAAAAAACTTTTTCAAAACTTGGGTTGAAAGTTTGGTCATGACAGTTTGGTATGACATTTCTTTCCTGTTACCTGCACAAATCCAAAAGGGAACAGGGCATCTGTTTGTTCATTTGTAGTATGGAACCTGCGTCGCCAGTCTCTAATCATTGCTGATTGAATGCATTCAAAGCCTTCTGTCATAATGAAGAAATTTCCATTCCCCTCTCCTAAAATAAAGTTGCAATAAAATTATATCACTGTAAGTCATTTCTTTCTTCAACTTGACACATTTTAAAGACAGGATCATATCTGCATTCAGTCTCACATAACTAGTTATTACAATATTTATTGACACTATACTGATTGGTTGAAATTCCACAACTGGAGTGGATAAAAACCTTTTGAATCAACATGATACATTAAAACGGCATCCAGATGCTATGACCTATTGCTGAATTCATGGGAGAACACTGATGGTTCCATCACAAAACAGTGGCTTATTTTATTTGTTCAAAGGTCTCACAGTGGGTTAAACAGCCAATTAGTGGTGTATAAACACCATGTGAAGAAGACTACTTTAACTCTATGATCCCCATGGTTCTAAGATAATAATTTAGCCAATAAGGCAGACTTGGGTCTTTGCTCCATGTAATTGAATTTGAACAGTGAAAGGGCAGTGTTTTATTCATCATCCTGCATGTTTGGTAGATCTTAGTTATTCTTTTCAGGAATTGATTTTCTTTCTGTTGGTGGTCAGAGCCCTGATTTTCCAAAAGGACAAATTCAAAATTATGAGTAACATGGCAAATATTGGAGGTATTGACTAAATTGTAAGTGCCCCATTCAGTTAGCCCACTGTTTTAGGATCCTGGATGGAATTCTCCATGGTCTTAACATTGCTCTTCTATCTTACTTACCTTGATAAAATATACCTCCAGTGATGGTCATGCTGAGCAAGGGGTGGATCATACCATTCCATGCTCTGGAAGGGCCGCCTAATAAATCACTGCAATTTGATAAGGTTAAGCTGTCAACTTTTATTGACCCTTTAAAAGATACATTATCACCATGGGTAAAGCCAGGAAGCTTATGCAGTACTAATCTACAAATTTATTTGTTTTTCTAACCTTGTAGCATAGCAGCGCTCTTATATAAGCATAATTCACCCATAATTACCAGTGCTGTATTGGTGCATCTTGGTGACTAATGGTGATAGAATTGATGGTTTAATTCTCGGTCAATGCTGCCGCCCCCTGGTGTCACCCTCAACTACAATTACAACCCTCCACCCCTCCACCCCTACTTCACCACACTACACCCATATCCCTGCCTCATTCCTACCAACAGTGCACACCGCCACACACCTCTCCACACTACTCTTCAATTTTACCCACCCAACCACTCCTTTTACATCATAATCTTCATTTAATCCATGCATCAATTTTAGTTGTCGTTAAATTTCCAATAACTGTGTATTATGTATTAAATCTATTTGTTATATGTTAAATCATACAAGCCTGCCTCCATTGTCCATTCGGGGGGGGGGGAGAAGCAGTAATATAATGGTAATGGAAATTTTTGCGAAACAATGCCACAAAATGCTCAAAAGTGAAGTGTGAATAGTGAAAATGAAGGATGAAAAGTAGAGGCCCATGGAACTAGGTAAGTACTGAGACACCCAACGTTAATAGGTTAAATATATAAGAGTTAACAGCTTATAAACTTTCCATTGTATACTTCATAAGATCAACATTACAAATCCATCATTTCTTAAAACTCGAAGCTGATAAAGTTATCTTTACATGAGGTGAAATATACAAACCTAGGCCTATCACATTCAACAAGAACCTCTGGGGACGACCAATACTCTATGAGAGAGCCACCACCAATGGTATAGATAAGACCAATAGGCTTCTTAGTAAGTTCATGCAGTTTCCTTCCATACATCCAGCACAGCGATGAAAATTGGCTGACAATATCTATTTGGGCAAAAGCAGAAAGAAGACAAGCATTAAATGATATGTGGGGTGTTTATTCATTTCAATAAAGAGACAAGGAGATCCTCTTTCAAAGAGGTATTACTGTCAAAGAACTAACTTACTGGTAAGTGCCTTTTGTGTTTGACCATTAAAGACCCAGGTTTCGTTAGTATACCTACAACCTGGAGTCTCGCTGTGCCCTCCCAGCAGGCTTTATGCCACCTTCGCACAGAGATGCTAATTTTCATTGCCCTGCAGGGGGTCCTGTTTGAAGTTTGGTCTGTCTGGAGACATTAGGGTTGGGGGTGGTGGCTGGAGCAGCTCCATAAAATGACCACTGACCAGACAACAGGGGGTGGGTGTATATTGATGGAACAGCCAGTTTTCAACTTTTTGACAGTTGGGGAAAATAAAAAAGACATTTTCTAAGTGTTTTATCCATCAAAAGTATTTGATTTTAGCTGTATCTGCTAATAAGCTATTCCCACACAGGCTATGCATCTTAGAAAAAATAGCATACACTAAAGACAAAGATATATTGAAATATCTTATCAGAGCTCTTTACCCCATCATATATGAGACCCCCTGTGGGTTTACAGGCTGTTCAGTCCTATTTATACCCTCCTTTCCCCTTTAAGACTACCCAAACGTTTATCATATTAACTACCTGAGAATAAAAATAGATAAAAAGAAAATCAAAGATATTTGTAGGCTGCCATTTGCATAATATCTGTGTAGGATAGAAGAAAGGTATAACCTAGAAACAATGCATCACCATGATTTGGAGTGAAAAAAAGGGTGTGCCCTAAGTAATGTCACCTTGCTTATTAGGTACCCCAAGTAATTTCACCTAGCCCATTAGGTACACCCCTTATGTTCAGAAACAATTCATCAGCAACAATTAGCCTCAGCTTTGTGTAGAAGCCATGGTACTGGTAGTTGTAAACACTACTCACCAGAGTCAGGTGCTGTCCAAGGCAGCACTACCTCTCTGACATCTGTTTGTGGAATTGGATACCTCCCTCTAACACTGAATAGGCGAATATTCCCATAAGACTTTGCACCATCGATCTCCTCTGTACCATTGAATGTCTTAAAAATAGTAGTCCTGAGTATGGTTAATCTGATGAGATCAAATGCAGTAATAATTAATTAATTTATTGAGGATATTAAAAAGTATAAATTTCCCCATTAAGCATTTAAGTGACAGAACTGTTTCCATGGCCACCATTAAGGACCAGATCTGCCAATTATCCACGGGAAACATTCCTTTTTATACCTTCCAAATATGGAATCTAAACAATGGAGATGGGACATTTTAAATAAGACTTGTATTCTTCATGAAAGTCTACTTCAAAGACAGTGCAGCGACCCCTAGTAGCCATTAGCAGAAATTATCTTCCTCCAAGATACATGAGTTAATTGGCTTTTATAACTGGATGCCTGACCAGTTCAATTCTGACGAAATCTGTAAAGTTTTTATTGGAACATTAAAGAATTCTCCGCTGATACTTACCTGGAACGTTTTCATCCTCATATTGACACCACCACTACAGAGCCATACCTCTCCAAACAGAATGTTTTTAAGTTGTATGCTCTTTGTCTTGAGTATAGCAGTGAGGGTGTAGGGTCCTCCAGCTGGGTACTGGGGTAAAACAACCTTCCAGGTACCACTTTCCCCATCAGGACCTATTAAAATATGTGGCTTTCTTCTGTATCTCGCCCGGGTTTGAAAAAATATTAATGAATCGTGGTTTCACAGTTTCAACTCATGGTAATCTTAAACTCATTTTAGCATATCAATTGAATTGCAATAGAAATAATAAGGAATATACTTAAGAAAGGCAATAGAAAAAACAACTCTCATTTACAGAGAATGTTAGTTATTCAAGGTCCCTTTACCTGGTACAATAACACCTGTAACTGGCTGAGGCTTAACAGGATTGGCATTGAGGGTCACAATGACTTTGACCTCTTGTCGAACGAACTCACTGTCAGCTGTCCCCCAGACCACTGCACTTCTAGGTGCTGCATGAAGAACCATGTTAGACCCATAGGAGTTGGCAAAGTAAAAGGCATCAGCCGGTAGTCCTGAAATATTAACAATATAAAACAATGACAAGGGTTGTAATTCACTTGCCATTTCTGTGATCATTGGTTAGAGACCAGTCATTATATTGCAACCTGAGATGGGTAAACTGACCCCAAAATTCATGTGTGCATGTTCTGGTTCATAATGTTTTTTGCTCCTCCCCTAAGGATTAGCTGTTTAGCTATTTAAAAAAAAAAGAATGTCCCCCTAAATCCACCATTCAGCGAACTCAACATTCAAACCTCCGGCTAGCACCTTGCGTAAAAAGTATGTCAACAACTTGACACAGATGTGATGTCTAAATTACATCTTACCCTGGTTGCCTAGAGATTGCCAAATGAAGAAAATGCCTGTTTTTCTCATTTTTTCTCTATTTTCCTACATTAACAAATCATCTCTAGATTACATTCAAATCATCAAAATAGTTGATTTTAATGATATTCCAGTAATGTAAAAAGGGAGGGGGTAGAGAGTATACTTAAGTATTACATCTGGCTGTTAGTACTAAATGAGTGACAGAAATGTAAAATGAGTGACAGAAATGTAAAATACTCTGTGGATTCGAACCCAAGTTAGGGAGTGATCATTTTTTTAACAACAGGGGGGGGGGGCTGGTGGGTTTGAGGGGGGGTCAGAATTTTTTCAACCCCTTGACCAGGGGGGTCAGAATTTTTTCAACACCTCTGATGGGGGGGTCAAAATAATTTCACCTGTTTTCAGTGGAAAACCCCGCGCGTTACTATAGGCTAAAAGGGGACGTTCACGCGCAATTTTTGTCCCTAATGGGGGGGTTGAAAAGATTTTACCCCCTCAAGAGGGGGGGGGTCGAAATCTTTTTCGCGCGTCCATGAGCAAACCCACCAGCCCCCACCCCTGTTGTTAAAAAATGATCACTCCCTTACCAGAACTCAACTGAGAAATACCCTGCACTGAAGCACCATACTAGAAGTGACACATGCTGATCTGAGGTTAATAGATGGTTAAGTATTTGCTTGGATAGGCTTATGAATTGAAAAATGGTAATTACTTAACCCTCTAAGGGCAGAGCAAAAATGGTTGTCCTGGCCATGGGGACGGCCTCTAAAAAACTTATAGTTCCTAAAGGAAAAGCCTATTTTCAATTCCTATACAAATCCTATGTAATGGGCATTGACTATAGTCGACACTAGGACTACCATGGTGTCGACTATAGTCGACACTAGGCCTACCATGGTGTTGACTATAGTCGATGCTAGCCCTCAATGGGTTAATTAACATGGCATATTAGCCAAATCTTGATTAGTTTGGGAAGTGTAATTTTTGACAGAATCCCACAGAGTATAGCCTTACAAATCTACAGAATCTATAGTCCTATAGAACAATTTCAGTTTGGCTTTACCTTAATCTATAACTCACTCATGCAAGTAAAAAAAGCAAATGTCCCAATAACTGGCATGTGTTTGGTATGAAATCAAACAAAAAAAAGCATTTCACATAGAACATTGACTATGGTGAAAACTTGAAAATTACAGCTACCGGGTACAGGATTCGTACTCAGGGTACAGCAATACTAGCCAGAAGTACCAGACATGTAGTGGCCACGGTCTCTCAGTTGTGTATTGTGCAGAGGGTGTTTTACTAACTTGTTGGATAGGGAAATCTCAAAAGGAGGCTCCAGTCTTCAAGCTGATTAAATACTCTTCTATTTCTATGACAGGACACACAGAATCTGTTTGCTGATCATATAACCTCCTAGGAGGGTTATACCAGATATCCTACACGGGCCATTATAAGAGAAATATGCCTGTAATAAGCTTACCATACAAGTTCAGTCTATGAAAGTGGGGTGTATGTCAGATACACTGAAAACCTAGAAGTTCTGAAACTAGTCAGTGGTGACCACTTTAGGTCCTCAAGTTGACGATACCTAAAACTACAGCTTTCGGTAGTCAAAATGACGACTTTAAGTCATCATCCTGATGACCTGAGTCATCAATATGACAACTCTGTACTGTCAGTATTGTCATCCTGATGACTCAGGTTGTCAGGATGATGACCTAAAGTCATCATTTTGACTACCTAAAGCTGTAGTTTTAGGTATCGTCAACTTGAGGACCTAAAGTGGTCACCGCTGACTAGTTTCGGATCTTCCATGTTTTCGGTGTATACTCCTGTTGCCTCAAGTCAGTATCATGTATTGAAGCTGGGGGCCTTGCCCTAGGCCCCAATACATGATATTGCCTTTCGGTCCCATGGAGTATATATGATGTTGATTTAGCATCACTATTGGTTTAAAATCATATAGGCAGTGTGTACATATCAAGGCATGTGATGTCTTATTGTCAATCTACCTCAAGTATGAATTAAGATCTACCTTGGGTATAAATTAGGCATATTACAGCCACAAGTAGAAGCAACTGCTCCATGCCTCTGGTCCTTCTTGTAGGTCTACCTTTCCTCTCAGTCTGTGAGCTGAATATCTTTGATGATGCTTATTGAACCACTGACCAATGGGATTTCTAGCAGTCACTGCAGCTGGGATGGCAGATAGCATTGGACTATATGTCATACCAATCCTAGATAGCTGCAACTCTAGTTTTCTGACAGTCACCCGAATCTTATCAACCAGACATGCTTAATCTATCTGTCTGTCATGGCTGAAACCTTGTCACCTTGGCCTTCATGCATTGATCATGAAATCTAACATGACAGAATCATGTGTACTAACATGACAAAATCATGTGAAAACATTGTTGTGTCATTAGAGAGGTTAAGATTTGCCTACTTCTAACGTATACGGCAACGTCTAGCCTACCATTTCCTACCATTCTCGATGTAGACGTTGCCGTACACATCATGATCTTAACCTCTCTATTACCTCATTTGTAGATTTGTAGTGCAGCTACAATCAGCATTCAGATTCATTCTTTTATAATAGTAGATATGCTAAAGAGTACGTAAGAGTATCTTTATTAAATAAAAGTTCAACATTTTCATATGAAAACTACTTAGTGGGAGTTGTGATATGATGTACATGCGTCACATGTATGAGTTCCATGTGACGCATGCATATGCTCTGTGCTAGATTTACCAAGTAATAGTTGCAATATCGGTATATTGAAAGTGGCCTTTACCATTTGAACTTTCATATCTTTTACCTTAATTTTATAGTTTCTTGGATTAATTATTGATGCTTTTGTACTGCCACAGAGAAAAGAAGACTGATCGCTTTGACACATACTGCACAGGTCACAATTGTCTCCCACATGACATGCGTGAAAGGCATGTTGAATGAGGTTGACACTCTCACATTTGGTTCGTCAACTCCACTTGACATGCGTAATGAAGACAGTTGTCATGATGACATATGTGCCATGTCCCAATGACATGTGCTCTATGTGTCAAATCAAGTTGACATGGATATACATGTCATTTTGTCAGGAAGACTTTTTTCAGTGTGGTTGTACATATTGAATACACTGGCAAAATAAACGAAGAGTTTGGTTCCAAAACGCAATAAACACCTTTTTGGAAAAAAAGAACAGTTTTGGGTAAGTGGAAAAATGTTGCAAAATCATTTTTTCGACAAGAGTCACCATTTGATATTTAGAGCCCACCTAAAAGTCAGTTTTTTTTTCTAAAACACAACAAATCCCTCACCTGTTTTGTTCCAAAACACAATAAATCCACCCAGCCAAACATTGTAATAATGTATGTATTCCTTATTAACTTTATTTCATGGATTCAATGTACTTTAGATGTCATATAATTTAGTTTTGAAAGGTTTATAATCTTATTCCCAATAAAAACCAACTTTGCTGGTGAGGACAGAGATATATAGATGTGAGAATGGTTCTTGTGGATTTGTTGCATTTTGGAACAAAACGGGGTGGATTTATTGCATTTTGGAACAAAACAGGATTTATCGCATTTTGCAAAGGAATAAATGATAAATTATCTTTTGTCTGTGAAACAAGCACCAGTGCAGAAAAAGTAATTGTAAATGTTTCGTTTATGACAAACTAAGTGAGAAAAGTCAAATGCAGAAGAGAAATCCACCTTTGGTAGTTATCATTCAGATACAACAAAAGAGACTTTTGAGATTTGTTGTGTTTTGGAACAAAACAGTTTTGGGATTAGTTGTGTTTTGGAAAAAAAAACTGGATTAAATCACTCATTCTATCTGTGAGGAAAGACCCAAGGATTTCAAAACAAAATGTGGAGGTGTTTTATTTATGCCCTCCTAGATATTGGAACTCATGAGAATGGCCTTCCCCTCATCACTTTTTTGGAATGATAAATGCCTCATTATCTCAAAACACCCAGAATGGATTTGTTGCATTTTGGAACCAAACTCTTCAAATATATCGCACATGCAGTGCTCTGTCTAACATCATTCAGTGAGAATTTCCTATGACATATTTGGTATTTTTATGCAATAGTATGCATCCTATGAATTCATGGTACTCATTTCACCTACAAAACAAAAAGTATTCAAGAGAAATAGCTTCATCGGATAATCAGTATGTTTTATTGGTAATACAAAGAGGATATTGCAAGGTTTTAGTAAATTAGGTGTGTTCTACATTCAGCACATTTCGTACCTTTGTTGGCATCCTATAAGAGAATGCATGACAGATGACCCTTTGTATTACAATTGTAGCTACTCAGAATTCAATCGGGTGCCATTTAGCATCATCTATAATTAGGCCAGCTGTCTTGTAGATTAGTCCAGCAGTGGAAGAGGGATTTTGAACCCGGAATTGTCTATTAAACTGTTTTTCTCTGTTGATTGTTGGTCTGCTTAACCATTTCCAGCACGATGTGTTCGTGCCACCTTTGGGAAAATTGATATATTCAAGATGGCCACCAGAGCTCTAAGAAAAACTTGAATATTCCATATCTTGGCTTCTACTCATGTTAGAGACACAAATAAAAGTTCCAAAAGTACATTTCTGATGTTAGGGAATCCAACCAGGGCACTTAGAATTATGTTGGTGGCAGCCATTTTGAATTGGGGCCTCATGGTAACATGGGACATTAATTGAGAGGCAGGAACCACCTTCTCAGTGCACATGCACTCCCCTGGGTAACATCCGGGTCATGCTCATTGATATTCATGAGCCTCCTTCCTTCCCCCCGTTCTGTCGTCTATTACAATTTCACTCGTCGGGGAGGATGCAAGGTTAATATGGCCGCCAGAGTTCTATGAAAACCTTGAAAATTGCATATCTTCCTTTCTAAACATGTTAGCATCATTAATAATTTAATATGGCTGCCAGCCACATTATTCTAAGTGCCCTGGATGGATTCCCTGACATCAGAAAAGTATTTTAAGAATTTTTATTTACGTCTCTAACATGACTAGAGGGGAAGATATGTAATTTTCAAGTTTTTCTGAGAAAACTGGTGGCCATTTTAATCAATAATTCAGAATGGCTGCCAGTCACATAATTCTAAGTGCCCTGGTTGGTTTGCCTAACATCAGAAATGTACTTAAGGGACTTTTATTTGCATAGCTAACATGTTTGGAAGGGAAGTTTTTCGTAGAACTCTGGTGACCATATTGATTACCATAAATTCTCTCACCGCACCCCTTGTATAAGCTGTACCCCCTACTTTGGAAGGGGCTATGAGGTGCATCTAAAGAGTTTGGTTCCAAAACGCAATAAACGCCATTTTGAAAAAAGAGGCAAATATTTCAAAGACCTACATGTAAGAAATATATAAATGTATTAAAGAAACCATTTTCTTTGAAAAAAATATTTTTGAGCTATCTAGGGTCGATATAGTAAGGATCTCATCATGATAGCTTTAAAATTCACTACAGATATGGGTATACATAGCCTATGTGCCGACCAATCAAGTACCCAATCAAGGTATTTTTAGACCAATTAATGATACTTGACTGGTCTATAGCTATGGTGACCTTGCTCAGGTGTGCACTGTACTCCTAGAATGCACTCAAGGTCACTTCTATCGTGCAGCAGAGCACTGCCATCCGTTTTATAAAGGGGAACACTACAGATATGGGTATGTGCTTAAAATCTTGAATGGATTTGTTGCGTTTTGGAACCAAACTCTTCATCTGGTGCTTGAAAATAGAAGATTGAGTACTGTTCTGTATTGCCAAATACCCTGCTATAAGCCACACCCCTTCTTTGGAGTGATCCTATAAGCCTAACTTTTATTTGTGTTCTGGTATAAGTTGCAGCTTATACCAGAGAATTTGCGGTAATAATTCAAAATGGCTGCCACCCAGAAAATTCTAAGCGTTCTGGATGGATTCCCTTACATCAGAAATGTACTTTAGGAACTTTTATTTGTGTCTCTAACATGAGTAGAAGCCAAGATATGCAATATTCAAGTTTTTCTTAGAGCTCTGGCAGCTATCTTAAATATCTTAATTTCCCCAAAGGTGGCATGAACACATCGTGTTGGAATTGGTTAATCAGACCCTATAGATGAACAAGCAACAGAGAAAAAAAGTTTATCGGAGAATTCCAGATTAAGCTCAAAATCCCACCTCCACTGCTGGACTACATTATGTCCTATGAGACCAGACTGTGCACTGTACACTGCACATTTCTTGAATTCACAAGGGTTTAATGTCCATGCATATCTATGTCCTCGAAGATGTTCAGCTTGGCACTCAGATGTTGTCAGGGTTATAGTTGTGCTGTCTGATTTTGATATTGGGGCTTTGGTCCAACGAATGTCATCAATTTTACATGGACTGCTCAATGCACGGGCGTGGACTGGTTACCAGGTTTAGTATGTGTAGGTATTATCCATATGCTATAGAAGGGTGAGAAACTAAAGGGAACAGTGCTGCCCTCTGGTGCTTTTATTTGCTATGCACAGACCTTAATTACAGAGGTGAGTGGTGACTTTGCCAAAGTAACCCCTCACCTCCGTAATCAAGGTCTGTGCATAGCAAATAAAAGCACCAGAGGGCAACACTGTTCCCTTTAGTTTCTCACCCTTCTATAGCATATAATTATGGATAACACCTAGATAGACTAAACCTAGCTGGTAACCAGTCCACGCCCGTGGCTCAATGTGCTTGAACAACAGACCTTGCATAGTTATAAGAGAATTAAGTCCAAGCCCAAGTCTGTGTGACAAATGATTCCTGAGCAACAAATTGGCAAAGTTCTGACCAATAGTCTTAGTACAGAATATTAACCTCATAAATTTCTACATTGGTTCTCTGTGGCATGTCTTTACTATACAACAGTACTGCAAATAACACTCAGGTTGACATACCTCGCCAACCGCTATACCGATTTTCTTCATCTTGGTCTCAAATCGAAGGCAAAAAAAATCCTTTTTTCTTTCTGCACAACTTATTCTCTCAATCTGACAATTGGGAAAACACATGGAAGGAAGATGCATGACATCTCAATGTCAATGATCATCAAATCTCACATAATAGTCAGGCAGAGAGCTCACTCAACCCCAAAGTGCTTAGTAAAGTATTTTTCACTTCTGATTCTCAAAGATATAGATTCCAGGTGGATGGTGCATTGCCACCATTGAGCAATGTTGATTATTCATGGTTACCTAACAACCAGCTGATTTTAGCCAAAACTGTCTCACAATGGGTGTACTTTATTATCCCTATGAATGTAAAGCCATGGTACTGATGTAGGGGGGGGGGCTAGGTGAAGTCTGATTTATATAATCTTAACGGTATAAAACACCTGTTGCTAGGGATTTTTGGCTACAATCAGCTGGTTGCTAGGCAACCATCCACCCTAGCAACCAAATAATGGTACCATTGGAATTGCTGGCATTGATTTAGGGGGTAGGTAAACACTGACTTTCATTATCTGTAGCAGAAATGCCAGTTGTTAAACATTTTTGGCTAAAATCAGCTCCATTAACAATTAAAATTGCTCAAGGTTGGGAAATACCCACCCACCTGGAAAACAGGCCTGATAGCATATCATTGATAATCAGGAAAGAAAGAAAAACTATATCAGCCACTTTGGGACATTTTTTGGGACACTAGCCATTATAGGGAGGGGACATGCCCCCTTTATCCCCATTTTCCTACGCCCCTTGGTAGTTTGGCAGCTTGCCATAGCTGAACAAGAAGTGATTTGTAAAATGTTGCACCCCTTCCCCAAAATAAAAATGTAGGCATTGTTTGTCAATCAATTGCCCTACCCTACACCTAGCAAGCACTTCTGATATTCAAGAACTGAGTTCCTTATCCAAATACTGTATGTTTTTATCAAAGATATGCCACATTGCTGATCATGAATATATTTGGCTACTTGGATGATACAAAAACAATAACACTGCACTGTGAATACAATTGTTTCAATTTGATTTAAAACTTCTTTTACTCTTTTTTTTTTACACGTGTGTATTCTTAGTCTCGATGTATAAGTAAAATGCTTTGGGAGTAAGGTATACATAACAAGGGTTCCACAGGTGCCAAACCTGCACAACGATGTACGTGGAATACATGTTTTCAGCCTTATGAGACTGATTGAAGTATGAATTAATCAGTACCCTTTATGTTGATTATGCATTTTACAGCCACAAGTAAAAGTAACTGTCTCGTGCCCTTGGTCCTTTAGGGACCCACTCAAAGATGTGTTTCCTTAACCTTTGTTCTAGGTTTTTGAGCTGAATGTCTGGCCTATTAAACCACTAGCCAATGGGATTTCGAGCAGCCATTGCAGCTGGGATGAAAGATAGTGCTTAACTGTATTATACCATAATAGATATCTGTAACTGATATTGTGACAGTCTGAGCAGAAGCTTATTAGCCAGACATGTTTGACCATTACGTACGTCATGGGTACACTGTAAAAAATAACCGTTGAATCTACCAGGGGTCCTGGTATAACACGACAGTAAACCACCGTTATAATGTCATTTCCTAAAAATACACGACTAGTCCCTCTGTCATTTTTGAATATTGTTTTGTCCTTTTGACTATTATAAAGCTAGTCATTTACACAATAAAATGACTAACACTCACAACACTAATCTGGGTTAGGCAATATATACTAAACTTCTGAATGTAAGATTACCAGTGCACTGATAATCTTAATGTAAAAAAAAACACTGAGTCAAATGTAACTGATCTAGTTGGAATGTATGTATCTTAGATTATGTGATTATGTTAGTCATCTGTGGTTAAGGCAAATTAGTTACTTAATGTAAAGCCAGGTGAATATAAATGGGTTAGTCATTTAATTTCTCAAAATGATGTGAAGAGCAGGGTTGGTTTTAAGTATTCATAGAATTTTAGCGGTATTTGCAGCAAATTGAAAATTGCCCCTTTAACTTGCCTATCAAGAGAACTTTCAATATCTTAGAATCTTGTTGGGAAATATGGTGCTAGTTTGAATTGTCCCTTCACCTTATATATACAACAACATAAATAACAATAATCATTAACCAAATAAAGACAGCTTTAACCAAATAAAGACAATTTCAAAAGTGTACATGTCAAAGAAGAGTTTTCAACATTGTGTTGCTCCCTTGTGTTCTTAAGTGGCATCTTTTCCTATAATTATATGACTAGCCATTTAGTCATTGTTGAATATTAGTTAGCCACCTCAATCAATAAGTTAGATGAAATGACTAATACCAGAAGTGACTAACCTGGGTAAGCCAATACAATAACTTTCTCAATCTAAGGATTATCAGTGCACTGGAGGAGCATGCTGCCATCAAAAGTTACTGGTCCCTATGTTTTCATCACATGGGCTCTGGGGGCCATTTCTTAATTCACTACGACCGCACACAGCCCTATGACTTAAAACCTCAATGCTACTGCTGTGGGAATTTTGATACGACTTGGAGGGTGCACTTGTAGTGTGTTGAGAAAATTTAATGGCCACCAGCCTGGTAGAGTTGTCACAGCAGTGCAGGCACCAATATAGGTCATTAAGATCAACACAGGTATTCTCGACTTTTCTCAATTTGGGGCCCATGTTATCGTCAGCTATAATAACATAAACCCCTGGTGCCGTATATAGTTCATGGTAGTACTTGAAATTGTATAGCTGGGTATAAAACAAAGATACCTGGTCGCAAGTACAGGTAAAATGGGATTTACAACCATAATAATCACAAATCAGGTCCTATTGTATAGGGTCAATAGTGATCATCAATACACCCACACATCTATAGCAGATAAGATGATGACATTGGGGCACGTGGGCACTTATGTGAGACAACAGTATCTCTGTCTTCTATCTATCTTAAAGATGATTGAACTCTCCCTGGAGTTGATTTCAATAACTCTAATGACAGCATAGGCTTCAAATCATCAGCACTCCCACCATGTGTCATTACAAGTCATGCAGATATAAATTAGTGATTTAACTGCTACGACTGCTTACCAAATCCCATGAATGTACATATGTGGTCAATTAGGGACCAATCAAGTATAAGCCTAATTATAAGGTAGATAAATCACCAGAGAATCAGTATTGAGACAAAGAAAAAGCACTCATACATGTAACCTATGTGGGTCAATGAGAATACTGGTCACTGTCATGATATTCACTCTGGTGCCCTGAGGGTTTTTCATAATCCCTCATTGAACCACTTTGAAAGGAAACCCAGTGCATGCTGACTACTCCAGATTTATGGTGTTTATAGATATCCCACCATACATCTCTTCCAGAATAGGAAGTAATGCTCTCTCCTCAAGCAGAGTTTCTATGTTTGTGATGAAATTAGGGGCCATTCATAAATGACGTCACACTTTGTGAAAACCATTTTTGATCCCACTTCGTCATGCTTTTACTAAGGTAATGCACAGGAGCCAGAGCTGTTGACCGCCTTCCTCCATGCTAGGTGACATCATGATTTATGGATGGCCCCTTAGACCCATGGTAAACGTGACACTGGCAATCTCCTGCCTCTATCATCCCTCATAATAAACATACAGTTATAAACTGGTCAATAACCACATAATGAAGACACCTTATCAACTATTCCTTGAAGGGTCACTATTTACTAATCCTTGAAGGGTCACCATTTACTAATCCTTGAAGGGTCACTATTTACTAATCCTTGAAGGGTCACTATTTACTAATCCTTGAAGGGTCACTATTTACTAATCCTTGAAGGATAACTATTTACTAATCCTTGAAGGGTCACTATTTACTAATCCCTGAAGGGTCACTATTTACTAATCCTTGAAGGGTCACTATTTACTAATCCTTGAAGGATAAATATTTACTAATCCTTGAAGGATACCTATTTACTAATCCTTGAAGGGTCACTATTTACTAATCCTTGAAGGGTCACTATCTACTAATCCTTGAAGGGTCAATATTTACTAATCCTTGATGGGTCACTATTTACTAATCCTTGAAGGGTAACTATTTGCAAATCCTTGAAGGGTCACTATTGACTAATCCTTGAAGGGTCACTATTTACTAATCCTTGAAGGGTCACTATTTACTAATCCTTGAAGGGTCACTATTTACTAATCCTTGACAGGTCACTATTTACTAATCCTTGAAGGGTCACTATTGACTAATCCTTGAAGGGTAACTATTGACTAATCCTTGAAAGGTCACTATTTACTAATCCTTGAAGGGTCACTATTGACTAATCCTTGAAGGGTAACTATTTACTAATCCTTGAAGGGTCACTATTTACTAATCCTTGAAGGGTCACTACAGAATTAAAACCGCATGCCCATAATTGTGGGTTGTCAGGGTACACCAATCATTGGTGCGTCATGCCATTCCTCCAGGGGTGAACCAACTCTATAGGGCCGACATGATGCACAGCCTTGGTAAGCGCAGCATTCATGCATCATGACAATCAATGGGCTTGATGCATTAATGAACTAGGCGACCCTTGAAGGGTTTTATTCTGGGTGGAACAGGTCACTTCTCAATGATTAATTACTCAGTACTCCTGATTGCACCAACATAGAGAGGGCCCCGCCATCATAAGTTCCACAGAGTGATAGGAATACAAACCAACCCGCTTGCCACAGAAAGCATCCCTCTGTACAGAAAGATGGGGAACGGGACAACAAAAAATGAGCAAGAGCAGCCACTGCTGGATAAGAAGGATGAGGAGTGTAAGTTTTTCTCAGGAGGTGTTTCAGACCACAGTGTGTAGCTTTAAGAGAACTGTAAATAGCCCTAGGCTGGGAAGTCAATACGAAAACTCGTAACTTTGTAATGGAGAACCTCCTTGGAGCTGGGGGATATCCAATTCCAAGGAGGTTTTCTTACTTATACTCCATCCACAGAAGTTTATATAGGGTAAAACCATGAATATAAGCATATTTTGACATAAACTGTAGAGACCTAGAAGAGGATTCGAATCTACTACTTCGAATCTACAGAATTCCATCTGCGGTTCAAAAATAACCTAATTCATAAAACCTCCTGCTACACTTGGCCTATTTCACAAAACTCCCTCCCAGACCTGACCCAATTCACAAAACCTCCTGCCAAAAGTGACCTAATTCATAAAACCTCCTGCCCCCCCCCCAACTGTAGAATATGGAAATAAACCTACAGTAGGAACAATGGGGTGCAGGGCCAGGTGGGGTATAAATGTCAGAAAGGTCACTGCCAAGCCAGTGGGAATCACCAGACTGCCGGACAAAATGTCAGACATTTTCGGGTTTTCTTTATGGTTTGCAAATCGGAGCTTTTTTTACAGCTTAAAAAATGGCCTTACTGGTTTTTTTTTACGATTTAAAGACTTAAATGTTTAAAATAGTGAGTTAATTATTGCTTTCCGTTATTTATTTAGACTTATTTCACTATCCCTGATAAAAACCAGTAATGATCTCCCAATTCTTGATATTTCAGGTGACTCAAAAAACAATGGATGTTCCAGAACTATGCAGCGGATCTTCCCAACTGGCTTCTGGTCTGAGTCCCGCAAATTAACACACCTCCTTCCACCTATTGTGAGTAATGCCAGATCGTGTCTTTTTGTTCTTCAGGTGAAGTGGCGATATGACTATTTCTGCTACATGTATATGCATTTGTTTCGCCTCATGTTTAGTGCACAAAAAACAGGGTGTTTAAACCTTGTATTTGTGTCCCTAGGGTGATCAATCGTAATACATGGATCGCTCTGTGACTTTCCTCCATGGTAGATAAAAATGAATCAAGTTACTAGTTTTCCCAACGTCACCCATGGGTCACAATGTTTTCTAGTCTGGAGGGTATCTCAAAAAGATTTGGAATTGATCCTGTCGGAGGTGATAATTCCAAAATTGAACTCACTGACCTTCTGGAGTGGATTCCCTCTTGTATTGTAAAGAGGGAGTCAGTTATAGGAGTGGTATAGGAGGGATCCAGTCTCTTATTTTGCAACTCGACCTATTTCGGTGCATTTCACTTGTAGCAGAAGTCAAGCAGGGAAGTCTGTTCTTAGGGTGAGAAATGTAGGAGAACTGCAGGATCAAATAGTTACGGTGAGAACTGGTTTCCCAATCCTTTTGAGATACCCTCCTGTATACGGTGCAGTGGTAAGCCAGACCCTGATCATTTCCCTGTGAACCATTTTTCATATTTTCTGAATGGACCCTTTCAAATGCAATTGTTTTCTCCTGGGGTATGTCCCTTAAGACTTATTGTCACTGTATATAGATCTATGCTTCGCCTTCAGATTATATCCACTATGTGCCAGTGGTATGTACAACCAATAGCCACAATATTCGCAGGACATCTTGGAAAGATTGAGCTGGATTCTGTTGGATTATCATGTTCGGTAATGTATTCAATACATGCAGTGAATTTTAAGAAAGTCATTCCAGTACTACAACCGCCCTGCATTTAAGTCAAATCCTATATAATTTTTTAGAAATTCACTGGTCAAGAAGAATTTATATATATTCCATGCAACTCATGAATATATATCATGTTTTTTTTTTCTTACAGTTAATAAATGTGCTGGGGTATTCTATTGCCTTTGGTATGACAGCAGCCTGTGATGCCTCCTTTGCTCAGGTAAAGATTCAGTCCTCTCTGATCTGGTACATTAATCTGTTTAGAACGGAGTTAGTGGTCTGGCGGGGTGGCTTGAGTTTGGAGCTAAAATGTTATAAACTTTGGGCCCTCTGGAGCCTCTGGAGAGAGGGGGGGCGGAAACTTTGCCATTTTCCAGTGAAACCATTGGCTCGCTGCTATAGTTTAAAGAGACACAAAAATATCGAATACTTTTTCATGCGTGTGTGCAAAATCTCATGTTGATGAATGATAACCACTCCCCTAGTATACCCATTACTCACAGCTAGAAGAATATGCTATGATTCTCAGTCTATCCTATCTCTGAGTTTTTAGTCTGAAGAAAATATCATCATAAATGTAAATTATCTTTTCAGACGTTTGGTGGAAACAACAAGAAGATGATGGGTGTCTATCTACAGAAATGTAAGCATTCCTCAGTCTATTCTTAAAAGATGATGATTAAGTAAAAAGGGATATTTCCGACCTGGCAATAGCTTTTCTGTGACGTACTGCATTGATCCTACTTTAAAACCATAGTAACATGTGCGCTTCCATTGCCAAACAGTGGTCAATTGTGTATGGGTGATAGGAATCTAATTGATCGATCTATTTGAATGCTAGGACTATTGACTTATATATCTGTCATATCCGCATGACTATAAAATTTAAGTAGGTTGAATATCAGGTTAGATTCTGTGTAATAGCCTGCAGTTTGTTTATTATCATCATATCATATTTCAGCCAGGCCTGCTCAAACAGCATTCATCAGAAATTAAATAAAGATTCGTCTATTCAAAGTGCACTATTTCTATAAAGCAGGATATTGGACATAGTAACTTAACTTTAACATAACTCATATGAGGCCATGATATTATGTTCATTATGCCTCTTGTTTACCCTCACATAATAATGTAATATTCAGAAATCTCCTCCACAGGTTTGTTTGTCTTCGTATCATGTTCTATAAGCCCTTCATATTATGTCCTATATACCCCCTAAATTATACCTTGACATCATGTTCTACATGTCTCTTACACAGGTGTGTTTATCATCATGCTGTCTGCATTCCCATGTTACGCCATTCACCTGAACATTGAGGTACTGTTGCAGCTTCTAGGGCAGGACACTGAAGTAGCCAGGTAACTTCCAAATTATACACAATTTGTACTTTGGTTAGATTCAATCTGACTACATTAAAAAGTAATAAAATTATGTTTTGGTGAACATTTAAACAAGGTTAAATACTTCACAACTGTTCTTAAGTGCTTTAATTTGAAAGTAACAACAATGCCAACTTGCCGGTTGTGTAAAGTACAGATTAGTATAAACCTACAACTGAAACAATGTAATACTCTGTTTTTGTTTTAGACTTGTTGGGAGGTACCTCCTCATCCACACCCCTGGAACATTTGTAAGTATTTCAGCCCAGATATATTAATATTTTTTTAGATGAATAAATAATTCAAATGATTATACTTTCATTTTCCCTACCTCTCAAGTTTTAGGTATCTAGAGGGTAATATTATGACCAAGGCCTCGAATATTCAATATAGTAGTACATGTATATAAACAAGGTAGGGGCTGTTTCTAAAACATTGGTTTTTCCCCCACCCCCTTCCATTTTGAGTGGTTGAGCTTTTTTTTAAAGGGGAGGGGATTTTATATGGCCACTTTCTAACTGCATCTCTAGCCTCTAGGTGTTCTACCCAACTAGCCCATCATATCCAGGTTGGTTGATTTATGCCAAATTGTGTTTTCTCTGTTACAGTGTATGTTCCTGTACCTCATCCTCCAGAAGTACTTTCAATGTCAGGTCAGTTTCTACATTACATACTCTGTCAACCTATTCAGGAGTCAGGCTCTCAAATAAGCACTGGTCTTGAATGATTGCCGGGAACTGACAAGATCTTTATGTGAACTAAAGCTAAAATAAGAACGTCTTATAAAAGGCACCCGTTCACAGTGTACATTGACTTTCATAAGTGCCAGGGCCTTTAGTTCATCTTAATAATTATTCTTATAATCCTGCCTCTTTAAAACTTTGTCCTGGTGAGCTTGTAAGTAATAGATATTTCAGAGACATTTAAATAAATGAACTGCATTGCAGACACTTCGCAACATTGTTAATGACCAGTATTACAAAATGCCACTATGTTGCAAACCCACTGCTTTTTTTTATGTTAAATCACCATTTTCTCCCACAGAGTATAGTTTTCCCAGACATCTGGATGGGAATTGGGGCTCACGCTATTCACGCTGGACTACAGTACTTACTACTCTACCAACTTGACATGGGAGTAGAGTAAGTATCACTCCTTTCCTTTCTGCCTGTCTCTATTTCTCTCTATCTCTGTCAATGTCATTGGGGGTATTGCAGAATTTTACACAGAATTAATACAAGAAAAAGAAAGAGAAAGAAGGGGATTCCACCAATAATCAGCAGAAATACGAGCAGTTCACACAATACAGTGTCATGCATCCATGTTTGTCCTCCCACACTCAGTGTACTCTCGTTTGCATACATACATTAAATAGAGCTCTATACCTTGTCATTAATCTTATTTCTTACATCACTTAATTGTTACAGTGGTTCTGCCATTGCGCTGGCCTCCTACTACTTCTTCAGCCTTTTATTCAGAGTCATATATTTCTTCTTCTCTGAAAAAGTAAAACTTACTTGGGGAGGTGAGTGGATGCTATATTTGTGCTGTTTAAAGGGTAAGATGGAAGGGCGTTCTATCAAGAGGGGATGGGTTGGAATCGATTTTGGCCTCTCTTGGGGAGGGAGAGTGTGCGCTTTTCAGCAAAGAAGCTTGTGGACTTCAGTATGAATGTATCCTGTATTGTTGCAATCAAAAATTATGCAAAAAAGGGGCAAGTCAGAAATATTCCCTCATGTTCTTTCTCATGGATTGGTGACAAAATATAAATTTTCTTTCTCATGGGGCCTACCTTTTTTCTTTCTATATAATGGTGTTCCTTATCCCAGGGTGGACATGGCAGTGTTTCACCAATTGGGGCCCGCTAGCTAAACTTGCTGTGTATGGGTCTATCCTGACCTGTGCTGAGTGGTGGGCATATGAGGTATGCACTATACTAGCAGGTGAGAAACATTTCTATATAACCATTGACATGTGATGCATACATTATTAGTTATATGCTAATAAGTACTGTTAATTATTGAGCAATGTTCAGGTGCCAGGTTAATCTACCCTACTCTACCAGATTTATATATTTGGGACCGTTAAATCATTCATCTGTGATCATGGGCTATTGGTATCAAACTACACATCACTATGAATTCCAGGGTTACTTGGGACAGCAGAACTTGGAGCACAGACCATCATCTTTAACATGAATACTCTAATGAACGCAGTAAGTGGCAGTGAGCCCTAAATGATGATAAAATAGAATTTTGTTGTCACCAATAAAATAAGTAACATGCTTTCTTTTGATTTCATTAAATGCTTAATTTTATCCCCCCCCCCAAAAAAGAAACACATTTTATTTGTTGGTTTTGACTAAGTCTTTTGATGTTTTCTTAAAAAAAAGGAACATGATAGAGAACCTGTTTAAAAAATGTCTTCATTCCAAACCATTCCCAATATCCCCAAACGGGTTTAGATGTAAGAAAAACATTTGGAATAAACACACCCTTTCATAATATTCTCAAAATTTACCATACATGCTCTGCCAAGTGGGAGGCCATTATATAGCTCATTTATAAATGTCCACCCACCAGGTGGCAACAGGAGTCTCTATGGCGGCCATCATACAGATGGGGCAGTACCTGGGTGGAGGACAGCCCCAACATGCCAAGACCTCCTCCAGGGTCACCTCTGGACTCTCAGGTATGTGCCTCATCTACCCTGGACTCCACTCCCTTTTTTTCTTATAGTCAATGTTCCCAGACAGTTTTGAGTTTCAATCTTACCTTGTAGACCTGACAATGCATTTCAGATTTCTAAATGTCCAGGAAACCCGAATTACTTTGCTAACCTTCTGGATTGCCCGGCTTAACTTGAATATCATACAAGATATATACAGCAGTATAGGAATGTGATAGGAAAAGAATAAACAGTAGTGAAAGGATCTCACACCAGGTCGGAGAGCAGCATATAGAGAGGCTCAATGCAGAGCTCATTTCATACTCATCCCCCTTAAGGTAGCATTACACTGATCATTTGTGCTCCTAGTTCTGATAAGCTGGGCAATCTAGATGTCTATCAAGTGATTTAGGTTACCCAAACAGACAGCAATCCTTGGAAAAGGCATCTACAGTTTCACTTTGCAATATTGGTATACCCAAGCACCACAGATGTTTATTAGGGCCCAAGGAATGCCTATAACAAGACTAAACATGATGCTGCTTTCTTTTTGTTGTTGATGCCTATGCATTTCTGAAATTAATGTAAACGTCTACTCTATAAAAAAAAAAGGCATTTCCACCAGTATGACACTAGGGAGTGACTATAGTCATCTCATAAGATTAATCTAAATTTTTATTTTTCAGTTATAATTGGCATAATCTTTCTGATTATCATGCTGGTGTTTCCAAACAACCTTGGTAAAATCTTTACCAATGAAGAGTAAGTATCAAACAAGATTCAATGAATTATTACCTATTATGTCATATTTATCACTTTTGGTTATCTTTTAGAACAGATCAGCCCAAATAATGGACTTCAATCATCTAGCCCGGGACGAGTGGATAGTGATCTATGGATTTCATTCCAATCGTTAATCATAGAATCCTAATTATGAAATAGGTACAGGTGTCAAAGAAGGAAACATCAAAACACGTCCAAATAATCAGTACTTTATCGGTGACAGGGCCACCAGTAGTAACCATGCAGATCGAGATATATCATTGTGAAAGCCATTTTGGTTGCAGTAGCATTCAATCTGTTTTAGGGAGGGGTCCGTAAAAAGATTCTTTACACATTTTATACTTAACAGAACCTTTCAATATAAGCAGGTATATAGCCTAGATAGTAAGGAATAGAGAAGCATAAAAGTTGAAAATTGACCAAAATAAGCTCTATAGCCAATGATGTACATTATTGTTTCTACCAGGGACGTGTTGGCTATCATTTTGTCAGTGATGCCTATCCTGGCTGTCTATCTCTTCATGAACAGCATAACAGTGAGTATTCATCATCATAATACTTTATTGGTAGGGACCATTCTAATTTCATATCTAAAAAAAATGAGACAACAATAAAGTGAATTATTGAGATAGTCTTTTAGATATAGATAACTCTGGGTTAGAATTCACATCACATATCTTCCTCCTTGGGCTCTTTTCTTGTTATGTATTCCACTCATTTGTAAATACAACTTTTCAGATATTAGCCCGTAATATATTCCGATCGGTAGCTAAGCAGAAGGAGGCAGCTATCGTTGTGTTTATTTCGTACTACCTGCTGGCCATGCCACTTGGGTACAGCCTTATGTTCCTCACACCACTCCGCATGTTTGGTAGGTCTCTCAAACCGATTTACTTCTAGACATACTTCTATTATGTTTGCCACATACCCACTGAATGCATTCTAAAAGGGGGTTATCTTTGGGGGGGGGGCAGGGGATTTTAGTGTAGACACATGATTCTAAAATCCCTGCAAGACTACAGTATAGATCAATACAACAAGAAAGGGTGACTTTGCAGGGATGTTGGGAAGTCCACCAAATAAGATTGCAAATATTCATCACATTATTCGACAAGAAAATTGCTTTGTGAATCTCTTGATGTAAGTTATTTGCATAATGTTGACACCAAAGTTATGATAACTCAAATAAAATGAACCTGCAGTTTATCACTGAAAAATCACTGCTTTATTGCTGAAAACCTTGCTGTATTGCCATCTGCATAATTTTGAGCAGTGACTTATCCTTCTGTTCATTTATAGGAATGTGGCTTGGGTTTCTAACCTCTACTACCATGCTGGCAGTTATCATGACAGCCAGGTACATGTGGTTCTTTGACTGGGAGGCAATCTCTGCTGAGGTAAGGACTAGACCTTTTGGCTGTGTGGGATGGTAGAATCTTTATAGTTTTATATCAATTTTGTAAGCATGATGAGTATATGAATATGGAAGCAGTATAATCATAACATGTTGTTTTATAGTGGGTTTAAGGCAGGGCATATTCAATCATATTTCAGGCCCAGGAACGAGCATGTGTGAGAAGGCAAAAAACCTTGGGCTCCTCTGATGTTGGCCATTGTAAGTTGTATTGATGAAGAATTCATAAGGTATTTCAAAATGAAAGTAGCCTCTTTACATCAGCTATGTTTGTATCTAGATTTCTCTACCTCAGTGTACTACAGTGGTCAGTGACAGGGTGCTTATAGTTTTCAATGCTATTTTATCCCTATCATTTATAGAAGACAGCAATCTGTTGACATACAGGTTTTTGCACATAACTATTTCTATTTTAAAACCTTTTGACCCCCTGCCCCCCATTTTCGGCTTTTCTAGACACTAGCAGCATTTACATGAGCAATATTATCTGGTATATCTTATATTACAGCCTTGGTAAGAGACAGTTTGAAGCAGGGTCATTATGGCACACGAAATGAAAAGTCCAACTTGGAGAAGTCGAGAGAATCGTACACCATATCCCATAATGCCTCACTGGGAGTGTCCTATCACATGTCTCTGGATGTGACACACCGGGTGCTGCCAGTAGCGGAGGAACAGGACGTGGTGGTGACATGGCGTCAGGTTTTCACCAAGCTTTTGGTCATTCTGCTGTTTGTTGTCATCGTCCTGGTTGGAGTTATTGTGAGACTCACTACAATGGGAATCATCATCAACAATAGGGCACCCATGGGTGGAAATAATGGGACGGTGTATCCCACACCCACTGTTAATGTTACAACAATCTACTCTACAACTACTGATGATGGCATAGTTTGGAACTTGACCTCACATGAAGCCTTGAGTACCATGACATCGAGTGTAGAGAATATCACTGGAGCTTCTCTGTAATATTGGGATGAATGTGTATTTAATGATCCCATGTATTTCTTTCTCAATTGTCACACTGTTTTTTATTTGGATATTTGAAACCTGAGGGTTGGAATGGACCAGCATATCGGTGAAAGTGGACTATATACTATAGCCTGCAATATATTTCTGCATAATTGCTATAAGAAATATTGCATGTAAATAGGTCACCTGAAGATGCATCTGGTTTTTGATATTTCTAGTATTTCTCTATACAGTAAAGTCTTGTACCCTGAGTTGGGGCTCATCCTCATAAGGCACAGCTGAAGTAGTTACTTATATGCAAGGATTTATAAAGACACTTCTTTCATCATAATACTATGGGCCTGATGTGTTTCCCTTGATTCAAGGAAACCAGCACCAAATTAATTGAATAATGCCTCTTTATGGTATTCCTGATGTGTCCTTTTGAATAAAAAAACTGTATAAAACCTTATCCTCATCAGAAGTTTCTAATCTTTAAAAAATCCAAGTAAATAAATCCAATTTAACTTAGATAAAACACCCAATTAGACAAAATTTCCAACATATGACTAACATCTTAGTGAGTATTTATTTTTAAAAAAAAAATGGGGTAGGGGGGCTGGTGGGTTTGCGTGCGGATGCATGAAAATTAAAAAGTTGGTCCTCCCCTCTCGAAGGGTCAAAATCTTTTTTTGACCCCCCCGGGAGGCCAGAAGGAATGTAGACTTTTCTGGTAGATATATGTCATGGAAAAACATGCTGCTTATAGATTGGCCATCACACTCTGACTGTGCAGTAGTGATTAAGAAAGCGGTGCTTGTTGGAATGTGGCTCAAGGGGCACTACTGCTCCAAAGCAAATTGGTGCTGGCCCCTTGTGAAAAAGCAATGTACTAAAGTAATCCAGCGCCCTCTTTGCTTTACTGTAGTCTCAGAAGCAATGACAGGTGACAATTTTTACTATTAACCCCTAATTTCCGGATGTAAACACAAATTTGCCAGACCAACACCTCATTTTAAGATGCATGGGCTCTACCTCGAGATGGCGCCACTGTCTGATAATCACTAATGCACTGGCTAAGAGGAGGGTGAGCAGGCTCAGGGGTAAACCTGACACCAGTTACCCCTCACCCCAGCAGATTGATGATTTACACATAGTTATCATGAGAATTTGATGGGGAATAAGCTATGGCCTGAAGCTGAGTATTCAATAAAGATATTGCAGTGGTCTGATTATGCTGACATGCATTTATCAGGGAGAATCAGGTGTTCATTCCAGCCAACACCAATGACACCAGTTACCCCTCACCTGGAATCCAGGAAGTGTGTGACTGCAGACCTGGTGTACATGCTCAGTGGCCAAGCTCCTCCCCTTTACCTGAATGTAAACATAGACCTTGTTGACATATACTTTGTGATTAAGCCAAATAAAGTATGAATGGATGATTCCCTTTGAGAATAATGAATTTGATTCTTTCCCATGAGATATTTTGCATGGTATGTGTAAATGATTTTGGGTGACAGAAACGATGCACCTAACAAAAAGGTTTTGGGGCAAGATTGAGGACTACAGAATGACACCATCTACCCCACACCAGTAGGGAGTGGTCATTTAATAGGGAGTGTTATTTAAAGGGAGTGGTTATTATTTAACAATGGGGGGGGGGGTTGCTGGTGGGTTTGATGGGGGGCATCAAAATTTCAGACCCCCCGGAGGGGCAGGGGCTAAAAAGATTTTGACCCCTCTTGAGGGGGGGCTAACAATGTTTACTCTCTTTTTAGCAAAAACGCCAGCAACCTACTATAGATTAAAGAGGGGCACGAAATTTCGCCGCACCTCTGGTACGGGGGCTGCAATAAATTTTGACTGCATTCAGGGGGGCGGGTGTAAAACATTTTCGCGCATCCGTGCAAATAACCACCAGCACCCCTGTTGATAAATAATGACCACTCCCTAAAAACCTTACTCTTTTTAGCAACAAAAACTGTGCGCTACTACATGTCAAAGAGGGGCGTGCAAATTCTGTTCGTCATTGGGGGGGGGCGTAATAATCTGTCGCACATCCTTGTCAAATTTGAATGTGCCTCCAGTACCAGGTATGGGGGGGGGGCGCAAATATTTGGACCGTCGAGGGCGGGAGTCTACTGGTACTGTTGGGGCATAACATTTTCAATAGCCTGCTTAAATTTATGCACCACCTCCCCAGCTGTTCATAAATGATAGCAGTGGGGGGTGGGGGGGCAATAATTTTTAACACCTGTAGATCTACACTCCCCCTCCTAAAAAATCTTAAGGGGCCTCCGTGGTCTATGAGGCCAGTATCCTGGGTAGGTCACATGATTCTGTGCCCTGTAAACCTAATCACAGACAAGCCTTTGGGCCTATGTACCACCTACAGGCAAATCCGCTGTTGCAACAGACCCAAGCAGAGCTAGGGTATAAATATATTTTCTATGAACACAAAAGAGGTGTAATAGTCAGTGGAACTACATCCTGCAACACCTTACATATTACTGTATTTGTTAGTAGCCATACTGTATATATAATTCCACTGGAGTTAAGAGGCCTGATGCTATTGTCTTTTGTATACATTAAGATAAATTACATTTTACCATTTGTAGCCAACCTTTCACTAGTTTAAGGACAGAACCTGTAGGGAAACTCTCCCCATGAAATGCCCTGCCATCTAGTGTGAAGATCATTCAGTGACCACATGGCCACAACAAAGCACAACAACATTGGCTCCGCCCACTTTCTAGACTAAAGCATGCAAGGAAAAATATAAGACACACAAAATATTCATTTTTAGGGAGGATGTGTCAACTAGATTTTAATATTTCAGCCATTCTCAGTAAAAATTATTTTTTTATTGCCCTTCACTGCAGATCTGCAACTTGACCTAGTTAGACCGTTCATACTCTGATCTAGCTATACCCACACAGCCATTCTGAAACGTCGGTCGTGCTCTTGTTAAGATGTTTATATGTTCTGAAAGGTAGATATGCCTATCCTTATTCTTCCAGTTAAACTAGATTTGTTAATACAATGATCAGGATGAAGGCTAATCACAGCTAGGTATATAAATACAATGATCCTGGTGAAATAAAACAAACAGGTAAGCCTACCTATGAGTATGAATATGATGAGGGTAGTACACAAAATGAATGATTTTATGCCAACCTACAACTGTATGTGTACCTCCATGCTACAATAGGCTATAATATTATAATACATTGATCCAGTAGACAAGTTTCAGGTTATAGCCAATGGTCCCATATAGCCTGGGCTATATGGTAGTGACCATTGTAAGAGTGACCAATGGTCTGATTGTCCTGAGGTGGGTGGGGGTGTACACATTTTGTAAAGGAGGGTAGGGGGAGAGGCTAAAATTAACCCCAGGGAGGAAAGGGAGGATGGGGGGGGGGGACAAAAATCATCATCCACACAGAGGGGGGGGGGCAAAACTAAATAATGTTGATTCAATTACTCGAGAGGCAGCATTCATGGATTTGTTCAGTCACCCCTTCTGTGAGAACTTTAATAGCTATCCATCCCGCTTTTAAACCATGCATTATTTTCCCTTATCAATACAAATCCAACATTCCATTTGAAATCTGTCCTAGACGCCTCAAGGCTGATCTAAGTGTCCACCGACTACTGCACTTATTATGGTAATATCAGTCAGAAGAATCCTGTTGGTTAAGAATACTATATCACAGCTTTAATTTCCTATGTTTCTTTCTCTTTTGATTAGAGAATGATGGCCCATGAACTTCAGACACAATCAATGGCAGACACCAATCAACATCTTGTGTACCCGATAGTGCACTGGTAGAGTTAAGTGAAAAGGCGCACCCATGCCCTCTGTGTGGTGACATGTTCATGCAAGTAGCAATTCTACAGCTACACCTAGAACTCCACAAGTCTGGTCAACTCAAGACATCTCAAGATACTAGTGATGCTAAAGCAAAAGATGTTGATAACACTGTAGAAAACCCCCTCAAATGTTCTGTATGCAGTCAAGTATTTAGTCATATTGTTGAAATGAGTGAACACATAAAGTCTCATATTCAGGCAGAAAAACCTCACAAATCTTCTGTATTTACTGAGCACATGGAGACCCGTATAAAGGCAGAAAATTCTCATAAGTGTTCAGTGTGTGGAAGCAGGTTTAGCCAAATTGACAAGTTGCACAAACACATGGTGACTCACACATCCGCCATATCTCACAAATGCAACGTCTGCAGCCTCATGTTTTCACAAAAAGATGAACTCCATGAACACATGATAACCCATACAGGAGCATTATTCGAGTGCAAAACTTGTGGCAAAATGTTCACAACGAGCACAAATTTAACGCGACACGAGAGGATCCATACGACAACAAAAGATAATGTTTGTGACATTTGCTCCAAGAGTTTTATACGCCCGGAAACACTGCGTAGACATAAATTGATGCACTCAGGAGAAAAGCCTCATGCTTGTTTGTTATGTAATAAGCGGTACCTACACGAAGACAAACTGCGCATACATATGAGGAGTCATACTGGAGAGAGACCGTTTAAGTGTTTGGTGTGCAGCAGAGGGTTCATGCGCAAGGACAAGTTAAATCTACACATTAAAAATGTACACAACAGTAAATAATGTGACTTGTGGGATCTACATTATATAGACACTGATCATTGTGGTAAATGGTGTGATTATTTCTTTCCATATGTGACCTATATATAGGCCTACACCATTTAGAATTCTCTCGAATAGGGGAAAATGGAGCATTAAAATAAATATATGTTGAAAAAATTGTGATGTCATGATACTCGGAAGACTTTTATTCACAATTCTATACTTCATGTATAATACCAGTGATAACGTTAAAATATGTTCACTCTTTAAGTAGGCAAGAAATTGATTTGTAACGTGAACTCCTTAAGGACCACTGATTCATTAATGCATCATGCCCATATAGGTCGTCATGATGCATAAATGTAGCCCTGGTGAGTAGCTCATGATGCTCCAATGAAGTGCTGGCGAGCACTCTTCCAGCAGATCATTGGTGCATCATGACACTATAAGCATGATATAATAATGCATCAGCGACTCTTAAAGGGTTAATAAAGCAGGAGGGATTGAACACGAGTTTTCCTTATACAGGCAGTAGAGTGGTATGATTTGGGCACTGACCATAACCGTTCATGAAATTTTGCCGTAATTATTTTTTTTTATTCTGCATGTTTTTAAACCTGATTTGTTACTTTCAACCATAAATTAACAAAAGGTGGTGCCCCCTGTAGAGATTTCTTTGGTCTGATCTAGAAATAAATGTCTTTTAGGCATAGGAACCATGGACATTCCCTATGAATATAATTATATGCAATGATTTGTATGTATGTCCAGCTTGGTTTTATTGTTATACAATCAATCCACTGTCACAACATTCACTGTTTTATGTGATCTTTTCCTTTATTTGTTATACACCTGCAGCATCTATAAAACATGAGTCATATATTGTATTATTAACATATATTTTCAAGGTTCAAGAAAACTTTAATTTCAAAGTCACGTTCTCTTGCCTTTGTTTTACCTGTATCAAAATAGACTTTCTCTGTGTGTTAGATTGGGATGAATGTGCTCCACCAGTGGTACTGGATACATGGCTTTGTGAATGTGCTCCACCAGTGGTACTGGATACATGTCTTTGTGAATGTGCTCCACCAGTGGTACTGGATACATGTCTTTGAATGTGCTCTACCAGTGGTACTGGATACATGTCTTTGAATGTGCTCTACCAGTGGTACTGGATACATGTCTTTGCGAATGTGCTCCACCAGTGGTACTGGATACATGTCTTTGCGAATGTGCTCCACCAGTGGTTCTGGATACATGTCTTTGTGAATGTGCTCCACCAGTGGTACTGGATACATGTCTTTGCGAATGTGCTCCACCAGTGGTACTGGATACATGTCTTTGTGAATGTGCTCCACCAGTGGTACTGGATACATGTCTTTGTGAATGTGCTCCACCAGTGGTACTGGATACATGTCTTTGTGAATGTGCTCCACCAGTGGTACTGGATACATGTCTTTGTGAATGTGCTCCACCAGTGGTACTGGATACATGTCTTTGTGAATGTGCTCCACCAGTGGTACTGGATACATGTCTTTGTGAATGTGCTCCACCAGTGGTACTGGATACATGTCTTTGCGAATGTGCTCCACCAGTGGTACTGGATACATGTCTTTGTGAATGTGCTCCACCAGTGGTACTGGATACATGTCTTTGTGATGCCTGATGGCAAAATGCTAGATGGCAAAACTTTGTGTGCTATTTGCAGCATTAGTCATGTTTGTCGAAGTCTGTGGTCATGGAAGCAAACACCTATCAGTCCTATAATTCAATACTACATTTACATAGTCACACTTCTGGCATATCATTTACACGTGCATATCAAATAACTACAACAATAATGCTACCTGCCTTACATCCTTTTGGATTTATGTGGACCTCCTTATTTGAAATAGGAACCCATGTGCATGTATCAATACTTCTAAATGTGGTGAAACAGCCTCTTGGGTATCCAGGGAACTAACACATTAAAATGCCAATATCAACAATAATCTTACCAATAATGTCACTGACAAAGAAATGCCATACTAATTGATCGACTGAAATGAAACTATGTTGAATGATGTATAACAAAACAGATACATGAAATCTGAATGATTGCGAGTGGCTGTTCCTGCAACAATTATCACTTTAAACAAGTACTATATATTTGTATTTCTACCTGCACCGTTACCATATCAAGCTTTGATATTAAAAGGGTAAAAGAAGAAGAAGTCAGTGCTCAACGATTTTGTCCATATCAAACATTTTGGGGTGGAAATGCCAACATGGCACCACAGACATCTGGTCCACCCGGCTGTTCTGGAAGGGCCTGCAACACCACCTTTGAGATCCTCTCCCCCTCCTCTGGTATTACCAACTTCCAGCACACCCTCCCCTGTGATGCCCATTCACCAAGCTCCCAGCTATCAGATTCAAGGATGCTCATCACATTGAGGATATACACAAAATTCCCACTGAAGAACATGGCAGCATGATGCAATGGCAAATGTGGATCAGAAGTGTTACACTATGTGTGAACCACGACCACTGGTCCATTGATGGGCTGTAGAATTGTAACTTGAAATCGTAATCTAGAGTACACAGACCTTCTCCCCTCCCCTGTTGTGCACATTCATCTCATGGCCATAGCATCTGTCTAAACAAGGTACCTTCCATTCCAATTCTACACTGTCACATGATAGGTCAAGGGAGAAATTTAAAGTCCATATGGACGATGGGAATCATACCCATCATCCTCTTCCAGCAGTGCTCCACTAACATAGAGTGTGTCAGCCAGTGCACAAGCACGAGGTGAACGAATTGAAACTGGCATTCCAAGAAAACAACTCCAACTATTGCTGAGGAAGTTATACTGTTCTATTTCAGATGGTGGAACGGTGAAGGAATAGATTCCACCAATAGTGTAGAAATTGTCATTATAATGCACCTTGGCAAACCTTCTCTTACAGTTTGCAGCATTAGCCATGTTTGACCAAGTCAGTGTTCTTGGGTCGAACACCTGCCACTTTTGAATGTCGTCCCTGCTGTGCAAACTATCAGGACCTTATACACTGCTTTGCAAACAGATTCTGGATCTCTCTCTATTGGTTCATCTGATGATTCAAAATGGCTTTGTGTATGCTTTGTCCATCTCTTTTTATCAAATGCAGAGTAAGTGATCTTATCTTTGCAAGACTCTATGCAAAGCAAACATGGCTGTGGATTGCTCTTTACCCTGGACTGATCTGTCTTCTGCAAAATCTTCAGGTTTACTGGCAGTTGATGGCACCTGATGGCAGTTTCCACTAATTCCTTCCATAAAACATCAGTGTTGAATATATTTGAACGTGTGATAAATTCTACATGTTCCGGTTGCAGTGTCAGATCCAGGATTTTGAATGGGGGGCGCCCCTCATTTAGCCCCTAATTTTGGCTAAATTCTAGGGTAAAAAAAGTAGGTAAACTCTAAGTACTGGGGAAAAGGGGGCCGCGTGCGCCCCCCTCTAAATCCGCCACTGGGTTGGATGAGGCAGAAGCGGACTAGTGACATTAGCCCATTGACATACATAGCCCGGTCCTCAATATCAACATTGATCCATTTCTCAATGAACAAAAACTTTTGCCACTCAGATCTCTCCCATAGCTTAATTAGGACCTGAAAAGCCTCATAGGATGTCTCTCCTGCATTGAAAATTCCAAGAACTTCTACATAATTGGTTTTCACAAAATCTTTCAGTTTGTTCACATCGTCATGTGTGTTCAATCATTACAGACAAAATATCAAGATAGTTCTCAACACTGAGACCTTCCATCAGCTTCCTCACACAGAATTTGGCAACTAGAGGCATTTGGAGATACATGGCACAGTGAAGGATGCCTAATAAGTCACCAGCAATTAGATCTTCTTCTCCATTGTAGATAAAATCAAGGAGCTTGCCTACAATCTCTACATAGAACCCTTTCACTTCCACTTTGTCCATTTTACTTTCCTTGTACCCTTCACAAAGCATAGGCCTAAAGTAATGGCTCACAACAGCCTGAACAACCCTGTGTACATGAAACTCATGGCCCTCGACTAAGAGTGTGAAGTCACAGAGTAGATTCTGCTGCCAGAGCTCTTTCAATCCGGCAGCCTCGCGCGTACCAGTCGACTCTCATGGCGGCAAGCATGTGAGAGCGTCTGGCAACACTCCTATCTGGGACAGGTCACTAGGGGTTCGAAGGTAATCAGCAGTCACCAGCGGATCTTCAGGATCCCAGAGAAACCACGCTGAATCCATTATCAAAGATATTTTGGATATAGCTGAAAAGGGTACAGAAAGATACCAGTAGAATGGCTCTAGACCCCTAAAATCGACATGGCGACATGGGCCTTTTTTGGCTTAGGGAGTGGTCATTATTTATCAACAGGGGGGGGGGGGATGGTGGGTTTTCGCGCGGATGCGCGAACATTTTTTACGCCCCCCCCTCGACGGCAGTAAAAAAATTTCGCGCCCCCCCTGCGCCAGAGGCGCGGAGAGTTTTCACGCCCCCTCTTTGATCTATAGTAGCACGCGGGCTTTTTTGCTAAAAAGAGGGTAAATTTTTTTTAGCCCCCCCCCTCAAGAGGGGTCAAATTTTTTTTAGCCCCCCCCCTCAAGAGGGGTCACAATTTTTTACGCCCCCCCCTCAAACCCACCACCCCCCCCCTGTTGATAATAAATGACCACTCCCTTAGTGACATGGGACATGAACCTTTCTTTAAAACCGACATGGTGACATGAACTTTTCTTTTGGGACATGGGGACCCCCCATCAAGGGCCCCAGTAGAGGTCACAATGTCATCACAATATCAACATAATCGCTATCATGAGAACGTATTTCATACTTGTGACCTCTCTACCTCAACCTCAATCTGAGTAGAAATGTGAGTTTGTAGGTAGAGAAATATCCATGAAGGATACCATCAACCGGGGTTACTTGAGACAGCTGTGGTAACTTGAGACAGTTTGGACTACAAAAAGGGAGATGGCTAAAATTATATGTAGATGATAAATGGGATGGAAATGATGAATGCAGTTGCAATAATTATAACCTTAATTCATAATTAAAGTGTGTGAATTGTTAATATGTCACTTATTATTCAAATTGTGAATAAAAAAATTAAAATTTTGATGAATTTTTTTTTCTAAAAAAACTATTTTTTTTGTCATCACCTAATTTACCACTTTTCTCATTTAATATTAATAGTGGCCAATAAACAATTATCTCCTGATTGATCTTTTAGGCTCATAACTGCAACTAAGTGATGAAAATAGAATACATTTTGAAAAAACAACAGTTTTTCCGGGGTAACTTGAGACACCCTATTCTAGGGCTAGGAAATTGTCTATTTTTGTGCCAAAATGAAAAAAAAAAAAATTGCCTGTGATGAATAATATGGTATTACAGTCTTTGCTGCAACTCAGATCAAATTTTACAATTTAGCACCAAAAAAACGTTTAATTCATGTCAAGTCCCTGTGGGCCTATTTTGAAAAATATGCTAATTGGCTAGGTTACTTGAGACAGTTTTTTCAGCCAAAAAATATCATGAATATCAAATGTTCGATAATAAGTCTGCATGCATCTTTGAGATGTCTTTGCCATGTATTTCTTCATTCTAACTGTTCATTAGCAATAACTGCCTGTTTCTGTCACTATCAATGATGAAGTTACCCCCCGGGGGGCACTCCATATGTAAGGTATACACATATGTGCGGCTGGCAAGGGTACTTTTTCAAGGAAAAGCCTCCTGTTTCAGCCACAAATGTCCCTAGCAAGGGTCTACCTTTGAGCAAAATGTCCCTAGCAAGGGTCAACTTTCAGTGAAATACCCCGATTCACGTGGAAAATTTAGACATTTTCATGAATATTTTCCAAGTTTTCGTGAAATAGCATGAACAAAATACAAATTTTCTCCCAGAAAAGGTCAGTTTAAGCTACTTTGAGCAAAATCTAAGACTATTATGTAAAAGTTCCCTAGCAAGGGTAGGGTTTTGAAGGAAAACCCCGCGAATGAGTGCCCTAGCAAGGGTAAGGGTAGTCAGGGGTTCAGCCACACACCCGTATAAAAAAAATTGAAGTGCCCCCCCCTCGGGAGTTATACCCACTTGGCATAAAAACTTCTTTTATTTTTACGTTAAAAACACGTTTTTATTGGTGTCCCTATTGGTCATTTGGTTGAAAATTGGTTAAAAAAAACGTTTTTTTGCCAAGTGGGTAGGGTGTCTCATGTTACCCCAGGGTGTCTCAAGTTACCCCACATCGGGGTAACTTGAGACAGCTAGAAGATCAATCAATAACATTTAGAGAAAATATGGGTAGATTTAGTATCAATGTGCCAAATTATACCCTAACAGTGCTGGCCTTTGTGATAAACTTATCAAAATACCGGGTAATCAGATAATTTGGACAGAAATTACATACAAAAAACCTCTAAAACTGTCTCAAGGAACCCCGGTTGACGGTATAATGTGTGACTAGGTTTAAGTTATTATTCAGTTCATTATAATGGAGTTATGTATCTCATCTATGTATCTCATGTACCCTAATTAGGTTTAAGAGAATAAAATCATTGTCATTGTCATAATTTCTCGAAATCTCAGAGGAAAATCCAAGTGGGTGGCGTCCTGCCAGCGTTCTACCTGAGGGCCAGCCTCGATTATCCAGGCCCTACTTCCACTCATTCCTGGCTCCATTTACGGGCCTGGACCGACTTTTACTTGTGAGTAGTGACCCAGTTAAAATGGGCAATCTTGGGTGCCCATTTTCAGTGGAGGTAGGCCAAGAGCCAAGTGAGGGTGTGTGGTCTCTTGTGCACCCCCTTAGCAATAAAACAGCTCCCATGCACAGTGCCTCTGTAGAGGGAGGTTATATATGATAGAGAACCTCCACAGAGGTGGAAGTTATGGCAGTTACCTGTCATATCTGCCATAACTCCAAGGAGGTTTTCTCACTTATACTCCAATATTTAACAATGGCAGAGCCAAATGGAGTCGTTTTCCTCCTTTAATTTGTGATAGTTAAGTGATTATAAAAGTCATTTGCAATTGGAATAGTGAGGGATTTTAACTTGCATGTAGGGTAGAGGCACCTCTGTCTGATGAGCAAGAGGTGGTCATATTTGATCATTGTACCTATAAATGTCTTAAATTATAAGGTGTATTATATCAAGGGGAACTTGATATATTGACATTTATATTCCCAAAGTAAGTTTTATGATTGGATTCACAACATATGAGTAACTGAACTGTAAATTTTTTTGTCCTCAGGGAATCAAACTGTACCTATAGTCAGACAGCTCATGCTAGAAATGAGCCTACATTCAGATACCAAATTAGCTCATCCATAAAGAAATATTCTATCCCTATATGACAGCTACAAAGTACTGGTATATAGTATGGTACAATAGAATTCAAGCCAGCATGAACGATATTACTGTCCACAGTATTCATGTTATTTCAATGAACTTTTCGTGGGGGGTATGCTTGGCTGGAAAAGGACTTCCAATGGTCATTGGTATATGGACCTATAACATATTGATCAAACCGACCAGTTGTGCAATTGACTAGACATTTCCTATCATTAGAATTAGTAAAGCAATATATCATATGATCTAGTCCATCTATTCTTCACTTTTTAGATGCAGGGACACATCAATATATGTGGACCTCCAAGGCAAAATGTGACATTTAAAATTTAAGTTATCAGCTTTAAAATGAGGTATAACGCTTGCAGATAGCCCTTCTGGTCTTGGAGATATTGCTTCTCGAAAATGGAATGACATAACCGTATCAATGTTGCCAATAACCTCTATCATTCATTGTTTTGATTAAACCAGGCATCTAATTAGCATAATGATTTGAATAATCAATCAAAAAATGACAAAACCTTTCCATTCATTTGGGCATATCTTTTGATCTAGAAATGATATCTCTATACTTTTTTCAGCTTGTGAATCTCCATCAATCATTCTATCAAGTGACATTGTTTTTGTTTATATTGGGAATATAATTTTGGTTGCCATGGCAACACATCTTTTCTGAGAACCCATATTTTGGCCATGTTTTGGATTCAAAACATTCCATTTACATTCCAAACAGATAGGAAATGCCCGAAAATAGAACGTTTTTAACAGAACCATCTTTTTCTGTGTAAGAAATTACCTGAATGCAATTTTTTGCCTACTTTTCATATTTTTAGCCTTTATAACTCCCCTTGTGGCTAAACCCAGTGCTAAAAATCCCGCAGGGAGGGCCCTTTCCCCTCATCTGCCCACACATATGCATATCATAAAATATGCGGAATGTTCATATTTATTCTGGAATTCAATCCCAAAGCTGTCTGATTTTAGTATCTGTCCTTTACCCTACTTATGTGCTATTAGATGACAATTTTATCTATGATATCACCTAATTTAATCTGAGAGTTCTCCTATTATAATGGTTATCATGTTTGACTCTCAAATGAAAACCCTGTAGGCTTGGATCTCTAGCACAAATTTCTATTTTTGTTAACAACTACTCAAAAAAATAAAGCTTTTTGAGGAAATTCTGTAGAAATATATACTGATTCTATGGTAAAGGGCCACCATTCAATTAAGGGGGGGGATTACAATTCAGATCAAAAAGAAAGGTGCAAAATAAAATACAATGTCACTAAAGGGATTCAATTCTGGGTCTCTGACCTAACCAATCTATTATTTTAACCAGCAATCAATGTGCTTTACTTTGACACAGTATATCTCCTTGATCGAAAAGTCCTATTATAGGTTGAGTATACTCATCGTAGTCAATCTCATGAGCCACGGTCAACAATCTATAATCAGGTAGACAAACTGATCATGTAAATGTCTCAATGGTAACCTTGGGTCCTCAAACTGACTAAAGCTGTAGATTTGGGTATACATCATCAACTTAAGGACCCTCCTCAGTGGTGAAGACTTTCAGTGTGCTTTTGTAAGCCTGGTATTAAAATATTTGATCCATTAGTGGCACACACATACATGCCACCTAGTAAGGTAGTTACATATTGTTATTCTGAGTTTACTGATTTTAATCTCTGTAAACCTAGGATTGAAGCAAATGCTCTGGGTCTATTTTAATCTCAATTGCATGAAATAACCAACCCAAATCTACAGCTTTAGGGCATTCAGTGTAATGCACTTCTTCAAGATGAAGTTTCACATGTATATAGAATGGTACACTATACAGTGTAGTAGACAGAAAGGACCCCCAAGGTCTACATGGTGGTGTACGTGACAAAGAAGTGTCTCCCAGGATCCACCTCCTTTTCAGGAGGTGTAAATGTTATGTCAAATTCCTCCTAATCTATGTACCCTCATATAAAACTAATGGTGGCAAATGCATGCCACACCTTTGCAGTTTACTTTCTTCCATGTTTTATGGCCCGATGGCTGACATATACTTTGTGAAATGACAGATTGTAATTGTACCTCTCATTAGAAGCTACTATGTTGCCAGGTACAGCAAAGGTGAGATGAAAGACATGCTGCGCGTGTTAACAATGGAATAACAATACCAGTAAACAAAAGTATTCACTACTCCTGGGTCACTACTACTTCCTGCAGGTATCATAGCAAAGTCATACGTAGGTATCACAGTAATATGGTAATTATAAATTGCCTTTGGTGGTGCACAGTGACAGTCCCTTTCATTTGGCTCTTGGAGTATTGTGCACTCAGCTGTGACCAGGCTCTTTTCTGCATGGCACAGGTAGTTAGCAGGGTGGGAGCAGTGGGGGCATGGTGATCAAAAATACAGGGCTGGCCCAGGCGGTATATTCCAATACCGCCTGGGGGTCAGAGGCTGCCTGAGGGCTAGCGTCCGTTTAGCGTCCAGGGGGCGTCCCTTCTGAATTTCGGTTCGCGCACTACCCCTAGTGGAAATAAATCAAACTATCGACAATATTTAGTGCTGCCATCTACTTTTCTAACATTGCGTCACTCAATTACAACTTTTACCATTCATTTTCTTGATTTCCGGAACAAGCCAGAAACAAGAAAGCTGCAGCAAGTAATTGGAATGTTTGCACGAATTCTGAAAAGGTAGGAATCGATTGCCACCCAAATGTTCAGCTAAAGCAAGCTTTAATACAGCAACAGCTTGCAGAGTCAAAACAAATTTGGATGAATAGGCATACGCTTCTTTGGGAGTCTCTGACTAGGTCGTGACTTAGCCTAGGCCCTAGGGAGTGGTCTGGGAGTGGTCATTATTTATCAACAGGGGGGGTGGTGGGTTTTCAAGTGGATGGGCGGAAATCTTTTAGGCCCCCCTTGACGGCAGTCAAAATTTTCTGCACCCCCCCGGCGCCAGAGGCGCAGAGAGTTTTCGCGCCCCTCTTTGATCTATAGCGCGAAGGGTTTTTTTTGCTAAAAAGAGGGTGAATTTCTTTCGAAGAGGGGGGGGGGTCTGAAAATTTTATGCCCCCCTCAAACCCACAACCCCTCCCCCCCGTTGATAAATAATGAGCTCCCTTGTGCCAAAGGCCCGGGCCAAAGGCAAAGGCAAAGTTGTGGCCCGGCTTGCCTTTAGCTTTACTCAGAACCTGGGAATCAGTCAGACCCTCGGTAATAGGAGAGGCTAAAATCCAGGAGAGAAGACTTTGAGAGTGTAAAACTGTAATACCATGACCACTCAGCATCTATGTTAGACCTTCCCTATGATGACTTGTGACACTTGTCCTTTTTCATGTGTCTTACTTACTTTTAACTTGGAAAGTTTAAGTGATCGTTACATTCTGTAATCCTGTTGAAACTCTACAAACACACTAAAACACTCCAGCCATGACCTTCCATGTTAAAGGCGCTCTGAATCGAGGACCTACGTCCGCCGACGTTAGCACTGTGGCGGACGTAGCCAATTCAGTCCTTGTGGTTACAGTCTGGGACTCCAAATCGGAACCCCCCCAGTAGTTGTGGGTTTGAGTCTCACCACTGACCAGCTTTTACAGATACATACCGTACAGGTTAACCTGAGCTGCTGTCACACATAAAAACAGTACTAGATATATTATGTACCATGAGCTGTCACATATAGGAAATGTACTAGCTAGGCTATATATTTCACATGGTCACATGCCACTAACTTTTTTATTTTCCCTGTCTTCTCTCTAAAGCTAAGCTCCATGTCACATCATGTCGAATTTAAGAAGAGGTCATGGCCCATGTCCCTACGGATGTCGATCACTTATCTTTTTTTTCCCAACTTTTTTTTTATTGGGCTTCCCTACCTCACTTAAAAGGGTCTATTTCTCTTTCCCCCATGTGTGGTGCACATATGCACGGGCACTGACACAATTTCACAGAAAATTGTATGATGTAGTTCTCGCCATGAATATGACCTTAGCTGTTGAAATGGAGTTAAACATTATTACTCACTCACTCACTCACTCACTCACTCACTCACTCACTCACTCACTCACTCACTCACTCACTCACTCGCTCATTCACTCATCTTAACAGAGGCCAATTTTGGCCTGCGTCTTGGCATCATATATTATGTAGGCCAAATCCCTCTCATGCAGGCTATAGGAATATTGATTAACTTTAATATAAAATAATAAAAAAGAACTTTACAAAAGAATTTTACAAAAGAATTGACCTTTTCGTCACTAATAAATTGGCGGATTTGAAAAATTCTTTCACCATTAGACAGTTCTGGTCATGGCAGGCCATCCTGGCTCTACGCCGGCTAAAAAAAATTGCTATCACAGACGTAAGATTTCTCAAAAAAAGAAGACATTTTTTTAGAGTCGGCCCTATTTTGCTAGGTAGGGTCGGGTGACCTGAATCAAACAAATTATTTTTTTTTGGACTAGTGAGAAGGCTACACTGTGACTGGTCACGTGCCCAAAATTTAACATTTCATAGCAGGCTCATAAGATGTCAAAATGCCTCAAACTGAACATATTATGTTAAACCTTTGAAGAATCTCACCATAGGCAGCAAGGGTAATCATTCCTCCGATCCTTCTGTGCTACCCCATATCTGCACACACACACACGGTTAAGTTGAAGCAGTTAAGTGATACTACCTTAGTACCCAACGTATAAGGTACATACTGTGCTGGTACGTGGCACCTCGTTAGCAGTTACCGCTTGAATGAGCACTGGTTTTTGAAAAAGTGCCCTTTTATAGTGCTAGACATGTGACATGTATTGACCAATCATGTTCCGGTTGCTATCTGGCCGGATTGTTGACAGTAGAATGGTTGCTATGGTGTCATGGCAATGGGTCTACTTGACCTCTGACCTCAGTGGGTTTAAATAGAGGAACTGGGCGGTTTCACCTATGGGGATCTTCAGACTGCATGAAATAAAAATTAATTTTGAACATTGGGACAGGCCTAAAAATTCAAAAATTAATTCGGGCGGTACCTCACCCAATAGGGGTGTGGAAATGAATTGTTTGGAGTCAAGATTTTGTGGTCTTGGGGTCCAAAAAATTCCATAATGGGTATAAAAAATATTTTAGGCCTACCGTAATCTCCCGCGTAGAAGACGCGTCCTCTACGCCAAACAAAATGCTGGGGGGTCTTATAGGATATCTTCAAGTTGGGGGTGCGTCTTATACGGGGGGTATTTTTTCTATAGAAATGTACTAATCTAACGAATTTCAGCAGTAAAATGTGCGTCTTATACGCGAAAATGCATGTGCTAAGTTTGGGGTGCGTCTTATACGCGCAGCACGTCTTCTACGTGGGAGATTACGGTAATTATAGGGCTAGAATAATTTTATATCCATTATATTTGTTAGATAAGGGCCTAACGTGAGTTTGTCTGCCTTGTGGAGTCGAAACTGTTGGTTTGTCTGTCACTGTCAAGTTGCAGTGACCATGTCTATTTGAGTGTAGGGGGTCAGGGACCCACTACGTGCACTTTAATATTTTTAAATAAATAGAAATTGTGTAAAAATATCTGTATAAAGTACCTGAGGTACATACTGCATTTATATGTAAGGTACATCCCTAACTCAGGCCCAAAATCGTTATCACAGAAAAGCCAGTGTGTAAGATGCGCTTCCAGCTTTGTGAAAATAAATGAATACAAAGTCATGTCTTCTTCAACACTTATGTAGGGGCTGGAGTAGAAGGACTGGAGGGGATACTACTGTTCAGTATGTTATGGAATATAATCTTCAAATGATTTAGTGGCCATATTGAATTTTGCCAGTTTTTAATAGAACACACTGAAGAATCCAGGCCTTATCAAGTCATCACTGCAATTTTTAGCATTGCATTATGAAATTCTCGGGGAAAATGAAATTCCTGGACTGATCATTTACCAGAGACATATCTATAACCCATCTTTATTTTTTCCTTCCTTAATGAAGGCATACAATTATTGTAACTACCGGTAGAAAATTTAGAAATCACGCATGTTGACTTGACATTGTTTAAGAATAGTAAAATGACCTATAATGCTGTACATAACAGACTTAAGTTATGGGGCCCAATGTGGATAGACCGCAGTTTTTACACAGGAATCTTGGGCATTTATAGAACCGTAGGCACAAAATTTTCCTCATGAGTGCGTGTTATATTGATGTAAATTAACCAGTGGTTCTCTGTTTCTAAATGCAGAGACCCAATCTCCAGGATGAAAACTATGCCAGAAAACTTCAGGGCCCACCATATACCTGCTGCTGCTCCTCACTTCACATGATGTAGGTGTTAACATAAAATGGATATTCTTACAGTGTATTTGATAGTAGAAGAAATTTGTCAGTGGAAACTTCCATTGACTCACCTCAGCACCTTTGTTAATGAATGTCATGTCATCACCCAGTGGAACTATACTGGAATAGGGTTAAGGAGGTACCAGAACTCTTGTGCCAGTTATACCAGTCATTACTGAATGCAACCTTAATAAAGCCTAAAATCTCAAGGTTAAGAGTTCCTCATCACAAAAGATTTAGGTATACCATTGTGCTAAAAGGAAGTTAAGATGTACAGAAAGGTCCTCTTAACGTCCATGATGTGCTTCACAAGGTCCGAATCTTCTTTAAACTGTATAAACCTATAGCTATGACATGACGTTTCCCACCTATGAACCTGGTTATGTTTGGAAGGAATGGCATGCATGCTTTAAGTGTATTCAGGGTTTCGCGCATTGTCATGAACTTACAACACATATGAAGACCCATTTGAGCGGTTATTTTCTCAGTCAGTCTCATAAAGGAAATATTGGATGTGCTTCGAGTAAACAAAAAGTCACATTAGACAACATAGTTGGCAAAATGGATTATCAAAAGCGACCCGATCATAAAAATGCCATATGCACACCTAGTAATCAAAAGGTACTGAGGACAGACGGGCAAGGTGTGAGGAATGCCAGTGGGAAGCCTCACCAATGCCCTATATGTGGGATCAGGTTTAGACATATAGCAGTCTTCCAGCAGCATTTAAACCTCCACAAAACCAGTGAAATTGAGGAACCTTCTGAGCATGATACCAAGTTGATAACCCCAAAGGAATCTGAGACCATGTACATTGGAGAGCGATCAGGCAGTATAAGCAGTCAGGAAGATTGGACTAATAATGTTATTCCAAATGACGATGGACTTAAGAAGTTTTCAGAATGTGCCTCAGACACTCTTACACCTCCAATTGTTGATCCACATATCATAGTTCCCTTTAGTTATAATGGGTGCAAAGAACTCAATGTTGCCACAGTATGTCAGATAGGAGAACTCAAACTGCAAATCATACCTGGGGCCCCAGAAGCTGAGTCATCCAAGAGGTACCCGGACTCAGATGTTAGCGAAATCGCAGAAGCTGAGCTCCCCAAAATGATGTGTGAGGTGGCTGGCTTACAGAGTAAATCGACGGATAAGCTTCAGTATGGTGCAACATGTGTCCTGTGTGCTGAGGTTTTTGCAGATGATCAGGACTTCAGAGATCACATGATGATGCATGATGATTATTCACAGGAGAAAACTTTAGATGCTGTACAACGGACACGTAAAAAGCCCACTAAGGAATACACAGGAGAGCATAGTAAATATCAGTGTCCTTTATGTAAGAAAGAATTTGCTAATCCAAAATCTCTCAGGGCACATAAGAGAGTCCATGCAGGCATACGCTTTATGTGTCCAATCTGCAAAAAGGGGTTAACGAGGAAGTATGACATGGAGAGACATGTCAGGACTATTCACAACAGGGAAAGCCAGAGTGGTGTAGTTGAAAATGAATCTTTACCTGCAGAAAACACCCGGGAAGCTGTGGAAGAGTCCTCCCAGTTATTAAATGAATCCTTAATGACACAACAAGGTGAAAATGTGTTGATGTCTAAGTATGAATTACACCAATCCAGTCCTGAAGGGGATATTGGAAGCAGGATTATAGAAGAACAGTCCATTATTATAGAGAGTCATGATGATGAGTCGAAAGGCATAATCATAGATGATGAGGAACCAGAGAGCTTTTCAGAATGTACCCCAGATACCCTTAATCCACATACTACTAGTCCCTTGGGCAACAAAGGACTATCTGAATCTGAAATACCCAGAATAAACCAACCATATGATCCCCAGACCAGTTCAGGGGAGAAATCTCACAAGTGTTCTCTATGTGATATAGCTTTTAGCCATGCAGATCAATTAGATCTACATATGGTTACCCATACAGGAGAAAAACATCATACATGTTCTATTTGTGACACAAGGTTTTCTCATTCAGATGAATTACATGAGCACATGGATTCCCATTCAGGAGAAAAATGCTGTAACTGTGATGTTTGTGGTATGATTTTTGCTCGTTCGGATGACTTAATACAGCATATGAGGACGCATCCAGTAGAAACACTTTACAGTTGTTCTCTGTGCAACAAGGTATTAAGCAATGCAGAGGAATTAGATTTACACAAGGCTACCCACAGTGAGGAAAGATACTATAAGTGCCCTATTTGTTGCATGAGGTGTGACCATCCTACCACATTAGATAGACACATGGTGACCCACAGAGGAGCAAAGTCACACCAGTGTCCTATCTGCGGTAAACAATTTTCACAAAAAGCTTACGTCAAGACGCACATGTTGACCCACACAGGAGAAAAACCTCACAAGTGTACTATCTGTGGTCGAGGGTTTGCACAGAAAAGTTCCCGAAAGACACACATGAGAGTCCACAATAGCGACCTACCTTACAAGTGTTTTGAGTGTGGTAACCGATATTCCCAAAAGAATTCCTTAGAGGTTCACATGTTGAGTCATTCAGAGGGAACACCTAACAAGTGTTCTGTGTGTGACCAGAGGTTTACCGTGCCAGGTGAATTACAACAACATATGATGGAACATGCAATTGTAATCGATTGATTGTATCGTCACCTTTATCCAAATTTACTATCAAAGTGTGTACATACATGTTAATCTGTTGTTTCAAAGTGGAATGGGGTTGATTCTTTACAATGATCTATAGTGTGTATAGATGAGTAATAACTATACTTGTACATTGAGTGGTCTGAAGCCAAATTCTATCCTCTTTATTGGTATATATCTACTTTAAGAAAACTCTGTAAATTTATCTCAATAGCAAAGGTTACTTGGTTCACCGCAGTAACATATGTGACATGTACTGGGAAAAGAGACCTTATTTCCCTTAAAATAAGGTCCCTTTTTGTAGATCGCGCCACATATTATAGAAATTTGTACACCAGAGATCCTACTGTACCAACAACAATTTACAATTGAAATGCATGTGGTTAACTCTATGAGTCCAACAGACCACCTATGATCATGGCAGTCATGAGATATGATAAATCTAGGAGTCAATTCTTTTTTCTTTGGGGTAGGGGGCAAAAAGGATACAGCAGATTCCATTAGTTGATATCAATTGGTTATAATTGTGACTAATGAATAGCGGATCTCAAACAAATTTAACCTGATTGTGAGACACCACAACTACTTTAAAATATAAAGGTTCTATATTGCACATTGTAAGGCACACTCTGAGTAATTAGAAAATATACTAGGTGCACCTAAGGCTTGTTTTTGAGCAGTACCGGGTACTGTAGTATTAATCTAAGATAATTCTACCCTCTTTCTTAGACACACACCCTACTTTTGGAGGTTTGATCATGCCTCAATATACCTATGCCAGCTCATAGTACCGTAATCTCTCGCGTAGAAGGCGCAGTCCGCGTAGAAGGCGCACCCCCAACTCAGAGAAGGCTGGTTCACGTAGAAGGCGCACCAACCTCTTCTGGATTGATATTTTGAAAACCCCACGTATAAGGCGCACCCCAAACTGGGGATGTCTGATCCGCATACAAGGCACACCTTATGCATGGTGCGGAAAATGGTAGCCTTGTAGTTGGGGAAAGCCTTAGTTAGGGTTTTGGGATGGATGATGATTATGATTGAATTTTATCTCACCTCGTGCCTTCCTTACGGCCGACACTCAAGGGTAAGAGGTCCCGCGGGTTGTATCCACACCGAAGTGAGATTACCCTTGTGGCGTATTTGCCCGGACCCTAGTCTAGTGGGGAGGGGGATGATGGTGACCGAAGCTATGGGAAGATAGAAAGCACGCCCCTACACATTTACCGAGGCAATGGTTCTTTAACATCCGTCACTACATAGGCATAGTGAGAGATGGACAGGCCTGTTTTAAGTCATTTGTCTGCCATGACGGCCGAGAGACTTTCCAGCACAGCCTAGCCAGAGCAGGGAGGAACTCAAACGACACCTTACGGCGACGGTTGGAACCACCACTGTGCCCCAGCTGGGCCTGGAACCGAACCCATGACCTTACGGCCCGTGAGCGGATGCGCCACGCCACGGGTATGATGTGATTATATATTTTTTTGAATGCCACAAATGAGGTGTGACCAGAAGTAGAACTTAATTCTTGCATTGTATCATCAATTTTCTTTTCTCCATTTGAGCATCCCATCACTGTAGCATGTTGGGGATTGAATATAAATCATAACATTATTATAAACATAGATTGTATATCCTTTTTTGAGTTATATTAGTTCATCTGTGCACCCAATTATATCAAAATGGTATAGTGGCTCCATCTGGCGTCAAATCTAGGAATCATATGAATCATTTAGATATGAATCATGTAGACTCATCATATTGGGTGCACAGATGAATTTAGATTCATCTAGATGTTTATGATTCCTAGATTTGACACCAGATGGAGCCACTCTACCATTTCTATATGATTGGATACACAGATGAATTAAGATGACTCAAAAAGGGAGATACAGTCTATGTTTACAATAATTTTATGATTTATATTCATTCCCCAACATGCTGCAGTGATGGAATGCTCAAATGGAGAAACGAAAACTGATGATACAATGCCAGAATTAAGTTCTACTTCTGTTCACACCTCAATTGTGGCATTACAAAAATATGACACTAGGATTATAAGCTAGGCGGGAGGCATGGCGCAGTCGGTAGCGCATCCGCTCACGGGCCGTAAGGTCGTGGGTTCGGTTCCCGGCCCGGCTGGGGCACAGTGGAGGCTCCAAACGTCGCCATAAGGTGTCGTTTGAGTTCCTCCCTGCTAGGCTGTGCTGGAAAGTCTCTCGGCGGTCATGGCAGACAAATGACTTAAAACAGGCCTGTCCATCTCTCACTATGCCTATGTAGTGACGGATGTTAAAGAACCATTGCCTTGGTAAATGTGTAGGGGCGTGCTTTCTATCTTCCCATAGATTCGGTCACCATTATCCCCACTCCCCACTAGACTAGGGTCCAGGCACAACACCACAAGGATAATCTCACTTCAGTGTGGATACAACCCGCGGGACCTCTCACCCTTGAGTGTCGGCCGTAAGGAAGGCATGAGGTGAGATAAAATTTGAGCAGCGTAGGCTGGATGGGAAAGTGAGGGTACCCCGCATATAAGGCGCACCCCCAACTCAAGGCAGCCTGCCTCCCACGTACAAGACCCATCCATGATGTGATCGCGTATAAGACGTGCCTTGTACGCGGGAGATTACGGTAGGTGATGGGGCAGACACTTTGTTACCATTGTGAAAATACATATAACCCTTTCACCCCTGGATTTCTGTTCCTCTATGTAATACATGTTTGTAAACTTGTTAGTGCTACAAGTAAGTTTAGGTATATAATGTGGGGGGAGGCGTCACACTAACACCTTGCCAATGATTAATTTTCATGTTCACACCTGTACAGTAGAACTGGTGGAGGCATCTTATATTTGAGGTACTATGGTACTTAAAATGCTACACAAATGAGATTATGGCCTATTGGGGTGTCAGTGGTGAAGATCTTGTACAATTGCTTCCATTAGTATCCCGTAGATCCCTATATGAGATTGATAATAGTTATAGAAGCTCACATAGTATTTGTTATATATCTTATTATGTACTATAGATAAAAGATACTGAATATAGGGCATCTTATTTTTACATGAGAAATAGTGAAATACAAATAACAATGTCATCTTGTTGATGTTCAGAGTGTGGAATAAAGTGTTTTATATAGTTCATGATGTTGACTTTTTTTGATGGCATGGACAATTCAATCTCAATAATTTACTATTTTCGGACAATCATCTTGGATGTTTATATGCCTAGCTGTAGAGCGAATCACATGTGTCCATAATTGTTCAGAATAGGGAAGGGCTAACCCTCGTTCCATTTTCCATTTTCCACTGATTCTTGTTAGTATACTACATACGAATGTCTCTGGAACGTTTTTAACCATTTCTGTGTTATAAATATCTGAAAAACAGTGAATATTGGTCATAGAGTAGTTTTGGGACTCTCCATAAAACCTTTGAGGGATCATCCCAATCTAGACTGTGTTACATGAAGTTATAGTGTGTTGGGAATTCTGTAAGTGCCTATTCCTGCCACCTGTGGCCAACATACGACCGTCTAATAAAACCACTATTTCATGCCACAAAGGGTTTGAGGATGCAAAAGCTCTGAAGAAACACACAAGCTTCCATGTAAGCAAATGTCACAGATGCCCAATCTGTAATAATGAATTCACCAGGCAGTGGAATATGCAGAGGCAGGTCAGGACTATTCATAAACAGGGGTAGACACTAACACTGGCCTGGTGGCCAATGGCCAGTAGTTTCGGCTGCGGGCCAGTGATTATTTCTAGATTTCCTTTGAAATTGGCCCTTTGGCCAGTAGGATATTTGAAAATACATTGTTCTATACTAGACTACTGGTCCGGGTGGCCAAAGGTCCAAAATGTTAAGTGTCTACCCCTGAGTCAAAGGAGAGAAACTCTGTCAGCGAGGGTTAAGATCAGCCCTCAAAACACCCTGAATGCTCAAAATGTGGAAGAATCATTCCAGTATCTAAACAACAGCCTAATGACACCAAAAGGTGGAAATGTGTGGAGGCCCTTCTATGAAGTGCATCAATCCAGTCCAGGAAGGTATACTGAATGTGGGGCCAGATAAGAGCTATGTGGTATAGAGGATGGGTCAGAGAGTGAAGTTCAAAATGAAGTTCAGCTGAAAAATTCTGTAATGCAAGTAAACCAAATTACATGGCCTTATTGCTACATGTTTAAAACAAAGTAAGCAGATACACAAACATCTTTCTTAAAAAAAATGAGAAAACGTGTACACATAATTCATTGCATATAAGGTGCACCGCATGTACGGCACACCCCGAACCTGCCGTTTCTTTACAGCTTTCTGGTGGGGTATTAGTCAATGAACACCCACAATAGACACCCTGCAGTCTATGAAGGGAGGGTTGGGTTAGAGGCTCCTTTAGCACTGCACCTGAGCCTCTCCACCCGGGGAGGAGCACTGCAGCCCGACTCCCAATAGCAGTGGGGGTGGATTCCGATGCGATCCCGAAAAATGGGGGCGCTGGATTCCCATCAGAGCTCTGATAGCAGGGCGGTGACCTACATCGAGTCAGTGCATCCCCCGGGGCTCGCCATATCCTTATCGCTGGATTCCTCTATAGAAGGTGGGTTCTTTACTGCCTCACAACCAGCTCTGTGTTGTACATTCACAGCTTCTTGCTGAGTTTTCATCAGGGAACAATCCTATCCCCTTATGGTCCTCTGGGGCAACTTTTTCCTATAAGTTGGGGTGTGGCTGATGAATACTCGAGATTTTGTCCCACACCACCCAGACCACACCACAACTGTGGAATAAGGTGTTTCATACAGACATTGTATGGGATAAAGACAAGTGATTCATACAGTTCATGATGTGGACATTCCCCAATGACATTGATAATTCAGTCCCAATGAGTTTATAATTTCAAGAAATATAATCTTTGATATATATGGTTACAGTAGATCTAAGTAAAGTTGATTGACCAGAGATGCCACTTTTCCTGGTTTACCAGGAATTCCTGGTTTTTGATTCTAAGATTTCTGTATTAGATAATGTTAAATTCCTGGGAAAATGTGTCCAAAGTCCAGTTTTCCTGGTTTTTGTTGGTCAGTGAGTGGCATCTCTGTTGACCATTGTTTATCTGTTTCTAAATGCAGGGGGAGACTGATGATGTGAACTGTGTCATCAAACACCAGAGCTTGCCACATCTATACTACTGCTTGCTTCTTCATACGACATAGGTGTTGAGCTCAAATGGACATCTATTCTATAAATTGCTAATAGAGGAAATTGCATGTGCAACTTCCTGTCATAAATTGCTGTCAACACCTTTGATGGGGATGTTGAAAGAGGGAGAATGATATTGATGAGGAATGAAATGTGCAGGTCTGTACTTCTATGATCAAGCACACTAAGACCTTTACACCCCCCTTAAAACTGATACAGTACTGTTATTCTAAGTGAATGATGGCTTTTTCAAGAGATGAACTGACTCTGATAGAGGACTATTTAAGGAAGGAATGGCATGGGTGTTTTCAGTGTATTGAGGGTTTCATTCAGCAAAATGAGCTTATGACACATATGAAGACCCATATTAATGGGGAGTTTCTCAACCTTTCACATTTGCAAAATCTTGAATGTATTCAAAATATCACATGCGATATACCTCTGAACCCGATAGACCATGAAAAACAACAAGATGATAAAAGTATTTTTTCACCCAGAAATAAAAAAGTGTTGAGTACACATGAACAAATTGTGAGGAATGCAGGTGGGAAGCCTCACCAATGCCCTGTATGTGGGATCAGATTTAGGTACATAGTGGTCTTCCAGGATCATTTGAACCTCCACAAAAGTAATGAACTCAGGGAGCGCCCTCAGCATGGTACTGTGATAAAAGCCCCAGATGAATCCAAATCAGTTCACACAGGGGAACAGTCAGGTGGAGTCAGCAACCAAGAAGATCAGCCCAAAAGTGTATTTCCAAATCATGATGGAATAAAGAGGTTTTCAGAATGTGCCTCAGGCTCTCTTAAATCTAGAGATCTTGATTTGCATAATATTGTTCCCCTTAGTAATAATGGGAGCAATGGCACATCAGTAGTTGCCAGAATAGAACTTGGGCTGCAAAAACTAAGCGAGGCCCTACAATCCAAGTCAACCACAAGTCAACCACAAAATCTCGACGAAACAATGTTTGGTGTTGCTGGCACACAGGGTAAGACAGGAGAGACCAGAGAAAAAACCTTTCAAGTGTTCCGATTGTAGAAAGCAGTTTACACAGAAAAGTGCCTTAAATATACACCTGGCAACCCATACAGGAAAAAAAACTCACGGCTATATAGTGTGTGGTAAACAATTTGCACAGAGCCGTTATCTAATCAGGCACATTCTTACAGCTGTTTAGTATGTGGTAAACAATTTACACAGAGTGGTTATGTAAATGTGCACATGCTGATCCACACAGGGGAAAAACCCTTCAAGTGTACTGACTGTGGCAAGCAGTTTAGGCAGAAAAGTGGATTAAAGGCACATATGAGAGTGCACCACAAAGAACTGTGTTTCAAGTGTTTTGACTGTGGTAAACATTTTACCCAAAAGAATTCCATGTTGTGTCATTCAGAACGAAAACCTTACCTGTGCTCTGTGTGTGACCAGACAGGCCCGTAACTAGGGGGGTTCGTCGGTTCGAACAAACCCCCCCAGGCCCCTGATGGACCAAAAATGTTCCATCCTAGCCAGCCTTGATTGGCTACATGTCAGTTTTCGCAGCTTGTAAATCGGACAATTATTAAGGATTTTAGAAAGCAAACCTTAAAATGGGGAAATTTTGCTTCATATGGCCCATCACCATTACACATCTGTACAAAAAACAAGGAAATTTTAGTCTTTTATTCTACAAGAGTTTTGGCAGGTTCCATCTTTGAACTCATTGAGTCCCACCTTATCGAAAATCGAACCACCCCGCGAAGAGGGCTAGTTACGGGCCTGCCAGAGGTTTGCCCTACGAGATGAATTACAGCAACACATGATGGAACATACAATTGTAATTGAGTGATTGATTGTATGGTCACCCTCATTCACTTCAATTAGTATCAACATGTGTGTGTGTCATGTTAATCTCTTGTTAGGGCATGCTTTTGTTACTATAACTCTATATGTTAGAAACAAAAGTATGCCCTTTGGTAGTTGGGGTCACTGCCATTCACCTCAGTGTTAAATTCTGAATATGTAACATTCTATATCCATCTCCATCGACCTTTTCTCATTGATATATTGCCTAATCACTGCAATGCTGAATACTAGAGAGAAAACCAGTTTCTATGCTGCTTTCATTTTTCATAAAGAGTGCAGAAAAAGTACTTTAGGGGTTGCTGAAAAGAAGGTTTCACAAGGACATTATTGGTCTTTGTAGCAGACAGACTGGCACTTGCAAACATACCAGCCAATCAGATGTGCGGTCAGCTGTGACAGACATCCTAGAATGACCTGTTGATGGCATATACACTTGTAGACATGCCCTCAGACTTACTGAACAATGAACCCACAATTAGGCTGAATGTGACAGACCTGTTGATGGTATCAATTCAGCCCGCAAATAGCACAGTGTAGTTGTCTCAAAACATTGGCATAGTCCCTTTAGGGCTGCATTATACTCCTATTTAAATCTTTTATCAGAATTGACAACTAATGGTGGGATGTTGTCATTAATGTTAACGTTTTGAGGAAAGCATTGTGTTATATTAACAGCATAAGTCCTTATGTAATAATGTTAACCCTATAGCTTTATGCTATAATGATGACCCTGTAAGAACAGCAATATGCTACAATATTAAGCCTATTTGATTTGGACTGCATTATGTTATGATGTTAACTCTTTAAGAAGAACTCAGCACTATGATTACTGTTGATACTTTTAACACCAAGATCATTTTTAGGAAAGTATTGCACTTTAATATCAACAGTTTGAGGACAGCATCATGTTATTATGTGATTGACTAGATGTCAATTACATACTTCAGTCTATATGGATTGTATTTTTTTTGCTCATAGTGGAAATTACAGTGTCTCTAGGAATATTGGACAACTTGTAGGTTGTAGCTTATAGGTCTCTATATAAACCTATTGTGTGGCCAGGGTATGGTAGTAGGGGTACCATTTATACCCTTTTCACTCCAGCAGTAGTACAACAGCACCCTCCTCACCCTCCACACTCCCCAGGGCTGCATCCATGCATCATTACAACCAACACATACATGTGAATAGCCAATGCCCTACTTCATCATGTTTCTAGGAGTGAATATAGGATCCCATGAGAGCAGGCATGATGCATGAATGCAGTGCTATTAATTCTACTTGCTGAGAGTCAATGTATGATTCCCCTAAGGGCTGTATCATGGTGCATGAGTTATAGAGGCTTGGCTTTTCTGATCACGTCCATTGAGTAACTCTTTAAGGGCTGTAGTAATGTACTAGTATCAGCATCAGTTAGTACAGCATCATAATATCAATAAGCACAGTGCTATAATTAACATTAACCCTTTAAGTAACGCATTGTGTTTTATATTGATTACATTGGGACACCCCCTAATGGTCCATGGCCAATGATTAAACGTGGAGCTCTGGTTAGTTATGGCCATAGTCTATGTAAATCAATCATACTTGTGCCTGTGGCACAACCTTAAACATTTTAAAGTCATCACTTTGTGTATTATGTTATGATGTCAACAATTTAAGGACACCTCTAGACTATTTTATAATATTAACACTATAAGGACAGCATTATGTTATCTTATTATTGTGTTAACGCAATAGGGACGACATGCTTTTGTGCTTACTCAGGAAGGACAGCACAGTGCTTTGATTGATGTCAAGCCACATTTTTGTTATTAGGGCAGTGTTATCACAATGTTAATCCTCAAAGCACATTATTATTCTATGATGCCACCCAGTAACCCATTAAGGACAGCATTGTGTTATAAAGTTACCCATTCAAGGACAACACAATGCTATGATGTGAACACTTTAAGGACAGCATTATGCTATCACTTTAACAGTATTTGTTATATTAACCATTTAAGGGCAGCACCGTGCTATAATTTATTGATATAACACTTGAAGGACATAGTTATTCCAGTGATTTAGACAATATCTACCAGCTCACAGTATTTATCCAAGACCTATCCAAAACTGCTATGCTGAGCAACTGTGACCTCGTGGCTAGGCTGGTCTGGCCTTTTAGATAGGAACCTCACCCACGCAACTGTCACCCGGGCTGGGGTTGAGCCTTATTCATAGGGTTTTGCAAAATATGCATTCTGGGCCAGGTGCGCCTTATAGGAAATCAGGTTGGGGTGTGCCTTATAATTAGGTCTCCATAATTTACAGTAGCTCACAAATACCACCTGGAAGAGGAATTCAATCACCCTCTCGGAAATTTCTTCAAAAATCAGCACCATGCCTATATTTGTCAGCAATTAGTCAAAATATGTTAGTAATTACACATTCTATAACATTAAAGCACAAAAGCATGCCCTATTAGTATACAAGATGTTACTAAACCTACGTTATAGATATAAATTGCTCTATTTTTTTAGAGTGAAATGGGTTTATTTTTTACAATGAGTTGTATACCATAGTCTTCTGTTTATAATGCACACCTGCACTAGAATATTCCAAATTCTACCATGTATATCAATATATATTCTAACCTATTGCTCAGGTGTCCATGAGCTGATAAGGTTTGTTTCAGATAATTAAAATAAAGCTCTGTAAATAAGTAGGGAAAGCTCAAGAACTCTTGAATAGCATGACTTTTAGTGTGAGCATGACCTTTAGATCACTGGTGTGACATATAATGTAGTGAAAAAGTGATTGGGCACTAGTGATCATAGTGTTACAGCTGAAATGCATTTGGCTAGCTCTATATGCCCATCAGACCCCATGATCATTTAAGTCATGATATATGATAAACCTAGGAGTTAAACCTGGTGGAGGGGGAGAAAACAGCAGATTCCAATAGTTGATATTCTTTAGGTAAAACAGAGTATAGTGGGAACCCTGAATAGTCTAGTTTGACCTAATTTTAACCTGATTATCAGACACCCTCCCTGCTTTTAGAGGTTATATGATCCACAGCATGTCTCAACTTAAAGGGAGCATCCGGCATACTATAAGGCACACCCTAACTACTGGTAATGAGAAAACTTATAGCATGAAAGGTGGACCTGAGTTTTGTTTTTGAGCAGTAGTATTGATCTTATGTAATATTACCCTGCTCCTAAGACAAAACTATTTGTTGAGGTTCTATGAGGCAAGGCATCCCTCAGCTATGTGTATATAACTCAGCTTACATTGTGAGTTACTTTGTGGGATTCTGTTTTCTAATTCAAAGAGTTTAGAATATAAGACTTTGTGATAGGTTTCTAAAGTTGGTCAGTGGAAATAAATCCCTGGTGGATTCTACCACTCCTAGTTGGGACACTTTGTTAACAGTGTGAAAATACATTGAATACAATTTCATAAACTTGTCAGTGGTACATTTGAAGATACCGTAGTACCCTGCGTATAAGCCATGTCTCATAAAAAAGGGAATCTCAACCTAGCAAGTTTAGCTATGAATAGTAGAGATTGAAAAAGGACAAGCCAGAAAGCTACTAAGGTGTGGTGACAACCCCTCGCCCCACCCACCTCAAACTGTCTACTCATGTGCTACTGGCTCAACACTGGGGGGGGGGGCAGAGAGCATTGCACCCACACCTTGCCAACTAGCCAAGGCCTTTTCATGTTCACAACTGTACAGTAGAAGTGGTGGAGATGCCTTATACATGAAGTACTACAGTAAGTAAAATACTACACAAATGTGATGATGGCCTGATATGGTGTCAGTGATGCCTGAGAATATCCCAGTAGGCCTATATGAGTTTGATAATTAACTCAAAAAGAGTTATAGGAGACGACTATGGGTCCCCTCATATTCAGTCATTTTGGTGGTGCAAATAAGTTTTAAAAAAGATGGAAATTTTATATATGAGAGGCAGAATTACTTAATGAATTTGTAGTGCCATTAAAGGAGGAGATGTAGGGGTCTTGAAAAGCTATTTCAGTACCAACTTTTGTAAATTTTGACTAATTGTCTATATTCTAGAGTCAGTTGGTTGGCGGCCATAAGATGGCCTGCAATGGTGAACGTATATGATGGTGATCCATGTATAAACTTTCCCGCCTTTTTTGGCTGTGTGGTGTGAATAGAGCAGTTTTGGCGGGAGTTGTGTGAATAGTGCCAATAACCTGGGTGAGGGAGTGCTGATGTCAGACCACAAGCTAGACTTGCTCAAGGCTATTGATTTATTTCTTTTCGAGTTACGAGCAATGCACATTGCTGCCATATATTTGTATAGAAGTTCACATGTTATTTGGTATGTATCTTATTTTGTACTATAGATAAAAGATACTGAATATTGGGTATCTTTATTTCTACATGGAAAAAGGGTGAAATACAATGTTATCTTGTTGATGTTCAGAGTGGAATAAAGTGTTAATTACAGTTCATAATGTGGACATTTCTTGTTGGCATAGAGAATTCAATCAATCCCAATTTATTTTCAGGTAATCATCTTTGATGGTTATATGCTCTGCTGTAAACCAAGTTATGTGTGTCCATATTTATTAAAGACAGGATAGGGTCTAACCCAGGTTAGGTTTTAGACTGGTTCATGTTGGTGCACTACATATGCATGTCTCTGGAAAGTTTTAAAGCATGGGGGACCCTCCATAAAACCCTCTGAGGACTCCCAGATCGTGTTACATGAAGTTGTAGTCTATGGAAAATTCTGAGAGTGCCCATCCATGCCACCTGTGGCCAATCTGTCAATGTTGTCATAAAACCACTATTCTATGGCACATGAGGTTTAAGGATACAAAAGCTCTCAGGAAACACATGATTTCCATGTAGGCAAATGTTACAGATGCCCAATCTGGAAAAATGGGTGCATCAGGCAGTGGGATATGCATCAGGCTGTCAGGACTATTCACAAAGGCAACACCAGAGCTTAGATCAATCCAAAAATCAAGCAAGTAATGTGAGAGAGATAAAAATGCCCAGATCACAGCACAAGTTAGCTAGCAATGAATCTTTGCCTGCAGAAAGCACCCAAAAGATCAAATTGTGTAAGAGGCATTCCAGTTTATGATTTGAGAAAGCAAAAGCTCTCAAGAAACATAAGAAGTCTATGTAAGGCAATGCTACTGGTGTCTGATTCGTAACCTGGCTGTGGGTCGTGCAGAGACATGTAAGAACTATTCACAAAGGAGAAATCAGCTAACAAAACAAGTGAGTAGTGTGATTCGGAAGGAAAAACCCAGCATGAGGTTACTGGGTATTAATCTTTGCCTACAGAAAACATTCTGAAGTATCAAAATGTGGAAGAATCATTCCAATTTCTAAAATAAAGATGTAACAATAAAAATGGAGAAAATATGTGGATGCCCAAGGTTAAAGTGCACCAAACCTTTTGAGGATCGGATGCTGAAAGTGGGAACAGGAGAGCTTTGTAGTAGTATGAGACTCATGGCAAAAAATAAACATTGGTTTCCCGAAAACCCTCCCTTTAATGACCAAAAGGTGTTAAAGATGTGTAATTCCATGAAGCTTTTGCCTCTGACCCTGCAGTCTATGAAATGCTGTATAGCAGGGTTGTGTTAGGGGTTCCTTTAGTACTGCACCTAAACCTCTGTGCCGTTTCTTGGCAGCTTTATGCTGAGTTAAATAGTCAGTGAACAACTCCACACTCCTGCTTGTGAAGAAATGCTCTATAGCAGTTGGCCGGGTTTACTTCATCAGTGAACAATCCCACCCCCTCCCACCCATGGTCCTATGGGGCAACCTTTTTCTAAGTTGGCTGAGGCTTAATGCCGGCTTATACTTGAGTTTGTCTTATACCACCCAGACCCTAGGTCTGGGTGGTATAACACATAAAGACTTAAATAGTGTTTCATACTGTCATGGTGTGGAATAAAGTAATTCATGTAGTTCCTTGATGATATTGATAATTTAGTCCTAATTACTTTATAATTTAGGAAATAATCTTTGATAGATAGTAAGAGTATATCAAATCATATGTGTCCATAATTATTCATGTTAATTGATTGTTGTTTATCTGTTTCTAAATGCAGGGGGAGACTGATGATGTGAACTGTGTCATCAAACACGAAAACCTACAAACCCATGCCCTTCATATGGCATGGGTGTTGAGCTCAAATGGACATCTGTTCTATGAATTGATAATAGAGGAGATTGCATGTGGAACTTCCTGTCACAAATCCCTGTCAGCACCTTTGATGGGGAGAATAACATTGCTGAGGAACGGAAAGGTGAAGGTAGAAAGGTCTATACTTCCATGATAAAGTGCACTAGGATTTTTAGAGCCCTTAAAACTGATACAATAAGCACTATTATTCCAAGTGAATGATGGCTTTTACAGGAGATGAACTGATCCTGATAAGGCACTATGTAAGGAAGGAATGGCATGGATGTTTTCAGTGTATTGAGGGTTTCACTCAGCAACATGAACTTATGACACATATGAAGACCCATATTAGTGAGGAGTTTCTCAACCTTTTGTATTTGCAAAATGTCAGATCTATTCAAAACGTTACATGTGATAAACCTCTGAACCCTATAGGTCATCAAAAACAACGAAATGATAAAAGTCCCATATTTGTACCCAGTAATCAAAAAGTGAAGAGTACAAATGCACAAATTGTGAGGAATATCACTCCAAAGCCTCACCAATGCCCTGTATGTGGGATCAGATTTAGGTATATAGCAGTCTTCCAGAAGCATTTGGAACTCCACAAAAGTAGTGAACTCAGGGAGTGCCCTCAGCATGGTACTGTGGTAATAGCCCCAAATGAATCTGACCCAGTTCACACAGGGGAGCAGTTAGGTGGTATCAGCAACCAAGATCTGTCCAACAGTGTATTTCCAAATGATGTTGGAATACAGGGGTTTTCAGAATGTGCGTCAGACTCTCTTAAACTTCCAGATCGTGATTCACATATTATTGTTCTGCCTTATAATAATGGGAGCAAAGGCCCATCAGGAGTTTCTAGAGTAAGCCCTGTAGGAGAACTTGGGCTGCAAGAAGTCAGCCATTCCTTACAAATTGAGTCACCTCAAATATATCCTGTAAGCAAGTTAATAGAAAATCTCGACAAAACAATTCATGCGGTGCCTGACATACAGAGTATTACAACAGAGAAGCTTCAGTATAACGCAACATGTGTCCTTTGTGATGAGGTTTTCACAAATGATCAGGACTTCAGAGATCATATGATGATGCATGATTATTCATGTGAGCAAACTTCATATAAAATACAACCTCCTCTGTCGACCCTTGCATATAAAAAGCCCACAAAGCAGTACACAGGAGAGCATAGTCACCAGTGTTCTGTATGTCTCAAAGGGTTTGGGGATGCACAATCTATAAAGAGACACATGAGAGTACATGTAGGCAAACATCACAGGTGTCCAATCTGTAATAAGGGATTCACGAGGCGGTGGGATATGCAGAGACACGCCAGGACTATTCATAAAGGTGAAGGCTGGAAAGATCAGCCTAAAAGACAAGTGAGTACTGCAGAAATCACCATGAGAGATGAAATTGGAGAAAAGTCATTTCGGTTTTTAAACGAAATGACACAAAAAGGGGAAAAGGCACTGATGTCCAAGCACAGTGCGCATCAATCCCGTCCATGTGAGGGTACTGAAACAGGGAAAGGATAACAGCTGTGTGTCAGTATAGAGAGTCATGAAGATGGGTCCAAGAGTGTAATCCAAATTGATGAGGAACCCTAGAAGTTTTCAGAATATACATTGGGGACCATCAGTCCAATTATTAACTGTCCATTAAAGAACACTGGGTACAAAGGCCTATCAGAACCTGAACTACCCACTCTATCTCAATCAGATAAGCCTCATATGTGTCCTGTGTGCAAGAAATGATTTCGTCGTAAAGATAAATTGAATCAGCACATCAAGATTCACACAGGAGAAAAATCTCACAAGTGTCCTATCTGCTACAAAGGCTTTAGTCGATCAGATAAGCTACATCAGCATATCATTATGCATACAGGGCAGAAATCTCATAAGTGTTCTCTCTGTAATGAAAGCTTTACCCGTGCAGATCACTTAAATATACACCTGGCTACTCATACAAGGGAAAAATCTCACAAGTGTCCTATCTGCTACAAAGGCTTTAGTCGTTCAGATAAGCGAAACCAGAATATCATGATCCATACAGGGCAGAAATCTCATTTAAATGTACACATAGCTACCCATACAGTGGAAAAAGTCATGAATGTTTGATTTGCGGCAAAAAGTTTGCATGGTCATATAGATTGAATAGCTACATGGTTGTTCATACTGGAGAAAAAAAACTTAAATTGTTCTGTTTAAGGCAAGAGGTTTACTAGCCAGGACAACTTAATACAGCATATGAGGACTAAGGTACACATGTCTACTCTGAGTAAAGAAAGCAGCCATGATTCTCCTATTGGCAGCATGAGGATTGATCATCCGTCTTCAGTACATGAACATGTGGGGTTTTCACTGAATAGTTCTTTAAAGGCACACATGAATATTCACAATAGTGAACTGCGGTACAAGTGGCGTGACTGTGGAAAACAGTTTACAAAAGATAGTTCATTACAGTTTCACATGTCCCATATTAAGAAGGAACCTCATTGTTGTTTAGTGTGTGGTAAATAATTTACACAGAACAGTTATCTAATGAGGTACATACTGATCCACTCGAGAAAAACCTTTTAAGTGTACTGACTGTGGCAAGCAGTTTTCACAGAAAAATGCCTTAGATAGACACATGCCAACCCATACAGGAAAAAAAGCTTATAGCTGTTTAGTATGTGGTAAACAATTTACACACAGTGGTTATGCAAATGTACACGTGCTGATCCACACAAAATAAAAACCTTTCAAGTGTACTGACTGTGGCAAGCAGTTTAGACAAAAAAGTGACTTAGAAAAGACATGCCAACCGATACAGGAAAAAAGCTTACAGCTGTTTAGTATGTGGTAAACAATTTACACAAAGCGGTTATGTTAAGATGCATATGCTTATCCACGCAGGAGAAAAACCTTTCAAGTGTTCCTACTGTGGTAAGGAGTTTAGACAGAAAAGTACATTAAAGAATCATATGGGCGATTCTTGTGAAACCTCTCACCTATGGGGGTCAGGGGGTAAAGATGACAAACTCAGCATTACATTTTAAGACTTTATTTTATTGATAGCCCAATATCTTAGCTTTATGAAAAGGTTCATTCAAGTCATTAACTCCCTGTGGGTCAGTTTTTATTGCAGTCGCCATAAAATCACAAAATTGATTTATCATGCTCCTAACACATAATTTATGCAAAACACTACACCTTTAAAATTCATCCTATCATTACCAAATTACATGTCAAAACTAGTACAATACCCTAGTATGTGTATCCAAAAAATTATAACTATGGCTTGAAAACTTCTGAAATTGTACAATATCTCATATAACAGAGATTGAGAGTTTTTTGCATGCAATATTAACTTTGGTTTCAAAGACTCAAAACCTGTAGGATAAGCATAAAGATCATTTTATTACATCTTCAACATGTACACTTCTTGTAACAATCATCATTTACCACTTATTTAGTACTTGTTCTGTATGGTTCATTCTCAAAATGACCCTCCTTACTCTGTAAGGTGCGTGATGAATCTTCTACACATTTTAATATCATGGCCACTGTGCCAATGTAACAAAACACAGCAGTGATCTAACACACTACAACAATGAGAAACACATAGAGGATGTATTATAACCAATGAAAAACATTTAAATAATGGATAATTGGCCTAAAATCGATTGCAAAAGATTGAAAACAAGGGTGGGGCTGCTGGAAAAAGTGCTTTGCAGGGGCTGGGTAGTAGCAGAATGGCTGGGGGTGCCCTATAAATGCTTAAATTCAAAGCCAGGGCCTTATTCTATAATATAAACCACAGATGTGCATGTTTTTGGGTGTGGCAGAGAAGCTATGGGACCACAAATCATTTCATCATGCGACTTACATGATTCTTCACGCACCTTACATCGGCCAAGCAACTCTGGTTTGAGACAACCAAGGCATGTAGAGACTCATTTATTTTTTTCAAATGGCACCTCATCAATAGTTACCGTAAACTCCTGCGTATAAGACGCGTCCTCTACGCCAAACAAATGCCTGGGGAGTCTTATAGGATTTTTTCAAGTTTGGAATGCGTCTTATACGAGGGGTAATTTTACTATAGAAATGTACTAATCTTACAAATTTCAGCCTTAAAATGTGCGTCTTATACGCGAAAATGCATGTGCTAAGTTGGGGGTGCGTCTTATGCGCGTAGCGCGTCTTCTACGCGGGAGTTTACGGTATATGCCATATGATGGGTTAGATAAGCCAGAAATGATTAATATAGGCTGTACATACACAATTGCTGTTTAAGGGGGGTTGGGGTTGACTTGAAAAATACTTGAATGTCTATTGCTAGCAAAGGGTATGTGGTACGCAAAAAGTTTTTTTACCAAAAAATCCCCTATACAAACCCCCTTGATAGTGATAAACAGGAAGTCTGAGGATAATATATTGTGGCGTAGACCGAGGGGTCGGTGGTGGTGACGGAGCTGTCCTGTTGTGGAGGCAGAGGAACCACCGGCCCCGGAGTCACGTCAAACGTTCTGTTATTACCATATATGTATTTAGGTGTAGACCGAGGGGTCGGGGGCGATGCCGAAACCGTCTTGGTGCGGGGGCGGAGGAGCCGCCGACCTCTGAGTCACACCAAAACGTTCTATTTACCTGCGTTCGGAGGAGGGTTCCTCCGACACTGGGTCTCTGTCGGAGACGCCAGCGTTGGAGAAACGGGAGGCGTATAAATAGGAGGGGATCGACACCATTAGTCAGTCTGGATCCACGGGTGCTGGTGTCTACATCTTCGGGCTTCCCCTCCTTAGGCTAGGATTTACACAAAGATACTTAGCTGGTGTGGCAGAGGATGCCAGGAAATAAAGTGACATTAATTAAAGAAGCCGAGTTGTGTGGTACTTCCGCATTACAATAGTGGACTCCGATAATAACGCTACAATATTTATAACTCATCTAATGCCATAAACGATTCAGAATGGCTAGGGTTAAAAAACATTTGAGACATATCACCTCCAAACCTTATGGAAATGTTTGATAGGACCCCCCACTAAGGAATAAATAAAATTATGGTGGTCTCTTACTACTTGGATTGATGAAATAGGAGGTGGAATGAGGTGAAAATTGAAAGAAAAGGCTATTTTGGGCCATTTTTTAACTTTGGACCGTCATATCTAAAAAGTTGTGGTCCGGCATATGCAAATTGCCCTCTTTTTCATCCCCAGGATGTTCAAATAACACCAAAATAGGAAAAATGGTTTTTATTCTGCAGTCCCCCAACCCCAAAAAGACCCAAAAAAACAAAAAGTGGGAGCTTTGGCAGGAATCGCCCATATGATTGTCCACAGGACAGAAAAACCTCACAAATGCCTTGATTGTGGTAAGCAGTCTGAATATGCACATACCTTGAAGTCACACATGTTGATCGACTCAACGGAAAAAATGCATGTTCTGTGTTTGACAAGAGGTTTACCCTGCCAGATGAATTACAAGAACACATGGTGGAACATACAATCATAATTGATTAATGTATTGTATGGTCACCTTTGTTCACTTCAGTTAGTATCAACATGTGTGTGTCATGTTAATCGTCTGTTTTAGGGTGTTTTAGAGTAAAATGGGGTTTTTACAATGAGCTGTACCGTATGCCATAATCTTCTGCTTATAATGCACACCTGCACCAGCGTATTCCAAACTTTGAAAAGGATTGTTTCAGAGATTTGAAATAAAGCTCTGTAAGTAAGTAGGGAAAGCTCAAAAACCCCTGCATTGACTTTTAGATCACTGTTGTGACATATAATGTACAGTTATTGGGTACTAGCGATCATAGTGTAAAAACTGAAATGCATATGTCTAACTCTCTGTGCCCAACAGTCCCCATATCATAATCATTACAGTCATGACATGATAAATCTAGGAGTTAAACCTGAAGGCGGGAGGAGAACAAAGCAGTTTCCATTAGTTGATATTCTTTAGGTAAAACAGTGCATAGTGGGAACCCTGAATAGTCTATTCTGACTTGATTTTAACCTGGTTATGAGACACAACCCTCTTTATCATGGTTATATGATCCACAGCATGTCTCAACTTAAAGTTAAAGGGAACATCCTGCACATCATAATGCACGTCCTAACTACTGGTAATGGGAACACCTGTAGCATACAAGGTGTACCTGGGGTTTGTTTTTGAGCAGTAGTACTGATCTAATGTAATATTACCCTGCTCCTAAGAAAAACAGTTCGGAATGTAAAACTTTGTGATAGGTCTCTATAGTTGGGGAGTGGAAATAAAACCCTGGTGGATTCTACCACACCTAGTGCAAACACATTGTTACCATCATGAAAATACCTAGTTTTAAACTTGTTAATGGTACAGTTAGAAATACTGTAGTACACTGCGTATAAGCCATGTCTTATAAAATTGCTAATCAGCCAAGTAGGTGTAGCTACATAGACATTTAAAAGGGCAAGCCTGAGAGCTTTCACAGTGTGACAGTGAAAACCCATCCCCCCTACCCCAAGCTATCTGCTCTTATACCACGATTTCTGGGTTACACAGTGCTTTTTGGTGGCTATTCCCATCCACATATCTGTCGATATTGCACACCCTATAGGCTGTAACATCAATTTTGTAAGGCGTGCTGTTATCCATGTAAGGCGTGCTGTTATCCATGTAAGGCGTGCTGTTATCCAGGATAATAGCACGCCTCTCCCATGTCACATGTCACATATTAAAACCCACGAAATTTTCCAGGCCAGGGTAGGGATCGAACCTCCAGTCTCACATCCCAAATCCAACTCCCTATGCACTGCGCCACAGGGACTGACGAGAAATGCTTGGTTCGAACCATGTCTCGATATGATACAAAGCCGTGTGCGCTGTCGCTGTCCGCTGCTGGGCGACGAGGTGTATTCTACACAAACATAACAGCGAGACGCAGTGTACGCAGAAGGCGTGGTGGTCTAGCGGTTAGCGCTTTGCGCTCAGCCGTGAGAGGTCCGCGGATCGATTCCCGGCGCATCTTTTTTCGCCGTGTGCGCTGTCGCTGTCCGCTGCCGGCCTGTCATGGCTGGCTTCGAGTCCCGGGAAGGGGGAATACTTTTTGTTTTCAACTTGAATTTATTGGTATAATATTGATTATTTATTGGTTTCGTGGTATAAAATAAGTAGTCAATGGATAACTCATGACTCGTGGGTGTTATCGACGATAATAACACTCGGCCTACGGCCTCGTGTCATTATTCGTCGATAACACCCACTCGTCATGAGTTATCCATTGGTTACTTGTTCAATAAGTACATCGTTTAGCCAGGGAGGTTTGGGGCTACTATAACTACACTTTCAGCTAGTGGTTTTCTATGTGCTACTGTATCAACACTCGGGGGGGCAGGGGGGCATTGCACTCACACCTTGCCAACATGCCAAGGCCTTTTCATGTTCACAACTGTACAGTAGAAATGGTGGAGGTGTCTTATACATGAGGTATTACACAAATCTGATGATGGCCTGATATGGTGTCAGTGATGAAGATCCCGAAAGTATCCCATAGATCCTGTATATGAGATTGATAATTATTAAAGAAGTTCACAGGGTATTTGGTACATTTCTTGTTCTGTACTATAGATAAAAGATACTGAATGAAGGGTGTCTTTATTTCTACATGGAAAATAGTGAAATACAATGTTATCTTGTCGATGTTCAGGGCTTCCCTAGCCCACTTAAAAGGGTCTATATCTCCTCTTTCCTATCCCCTCAGGATGTGTGTGGTGCACATATGGGCGGGCACTGACACATTCCTCTGTTAAATTATCAACCTGTGAAGCACGAGATAGCCACTTAGTGCCGCTAAAGTGCTGTAAAACACAAAATAATCAATCAATTGTCGATGTTCAGAGTGGAATAAAGTGTTAATTACAGTTCATGATGTGGACATTTTATTGTTAGCATAGATAATTCAATTCCAATGACTTAATATTTTCAGGTACCGTAAATTCTCTTGTATAAGCCGCACCCTTGTATATGCCAAATCTCCGACTTTTGGAGAAGCTATACGACCCTTTCATCAGCTATGATACAGCAGATGGCGCTAGTTGCGACCATGCCACTTTGCTACTCCAACAGGGGCATGGCTAGATTGGACTCCAGTACCTATAATGGGTCAACATGTTTCTAATGATCTGCCTTATGTTAGGCTCATTATCTTCTTTAACTATTGATAGTGATTATTACCACAATATTTCTCTGTGTCCAGCTTTAATTTCTAAGACCTAGAGCTCTACTTTACATTGCAAATGAGCATTTTTGTGAGGGGTGTCTGTTTAATAAGGGTAAAGCTATGGAGCCATGGGAGTAGATGTTGGACATGCCCATGTAAGCAGGGGGCTACTGGAGCGCCATCTAGTGTATCAACTTGGTAAAACTAATGTATAAGCTGCTTGAAAATTGGCATTTCAGTACTATTTTATAGTATGAAGTACCCTCGTATAAGCTGCACCTCGACTTTGAGCTATATCTATATGACACATTTTTATTTAGGTTCTGGTACTGGCCATGGCTTATATGAGATTTCCCAGGTTGAATTTTCCACTGACTCCTGATGGTACACACGTATGAATGTTTGTGGAAAGTTGTAAAGCATTTCAGTGGTATAAATATCTGAGAAAGAGAGAATATTACACTCAGAGTAGTCATGAGCCCCCTCCATAAAACCTTATGAGGGCTCCCCAAGCCAGATCATGGTATATGAAGTTTAACTGTTAGTTATAATCTATTGGAAATTCTGATAGTGCCAATTCATGACACCTGTGGCCAACCTGTGAATGTCATCATAACACCACTATTCCATGGCACAAAAGGTTTGAGGATGCAAAAGCTCTGAAGAAACACATGAGCTTCCATGTGGGCAAATGTCACAGGTGCTCAATCTGTAAAAACGAGTTCATCAGGCAGTGGGATAATTATGCAAGGTAACGTCAGGAATATTCACAAAGGCAATACCAAAAATCAAGTGAGTAATGTGAGAGAGATGGAAATGCCTATATCACAGCAAAAGTTAGCTAGCAATAAATCTTTGCCTACAGAAAGCACCCCAAAAGATCAAATTTTGGAAGAGGCATTCCAGTTTTTTAACAAAACTCAGTGTTCTTCATGTTACATAGGATTTAAGGAAGCAAAAGCTCTTAAGAAACAGGAAGTCTCTGTAGGCCAATGTTACAGGTGTCCGATTTGTAATAATGGTTTTACCTGGCTGTTGGTCATGCATAGACATGTCGTGACTATTCACAAAGGGTTAAGGTCAGCCCACAAAACAAGTAAGTAGTGTGATGAGAAGGAACTATGAGGTTACTGGATATTTATCTTTTTTGCCTACAGAAAACATCCTGAACTATCAAAATGTGGAACAATCATTCCAGTTTCTAAAACGAAAATGATGTATTAAACAATGAAAGAGGAGAAAAATATGTGGATGCCCAAGGATAAAGTGCACCAAACCTGTTGAGGATTGGATGCTGAAAGTGGGAACAGGAGATGGTTTTTGGTAGTATAGAGACCCATGGAAAAAATAAACATTGGTTTTCCAAAACCCCTCCCTTTTATGCCCAAAAAGTATTAAAAACATGTAATTCCATGAAGCTTTTGCCTCTGACCCTGCAATCTATGAAATGCTGTATAGCAGGGTTGTGTTAGGGGTTCCTATAGTACCACACCTGACCCTTTGTGCCATTTCTTGGCAGCTTTATGATGAGTTATTGATGAGTCAGTGAACAACTCCACACTCCTGCTTTTGAAGAAATGCTCTATAGCAGGTGGCCGGGGGAGGGGGGGGGTTACTTTATCAGTGAACAATCCCACCCCCTCCCACCCATGGTCCTATGGGGCAACCTTTTTCTAAACGAGGTGAGGCTTATACTTGAGTTTGTCTTACACCACCCACACCCTAGGTGCAGCATATAACCCTTTCCAACATAAAGAGTGAAATAGAGTTTTTCATACAGTCATAGTGTGGAATAAAGTGATTCATGTAGTTCCTTGATGATATTAATTATTTAGTCCTAATTCCTTTATAATTTCAGGAAATAATCTTTGATAGATAGTGACAGTAGATCTTATATGTGTTCATAATTATTCACCTGAATTGATTGTTGTTTATCTGTTTCTAAATGCAGGGGGAGACTGATGATGTGAACTGTGTCATCAAACTTGCAAACCTAAACTACTACTCCCTTCTTCATATGGCATGGGTGTTGAGCTCAAATGGACATCTATTCTATGAAATGTTAATAGAGAAAAATGCATGTGGAACTTCCTGTTACGAATCGCTGTCAGCACCTTTGATGGGGAGAATAACATTGATGAGGAATGGAAAGGTGCAGGTAGAAAGGTCTGTAATTCCATGATAGAGTGCATTAGGACTTAAAGAGCCCTTAAAACAGACACAATACTGTTATTTCAAGTGAATAATGGCTTTTACAGGAGATGAACTGATCCTGATAGAGGACTATGTAAGGAAGAAAGGGCATAGATGTTTTCAGTGTATTGAGGGTTTCACTCAGCAACATGAACTTATGACACATATGAAGACTCATATCAGTGGGGAGTTTCTCAACCTTTTGTATTTTCAAAATGAAAGATCTATTCAAAATGTTACATGTGATAAACCTCTGAAACCTATAGATCATCAAAAACAACTAAATGACATAATTACACCCACCAATCAAAAGATGTTGAGTACAAATGAGCAAATTGTGAGGAATGTCAAACAGAAGCCTCACCAATGCCCTGTATGTGGGATCAGATTTAGGTATATATAGCAGTCTTCCAGAAGCATTTGTACCTCCACAAAAGTAGTGAACTGAGGGAGGATCCTCAGCATGGTACTGTGGTAATTGCCCCAAATGAGTCGGAATCAGCACACACAGGGGAGCAGTTAGGTGGTATCAGCAACCAAGAAGATAGGTCCAACAGTGTATTTCCAACTGATGATGGAATACAGAGGTTTTCAGAATGTGACTCAGACTCTCTTAAACTTCCAGATTCACATATTATTATTCTGCTTAATAATAATGGGAGCATAGGCCCATCAGGAGTTTCTAGAGTAAGCCCAGTAGGAGAACTTGGGCTGCAAGAAGTCAGCCATTCCTTAAAAATTGAGTCACCCCAAATGTATCCTGTAAGCAAGTTAACAGAAAATCTAGACAAAACAATTCAGGTTTTCACAAATGATCAGGACTTCAGAGATCATATGATGATGCATGATTATTCATGTGAGCCAACTTCAGATGAATTACAACCTCCTCCGTCGACCCTTGCACATAAAAAGCCCACGAAGAAATACACAGGAGAGCATAGTCACCAGTTTTCTGTATGTTTCAAAGGGTTTGGAGATGCAGAATCTCTCAAGAGACACACAAGAGTACATGTAGGCAAACATCACAGGTGTCCAATCTGTAATAACGGGTTCACGAGGCGTTTTGACATGCAGAGACACGTCAAGACTATTCATAAAGGTGAAAGCCGTAAAGATCAACCTAAAAGACAAGTGAGTACTGCAGAAAACACCATGAGAAATCAAATTGGAGAAAAGTCATTTCAGTTTTTAAACGAAATGACACAAAAAGGGGAAAATGCATTGATGTCTAAGCACAATGTGCAGCAATCCAGTCCATGCAAGGATACTGAACATGGAAAAGGTAGCGAACTGTGTGGCAGTATAAAGAGTCATGAGGATGAGTCCATGAGAGTATTTCAGTCCAATTATTAACAGTCAATTAACAAACATTGTGTACAAGGAACTGTCAGAACCTGAGCAACCCATGGTATGCCAATCAGAAAAGCCTCATATATGTCCTGTGTGCAGGAAAGCCTTTCGTTGTAAAGATAAATTAGATCAGCACATCAAGATTCACACAGGAGAAAAATCTCACAAGTGTCCTATCTGCTACAAGGGATTTAGTCGCTCAGATAAGCTACATCAGCATATCATGATCCATACAGGGCAGAAATCTCATAAGTGTTCTCTCTGTAATGAAAGCTTTAACTGTGCAGATCGTTTAAATATACACATGGCTACTACCCATAAAGGGGAAAAAAGTCATGAATGTTTGATTTGCGGCAAAAGGTTTGCATGGTCATATAGATTGAATCACCACATGGTTATTCATACAGGAGAAAAAAACTATAATTGTTCTGTTTGTGGCAAGAGTTTGCTAGTACCAACAACTTAAGACAGCACATGAGGACAAAGGTACATATGGCTACCCTAAATAAAGAAAGAACCTATGATTCTCCTATTGGCAGCATGAGGATTGATCATCCGTTTTCAGTACATGAACATGTGGGGAGCGACACAGGTGCAAAATCTCAACGCTATCCTGTCTGTGGTGAACAATTTTCACAACCAAGTTCAATCAGTACACACATGTTAACCCACACAGGGGGAAAACCTCACAAGTGCTCTGTCTGTGGGCTAGGGTTTTCACTGAGAAGTTCCTTAAAGGCACACATGAATATTCACAATAATGAACTGTGGTACAAGTGTCGTGACTGTGGAAAACAGTTTACAAAAAATAGTTCCTTACAGTTTCACATGTTGTCCCATATTAAGAAGAAACCTCATAGTTGTTTAGTATGTGGTAAACTATTTACACAGAGCAGTTATCTAAGGAAGCACTTACTGATCCACGCTGCAGAAAAACCTTTCAAGTGCACTGAGTGTGGCAAGCAGTTTTCACATAAAAGTGCCTTTGATAGACACATGCCAACCCATACAGGAAAAAAAGCTCACAGCTGTTTAGTATGTGGTAAACAATTTACACAGAGTAGTTATGTAAATGTGCACATGCTGATTCACACAGGGGAAAAACCTTTCAAGTGTACTGACTGTGGCAAGCAGTTTAGACGAAAAATTGCATTAAATAAACACATGCCAACCCATACAGGGAAAAAAGCTTACGGCTGTTTAGTATGTGGTAAACAATTTACACAGAGTGGTTATGTAAAGATGCACATGCTGATCCACACAGGAGAAAAACCTTTCAAGTGTTCCAACTGTGGTAAGGAGTTTAGACAGAAAAGTACATTAAAGAATCATATAATTGTCCACAGGACAGAAACCTCACAAATGCCTTGACTGTGGTAAGCAGTTTGGATATGCACACACCTTGAAGTCACACCTGTTGATCCACTCAAAGAAAAAACCTCATGCATGTTCTGTTTGTGAGCAGAAGTTTTCGCTGCCAAATGAATTACAACATCATATGATGGAACATACTATTGTAATTGATAGATAGTTCAATAACCTTTGTCTAACGTCTATCTTTGCCAATGAGACGTGGCTTAAACACAAGGATAATGTCACCTATGTCCTCTAGGACTTAGCTGAAATCTTATCTTTATCTCGTATGCAAGGATTTTACACTATAGAAAAGTACTTCAATGACCAAAATTTGACCCCAAGTGTGTAATATAGAATTGTGCTTAACCTAAGGTGCACCCTATATGCGAGGATCTATGGTAACTCAGTTAACCTATAGCACAGGGCATTGTTTTACATAGAGATTGGTGAGGTGCAATGTTACATTGTTCTTGGAGTACAAAAGCTCTTGGAGATGATTGTGGAATAAAGTGTTGAATAATCTCACATGCTATTCGGAATATCTGATTCGGTAATTTTAGATATTAGACACTGAGTTCAGGGTCTCGTTTTACTTAGAGGTTGATAAAGTACAATGTTATCTTGTTGGTGGTGTCCAGAATCTGTTGTAGATGAAGTGGAATAAAGTGTTTCATAAGTTGCATTGAGGAATAAAGTAATTCAGTTTATGATGTGGGCATTCCTTGATGATGTCAATAATTTCACCCCAATGGTTTCATATATTTCAGGAAGTAATATAATATATTTCTATGTTTACTATAAATAGGATCATGTGTGATGATATTTCTTTAAGTTTATTAACCAGAAAGGGGTTATAAGAGCCGGAGTGAAAATAGAGTTTTTAAGACACTACTAACAGTGAGAAAGGTTAAGACTGTTTTCTGTCCAATGCTAAATCCCATAGGAGGTGCGAATGGGATCAACATTCCCGTGCTTTTGGTCAGAAGTGGTGCGAATCAGAGCATTCTGGGTAAAAAAGAAATGATCCAACGTTGATGAGGACAACATGAGCGATAATGGGGATTTTCCCATAGGCTTAAGCATTGATAATTACTAACCTCGCCAAACCAACTAGGTCAATACAGATATTGCTTCAGATGGGGCCTAAAACAAGAGATTAGATGCCCTTTCAGGTTACCTGCATTGCACAATGCTATTCTATATTTGACCATTGTTTATCTGTTGCTAAATGCAGGGGAGACTGATGATGTGAACTCTGTCATCAAACACCACAGTTTGCCAGACCTAAGCTAATTCAAACCAGATATGTTTTTTTTTATGAATTGATGATAGAGGAAAATGTCTGTGGAGCCTCTTTGAACCATATCCAGAGGGGAGTACAGCATTTGAGGACCCAGAATATACAGCTGGGCTTGACCAAGTGCAATGGGACTTTCAGATCTTCCACTCTCATACCCTGGTAATACTATTTTTCCCAGTGAGAGAATGATGGCTTTTATCAGAGAAGAACCTTACATGATACTCGACTATGTGAGGAAAGAATGGCATGGGTGCTTTCAGTGTATTAAGGGTTTCACACAGAAGCATGCACTTATGACACATATGAATACTCATTTTCTCAGTCTTTCTTATAAACAAAATGTTGGAGGTAATCAAAGAGTCACCTTTGATAACGGGCTTCCCTAGCCCACTTAAAAGGGTCTACTTCTCATCTTTCCTATCCCCTCGGGATATGTGTGGTGCACATATGCGCGGGCACTGACACTTTCCTCTGTGAAATTGTGTAATGTCGTTCTCGCCATGAATATGACCTTAGCTGTCGAAATGGCGTTAAACACCTATTACTCACTCACTCACCTTTGATAACCCACTGACTCAACTAGATCATCAAAAAAAAAACAGATGATAAAAGTCCTATATTTGCACCCAGTAGTAAAAAGGTGTTGAGTACAGATGAGCAAATAATGAGGAATGCCACTGGAAAGCCTCATCAATGCCCCATATGTGGGATCAGATTCAGATATATAACAGTCTTCAAGCAACATTTAAATCTCCACAGAAGTAATGAATCCAGAGATCCTCCTCAGCATGGCATTGACCCAATGATCTCAAATCAATCAAAGACAGTTCACAAGGGAGAACAGGCTTCAAATTCCTCAAGGACTCTAAGACTTTCAGACCTTGATCTGCACATTATTGTTCCCTTTAGTGACAATGGGTGCAAACTGCCAGTAAGTCAGAGAGCAGAAATAGCCTTGCAACTGCCTACCAGACCAGACAAGCTGAATCACCAGAGACATACTCAGAATCAAATCCACACGTATTAAGCCTTGAGGATGTACTATGACATGTGTCCATTTTGTGATGAGGCTTCTACAGACCTCAGAGATCATATGATGATGCATGATGATTATTCCTCACAGGAAACTTCAAAGAAATTACATCTTTCTCTGCTGATCACCCATGGAAGTAGAAAATCTACAATAACACATTCAACACAATACAGTTACTGATGCTCTGAATGTTACAAAGTGCTCAACGGAACAGCAACTATCAGAAAACACATGAGAACCCATACTGTAGAAAAACCTCACAAATGTCCAGTCTGTAATCAATGAGTCACTAGGCAGGGGGATATGCAGAAACACAGTGAGAATGTGTACAAAAATGATAATCCTCCAAACCAAAACGTAAACCCATATTCCAAAATCTACACGGTCGGCCCATTTCCTGTTAGCCCATTTCCCTTTTGTATATGCTCTAGACTAGCCCCTCACTATCAACCTGTTGAATATACAAATTTTGCATTCTCTACCATAGTGCTATGTTTTACCACTCCCCACATGCATACTAAAGCTCCTGTATTCAAGGAAAAGGAAAATATTCAGAAATCCCTACCTTCTCATCTTTCCCAATAGCCTTCATAGTTCTGATTCGTTGCTTGTAAAATATTCTTGATAACTGTTTCCTTATCCCTGCATAGAATCTGATTTACAAATTGCTAGCAGATTTTCTCCTGTGGTGAGAAGTGTAAGGAATGTTGATACTTTTAAGTTATTCAGGAATCTTTTGCTTGTCCAATGACTACCGTAATCTCCCGCGTAGAAGACGCGCTGCGCGTATAAGACGCACCCCAAACTTAGCACATGCATTTTCGCGTATAAGACGCACATTTTACTGCTGAAATTGGTAAGATTAGTACATTTCTATAGAAAAAATACTCCTCCTATAAGACGCACCCCCAACTTGAGAGAAAGCTATACGACTACCCAGCATTTTGTTTGGCGTAGAGGACGCTTCTTATACGCGGGAGATTACAGTACCTGTTTTTATTGCTTGATTTTGGTATTGATGATGTCTAATAGATATATTAGAAGTTTCATCCAGATATCCATGGTAAATTTTTCAATATTTGACAACGGATCTTCTCCATAAGCAGCCATAGTAAGGGTCCCTCATCTTCAAATGTCAAAAAATCTGAAACTTGCACAATCTTACCATATCAAACTATAATCCCAAGTGATTTGGAGAAACTGGTGGTAGTTTAGGATTTATCGAATTGTGGGATATATCTTTAATTCAGTACAGAATTCAGAAGAGTACACTGGCTAAACAACCAAGGTCAAAGGGTAAGCTGACTGAAAATGATTTTTCTTTCTTGCATAAAACACCCTTAAAAATAAAAAAATATAGAAGAACCATCACTGGGGGCTGCACTGCGCAGCTATTAGCTCTTTGCCCAGCTTGGAACTGGGAGGGGGGTACCTAGTTTCCCATAAATACTATTGCTCCAAAATCTAGTGGCGAAGCCACTAGTAATTATAATAAGAAGCACCCTATAGTATAACATGGTCGGAAGTTTCAAGGGCCCTTAGGGCAGATTTTGAAAATATCTCTGATATTTTGGTCAACACTAATGCTAAGATTAATTATCTAATTACCAATGGTATCTTTTATGTTGTTTTAAATGAAAATAGAGTTGCTTTTGCAAGTCATGTAGGTAGTTAATGTTATTATATTTTCATAAGAACCCCTGAGTCAAGTTACTCTGGGTTTCCCTCAAAGAAGCAAATACATCTTTGGATATTTTACTCATCTAGACTCCAACAGAAAGGGTGTTATTATCTGTTTACCTAGTTTATTTAGCAAATCATCAACCTATTTGATATATTTTGCCAAGCTTGATGTTATATTGAATTGTGAAGCCTCAAATGTATACAGTGCCTGAAAATCACCATAATTTTGACATCCATCAAACAATTTATGGAAGAAGCCACCAGAAAAATCCTGTTTCAAACCACGCTGCCACCTGGTGTGTAAAGGCAACACTATGCCAATATACCTTAGTCAAAGTGACTAAGAGATCCTAGTCAAAGTGACTAAGATCCCTTAGTGACAGTGGCTAAATTAAGTTAGCTTGCCTGGAACTCCCAGCAGATACCTTGTTCATGATTGTGCTTGGAGAGGGAAAATGATTCGGATAGTCAATGTGACTAACATAAGCTAGACATTGTTAGTCACACATTAGTCATATGCACTAACTAAGATTATTTTGCCGTTTTGACTAAGTTAAGTTAGACCGACTAACTTTGATTTTTTTCTGTCTAGGCAGCTTTATTTACAGCAATGGGTGCGCTGGGGACTGCAGAAAGGCATCACACAATTTAAAAGGTGTCTCAACACCATAAACAACTGCATCCATTGCCATGCTCCATGCACTATTCCCTGACTAGACTGCAGCTGGTCCCGGGAAAGTGAGGTACATCATAATGATGCTGGGTCCTCCCCCCCCCCCCTTTTACTAACTTTGACACTAACTCATATTATTGTCGTTGATGAACAAAGATGAAAACATCCCAAAAAAGCTTGTTCAGACATGGCCTTACCTATACTCTTCCAATTGTATTATGAATCCACTGTTTGACACTTTGGTGTAACACATTGAAAGAAGACACATTGGGCCTTGATCTGGGAAAGGTGCATGGTCCCAAGGTTGCACAATAACAGCTCCAGACTAATTGTCTTTAGATGTTGCTATGTTAGGTTGGACCTATTTCATTCAGCCAGTAATCATGACTTACAGACAAAAATCTAAGATGAAAACCAAAGATGAATGATAATTGTAATGTAATTGTAAGAGAATTTATCTTTCTTTAAACAAAGACAGATATAATTACAGAATTGTCTTTATACAACAAAGATTCATCAACAATGACAATTCTGGAAGATAATTGTAACAGGTTTGGACGTTGTTTGTCACTTTTGTCTTTCGCTGTCTTTATGTAAGACCCCCCAGGGTCTCTCTACAGCACACCAATCGTTGTAAACAAAGGTTCCCTCTCATGTTATGACTCAACCAGTCTTCTAGTAAATGCCTAAGAAATAACACTAACTACCTACATATCTTGGAAATGCAACTGTACTTTCATTTCTCCGTGTTTTATTGGCATTATGGATAGACGAAATATGCAAAATACAGCGATGCTTGGCATGGATTTGAACCCTGGATCTCCTGAGAGCAAGGCAATGAACTTACACATAAGCCATGGGGGCTGCTGTGTAATACCACCTAGAAGAGACTACATAATCTACATGTCACTTGTACAGCCATATCCTTACATTTATTATTTTGTATTGTATCCACTGGAATATATATATATATATATATATATACATATATATATATATATATATATATATATATATATATATATATATATATATATATATATATATATACTTAGATGTTTAAGTGACTTATTGACTATATTATGTAACTTGTCAAAATATTGGCCTACTGTAGAAAGGATAGTGTCACACTCTCATCCCTATGTCGCTAGACTTCAATTTGGGCATACTTGGTAATCATCTCATAACCTAATTCATAACCACTTTTTCATCTTTGTTTGCAAAACAAAAACCAGAAGTAGGGCATGACCCCAGTTTGACCCCTAAAATTGACCAATCACAGCTGATTTACCATGTACCTAACCACTTTTTCATCTTTGCTTGTGAAACAAACAGTGACAGGAAACTTTCATCTTTAATTGTGAAACAAACAAAGAAGAAATAAAGATGAAAAATAATGACAAAACTAAAGATAATTGTAAGAGATTCAAAGATTTGTCTTTGTGAAAATCGTTGTTTAGCCTACAAAGAATAATCTTTGTACAAATTTATGTAAGACAGCTCAGAGGCCTTACATCGTCAAACAATTTACCCAGCAGGTACTCTCGGAGGCTTCAGTAGTAAATTTCTCTGGAACTACTGGTCCAAATTTAATGTATAACCTATCAAATGAAAGGTCTCGAAACATGTAATCCAGTTGTACACCTTATGTACAATTTCCGAAATAAGTTATACCAGGGAGGACACCAGTTTCTTTGAATGGGAATCCAAGATGGCGGACATTTCAGAAAGAAAATAGCTATGATGATTTAGAATATTGTGTTAAATGCTGTTTCCGTTCATTTGCTATTTAATCCCTCGATTTGGTTGATAAAGGGAAGTTATTTTGCATAGGGGTGCCATCAAATATTAAAAACCTTGAGATTTTTAGAGAAAAATCGAGTTAACTTTGAAAAAAGTACAGGCCCAATAAAATTATTCAATTTCAGCAGAAAGAAAAAACCTTGGGTAACAAATGAAATACTGGAGCTAAGACAAGAAAAAAACCTTGCACTGAAGAAGGCTAAACGTACTAAGAATGCTGATGACTTTAATGTTGCAAACTTTTTAAGTAATAGATTTAAATACATTACAAGGGAAGCTAAAACTGAATATCATCAGGGAAAATTGATCGAACACAAAAACAATCCCAAAACATATTGGAAGGAGATCTCTGCTATCGTTAAGCCCAAAAGTAAAGATACGACTGTTAACCTAATTCATCCTGAAAATAAAACTCCAATTGCTCCCTCCCAAACAGCTAATTTCATAAATTCCTATTTTAGAGACATAGGACCTAAACTAGCCCAGGACATGAATAAAATGTGGGATTATAAAGGTTATACTGCTTACAACAGCTTCTCATTACGTCCAGCGACATTAGATGAAATTAATAAGGTTATTAAAGGCATCAAGACTTCAAAATCTGCAAGTACAAAAGACATTGCAACACATGTCCTTAAGGATGCACTTGAAACCCTACCAGGTCACCTCCAATACGTGATTAACCTATCTATCTGCACTGCCACATTTCCCAAAAATTGGAAAAAATCCATTGTTACTCCTATCCCTAAAAGTGGTGACCTCTCATTAGTAAATAACTATAGACCCATCTCCATTCTACCGCTAATATCGAAACTCTGTGAAAAAATCATTCACACTCAATTAATAGAATATTTATCTAGTGAAAATATTTTGAACAGTAAACAACATGGTTTTAGACCAAACCATTCTACTTTAACAGGTCTACAATATCTAACGGACCATATATATCATGGTCTAGAAAATGGGTATACTACTCTCATAACCTACTTGGATTTCGCCAAAGCTTTCGATACAATAAACCATAATATTCTGTCTAAAAAATTACAGAAGATAGGACTTGATGAAGCCTCTGTTCTGTGGTTTGAGTCATATTTGACTGATAGATACCAAACAACTAGGGCAAATGGATATACCTCTAATGAGCTCATTATTAAATGTGGGGTTCCACAAGGTTCAATATTAGGTCTGTTACTATTTTTAATTTATATAAATGACCTCCAACACTCACTTAAGTACATGGACTGTCAGTTATATGCTGATGACACAGCTCTATTTTGCACATACAGTGAACCCACCTTGGAAATTGTTACACGTATTAACCAAGATCTTGACAATGTTGCAAACTGGTGTAAAAAGAACAAGCTGTCTCTGAATATAGGCAAGACCAAATATGCAGTATATGGTACTAAGCAGAAAATCAAAAGACACCGACCTATATCTCTGTACATTGGTACACAGAAAATATTACAAACACAATGCTACAGATATCTTGGAGTCGAATTAGATGTCAATTTAGATTTTAAGAACCACTGTAATATTGTGTACAATAACATGTCTTATAGAACCTATCTACTGACAAAAATTAGAAAAAATCTCACGTGCGACGCTATGAGACATATTTTATTAAGCATGGTCCTGCCTGCCCTTGAATATGCCAATCAAATCTATGGATGTACAAATAAGACAGGACTTGATAAGATTGAAAACACACTAATAAGACTGTTAAAGATATGCTACCCCCAATTCAGATACAGAGATGTAGAATTTATTAGAGAATTTAGTGGCATACAAACCCTAGCAAAAAGGCGTCATATTGTTGCATGCTGCGATGCCTATAAATATGCACAAGATGCTACACACCTAGATACCAGGGAAATCCATACTCGACGACACGATGCTAAATTAGTCAAAGTATACTGGCCTAAGCTAACTAAGGCCAAACAAAGTTACACTCATAAAATAACCCATCTATGGAATAGGTTTCCTACATTCCTACGATCTGCTGGTTTCCTATTGGTGTTTAAAAATCGACTACGTGACTACCTATAATTGTGTAATTCTCAGTCTTCTTTGATTGGTTCCTTCCCTCCTCCCCACATACCTCCCCCCTGCTTCCCCTCAATGGATCTTCCCTGGCATAACTTAAGTTATTAATAACCATGATAATTCGATGTAGCTATTAGTATACCTGCTTATAAGATGTATTATCATTAACAAAAGCAGTGAATAAATCTATTTGCTGCTAACATAGTTTATCATAAGCATTGATCATATTGTATTAATGTACTTATTACACTGTAACAGGACAACTCGGACCAATACGCGTCCCCCTATTGCAGTATAAATAAACAATTTTGAATTGAATTGAATTGAAATAATTTTATCTAGATCTAGCCTACTTTGGTTTATCTGTTCTTGGCAAGCATTCAAGTCTATTTCAATGGCCTAGGGACCAGCGATGAACTAATGCCTTTCTATATATAGGGTAATTATATCTACATGAGGTATGCAACTGGTATAACGGAATATATAGGATTGGAAATGGTGCTGTTGTTTACCCAAGATGTAAAACAAATTTGCAATAAAGCTTAATATAAACCAAGAACTTGTTATATTTTCTTCTATTTTTGGAGATGCCTCTACGGCATCTGCATTTAGGTCCTGACAGGCTTTGTGTTTCGTGAAAAATTGACCAGGGATATTGCCTGAGTCGACCTGTGCATTATCAATCAACAGTGAATTATTGTACCTGTCCACTCAAGTGTAGAGTGTGCTGTGTACAGATTGCATATGGTTCAGTACTTCAGTGGCCAAATAATGGTATGTCTACCTCGCTTAGTGCATTGCCCGTACCTAATAGTCAGGCCACAGGGTTATAGTAAACACTTGAAACAGCAAGCTGTCAGGTGCTTTGACACCTAAGACAAACTTAGAGATTACCACGACTGACCCCCCCCCCCCCCCCCCCCCCACACACACACACACTCACCCACTCTCACTTGTATTTACGCTGGTAGAGGTGTCATTAGTGTTGTGACCAATGCACCCATAATTAGGGTGAATGTGAACAACCTGTTGATGGTATTTACGCTGGTAGAGGCCTGGGGGCTACACATACCTCTTAACCCTTTAAGGGCCTGTAAAGTAGTGCATGATGCAGCAATGCAGTGCTGGTGAGCAGTCTAGCCAGCTCTTCATTGAAGCATCATGACGGAACTCTGTTGGTATTTACACTGTAAAAAACATTTGTTGAACTTACACTCTCCTCAATACACTGTAAAACACCTGTGTTTAACTTACACTGTCCCTCCCTACACTGTAAAATACAGGTGATGAACTAACACTGTCCCTCCCTACACTGTAAAAAATGTGTGTTGAACTTTTGCCGTCCCTCCCTACACTGTAAAATATGTGTGATGAACTTACATTACCCTCCCTTTACTGTAAAAAACGTGTTGAACTTACACTCTCCTCCCTACACTGTAAAAAATGTGTGTTGTACCTTCACTCTCCCTCCCTACACTGTAAAAAGTGTGTGTTGAACTTTTGCTGTCCCTCCCTACATTGTAAAAAATGTTTGATAAACTTACACTCTCCTCCCTACACTGTAAAACACCTGTGTTGAACGTACACTCTCCTCCCTACACTGTAAAACAACTGTGTTGAACTTACACTGTCCCTCCCTACACTGTAAAAAGTGTATGTTGAACTTTTGATGTCCCTCCCTACACTGTAAAAAATGTGTGGCGAACTTACACTCTCCTCAATACACTGTAAAACACCTGTGTTGAACTTACACTGTCCCTCCCTACACTATAAAAACAGGTGTTGAACTTACACTGTCCCTCCCTACACTGAAAAAAGTGTGTGTTTGAACTTTTGGTGTCCCTCCATGCACTGTAAGAACTATGTGTTGAACTTACACTGCCCTATCCCTACACTGTAAACAAACATGTGTTGAACTTACACTGTCCATCCCTACATTAAAAAAAAAGGTGTGTTGTATTTACACTGTCCCTCCCTACACTGTAAAAAGTGTGTGTTGAACTTTTGCTGTCCCTCCCTACACTGTAAAAAATGTGTGCGGAACTTACATTCTCCTCTCGACACTGTAAAACACCTGTGTTGAACTTACACTGTCCTTCCCTACACTATAAAAAATGTGTGTTGTACTTACACTGTCCCTCCCTACACTGTAAAAAGTGTGTGTTGAACTTTTGCTGTCCCTCCCTACATTGTAAAAAGTGTGTGATAAACTTACACTCTCCTCCCTACACTGTAAAACACCTGTGTTGAACTTACACTGTCCCTCCCTACACTGTAAAGAACAGCTCAATAATTTCACATTGATGGGCATCTCCTTAGGACTGAGTCCTTCACCTGTGAAATTTTATTACCGGTATATCATACCAGAAAAGGTATGTGTGCATGTAGGCCTAAAAGACATGGCAATGCAGTGCAAATGCCACTTCAAATACACCCCTTGCCCACAGATTCGCACATACATATCAGATCATAATGTTAATAATAAGTGGTTGGCCTATGTATTTAGAATCCAGGGATGAAAGAGTTCAAGGTTTTCCTTGATTTCAAGGTTTTTTTCACTCACTTAGGAAAAATAAGTTTTCTTGAAAATCCTTTGAAAACAGGATAAAGGAGTCACAAATTACCTCCAGATGTTGCATACATGCACACAGTCAGGTCCCATAAAACTGCATACAGTGGCAGCATGCCAGTATTTAGTTCAAGGTTTTCAAGGATTCTCAAGTTTTTCCTTGAAAACTTTCCCCTCTACATTGGTGTTTGTTCCACTCTTCAGTGTAGTCTTAGCAGCAAGCTATAGTTCCTATGCTAGAAGAGTGTCGGATAGTATACCCCTTTTCTGCGCGTTATGCTTTCACCATGTAACTATATTGGTCATATATTCCCTGCATCATTTGACCTATCTGCATACATTTAACATTGTACTTGGACCATAGGTCGTGTTGTGCAAAAACACCACTACCAGGTGGTGCATATTTTGGGTATGCTATCCAAACAAGACCTTAGAAAACAGCTATACAGTAGCATTCTGAAGGGATCCTAGGTCATACTCTGCAAAAGGGCCATAATGTGCACATTTTGGGTATAGTATCCGAACAACATCTTGAAAACAGCTTTTCCTGATATTTGAGGACAAACTACATCCTTATACAACCCCTACTGCACCCCCCCCCCCAAAAAAAAAAAACAAAAAAAAAAAAACACACACAAACCCTGTAACACACTTATGGATGGGACTGGAGGGCATATACAATGCATTTAAAGTTGTTTCATTTTTCAAGGTTTTTTGTCATTGTTGACTTTCATTCCTGAGAATCTATGGGGGTTCAATGGTCGTGGCCTACAGTAGTGTTTAGTTACACCTTTAATCCTATCAGAAAAAGTGTCCCAGGTCACAGAGAGTGTTAGCAATTATTCCCCTGTCTAACGTGACCATTTTAAGTAAATGAAACAATTGCAATTGCAATTTTTCATCGAAATTTAGACCCCCCCCCCCTTGTATACTGATATTTTATAATGTACCCTACATCCATTAACAGTCCAGGGCATTTGTAAAGTGTAAAGTTTAGGGTTTTAGCACTGCGATACATATGGTGGCGAGAGTTGGTCGCAGGGCTGGCCTCCCTACCATAGATAAACACTGTACTGTACAAATATAGTATCCTTGCATTTTGCAGTCAACGACGCGCGAAAACTGCTAGGCTAGCCTCTGGTGGGAAATTATTGCACTAGTCACGGACACACTAGCGCCTTCTCTGCAGCACTACGCACACTACAAACTCGTCGGTTACAACTTCTATTACTTCCTGAAGTCGAGAACAAGTGAACGCAACATGAACGCTGGTGCTAAATGCCGCTCTCTCAAGGTAAATTATTTACTAAATAGGGATAAGGCCTACAACTTTGCAATGCAGTCTACCCGATTCTTTTCACGGCGTATCCCTCAGGCTCAAGAGCATGTCATTAGACAACATTATCCAAATCATCTTTTAACAACGGGGGGGGGGGGGGGGGGGGCTGGTGGGTTTGAGGGGTCAGAATTTTTTCAACCCCTTGACCAGGGGATTCAGATTTTTTTTGGACCTTGACTAGGGGGGGTCAAAATATTTTCACCTGGTTTCAGTGAAAAAGCCCGCCAGTTACTATAGGTTAAAAGGGTGCGTTTGCACGCGATTTTCGCCTCCTCAGGGGGGGGGTCGGAAAAAAATTGACCCGTCGAGAGGGGGGGGGGGGGCAGAATTTTTTTCGCATGTCCGTGCGCAAACCCACCAGCCCCCCTGTTGTTGAAAAATGATCACTCCCTAACTCCTATCAGGTAACATCTGATCCTTTCGCTGCCTAGCACAGACTGTCAACAAGAGGAACATTTATACACTAATAAATATGAATGATGCACTGCACACCCCTATGACATGTATCTCCTACACCCTCGAGTCGACACACCCTGTGTAAGCCCTTAGGCAGTCATGATTTTTCAACGGGGGGGGGGGGCTGCACATGAACACCCTCCCTTTTGAGGATCGATTTTTTTTTTTTTGCCAATAATCAATAATTGCATATCAGACACTGATACCTTATCTTTCTGTCTGGCTCCTCAGGTTACTCCACTGATAAGAATATAGCCTGGGGAATAAAGATCCAAATTCGAGACTGGATCCTCAGAAGAGCACAAGACACCAATCTGGTGACTGGTCTGACGTAACTATATCTTCATCTGCAGGACCCAAAATTTAAGGTAAAACTGCTTCTTTTTTGTGAAAGATATTAGATATGATTGGTGCCATATGGTTAGCCTATCCCAAGACAATTGTTAAGATTCCAATAGGAAATGATGCAATTTTATACATTCTTGATACCGGTACTAAATCTAGCTGTTTTCATATACGGCCAGAAATACCTATTTCATAATTTTTTTTAATATGTTTAATCTCTACAGTCATTAGAAATAATCAAGGGAAAAAGGTAGATTCAGATGGATTTTTTGCATCCAGTGCAATCTATGGTCGCCATGTATATTGAGGCCAAAAAATAAGGTTCAGGTTACCCGACCCTACCTACAGGGATGTAAGTCTTCAGGATTTATCAGGATTTCCTGATTTCTGAAATTTTTGAAAGACATTTATTTTCCTTACATGAGTGGTAAGGAGGGCTATTTGTGAAAAATAGAGGGCTTTTATATCAAGTAAATGTATGGCTTCCTGATTTTTGCCTATTCCTGACTTACATCCCTGTACCTAGAAAATACAGGGCTGACCCTAACCTTTTTTCTCGATTTTTGAATAAAATATAGATTTTGGCCAAGTTTTCAGTTAATTTTACTCATCCCTGACAGTGAGTCGCCGTGACTCGCCCCCAGAGTCATTACAAGTCTTTAAATCAGTTTAAAAAATTTACAAAAAAACCCTACCCTACCGTAATGGCCCATTTAAGCGCTGGGGTCTCAAATAAGTGCCGGTCTCGAATAAGCGCCGGGGGTAAACGGGTATTAAAATCTATCTTAGGCACTAAAAAGAGTATTCAAATAAGCGCCTGTCCCATATAAGCGCCGGGGGTACAGTGGGTTTGAAATTAATAAGCGCCATGCGCTCATACGGGCCACTACGGTATCTAATTTTTTCAGCATGTTACCTGAAACACAACTTTTTTTTGGCCTGAGTGGGAAGCATAATACATGTAGTACAAATTATATTTGGTAGTCCAGGATGGACCTATAGGGCCCTCATGCACATAGATCCCAACCTTTCATGATTACCGCAAATTCTCTTGTATAAACGGAGCCCTCGTATAAGCCGCACCCTGAGTTAGACTTAGAGAGGAAGATTTAGGCTGCACCTATGATATACCAGAGGGCTGAAAATGTATGGTTTAGTGCTGTTCTATAGGGTAAAATACCCCCTATAGGCCGCACCCTGACTTTGGGCAGATTCTATAAGCCCCATTTTGAATTGAGTTCTGTTATATGAGAGAATTCAAGATACAGTACCAAATCCCTTCTCCTTGACTGTATTTACCAATAGGGTCCAATCTTATCTTGTGGTCTAACCAGCCCCTCTCCTAATTCTGAGCAGGTCTATATACCTACCGGTAGATACATAGTATTGATTAGCCTCCGTCTGGGATTTCTCCATCCTATTCCTCTGAGATTAAAAGAAAAAAAACAATTTCCTGAGTTATTAAATTCAGTTATGATTTCTTGTATTCTTTTTATATACAGACTCAAAGTAGCGTGGAAGCATTTAACCAATCTATTGTCTATAAAGAATGGTAAGTATATAATAGAAATTCTAGGATTTGTGAACAGTACACATTTTAGAAAAGAAAAAAAAGAAATACAAGTCGTGTAAAGCTAGATTTTCCAGACCTTATTCATTCCTTAGGTACTTTGGATTTTAAAATTTAAGATCCCGTAATAGGCTTAGCAAGTGACTTTACATGTATACTCTTTGACGAGAATTTAAACTCAAGTTATTTCCTTTATTGCCTGATTTATTCACTCCATTGTATTATGCTAAAACATTGTCTGTTATTTAAGCATAGTTTGTTTTCTATTTCTTTTAGATTAGAATCAGCTTGGAAATCTCATGTGCTGACGTGAAGTGCAGTTAATACAAACTCTGCCCAGGGAGGGCAGAAAATCAGTTCTAGCAAGGTGAGAAAGCAGACTTACTGAACCTGAATGAAAAGAAACCTGTTGCTGTTGTTGAAAATCCATTGAGTAGAACAGAAGTTATGATTTGTTTTAGCATATTCTTACACTCTAGGTGCCTCTTATACGCGAGGTGCGCCTTATAAGCAGGACATTACGGTATTGCTGGTTCTGTACATGATACATGAAGTGTTTTGAAGGAGAAAAAAAACCTGCCACTGAGAACTTGAAGGGTTCCTCTTTGTACAGTAAAAAGACCGTTTATAAATGCTAATGTTACACATGTAACCTCGTAGAGCAACAACACACAAGAAGTATCCTTCCATCATTAAACAATTTAGGCCAAGTGCCTGCTACAAAACATAGAGAAATAATTGCCTATGAGTGTCTAGTGTGCAATATGTAGGCAACTGGGATGTTTTTTTGATCACGTGATAACCCATATCAATGAGAAACATCACAAGTGTTCAATTATCAAGCTTTTCTCAGGACAAAAAAATGATGATTTACAAGTCTTCTGTACGCTGTTAACCTGGTTGGAGATATAAAAAGGACATAATCATAGGGATGTGCACTGAGCACTCCCTGCTCCCTTACAGCAACCAATAGTCAAATTTTAGTTGGATCAATGTTTTTCCCCCCAATGAATTAGTGTCAACCACCATATTAAAAAAAAGTAATTAAAGCTGGGCAAGGCGAACAGGCACACTTCCACAGAGCCTGGTATGAGCGGGGGATATCAATCTGCAACACGCAGCTTTGCATACTGCCAAATATGGATGAAAGTAGACCTGTTGGTCATGTGACTACATTTTGGCTGTACCAAAACAAATTATTGAATTTGCCGTTTTCTAAAGTATCAGATGTTGTCATCAACTCACATGACTGAGAAACCATTCAGACATGCTAGGATATTCATTTCCGATGGTTGATATCATTTGTATTGCCTGCGAAACAATGCACATGCTGCCAAAATCATTCATCAAATCCACGACCCTCATGGCGGTGTTGTTAAACAGATGCACAACGGTCAGTTTCAAATTCCTCGTTGAAGATAGTCCCCAAGTAATTCATACCTGAAACCAAATATGTAAGTTGAGGTTTAGGTTTTTTTGTTTCATCTGATTTTCCTAAATTTATTATGACCCCCATTCTACAAGTTTCATTTCAATAAATTTGCGAAGAATATTGTCGCCAAACACAAGTGATCCTTGGCATGTCACAGAGTCTCCCTGCCCACAACCACGAGGCGCTGGGTACGAGTGTGGCCAACAGGTTCAATATTTACCCCAAACATGCTTATCATAGTACCTTGCAAAAAACACGCATTGTTCATATAAGGTGCACCCTGACTTTAAAGAAAGGCGCACCTGGTGCTTGATTATTGAAGGTTTGATAAAAGGCAATATGTACTAATTTATTTTGGCCAATAAAGTTTTAAGATTTTAGTTTTGACCAGGTACTGTCATCCATGTCATACTTTCGTTCTAAGTTGTATCATCAAAAATCTGCTTTGTGGACTACACTCAATGTAGCTTGAACATTGATCCATAATGATGCACATCTTTTTCTCTTTTTTAGGGGAATCAATTGGAAATATCTCTCGCCTTGTACCACACAGAACAATAACAGCAACTCATTCTGAGTAAGGTGAGAACGAAAATCCTGCAACAAAGGCCAAAATCTGCTTTCACTGCTTCACTCGACATGGCTCACTCTCAGTTTCTATCAGCTGAAAAAAACGTGATAGTTTATATGATGAAACACATGTCCCAGTGATCTGTTTCTGAGTTGACTGAAACTCAAACACGGTGTGTGCCCTGCTACATCATTGCCAAAGCGTTTTATATTTGCAGTAGTATTGTCCATGGTGAATAGGTATAGAATAAACCTGTCAGCTGGCAGATTCATTATTTAAGGATAAATGAGGGAATTATCAATTATCCTAATGCTCGTAGTAAACCTGTGAAAATAAGGAAGACTCGCTTCGACAACAGCAATATGTCTGAACAGAATGCAGCCGAACAGAAAACCTCTTATCCAGATTTGTTAGGTTTAATCATAATTGATCCAAAAATGGGCTGCACTGAAGAAAATGCAAGTTCAATTCCAAAGTCTTTTGACCCAGGTTCAGATACTTCTGCTTTCTGGCATGTTCTTCAAGAAATTAAGAAAGAGCCTGAGGATTGCTGTTCTTGTAATGATAATTGTGCCCATGAACAGGAGCAAAATGAGTGTTGTATAAAAACTGAAACTCCCAAACTATCTATGTGTAAACTGAGTGAATACTGCACATGCAATGTATGTATAAAAGGCTTCACTTATGACAATGAACTTGATAAGCATAAGGTGGCACACAATGCAAAAAATTTTCAGTATGACTTAACCACACCTGTGATAGGTTGTATTGAAGAGGTGACCCCACATTCAGATAAGTATGACTGGAATGAGTGCCTTACATGTCCTGAGTGTATAAAGGGTTTTAATCATGAGCATGAACTCACATCACACATGATGACCCATAATCATGACAATCTGCATGTATCAAACCAGACGAAGGGAAGAATTACGCAAAAGTCGCCTACTTTAAATAAAAAGAGGCACTTAAAGACCATGAAAAGCAGAAAAAGAAAGCAGGGATGTTCCATCTGCAGCAAAGGATTTCCGTGTGTATCAGACATGAATAGACACTTGATGACGCACTCAGGCTTTAAACCTTTCTCTTGTCCTGTTTGCGGTATGCGTTTTTCACGAAATTCCAGCTTACAGCACCATTTGTTAAAACATCCGCAGAAAGAACGTAGGAAGGCTTCTATGAAGTATAAGACAGAGATACCGCGGAAGATCTTAATTGATGAAGAGACACCTCACAGATGTACAATATGTAACAAGGCTTTTGCTCATTCTAAAAGCTTATGGACACATATTAAGTTGATGCACACTGCTCAAAACCCTAACAAGTGCACAGTGTGCAACAAAGTATTCTTTGGCCCAATGGATTTGAAGTGGCATATGTTAACACATACTGATAAAAAACTTCATGCTTGCTCCATATGTAGCAAGAGATATTCTGCTCCTCAAAAGTTGCTATGTCACCTTAAAACCCATAAAAAACTGAAAGGATGTAACAAGGGTGCTGACAGGAAAAGGGATACACAGTCAGAAAACTTGGCAGGAAAACCTCACAAGTGTGCCACATGTAGCAAGAGGTTCACTCTGTTGAAGGATTTAAGGAAACACCTGATAGTTCATAAAGGTCAACCACCTGATACATGTGCTGTGTGCGGCAAAACATTCAAGACATTGAATCTTTTAGTGAGACACATGTTGATCCACACAGGTGAAAAACCCTACAAGTGTTCTGTGTGCAGCAAGAGCTTTTCCCGAAATGATACCTTGAAGCTTCACACAAAAACTCATGTAAAAAATCAAAGTGAAACACACTCTGAAATGCAAAAGGAGGCAATACGGTCTGAGAAAGCAGATGCCCGCAGACCTGCCCGAAGTCACAAGTGCCCCATTTGCAGTAAAGGATTTTCAAAACCTTCTGTTCTGAAGTTGCACATGAATATTCATAGAGTAGAAAAGTATAAGACGTGTGCTGCTATCACAGAACAGTTTGGCCCAGTGAAGGACCTACAGGTAACAAGAAAGAAAGGTACCGGAATCAAGATTTATAAGTGCCCAGTGTGCAAAAAGATTTGTAGGGGATTGGGAAACTTTCGTGAACACATGATGACCCATATAAAGGAAAAGCCTCACAAGTGTACTGACTGCACCAGAAGGTTTGCTCTGTTACACACCCTAAGAAGACACATGAAGATCCACACTGGAGAGAGGTCACATGTGTGTCCTATGTGTAACATGAGTTTTGCTCGGAATGATACTTTGCAGCGTCACTTGGCGTCTCATACTGATGAAGAACACAATGCATGTTATTCAAGGCAAAAGCCACAGACAAATGTCACCACATTAAAAAAGTTTCATCAGTGTCTTGTTTGTGTCAAAAGGTTTGCTCTGTTGTATGATCTACAAAGACACATGAGGACTCATAGAAGTGAAAAACCTCACAAGTGTTCTATCTGCAGCAAGAGCTTTTCTTTGGCTCACACCTTGAACCGGCACTTCAGGATATGTTCCTTAAAGGAAAAGCCGGCTACACAGCCTGAGAACTTGGAGGTCAACGCACAAGAAAAAGTGAGTACATGTTCTGTTTGTAGTAAGGAATTTTCACAACCTTCTACCCTGAAGATGCACATGGAGCTTCATCGAGCAGCACAAATGAACAGGGGTTCTGCCATCATTGAAATGTATGGACCAGCTAAAGACTTCAAGATACCTACAGCAAAAAAGCTTTATAGATGCCCTCTTTGTAACAAGAGATGTAGACGATTAATCAAATTCCGTGAACACATGCGAATCCACATGAGTGAAAAGAACAACAATGGCACTGTGTGCCATACAGATTCTTGCACTGTGGACCAGGCCCCGCAACAGGACTCTCTGCGTCAAACTGATGAAGAATGTAACACATCTTTTGTTAGTGATGTGCAGGTAACACTGACAGACAACTTGGAAGTCAACTCAGATAAACCTGTTTGTGATATAGGATTTTTACAGTCATCTGCCCTAAAGATGCACACGGAGCTTCATGGAGGTGCAACACTGAACAGAGGTTCTGCCATCATTGAAAGATATGGGCCAGCAAAAAAATTCAAAGTACTCACAGCAAAAAAGCTTTATAAGTGTCCTGTGTGCAGTAAGACGATCAGGCGATTGCTCAAATTTCGTGAACACATGCAAATACATATGGGTGAAAAAGATGACAACACGTTGCAACAGGACTTGGTGATTCATACTGATAATGAATCTACAACATCATTTGCAAGTGATGAGCAGGTTACACTAACAGACAACTTGGAAGTCAACACACAAAAACCTCATAGGTGTTCTGTTTGTAATAAAGAATTTTCACAACCCTCTACCCTGAAGATGCACATGGATCTTCATAGAGGAGCAAAACTGAACAGCGGTTCTGTGATCATTAAAAGATATGGACCAGCTAAAGACTTCAAGATACCAACAGCGAAAAAGCTTTATAAATGTCCTGTTTGTAACAAGATGTGTATACGATTAGTCAAATTCCGTGAACACATGCGACTCCACATGAGTGAAAAAGATAACAATGACAATTTGTTCCACACAAATTCTATTAAGAATCATGCCCATCAAGAGGACACTCTGATTCAAACTGATGAAGAAGTTACCAGATCTTCTGTAAGTGATGAGCAGGTTACACAGAGAAACACCATGGAAGTCAAAACACAAACGTTTTATAAGTGTTCTGTTTCTAAAAGGAAAAGGGAAACACAGTCAGAAAACGTGCTGGAAAAACCTCACAAGTGTGCCATATGTAGCAAGAGTTTTGCTCTGTTGAAGGATTTAAGGAAACACATGATTGTTCACAAAGGTCAACCACCTGATACATGTCCTGTGTGCGGCAACACATTTAAAGTGTTAAATCATTTAATGAGACACATGTTGATCCACACAGGTGAAAAACCTTACAAGTGTTCTGTGTGCAGCAAGAGTTTTTCCCGAAATGATAGCTTGAAGCTTCACACAAAAACTCATGTAAAAAATCAAAGTGAAACACACCCTGAAATGCAAAAGAAGGCAACACGGTCTGAGAAAGCAAAGGCCTGCAGACCTGACCAAAGTCACAGGTGCTCTGTTTGTAGTGAGGAATTTTCACAACCATCTACCCTGAAGATGCACATGGATCTTCATAGAAGAGCAAAACTGAACAGGGGCTCTGTCATCACTGAAAAATATGGGTCTGCAAAAGACTTCAAGATACCCACAGCTAAGAAGCTCTATAAGTGTCCTGTTTGCAACAAGACATGTAGGCGATTGATTAATTTTCGAGAACACATGCGAAGCCATATGAGTGAAAAACATGACATGGGTACCTTGTGTGAGACAGAGTCTTCAAGGAATTGTAGCCTGCAGCAGAACTTGATTCATACCAGGAAAGAACCTTTTGTGAGAATTGAGCAGGTTTCACTGACAGTAAACCTAGATGTCAACACCCAAGCCAAATCTTCCAAGTGTTCTGTATATATCAAGGATTCTTCTCAGCATTGTGCCCAGCAGCAGCATGTGATTCATACTAGCAAAGAACCTTTTGTAAGAATTGAACGGGTTACACTGACAGAAAACTTAGGCATCAACATGCAAGCCAAATCTTCCAAGCATTCTGTATGTAGCAAGGATTCTTCTCAGAATATTGCCCAGCAACAGCACTTGACAGATTATAATGCCTGTGAAGAAAGCAACATGTCTTCAACAAAGGATGTGCAGATTACTAAGGCAAAAATAGATGCTAAGACACAAGGCAAACTACACAGGTGTCCTGTCTGCAGCAAGCAGTTTACCAGGTCAGACAAATTGAATAGGCATATAGCAATCCACACTGGGCAGAAACCTCACATATGTACAGTGTGTGAGAAGTGTTACCTTTATAGAGATAAGCTGCGTGTACATATGATGATACATACAGGCGAAAAACCTCATGAGTGTTCTGTATGTAGTAAAAGATTCAGACGCAAAGATCACCTACATAAACACATAAAGCTACATTCTGGGAAAAAACCTCACAAATGTACAGTGTGCCAGAAGATGTTCCTTTGTAAAGAGAGGCTGGGCACACACATGATGATACACACAGATGAAAAACCTCACAAGTGCTCTGTATGTAGCAAGCGATTCATTCGCTCAGATCAACTACATAAGCACATGGTGGTCCACCCTAAGACAAAGACCAATAAGAGATGTGTAAGAATGAGCACATTAGGAAGATCACAGAGCCTAGACCATTCTACAGCTTTTAAGAGAGGGAAAAGGGAGGAGTGTCCAGTTTGCAACAAGAGCTTCTCCCATCCTAGCATCTTGCATCATCATATGAACACTTATACTCAAGGAATTTCAAACACACCTTCTGTAAGAGCAAGGAGGTTGAGGCAACCTCAGAACTTGCACCAAAAGTCAAAATTCCAAACAGAGAATAATCTTCACCAGTGTACAGTTTGCAGTAAGAGGTTTTCTCGGCTTAATGTCTTGCAGCGTCATATGAAGCATCACACAGAGGAAAATGTTCCTGACAATCCTTTTGAAAATGGGGACACTACACAACCCAAGAACTCAGACATGAAAGTCCAAAAGGAGGAAAAAATCCATGAGTGTGCTGAATGCAAGAAGCGATTTCATCGACTAAGGATGTTGCAGCATCATCAGCTGATGCACAAACAGGGAAAACTCAGCAACCATTCTGTGAGTAATGCAAGGTTTAGACAGTCAAGGAACTCGCACAAACATAATCTAAAGGCTCAACCAAAGGAGAATTCTCACAAGTGCTCTGTGTGTCAAAAGAGCTTTTCTCTTGTGAATGTTTTGCAGCGTCACATGATGCGTCATACTCGGGAGCAACCAGAGAACTATTCTGTGAGTATCGACCACATTACACAGTCCCAGAACTTACAGGTACATGCCTTGGAGCTTCTACAGGAAAAGTTGCCAAATTATTCTGCACCATTAGACAAATTGCAAGAGCATACTTTGAAACTTGTAGAGGATAAAACAAAGAAATGTTCTGTGCAATTAGAGAGATTACAAGAACCTTCCATGACACATTTAGAGGAAAGAGCAAAAGGGCCTATAGAATGTGTGAGGCTACAAGGAAATGCCTTTACACCTAAAGAGAAAACCTCTGAGGAGTGTTCTGTACCATTAAACCAATTGCAAGAGGAAGCACAGAAATGTCTTGCACCATTAGATGAATTTTCACAATGTACAGTACAACTTACAGGGGAACATACAAAGTCTTCCACTCAATTAGACAAATTTCAGAAAAGTGCCTCGAAACATACAGGGGAAATACCTCAGGAATGTGCTGCACCATCAGACACTTTGCAAGAACATACCTTGGAAATTGCAGAGGAGAGGCCAAGGAGATGTTCTGTGAGATTAGATAGTGTGGAGAATAAAACCTCAACATCTACTGAGGAAGGAGCTAAGAATCTGTCTCTGCAAAAAGAAACATTGCAGGAAAATATCTTGAAACCCACAGGGAGGAAAGCCAAGAAATATGTGCAAATGAAAAGATTACTGGAAAATGCCTCCAAAATTTCAGAGGGAAATCCTGGTGAACATCCTACTCCTGCAGATCGATTGCAAAAACCCACCCTGAAACCTATAGATAAAAATCCAAAGAAATGTTTTGTACAATTAGAGAGATTGCCAAATCATGCCTTCGTGTGTTCCGTTCGCAGCAAAAGGTTTCCACAACTTAATAGGGAGGAAAAAACGCATGTGTGTTCTGTGTGTAACAAAGCCTTTTCTCGATATGATACCTTCCAGCGCCATGTCAAGTGTCATACAAAAGGCGACCTTAAGAAGCAACCTATGAGTGGCATTAGGAGCTGGCAATCCAGTAAATTAAAGCAGATTACAAAGTCCAACCAAGAGAAAAAACACAAATGCTCTGTCTGCAGAAAATCATTTTCCCAAGCATCTGTTCTAAAGAAGCACATGGCTCTTCATAAAGCAGTCAAACCAAACAATCATTACATGCCCACTAAGAGATACCAGTGTACAGACTGCAGCAAAGCATATAGTCGCATTGATGCATTACTTATACATATGAAGAGCCACTCGGTTAAAAAATCACATACATGTCCTATTTGCAAAAAGCGCTTTCTCCATGAAGATAAATTCAAGTCACATGTGGGGACTCATGAGGAAGCAAAACCATATCAGTGCTCTGAGTGCAAAAAGGGGTTTAGTCGTCGTGATAGGTTAGATCAACATTTGATGCAGCATGATGGGGATAAACCTCACAAGTGTTCTGTGTGCAATCGAAGGTTCAGGCGTATAGACACACTACAAAAGCATGCGCTTACACACACGGGCGAAAAACCACACAAGTGCCAAGTGTGCCACAAGAGATTTACTCGCTCTGATAAATTAAATCAGCACATGATGCTGCACTCAGGGAAAAAACCTCACAAGTGTTCTGTGTGCAGCAAAAGATTCACACGTTCAGATAAATTGCATCAGCACCTGAAGACCCACACAGGCGAAAAGCCTCACAAGTGTTCGGTATGCAGTATGAGGTTTCTCCGCTCAGATAAGCTGTCTAAACACATGGAGACACATAAATGACAAATTCTGCAGTAACAATCTATTCATATTGAAGTAAAAATGTATTCGGGTATGTTGACCATCACTTGAAAATTATATCCTTCAAAGGCGTTCAAATTCCAACATGTGTAACATTTTAGTAGTTTGTTTTTTTTTAAATCATCAGCTAAGATCTACTTTTATTTCTAAGTAAGCTACTCATGTGAACTGAACAAAATAAGTTTTAAGATGTTTATAATGTACTGCAATAAAAACTCAAAAGTTTGGAAATCATGCTAATGACCTTTTTTTATGAGATTGAAGACCATATATCAGATATACTGTACATAAAATGAACCTTAACATTGATATATGCTTTTCTATCATGAAGTCCCTGTGTGGGTGTGAAGAGTTATATTACTGTTTTTGACTTAAATGCTTGCTAAAAAGGAGATCTTTACTATACAAGATATTAAAGATGAGAACATTATTGTAATCTAAGTAAACTTGATGTACATGTTATATCAGAGGTGTGTGATACACTATATATTCTAGGTAATATTACTGAACCTTTTTATATGATGTATTGATGATGACTTGTATTGGTCTATTGTAGATGCGTATACAATCTGCACAAGAAGAATCTCAGTCACTGAGAGTGATTTCTTTCTGGTAATTTTTATTTTTCAGTACTCTGAATTCTCAGATATGAGTTTGCTGGTCAAGTTCTGATTTAAGTCTGTATGGTTTGTGATTTCTTGAAACAATCGTCCCCAACGTGAAGAAATGTATACTTAAAGTCCTTTTGTAAAATCCAGACACAGATATGATAGTCTTTATGGTTTGTGATTTCCTTGAAACAATTGTCCCAAACGTGAAGGAATATATACTAAAAGTCCTTTTGTAAAATCCAGACACAGATATGATAGTTCAGGTCTTTGCAACAACAAAATGGGTGTTATAGCTGAATATAGCAAGAGTCAGTTTTCACTGAAGTTGCTGATAATGTATTTGTAATTTGCACAGATTTTACTGACAAAGATGCAAACATTGCACCCTAACTTTGCAGGCTAGGAGAAAACATCTTAAAAGAGAATAATCATGCAAATCTGTTTGGATATAATAATATAACAAAATGAACCCTTATTCCCTACATTCCAGCTATCTGCACATTTTCTTTCAATTCTACCTCTTCAATTATTATTGCACTACAGATGAGTTTGTACAATAAAGATGCTATATTATCATTTTCAGATTCCTCTCTCATTCAGTTCCACTGTATTGGCCTATATTGTTAGCACTAGGTCTTTGACTATGAATCAGTCTTGATAATGCACGGTGATTCAGGGTGTGGAAATATTATTTTTAAAAAACTTTTTAAATTATCAATGGACTTGTTTAAGCACAGAGAGTAGATCCTAATTGAAATGCATGAGCACCTTGGCGTAGAAATGCAGGCTATTACAGCAGAGATGCCACTTTTCCTGGTTTACCAGGAATTCCTGGTTTTGATTAAAAAAATTCTGTATTAAATTATGTTAAATTCCTGGGAAAATGTGTCCAAAGTACAGTTTTCCTGGTTTTTGTTGGCCAGTGAGTGGCATCTCTGTTACAGTACTAAAATGTCTTCCATACTCATTATGCCATATTCCCTTGCATTATAGGTGCACCTCGCATGATTATAAGGCACACCTAGACTTCATGGATTTGGTAAAAAACGTGTTCTACTCAATGAGTTTTCAAACTATCAAAAGCTACATTCAAATTTTCCCATAACAATATAAATTTAAGCTATTTTGAGCCAAATCTCAGATTGTTGTGCCAAAACTGCCATAATAAGTGTATGCTTTTGAGGAAAAAAACTGAAAACGATTGCCCTAGCAAGGGTAAGGATTGTCGTGGGTTCAACCACACCTGTATCAAAAAGAATTGAAGTGCCCGCAATGGATGTGAACTCGACTCCCAACCATGAGTAAAGTGGTGCAGTGCACTAGTAATTCTAATTAATCACTTCTAATGTTATTGATTGCAATAATTAAGGTATTGTTATTTGTAAGCATTATTTATGTAATATAAGTAAACAGTAATTCCTCTATTTCTAAATGCAGAGAGATGAACTGGGTCTGCAAACATCACCCTTTACCAATACTTGTACACTGCGCGTGGGATGTCCAGGTCTTCCCTTAAAAAAAGCCCAACATCAAATGAATCTTTATTCAGTCACAGCAGTTAAAACGTCATTGTTTATCAAATGGTTTTCTTTGCCTTTGATAGAACTGCAAAGGTTGTGAGGTAAGTCATTGCTAGAGGGCAGGAGACACGGCTCTGAGCCAAGAACCCAAACATAAGTGACATTTCCTCAAGAATCAAGAAAGAAGACTGGAATAGAAAAGGAATACTTCCTTCACATAAAATAGTGTTTGGTAAATTACAGATACATACACACCATGTCCGATATGCCTGATATTGGAGCAAAGCTTACAGCTCTAGTGCGCAAGTCATACTTGAGGCGTAAAAACACACTGTTGGCTGGGTTGAAGGTAAGCCCCCCATGGGAGGGCAAGACCTGGGAAGGGGTGAAGTTTTACAATGCACAGCAGGACCCTGAGGTTACGAACAAGGATGCTCTCTCTGTCTGTTTTATGATGGGCGCAGATGTGCCACCGCATGTGACCTTGGGAATAATAAACTCAGACCAGAAGGCAGAGCTTGAGGAGTTCAAGGCTAATACAGACCTATGGCTGCAAGGACTGGCCTTTGCTTGCAAAAGTGTAATGGTATTTCCCATATCCAAGGAATCTTTGGAGCTAGGCGCAAAAGGCTATGGTTCAGTCGTGGTTCAGCTTGAGGTTCCGCCTGGTATTCACAAACTGCGGTTGGCTCTTCAGGCTTGTGTTCCACACCCCGCATTTGTGTTAGGAGATGTTGGTACAGAACCAAGCCCATGGAACCCTCATGTCACTGTGGCTTATGTGGCAGACCAGGAAAGTGCTCAACAGTTACAAACCCTGTTGACTCCCTACATTGGTCAAAAGGTGAATGTACATGGATGGTTCTAACTGAATAGAAAATCCACTGAATCCCCACCTACACAGCAGTCAGGAATTCTATTGGAAATGTGATGAAGTTGACTTTGTTGACAAAATTCCTCACTGCATTGGTAAAATGAATATTGAAGCATTTGTACAATTTGCAATCATATGTTATAACCAAAACGAGAAGGAATCCATCTTTAAGTTCAAGTTCAAGTTCAAGTAGCTTTTATTGATGACCAACATGAAAAATTATTCAGGCACAATACAAAAATATTATCGGGTAGTACATAATAGTATCTTCATCTTGCAAACAAAAAGTTCAGTAGGAGGTAAACATGGCTGGTGCCGATAGATACACATATTTGTAACTTCTATTATAACTCAGATAAATGCGATTTAAAACAAAATGTACAGGATGCCAAAATAATGAGAAACTGACCAAACATTTCCATACATTTGGATCTAGAAATGGTATCTATATGCTTTTTACAGCGTATGAATCTCCATCAATCATTCTATCAATTGGACATTTTTGTTTCTATTTTTAATATAATTTTGGTTGCCATGGCTACACATTTTTCTGAGGACCCTTATTTGGGGCTTGTTTTGGATTAAAAACGTTCGATTTACATTCCAAACAGACAGGAGGTGACAGCAAATACAATGATTTTGAGAAAACCATCTTTTTCTGTGTAATAAAGAACATAAGTGCAAAACTAAGCCCAATACTAAACACCCGCAGGGAGGGCCCTTTCCCCTTAATTGCCCACCATTGTTATAGGTAATTATGAGCTATAGTGTAGTATCGTTTAGTATGGTGTTAGTACTGGAATATCCAGGGTTTATCTAATCATTAAATATGATGCATGTGTATATCAACAAACGATTAATCCTTTAAGCATACTGAGTTATTTACATTCATACATGAAAAATACCCAATCGCCTAACCGTAAAAGAGTAATACCATAGTATCTTCCATAAAAGGTGCACCTTATACACCCTGCAGTGCATTGTAAAAAAAAAAAAAAAAAAAAAAAATCAAAATTGTGTCATGTAGTTCTCGCCATGAATATGACCTTAGCTGTCGAAATGGCGTTAAACATCTATTACTCACTCACTCACTAAAAAATCAAAAAAAAATCAGTATGTCGTAATCTGGAGGGTCCTATAGCTTACCATAGTTTCTCGAAGCTAACAATATAAGGATCATGGAAACCTTGTGTCCAGGCCTACAGAGAATTGCCCATCCCCAGGTTTAATTGATCAGCATTTCTAGGTGCTGAATGTCAAGTAAGGATTCTCATGATGCCCAAGTTATAATGGAGGTAGTTGCAAAAGGCCTAGTGTCAGTTATATTATTCATGTCGAATCTGGCTGCAATAAGCAAAGATAAAGATAACTCTACTTTATAAAGAGCAAACCTTGCTGCCTTTTCTCTATTTATTGCATTATGATGAGCTCTGTTACTATGGCACTCCATATTTCAGTGAGATAATTCCTCATAAAAGAGGTACATTACAAAATTCAGGTCTTACTCTACAATTAGGCAGCTATACAGTGTATACTGTATTTATTCTAAAGAGCAGACGTGAGTGGAGAAAATGGTTTTAAAGATGAAAATCTAAGATAAAAGTTAAGTCTCCTAAAGGAGTGATAATTTTTTAACAACAGGGGGGGGGGGGGCTGGTGGGTTTGAGGGGGGGTCAGAATTTTTTTGACCCCTTAACCAGGGGGTCAAAATAATTTCACCTGTTTTCGGCGAAAAAGCCTGTGCATTACTATAGATTGAATTGTTTCTTCTGAAACTACTATATATATATATATGTAGTACAGATGGCTACAAAAATAGAATAGTAATGAATCTCCAACAAAAATGGATTTCGTAGAATTGAATTTTTCTTTAAAAAGTAATATGTCCCTCTGTGCCCCACTACTGGGGTACAGGGGCACAATGGGCCATTAGCTCACATAAATTGCCACTGGGGCACAATGGGACACTCCTTACAGGATTTAATTAAAAAAAATATGATTTGTCCCTCTGTGTCCCGGTACCGGTGTACAGTAGGACACTCCATGGGACACAATGGGACATCAGCTCATTAAATTGCCATGACCCCTCCCATCATTTTGATATATTCTTTCTCAACATCATTAAACTATTCTACATCATTATCTTCAGTTTACAACTCTAATTTGGTGTGAGTTGCAGTCTTTGTTCCCAAACTGACACTACATTCATCACCCTGCAAAGGGACTGAGTTGATGAATAAACCTGAAATGTAAAGCTTCTCTTACATTGGCTCCAATAGACAATTTTTCGTGAACAATTTGGCTGCAATATTTTCCAGTTTAATCTCACTGACTATGCTTTAATCTTTTCATTTTCAATTGCACCAGTGTCTGATAACCCCTCCCCTCTTCTGCAAAAGAGTTATAAGAAGTGGATACTTAAACAAGTGATCAAGGAGCTGAAATATAAACAATATAAAATATCATTTTCTAAGCACTCAAAATGCACATTTATGGAGCTATAAATTATCATCCAGTGGGCATCCTCTTTATAAATACCTTTTTCTAAACTGCTTATATGTTAGTGAATTTCCATATATGTGTAGAACACTGGGGTACAGTGGGACACTCTCGGGACACTCCTTACAGGATTTAATTGAAACATGGAATACATCTATCTGTGCATACAGCTTCAGGAAAACATCTCTATAAATGCCATAATTGGAGCTTTATTCTTAGGAACAAGATTGTTTAGGACATACTATGGCACCTAGGACATAATGGTGATGTGCCCCACTGTGCCCCGAAAATGACTGTCCCACTCTGCCCCAGGCCTACCTTCCATCAGATTTAAAGATTCAGCTCATGACACACATAATCTGGTGCTGCAACACTCATAAAAAGTTGACATTTGTAATAGGTATTAGATATAAAAAAGAATAAACTCCATATCATTCAAAATTTAGAAAAGAGGAGGCAGATAGGTCATTGATAAAATCTTACTTTGGCCCCAAAAATGTGGCAAATTGTCGGCCAGGTAAAGTGAACCAGAGTGTAAACAAGAGTCTAGTATAGAGAGAAATGGTCATCCATGTGACTTTCTTTGGGGAGGAGACCTAATGATTCCCTTTCTTTTCCTAGACATAGGATGCACTGTCCCACTGTGCCCCGGTCTCCCCTTTTTTACCTTTGGTTATAACAGAGAATATTATTATGCTGTAGATTTATGACTATTCAGTAGGGCTGCATTGATGCATTGTGCTGACCCTTTGGGGTTAAAGCAGTTCCATAAGGGTCAGCATGATGAACAAATGCAGCACTGGGGAGTAGTACTGCAGTTGTGCATCATGTCATATTGCAAATGAATGATGAAAAGCTTACCCTAGGTGAGGGAAGTGTGACTGTGAGTAGAGGGGGAGAGGATACTTTCTCACCAGGCACACATGTGACTTCACTTGTATAGACCTGGGAGTGATCGGTATGGGAAGGCACGGGGTAGTGTATGAATGTAGCCCTACTATTAGGTAGAACAGCATATTTCTGGAGAATTTACTGAATACATCGTGGGATCAATCTGTAATAGATAAAATCTAGTGCAACCCAAATATGCAATCTGTTAATTCCTATGTTGTTTGGTTGATTTATTATCATTTTTCAAAAAAAAATATTTCTGGCCCATCCATCCCTAAGTAAAATATACTGTAATAGCTGCAGCCCTGGCAGGGTAAACAAAGAGACGAGTGGATCCGGCAGGGATGCTAAGACCGTTAGTGTCGCAGCCGGACACCGGAGGTGCGTTGGCAGGTGGAATGAGTCCATAATTGGAGAAAAAGGGGGTGTGACGTTAGAGATGACGTCACCGGACCGGGAGGTGGTATATAAGGTGGTGTTTGGAAGAAGTCGGGGTCTTAGACCAGATCTATGACCATCTGATAGGACGTACGGGCGGTGGGGCTGAGAGCTGATCCGCCGGGGCTGGAGAGAGGAAGTGCTACGCCAGACAGGCAGCAAGCTGGGTGTCCCGTCATGTTATTAGGAGAATCTCAGTTAATTGATGAACCTAAGCCTAAGGGCAGGCCGGGGTGTGGCCTCTGAATAAAGAGAAAAAAAATCTGTTAATTCTATACTGCGGTGTCGACCTTTATTTCTATTACAATACACAATCAGGTGTCTTTCTTTGATCAGGGAAGGAGGTGCTGACCCCTACTGCATATATATGCCATCAATACCCCAGATCATCTAGCAATGCTATAGTTTTATGATACCACCAATGTCTCATGAACATAAATAGTTTGGCAAATACCACTGCAAATACACCCCTCTCCTACAAATTCGCCCATACATGTTGCTATATATCAGATCATTATGTTGATAATAAGTGGTTGGCCTATGTATAGATGGGGCTTCAATGGTGGTGGCCTATGGTAATTAGCTAGTTACACCTTAATCCTACCAGAAAAACCGTCCAAGGTCACAGAGAAATATGAGTGTGAGCAAACCTTTTACTATCTAAAGGGGCCATGTACATATTATGTCATCTCTAGGGGGTGCGGGGGTGTTTTGCTTTTGATGACAGATGACACAAAAATAGAAGGGGGGGGGGGTTGTCTGAGGGTTGATGACAGTTGTTTTTTTTTGCTTGAAAGTCCCACATCTTGAACTAATTTACTTCCTCCGCTCTTAAGGACTGGAGACCAGTATAGCCTAATCCTCTACATAGCTAACTTACTAAGGGTCAGGGAAGCAATTTTCTCCCATTTTAGTTCAATGGGGGGTGGTGTATAATGGTAAGCTAATTACACCTTATTGCTACAAGAAAAACCGTCCCAGGTCACAGAGAAATATGAATGTTTGCAATCTTCTCATTACCTAAATAGGTAATTCATGTTAGTAAAACCGTTGAAATTTCACACTTTAATGAAGATTTAGATGACCCCTGTCCTACTGTTTGATTCTATCCCTCAAACTCACGCGGGGACCAGAGAATATAAACTCCCAACTTGGCTTTATAGAAGGCATTTCAGCGAACTTCTAAGATATAGTAAGATATTGGTGGGCTGCATTCATGCATCGTACTGACCCTCTCATTATATGAATTACCTCTGCTCAAAAAGAAGGAAAACCTGCGCCTTGTAATTTCTTTGCTGTGCATGATGAATGGACAATCCTTGGGCTGCCCAGTTAAATACACTATTATGTTGAGGCACTACTAGTGACGGTAACACCATACGCATGGTACACTCTAAGAGAAGGACGTCCATAAACTTTCTAGACAAGTTTTCCAAAGTTTTAAAAAAATCTGCATTTTAGTGCATAGACAAACTTGAAAAATATCTAGAACCCATGATAGGTGAGTGAGACCAGGAATTAAACTGAGCATTAGAAGAGAGATGGCGTTACCGAAGCAGCACAGTGTCTGCGGTCTCCACAAGGGGGCGGCTGTGTTTTCATGTAGCATTGGCTCTGAGTACCAGCTGAGCTGCGCTGCAGCTGAGCTTATAGCACTTGGTAATTGTGTATGAGCAAATTGTTTAATTAAGGAAGAGGATGAGGGCTTAGAGCTTTTGTGCCTCAGCTCGAGCATTGTGGTTTTGTCTTTCTGCCTTTTACTGGTGCTACACAAATCGCAATCATTCTATAAGTCATGACTTTTCTTTTCATAAGCCATTTCATCTAACTTATTGCGCAGAGAACAACATGGAAGAGAAAAGCCCTAAATCATAAGGTCTCTGTCTCATGACTCATACTATTATAATCATGCTTGACTCTATCTTTTATATCTTATAATTTTACATATTCTTAGATTTTTGAACTATCAACACAACAGCACATCATTTCGTAGAGCTCCAGGAATGACACTGCATAGAGCTATAATTCATTATGCATTCCAGACCCCTAATATGCAGGTACATTCCCATGGGCAATTAAAATAGCGGTAGCAGACTTTGAAATGAGCCCTTGTCTACTGTCCTTGTTATTTGTGTATGTGTTGTGTATGTATTAGACTCCAGGGACAGCTACTGGAAGAAGGTTTATATACATACTGTGCAGTAAAATACAAAACGCAGTGGGCCTCCCTAGTAGGAATCATATTTGTGTCGATTATCACGATTTTTGGTCTCGATATTCCGATTTTTTCCGATTTTATGATGCGGTGATTCAATAAGGCCAAACTCATCGAAAAGCTACGTTGGGGGGGGGGAGGGGCAAATGTTAGCCAACATTAGTCCGAATTGATTGTGACTTTTAGACTAAAGTTCACTAAGTCTATGGGGATGTGGATCCAATCCACTTGACATTTTAAGATCTACTATCCTTATGCTGAGGACAAATAAGGAAGGAATAAGAAAATCATGTATACATAAGCATTATGTCCATGAATCAAAATAGAACCACACAACTCTTTTACGGCTACCTTTTTTTTTTTTATATAAAAACATACCTGTTATTTAAGTCACTATCTTGCACCTCTCCTATAGATATCATACACATGCACATGTGCAGCTCCCTCTATATTCTTCCATATGCTTAAGAGGAGGGACTATGGGCATAAGACTATAAAAGGACATGAACATGCCAGAAGAATCATAAAGCATTGCCTGAGAGATAACTGTCAAAATGGAATTTTGGGGATGCAAATAAGCCCTACTTCATTGCATTGCTGACATCGTAAGCTTTAATTTGATACCAAATATGCCTATACGGGAGTGAACACATATCAAACATTCTCCCAAATATTCCTTTTCAAAATGTGACATTATTATGTATCGATATAAGAGTAATGTCGATACGATATTTACTATTTCATTAATGATGATACTTCGATATTGTGGATAACGATGACATCCCGACTCCCTAGTTTATCTACAAAAATATCTATATCTTCGCTTATGTCTGGTGACCATATGCACATGCATAGGCACAACCACATGTTTACCAATCTGATATCTAATATGTACCTTTCTCGCCATGAACATGATCTTAGCTGGTGAAACATTTGGCCTTAAACATCGAATACCCACTCAGTAAAGAAGGCAGAAACATTGCCCTAAGCCTGCCTTGGTCAGTCTCTAAATGTGCCTCGCTGATATGTGTATGTATCTTGTAAGCACAGTCCTATCTTGGATATATTACATTTGTGTTCAAAAGAATTTTTTTCTTCTTATATTTACTCATGATGGTAAAAGCTACTGCAAGTCAGACAGCCTTCTCCACTGATACACAATTGGGAACATTTTACTATATTGATATAGAGGTTGTCAATTTGAGCACTTCTCATTATTATAATAATGAGAAGTGCCCAATTGACAACTTGACCTTGAGCCAAGATATTTATAGGTCCAGGAGTGTGTTGCTCCTATGGAAAAAGGGCTGCGAGTAGGCACCCTCTTTTCAAAAGATGTCACGCTCTGCTTCACCATTCAACTTGCACTCACCACATTAGTCTGAAAAATCACCTGCCTTGTTTAAAACAGAGGGAGCTGCACTATCAGGTACCTACTTATGTCACACACTCTATAGTATATTATACTGACTGACTTCTCCCAACTAGGTACCTACTCAAATCCCCCTTTTTTAGCACCATACTTGAATGGCCATTTGTGAGCAACAAAAGGGACACTTTATATCTACATGAAAAGAAAGGACTGGAAACGAGGGCACTTTTAGCCAGCTCTTCCTTTTGTTATAGGAGCAACACCCTCCTGAGTGCCAATTCTGTACAATACATCTGGCAATGCTTTTGGGATTAAGTCATCTCTTGGGAACCAACATTTCTTACCTAGACCTCTGGGTCACCCAGCTTAGCTTGATGAAAAGGCCTAGGACATATATAGTACAGCAGTGCTGTATATACTGATGGAAAGATTTACAATGAGTCTCTCCATTTGATGCTGCTGCCATGTGTGGGATAACTGTACTACGACCACTAAAAAGGCCTATGCAGGTACTGATGCTGCTCCTACATTTTTCAGGATTAAATCTTAAAACCATTTGCAGGTCCACTGCCCAGTGGAATGATGCCTAGACTGTTTTAAAGCACACTAGACTTAATTAGACTGTATATGTGGACATGTGTAGGGAGCACTCTTGGCCTGTGGGGTGAGTGATAAATAATAGTTGTTTAATGTCATTTTGACAGTTAAGGTCATATTCATGGTGTGGAAAATCCATTAAACAATCTCAGAAATGAATGTGTTGGTGCACGTGCACATGTGCACGAGAGTGGGTAGGAAAGATAAGATATAGACCCTTTTAAGTGGGCTAGGGAAGCCTGCCTTTGGGGTGGACATAGAGTGCAATACAATAGGAGAAGACAGGACATGTACATCTTAGTAGAGAGGGGGTGATCTGCCCCAATATCACCCCCTCAGGCTGGGTCAGTAAGATCACAACAATAGGCTGAATGTGGTTTGAGGTTGATACAGGGGTTATAAGGTTGTGCCCTTAGGGTGTGTAAAGTCATGCTGCACCACCTCTCATCCTACACACGTATGAGAGAGAGAGAGATAGAGAGAGAGAGAGAAACAGACAGACAGACAAACAAACAGACCTATATATGTTTGCGTAAGGGGTTATGTGCCATATGAAATAAAGGGTCTCATTGTGTGGAAGCGGTGAAGGGCCACACCACAAAAAATTACACTTCAAAATCAGCATGGTTTTCTAACTATCCCCCAAGATGAAGTTAAAAAAATGTTGCTGTCAAACATGATAATTTCCCCTGTCAAATGTCAACTTGAAAATATAATTGCTGTCAACATGGTTTTTTCCCGGCAGATTTTTTTTCTAAATGATAGTTGACAGAGGAAAAATCATGTTTTCCTATATGCTGTCAACATGATTTTTCTGCTGTCAACTGTTGACAGTTGAAAGCAGATTTTTTTTTCTAACTTGACAGTTGATAACGAAAAAACGTGTTGTCATATTGACAGCAGATTTTTTTTCTACTTTGACAGTTGACAGGTTGAAATTTCAGGTTTGGCAGTAGTTTTCTATATTCCATTTAATGTTGTTTCCATATTGGGATAAAAAAAACGTTGAATTTTTTCAAGGTGTGGCCCTTCACGCCTTCCATATTATCGATCCAATGAGAACTAAGGAAGTGATTAATTATTAACAACAGAGGGGAGCTGGTGGTATTACGCGCGGATGCGCCAAAACAGATTGCCCTCCCCCTCTCAAGAATAATTTTTTTTTGAACCCCCCCATAGCTAGGGGACGAAAATTGCCCACAAACGCGCCCTTTTAACTTATAGTAACATACAGGCTTTTTCACTGAAAACAAGTGAAATTATTTCAACCCCCCCCATCAGAGGGGTCGAAAAAAAATTCCACCCCCGGACCAAGGGGTCGAAAAAATTTTGACCCCATCAAACCCACCAGCTTCCCCCTGTTGCTAAAAAATAATCACTCCCTAAATTCTGGCGTGTAAGCTAAGAGTAACCGGGGTACATGATATATTGCAGTAATACTTATTTCAATACCATGCGATGGGCCTGCAATCATTCAAGACCTACACTTACAAGCAGGCCACACTGGTATTCACATGTCTCATATCCTTGTACAGATCTATGATTATCTAGTCGATTGCTGCTCGTGGTGTCCGCAACACAGTATTACCTCTCTGCCTACTGCTAAGACAAATAGGCAGCCATATCTCTGGAGAATTGCCCTTTGAATGATCTTTAAATGATAATACATGTATGTGGGGAGAATGGACTGCTGCTACAGTTGTAGATCTAGATTAGCCCAGCCTTAGTCTAGCCATAGATACCTCATCCTACCCGATCCTTCACCCAACTGTCTAATTTCTCTCCCATCACTTACCCAATATATAGTAACCATGCTCACATTCTCATGCCTTCTTTATATGGGGTGGCCATTCTTTACTAGAGGAGGTTTTTTTTAAACTTTTATTGTCCCCCTTCCTCCTTCAATCAGTCTTGCTTATGCACACAAATAGCGTTACTTTGTCTTTGTTCCACCTTTGCACCGATTAAGTGGGTGATTTAATTCAGGACTTTAGTAGCCCTCAATGAGGAGCAATTCTATTTTGGGCAGGGTGGTACTGAATTTAATCATGGAACCTAATGAAATTTCATCTACAAAGACACAAGTCTTGACTTTATTTGAATACATAACTGTGATAGTAATCACCATATAAAGCAAAATATCTCCTATTCATCCATTCATATGGACTAAAGGTGAACCTGAACATAAAAGTATGATTTCAGAATATAAAAACTAACCCTTCAAATAAACATATAGTGCCAGTGCCTTTATTCATCATGTCCATTTCTTATAACCTAATCTCTCCGACTCAAAAAAAAAATTACACCCCTTTTACCAAATGAACGCTCCCTCACACAATCCCTTATCCATTCAGCCCCTGCGGACACCAGTATGAGTGCGCATGCGCGCGGTGCCATCTGAAACCACCATGGGACGCCCTAACCACCGGAAGTCACGTCATGTACGTCACACCATTGACAGCATGACGTCACACTTTTTATGTCGCCATGGTGATCCATAATCTCGATCCAAGTGTCACAAATTAGGGTGGGTTGGAGAGTGGGTAGGTGAGATGCCCCTAGGGTTAGAGACTGACATGGCAGAAGCAGTTTTAGGATAGTGTGAGGGCCAAAGAATCGAGCAAGGGAAGGATTGAAAAGAAGAGGGAGGGAGAAAACTGTTAGCCATGACCTGACTGTCATACAGATTGATCCTAGACCCAGGTCTCCTCAACAGCTTGGGGCAGCCTGTCCAACTACGTCCTCCATTATCGCCCAACCTCTCCATTATCGCCCACTTACCACACATCAAAGGCGGAAGTTTATGTAATTGCCACGCGCCTGCGTGGTGCTGGTCTAAGGATTGACCTGAACCTATCTATAGTTTCTTCTTGTAGTAACACTGGGCAGGGCTAAAGAAGAAAACTGGTAGATGATCAGGGGAGGCAAAGATGCAACTCTATGGCTATATTTTACCCTTTTCCTTCTTCTCATTTTCTTTCTTTTCCTCAAAAGTGTTGTCAAGTTCTAGTAGCCTATATATGCATGAATAATTCATTGTATAGGCCTAGATTAAAGCACCCAACATGTCCATGTATAGGTAAATAGGACCTATAGGGCCAATTTTCAAAATAAAACCTGTGTTCTGTAACAAAGTCTGCATAATGCCTAAAGCCATGCCAACCACAACTATCTTGATGTAATCAGTGATACCACACATGTCTGATGTTGTCAGGCTTGATCTAATGTGTTACTGAACAAGTGAGGGTCAAACACTGACATCTTATTAAGAATGAGTTGGTTCATTGATTTGGTAGTCTGTTCTAAAGTTACTTCTTGTGGAGTAGTCGTTCAAAGACATATTTACCCAGGTGCAGTAAAATAAAGCTGACAATAAAAGTAAAGTACAAACTGTCAGCATGCCAGGTGTAGTTGCTGATGATAATGTGATATAGAGATCTGTCGTGAACTCTATCAAAGGTTATTGATGTTTGAATACTCTGCAACATTCCTAGGTACCAAAGCTCCATGCACTCATTTCCGCTGCTTATAAATACACATTGGGAGTCTGAGGGCTTCAATTGCATCAGAGATCATTCTGTCAGGCCTTTTCTCCACTTTCTATCATTCAAAGCTGATTCTCATAAACAAAGCACCCACGAAAATGAATACTCAAAAATGAAGTGCCCCTCCCCCCATGAGAATACCCCAAAATAAAGTGCCTCCCAATGTGAATACCCCAAAATGAACTTCCCCCCTGCATGAATGATCAAGAATGAGGTTCCCCGCCTTCATTAATACCCTAAAAAGGAATCCCCCACTATGAAAATCCCACCCATCTACCCCCAATCATAGGAAAAGCACTCTCCCCTACTCTTAGTGGCAAGATTTACTTTCCACCCATATTACTGATGCTACTCTACATAGATCTGTTACGATTCTGAGGAAAAGCTGTTGCCCAGATCTTCATGGTTCCGTTTCTTCAGATAATGTAGCAATCTCAAGAGAATTTCTGGATTAATTATATGATTGGCACCAAAAGATTAGCATCCACTTGGCAGAAGGCATATCTGTTAAGTAATAGAGTAGTGTCGCACTGAACTCTTGGCGGACGTATTTGGGTTATTTGCAGTAAATCTATCAACCCAAAAAGGACCACAGATGTCGTCCCACCACCATGGGAAATAATGATATGGCCATTTATGTGAAAATATAAATACAATGTGAACCCAAAAAAAATCAATTACGTCAAACTCATAGCCCTTTACAGTATTATCAATCGATAGATATTGTGCATTGAATATGATCAAGGCCAGGTAGGAACGAAAGAGCCCTGAAATAATCCCCTACAGGATGTTTACCGTATTATAAAACCATAACCTATGCAAATAATATATTCTCATAAGGCATTGTTCTATGCATTTTAAGCTTCCATGAGGTGGCGTCCCCTAGTGTCAGTCACGAGAACTCCTCCCCCCACCTCCTCATCATCCACCTACCCACTCCCCTCACATCGTCCCTCAGCTGAGTAAAGCCTGTCGCCTCAGGCTCTCCACCCAACCACCCACATTGCGGCCCTTCTGCCGTCATTTGGCGTTCATTTCAATTTTCAAAATTATCACCACAGGCGAGCTCTTAGGCAGATATCTCCCTCTGCGAGCCGGCTCCGACAGCACAAAAAGGGGATGTGTGCCGTCTTTTGTTTGGCACTAGCGTCTGAGACAATCAGAGCACTAATGGGAATAGGTAAAGTGGGTGTGAGCATGCAGCCCCAACCCCTGTATTCTACGGGAGAGGACTCATATGAAAAGCTTTCTGTTCTTAGGGCCAGGGTCGATGATAAGTCTGATCTCATCTGCACCATGCCTAGTTTTCTATGATCTACACCCGTATGAAAATTTTCATTATATGCTACCCAAAGAAAATGTCATTTCTCCTCCATTCCCTTCTCTCCCCACTCTCCTCTCTTCCGCTTTAGCTTTTCCCTCTCATTCACATGTTTCTAATTGCTCCCACTTACTGTTTTTTCTCTATCTTCTGCCTTATCTGTATAATCCCTCCCTTCTACCTCAAGTTTCTACCTGCCTTCCTGTTTTAAATATCATCAGCAAAATTTGGGGGTCCACTTTATAGGCAACGATATGTCATACAATAAAGAACCACTCAGTCAAGGACCTAACGTGACTTTTCCATGTATATGACTTCACTGATTGAGACCTCCTTTAAATGACAGTACGAAACTATGTGTTCACTATGTTTTCACATCTCCACCATTAAATAATTTTTAATTCATGTTATGATGAAAGTGGATACTTAGCATTCATTTCATGATAACATTTTCAGCGAGTCTTCACATGAAAATGTTTTCTATGGTCATTCCCATATGAAAATCTTTCAAAGAGCCAAAAACCATTCATCAAGCTGGCTCATACGAAATATTTTCATCCAGCTGACTCATACGAAAACATTTTCATCGACATTTTAAATAATTTTTAATTCATGTTATGATGAAAGTGGATACTTAGCATTCATTTCATGATAACATTTTCAGCGGGTCTTCACATGAAAATATTTTCTATGGTCATTCCCATATGAAAATCTTTCAAAGAGCCAAAAACCATTCATCAAGCTGGCTCATATGAAATATTTTCATCCAGCTGACTCATACGAAAACATTTTCATCGACCCTTTCCATATGAAAAACTTTCATATACAACAATCAACATTTTCATCAAACTGTCTCATGTGGAAAATATTTTCAACTGCTCTTCCGTATGAAAATGTTTCATACATCCAAAAACCTTTCATTGAGCGCTTTCGTATAAATATATTTTCAGTGATCTTTGCCATATGAAAAACAATCATAAACCTATCCACTTTTTCATTGGACTGTCTTGTATGAAAATATTTCCAGTGACCATTTCCATAAACTCTTATCCTTTTTTATTGATCTGTCTTATATGAAAATATTTTTATCGACTCTCATCCTATGAAAAACATCAGCCTTTTCATTAAGTTGTGTCATATGAAAATATTTTTAGGAACTCCGACCATATGCAGAACTTTGATCTACCTAGAGAATATTTCATTGTGTGATCTTGTATGAAATCATTTTCATTGACTCATTTTTGATGAGAATGTTTTCAAAGGGTCCCTGTCATGCCCCTCCACTCCAAAATGTTTTAACCAGTCATGCCATATGAAACTCTTATACACACTTTATGAATAAGCTTTTCAGTAGATGGCAGCACAGACCAGATATAACCAATTATTTTCAGTGGCCTGTCCCAGTGAAAATCTCTCTTTACACTTACGAGTTTCTCAGTAGATGGCACTGTGAAAAGTCACTACATATCACTGATTTTCACCAGGAAACCTGGATGAAAACAATTTTCACCAGCCCTTCCCGGTGAAAATATCTAATCCATTCATGAATAAGCTTCTCAGTAGATGGCAGCACAGACCATATATAACCAATTATTTTCAGTGGTCTGTCCCAGTGAAAATCTCTCTTTACATTCATGAGTTCCTCAGTAGATGGCACTGTGAGCTAAAGCAAATCATTTATTATCAAATTTCTTATTTCTTGTTTCATATTGGTGGAAGTGTCCTCTCCGTATGTTATACACAATATATATATGCATCATATAACATGCGGCATTATAACCTCCCAGTAATAAAAAAAATGTTATACAATGTGAAAAAATGTTTTTTAACATTTTAAAACATGAAGCCATAATAAGGAGTCATAGGGAAAAGTTCTGAAAGTTTTTTTGTTATATAATGGGAAGCAAAGAAATCTGGAAATGATAGGGGGCAATATAATGGGGACATGTGGAAATTGAATCGGAAGGCAGGGGAATGGAGCCCCTTGTATTTAGAGTTATATATTGCAGCATTTATGTGGGATTTCTTGTTTCCATATGTTGAGCTGAAACAGGTAAATTTCTGCATGTATTCACATCTAGACCTCCATATGTTTTCTTTTAACTTATGAAAATGTGAGCTGAAACAGAAACAGGCATACAGACAGCCATATGTGGCATAATTATGTGGTACTATATCTCTGTGGTAAAACACCCACCAAAAAATGTATTGTGTCTTTGACAATAAAGATAAGAATAAAAATATATAAATCAAACTTGTTACAGAACATACAGCAATTTGCTATTGTGCAGACAGTACAATATGGTATATTACTGGGATATGGTTTTCACAGTTTGTATCTATCCCTTCCCCTCTTCCTAGATATCACTTATCATGCTGAGGGATAGCTCACTATACACAGTATATGGCGTTAGTTTGAGATGGTCGATCCTTCTTGCTGGACAAATAAACTATTCAGTTGATCAGTGTTGCTCACCTTATCTATCCTAACATTGACCCAAATACTAACCCTTCCCCTCACCCTAACCCTAGACTTGGGTTGAACTGGAGTTGAATTGGAGTTAGGTTTAGCTTTAGTATTAGTGGAAGTTTTGGGCTCAGGTTATAGGAATTTAGGAGTTGTTATGAGGATGTGATAGTTTCGGTTGTAAAAATTAGTGTTAGACTTGGATTCAGGATATGGGTTAAGGTTAGGTCTAGGGTTGATTTTAGGCTAAGAGTTTCAATTCCCTGCACAGCTAAAGCTAAAAAGTGTCTATCATTGTCTGTCTGCTAGTGCATTAGCCGACATGCCTACCAAAGGGTTTGGCATATTTGCGATGCTTGACTATAAACAGGGTTAGTAGAAGGGTCAGGATTATGATTAGGATGAAGTGTGGTAGTAGGGTTATAATTGGGCTAAGGCTCAAATTTTAGATTAGGACTAAGATAAGGTTTAGGGTCAGGGTTAAGCATTACTGAATATCAGTCGCAATTGTAATTGTGGGAGTTAATTCAGGAAAAGCGCTTTTATATCTCTCTTTCTTGGTGGGTGCACTCACACTTTACTCCAGAAATCCCAATGCAGTGCTCAGTGGCCGTCGCAAGACAGTCACTCATAGATTCTAGCGTTACACATAGCATTAGTATAAAGATTAGGATTAGAGTTTAGGTTAATGTCAGGATCAGGGTCAGGGATTTAATGAGCATTACTCTAGAGGTACAGATAAGTTTGAAAATAGGGTAGGGGGTTAAACACCATGCTCTGAGGAGTAATCTGGACTGTTTTGGTGTGTGGTGCCATCTAGTGAGTAGCTGATGAATCAAGAATGGATAGCATATTTTCACCGGGAAGGGCTGGTGAAAATTGTTTTCATTGGGTCTACTCTGTGAAAAATCAGTGATCAATGCAGCTCAGAGAATTCTTTCGTATAATATTCTCCCTTCAGTGAAGAGAGAGAATAACTAGCCCAGTGACGAAATTTTATTTGTTACAAATTCATGAGTTTGAGCTCAAGAAAGGTTTCTCATGTCTAAGCAGGAGAGAAAACCTTCATACAGGAGAACTGGAGGCTGTTGCAAAAAGAATCGAATTGCAATCTCACTGCCGTAACTCACCTTCTAGTTCCTGGCTGTTCTGCTGATCAGAACCAGCTTCTCACCTTACACTCAGAATCAATCTTCTTAGTGTGAGTCATACTGGGAAGCATTCCCCAATTCAAGACTACTTCAGAACCACTTCTATAACCAATTTCCTTGCTGTATAACAGGGGAGAAGTCATTGCCTGATGGTAGTCAGTTCCCATTTGGGAATAGCACCTCCGATACAATGAATTTTATTTTCATAGTGTAGGGAAGATTTTCATGAATGGAACTCTATGAAAACATTTTCTTTGAAAGGACCTGTGAAAATATTTTCATATGAGACCACACGATGAAATATTCACTGGGTAGATTAAAGTTTTCATATGGGAGGAATCGCTGAAAATATTTTCATGGTGGAGAGAAGATTTTCATATGAGTAATCGCTGAAAATATTTTCATGAATGGAACTCTATGAAAATATTTTCATCGGAAGGGCCCATGAAATTATTTTCATACGAGACCACACAATGAAATATTCTCTGGGTAGATTTTCATACAGAAGGAGACCCTGAAAATATTTTCATGGCGGAGGGTGGATTTTCAAATGAGCCCTAACTGACATTGTGTAAGTGTATGAAAACATAAAATATATATATATATATATATATATATATATATATATATATATATATATACACATGTATATATATGTAGTCTGATCTTCTGAATGAACAGAGGGAGAAAAGGGGGAGAGGCAGGAAAAAGGACAGGAAGGGAGAAAAGTGGGTACGGCTGAGAACCGGAAGGGAGGTACTTATATTTTAGAGAGACGGGAGAGAAGGGTGTAAAGGAGGGGGAGAAGAGGGGAGGAAGCTAGAGGTGGGAGGGAAGGGGATGGAGTAGGCAGAGGAGGAATAAGGAGACATGGGAAAGATAGAGAAGGGAAGGGAGGAAACGGGGAAGGAGGGAGAAGGAGGAATTAAAGGGGCAGGAGTAGAGGGAAAAGCTAAGGAGGGAGGAGAAGGGGAAGAAAGGAGAGAGAAGGAGGGGAGAAAGGACTGCATGGCAAGGAGCAGAGGAGAAATGACATTTTCTTCGGGTAGCATACAATGAAAATTTTCGTACGAGTGTAGATCATAGAAAACTAGGCATGGTGCAGATGAGATCAGACTTATCATCGGCCCAGGCCCTAAGAACAGAAAGCTTTTCATATGAGTACTCTCCCGTAGAATACAGGTGACTGGGGTGCAGCATGAGGGGGATGATCCAGCCACTGGTAGCAGGGGAGGGGGGGGGGTAGATGAGAAAATATTGAATACCATAACACCTCGTATATTAGACGCACTCTTAGTTTGGGAAAAATCTATTATTTCATGTTGGTTCCCAACTCTCGTGCACCTTTGTCTATTTAGGCGCTTTCTAAATCATCATAGTTTTAATATATTAGTACTGCTCTATAGTGAAAACTCCTCACGTATAAGGCATCGTCCTAACCTTGGTTGCTTCTGTAAGGCGCAGGAGGGGTTTAGCCTCACGTATAAGCTGCTCCTTATACGCGTGGTATTATGTTAGTACCCTGGTTAGTACTGTGAAACGTACAAACCTTTTCTATGACATGCACTTAGTACCTTATTGTACACTTTCGATAGACGTAGTTCATGTCTGGGTCTTGTCAGAATTAAATCAGTTTTAAAGAGTTTTTTTTTTTTTATTTCTATTCAATCTTTTCAATTTTCTTTTATAAACAGCCAATTGGTAGGAATGTACTCACCATAGATCGTCATTTGGCATAATGAATATCCACCTTTCCCATTAGGCTATATAGAGTGCTAGGGGGGGGGCTATGGGGTGGTGTGAGGTGGTCTCGTGTGGAGTGGGGGGGGGGGGTCGGGGTGGACGATGAGGGGGATTATCTGCACAGACAATGCCGGGGCACTCAGTGGGCCGTGCTAATACTGCTTATTCAGTGTCTGAGCTGCTCTGTGAGCTGCTCAGGCTGTGTGTGTGTGTGTGTGTGTGTGTGTGTGTGTGTGTGTGGGGCGGGTAAAGGTGTAGTGCAGAGCTGCTCACCCTCACCCCTATAGGGGAGGAGCAGGTCGGACACGTGGGGCCCTTGCAATTAAGGATGGTTAGATACTGTATCCCCCATACATTGAACATTGAGATTGTGCATGTTTATTTTTTTTCTGAGGCGATGCATTGCCTACATGTTTGACTGTCTCTACCTCCCTCCCCCTCCCCTCTTCCTCTCTCTCTGTCCTCCTTTCAATTTGCCTCGCTCCTCTCTCCTTGTCTCCCCTTTCTCTGCCCCCCCTTTTCCCCCTCCTCACCTCGTATATCCATACACGACCCTCCCCCCTCCCCCTGCCCTTCCTCTCCCCTCCTTACTGCCTACTTGCCTACCTGCCTGCCTGCATCTTTCCTATAGCCCCACCCCCTTCTCACTGGATCAATGGAATAACTACCTTAAAACCTTTAATATAGTGGACAAAATGGCGATTTAACAAAACCACCAGTTACCCCCTAAACACCCCGCATCCTTCACCCCTGACCCATGTGGCATCTTGTGATAAAGGCCGCAGTTGCTGATCATCCCTCCCCCCCCTTACCCCTGTCTCACCCCCCCCTCTCATGTGAAGCAGCTAGATCCAACATAATCACATTCTGAGTTTATTCAGGCCTCTGTTTGCCCGGCGGTTAAAATTCAGCCCGATTTGATTGCAGTCTTTGAGGCCTGAATTGCTCGCGGCGACAATACCTTTGACAAGAGCTGCTCACTGGAAAGACTCCCCCTCTCTCCTCCCCCAGAGTAGGTGTCTCTGTCCTAACCTTTTTGTCTATATACATCAGAAGTATATAGTCACTTGTGGTTTGTTTTGTCGTCCCTTACTTTTCATTGCCTTGCCCAGTTCCATGTATAATACACATGGATCTGGTTAGAGACTATAATATAGTCTCTTACCAGATCCATATATGGATCTGGTAAGACACATAACACTATATTCTCAGCACTATATATAGTCTCTTACCAGATCTCGGGCCAGATCTCCATACCTGGCCTTACTTGTTATGTCTAACATGTTCTTTTCCATATATCCAAATTGTTGAATAACGTTTTTAGAGTGAAAACATTTATTTTTATCCCCATCTCCATGCTGAAATATTTCCCTATTTGGACAGGGTCATAGTATGAATGTAGCGTTTTGGAGAACACATGCTCGTGTGTGGCGCAACACGGTGAGATGCTCCACCACACTCCAAATTATTGGTGGTCTCACTGTCTCTCAGTGCAATGCACCTTAATGCTGCAGAATAGAGTGATAAAAGGAATTAACGTTATTCTTTTCTTGTTGTTAGGGGGAGAGAGGCCGCAATATGCACTGGATTGGATTTTGATTTTGCTGAAACAAGAGAGAGAGAGAGAGAGAGAGAGAGAGAGAGAGACAGACAGACAGACAGAGAAAGAGACAGAGAGAGAGAGAGGGAGAGAGAGAGAGAGAGACAGAGACAGATATATATATATATATATATATATAGAGAGAGAGAGAGAGAGAGAGAGAGAGAGAGACAGATACAGAGAGAGAGAGAGAGAGACAGACAGACAGACAGACAGACAGACAGGCAGACAGAGACAGACAGACTAATTACAGACATACAAAGACAGAAAGAGAAAGAGAAATAAGGAAGAGCGAGAGAGGGAGGTGCGTCCCCAATATGGATGACATATATATATATATATATATATATATATATATATATATATATATATATATATATATATATATATATATATATATATATATCCAGAGACAGACAACCAGAGACAGATATCAAGAGACAGAAATTCAGAGACAGACAACCAAAGACAGACATTCAGAGACAGACAGCAAGAGACCGACAACATACATCTATCCCCCTGTACGTGTAGAATCCTGGGGTAACAACGACGATACCAACTGGGCATGGACCTGTTGGTAACGTTGATTCAGCATTGGTTGGATTTATTTTAGATACTGGTGAGTAGAGGGGGTTGGCTGGCGACCTGCCTCTATGTTGGGGACATTGAACAAGTAATTAATGGATATGTCATGATGGGTGACTGATATCAAACAATAACATGCAACGAGGGGACAAAGCCCCCAAGTTGCATGTTATTGTTTGATATCAGGCACAAGTGCTGACCACGTGGTGCACGTCACCCGCACTGCATTGGTTCATCCACTCCACTCACGTACCACCCACTCTGCTCACCTAACTACCACCCACCTACCACCAACTCCACCCACCTACCACCCACTCCACTCACCTACCACCCACTCTGCTCATCACCTTACCAACTACCCTGTTCACCACCCTACCACCCACTCCACTCACCACCCTACCACCGACTCCACTCACCACCCTACCACCGACTCCACTCACCTCCTACCATCCGCTCCATTCACCACCCTACCACCCACTCCACTCACCTCCTACCACCCGCTCCATTCAGCACCCTACCACCCACTCCACTCACTCACCTACCACCCACTCCACTCACCACCCTACCATCCATTCCATCTCCCTATACCACCCACCCGCCTACCACCCACCCTAACACCCACCTACCACCCACTCCACTCATCTCCCTACCACCCACTCTGCTCACCACCCTACCACCCATTCCATCTTATACCATTCACCAGCCTACCACCCACCTACCATCCACCAGGTTCAGGTGCCTCAGACAGGTGCTGACCCGACCCCTGTTACTGCTACCATCACAGACAGAAGCGTTCCCACGGTCTGTGTTACCACTGGCACCATGCTGTAAGATATGGAGGAAACACCAGGGGTGGGGGAAGGGGGGGGGGCAGGTAGTGTGGGGGAAGTGGTAGGGAAGGAAGTATGAGGAAAGATGGGCGGATTTGTGAAGGTTGCGGGGATGACAGGAAAGAGTAAGGGGGCATCCACAAATAAGATGCCATCACGCGCAAGGAGGGGGGGGGGGGGTCGTGATTTCTATAGCCCCCACCGTTCTCAAATCCTCTATCCGTAACTGGATGGCGATTCATAAGTTAGGCTATTATTAGGTATAAACTTTGCTTGGAAATAATCGTTTTATTTTATATGTAAAATTGTAAACGATTCCCAGGAAAGATTTTGTTTCAATGAAATTGTTATTCTCAGCATGAAATGATCATGTCAATCTGATTTCAATGACAGATTGTTCTTTTAAAACAGAATTAACCCCTTGGCGTAACAGGGAAATGGTAACTGCATAATGCACTGTAACAGTAGGGGTCTGAGAGGTAGGGTATGGGGGTGGAGTATTACATGATGGAGTGGGGATGGGGTAAGTGCATGTGCTAGTAGTATACTATAGTATGGCAGGTGTGATGACTCTGGGCAGGTGTAACGCTGACATAATTAGAAAGTGATCTGGATGGCGTTTCATAAGTTAAAGACAAAGATTTTGTTTAAAAACCATCAGGTTTACAAGAAATAAACTCCTTGTTGTTTTGATGCAATTCACAACATGCTGTATTGATTAAATACCATGAAAACTGCAAACGATTTTCATGAAAGATTTTCGTTTCAATGAAAGAATTATTCTCAGCATGAACTGACCATATCAATCTGACCATTTCAATGAAAGAATGTTATGAATTAACCCCCAGAGGTGTCAGTAAGTAAATCTCTATACCCAGATATGGTGACTATATTTACATGAGAATAATACGTCTAAAACTCTAGGTGATCCAAACATCCTCCTCAACCCACAACAGCCCTACCCTCACCATCACCCTCACACTCATGCATACTCCGACCTTTTCTAACATCCTGGATCCATAACTCTCCGTGGGCAGTAACCCACCCCCATATCATCCGCCATCACCTCATATTGTTATAAAAAGTCAAAATAAAATCAGACTTCTTGTGAAGCTTCTCCTTGTATATGTAAGAACTGAATAATATTTGGCTAAGGATTGTTTCACATCTCAAATTAATTTCTTTGCTGCAGGAGACAGCGTCACAACTCTGCATCAAGGCTACTTAGAGGGGAAGTCTACTGTTCTTCCCATAGTTCGAGACATGTGCCGTGCGGTATATCGCGTGCTCCATGAGGACTACCTGAAGGTGAGAATTGTTCTTGTCATCCCTTGACTATGAGTGTAGTTGACCATATAGACCCACTCCTGTAGGTTTGTGTCTTGTCAATGATAAAAAAATTGTCCATTTTTCTTTTTTACCTTTAAAAATGACAGTGTTTATTTTCACTTTTCTGAACAGTTGTTCTTAACTTTTTTCATCCCCCATCTACCCGTGAGGAGTGGCTTGAAGTGTCAAAGATGTATCAGGACCGTTGGAACCTTCCACATGTTATTGGGTCTCTTGATGGCAAACATGTCCGAATAAAGCGACCAAAGAAATCTGGTTCCCAGTACTATAATAACAAAAACTTTTATTCGGTGGTATCATTCACCCTCGTTGATGCAGCTTATAGGTTTATGTACGTTGATGTCGGTGCGGAGGGGAAGGCATCCGACTCCTCCATATGGAAGTATTCCTCTTTCGCGGATGATCTGGAGAGATCAGACAATCTGCTAGGAGTCCCAGGACCATCTCCTTTCACTGGTTACACTGGAGACTTACCATATTTTTTTTCTAGCCGATGATGCTTTTGAAATGTTGAAACATATCATGAAACCTTATCCTTCAACAAAGCTGATCCCTGAGCAACGGATTTTTAATTATCATATGAGTCGGGGGAGGAGGTGCGTGGAAAACGCGTTTGATATCATAGTGAAGCGTTTCAGGATCTTCAGAGGGGAAATCGAGATGGACCCGGAAAACTGTACTATCATTATACTGTGTTGCATAGCCCTACACAACTATCTGCGTACCGAGGCCCCTTCTGCTTACCTCTCCAAGGAAGCAACTGATTGGGAAGGCCGAGACTACAGGCAACACAAGATACTGTGGCGCAGGGAACCTGTGTTGCCAGGAGGCAAGCCAAGTACTGCCCATAACAGGTCCGACCAAGTCAAGATCATGTGCAGCAACCTGGTGCCTCACTAAGGAAGGCAAACTACCCCACCAGATGGATGTCGTGCTGCAACAGGATTTCTATTTTGAGCGTTAAGGACACCGAAGCATGCATGTCACTGTGACGCAGTTCACAAATTGCAAATCTGTAACTTATTTCAACTGAAGGTGTATGACTGTTATTGTATGATAGCACGACTGTTGGTACGTGTTTTGTCTGATAAAATGATAGTAGTATGGTGAATCGTGACTTTGGCCGCATGTACTTAATGTTAATTTTCTTAGAGACTAAGTCGATACTTTTCTGTCACGTAGTATTTAAGTGTGGCATATCAAGCATGCATCTGGAGGAACAAGGAATTCATTTTCATGAAAATATATTTTTAATGCAGAAAGTGAACAAACATTTTAAGTGGAATGTTGTATTTGGAATGCTCCAGTAGTGAACTGTTCAGTATGAGCTAGTACATTAATAGAACAGCCTGTTCTCTCATATATAAGTCCTATTCTTAGAACCTGTTAGCTATACTTGTGTCTTGGATAAAATCTGACAAATAAAAACAAATATCCTAAATTCTTTGATAAAAGTAATGATACAAGTCCTTGTATAAAATGTCATGGCGTTGTAGTTGAACTCAAATAAGAGAACTCCTCATCTTATATAGGTTGAGCACCTTGAATCATCTAGAAAGTCTTAGCACCTCGGAATAAAAATATTAAAAGTGCTTCCTTTGAAAAAAAAAAAAATGAAACTGGAACTTTGTTATATGGTCATGGGGATAATATCCGACCTATGTCTTTGGAGGAAACAAACCCCATGTCTTGTGTCTTTTTGACACAATCTGAAATGATCTATACAAGATTAAAATCTCAGTAGAAGTATGCATGAGCCTGGTGATAAGCCCACAGGGACTGTGGGTAATAAATGACTAGTCTTTCTGTGGTGACATCTTACTGTCCTGAGTCAGCTCTGTCACTGTGGGCCATGTACCACACTTGGCCTTATAGACCAATGCCAGAACCTCAAACATGAGTTTGTCACATATTTTTTCTAGGAGAGGCTGGACTTGTGGGACCAGAGAGTCTGCCCAGGACTGGACAGCAGCAATTGGTGCAGGAACAGAAACACTAGGGGTGCGGGAAGGAGCAGAAAAGTTTTCGGTTAATTTCTCAAGGTTAGCTGCTTTCTGAAACATTAAGTACAGGGTCACTCTCCATTTTCTTTTTTTTTCTTCTCAGCTTCTGACTCTCTCTCCTTATGGAAACCAGACCCCTGCTTCTCGTACCAGGTCCTTGTGATCTTGACTCCATACTCAGGAGGTTCATCGTCATTTGTGGAGGACTCTAGGGACAAGGATGATTTTGATGCCCCTCCGGCTGATCTCACATTGCCTTTAGAAAAAGAAGGGATAATATCTGTAGAGGCAAACTGATTACCAGGGACCAGTCTCTTATATCTCTCTCTAGGGCTGTCTCAGGACCTTTACCTTTGTTTCCACTTGGACGTACTACGCTATACTTGCTTTCAGAAGTTTGTAGGTGAGTTAGTGCATCACTTTTGGATTGGTAGCCTGGCTCATCACCCAAGCGCCGAGACCTCATTGTTGATATTCTGACGCCTGCTGTAGTATTCATTACCAGTCTTAAAAACAGGGGAAGGGTTCCCTCTATCATCTGTGTCCTCGTCGTCTGAGAGGTCCTCCTGCTTCACTTCTTTCTCTTTGATGGGGGAGAACTGAAGAGATGCAGGATCAAAGGCTTCCTGAAAAATAAGTGCATAAATTCAAAAAGGCACTGTATTTTATTTTATTATACATTGAAAAACATGACATTTTACAATATCTACTACAGCAAGTGTACTTTGGTATTAACTTTTTATTTTATTTTTAAATTATTACTTTTTTTTATATTTTCTAGAGGCTCACAGTTACAAATTACCAGGAAAAGATAGAAATGGACTTTTACTAGATATTCACAAAAATTAAAGATTTGCTAGAAAGTAATTACTAATCCCTGCAATGAAAGGATTAGCACGAGTCCCTTTTCAGAGGTCAGCATTAGACTTCTTGGCAGCAGCCTTCTTGATTTTGGCAGGACTTTTACCTTTATAGTTAGTTGTTGTCTCATTGGTTGAAATGTGCTCCCATGAGAAACCTACTAGCCGACTAATCTCCAGCTGTCTTGGAGTCTTGCCTATGCAAGTAGTTCCACTGGGAGTGGTATTGCAGATTTTAGCACATGTTACGGAGGCTACACAATCGGATCTCTATTACATCCGCTGAAAACAAAAATTACAGGATATTAGATATGTGGTGAAATAAATTTTCTTCATTGGTTTCTATCAGGACTATGTATTCTGGGAGAGAACAAGTAATTTTCCCCTGTGACTTAGCACTGTGTGCTTTATTTTATTCTCATTCACAAAATAAATGTTTTCATTTTAAGCTGTCATACTCATATGATACTTTGAGGATCACAGACATCTTCCTAAATATGATGTCTCGTACCCCTGATACCCTGTAACCAGCAGTGTTCATGTCGTAAAGGGCAGGATTCTACAAAGAGTTTCCTCCCTGGTGGGATCTTCTGCCCACCACTCGTCCATGTTTTTGTCTTTGTCATCAAACTTGATGCTGGCTGGAATCATCTTCAGAAGAGACCTGTCTAGTTGTTCTAGCTCTTCTGCATCTGCATCCTTTTCATCCCCCCTTCAGTTTCTAAATCAACATCTTTGTCTAACAAGGGGTGCTAAGTATAGTCCTTATGTCCCGACATAGTTTTCTGAGACGTGTTGAGAATTTTCTCTTGAGTCTCAGTATCAACATCATCGTCACAGTCTTGAGACAACAAGTCTGACTTAGAGCTTTGACTTAGAGGTCACCTTGCTGCTAGTTAAGTTCTTAGATTTAGGTGTAGACAACCTTGGCTTGTGATTGACACCCTGGTCATACAGAGCATTCATTAACTGACCTCTTATATCACCTTTCTTACACTTTTGGGGGTAGACTGGAAACTGAGAGTTTTCCTCCTCATCGGCCTCTTCTGATTCTGGAGGGGGACTGAGTTTTCGTGGTCGGCCTCTCTCGGAATTTTTACCGGAACCTTGCTCCACCGATGCAGAGGTAAACTTCTTCAGACGTGGGGAGATGCGAGTAGGCTGGTTAGATTGGTTTCCTCTTACCCCGAGTGTTTTCTTCTTCTTAGGAGTTTTCTGTAAGGAGTCATCTCCTTCCTCTTCAAGTAATTCATCTTTTTTCTTCTTTGATTCAGAGATATTCTGCTTCAAAGGCAAACATCTGCACTTCCTTCCTCGCCGGGTCGACATTTTGTATGTTGTTTGTACTGCCAAATCTTGTCACATGATCGCTGCGGCGGGAACTTGGAGTCCAGCGTTTTTCTCCCCAGGTGGTACTACAGTCAGCCTAACTCAGACGCATGCACAGCCAGACCCATACAGAAATCTAAAAATTTTGATTTGTCTATGAGTCTGCTTTACAAGCATGCATGGATGAATGCACGCAGAAAAAATGATTCCACTAGACTCATGACTGTGTGTGTGTCAGCAGACACAAACAAAGTCATGAGTGCAGTGGATTCAACTTTCTTCCATTGCGCCTCCCTAGAAACAGACACATGACTCTGCGTTGACGCATAGAAATTGATTCCACTACAGACATTTATATCTGCGTGAGTCAAAAAATGAATTTTCTGGGCGCACGCATGCCCTGAAAGTCTCAGTGGATTTACCGCTTCAGTGACTTACGCATGCGCATCAGAGATTGGGTAGAGAAGTAGTACAGAGGGTGTGCATGGAATAAGTCTAGCATGGGATGGGAGGGGGGGGGGGTCAATTTTAGCATGGGATGGGAGGGGGGGGTCAATTACAAATAAGGTCTGTCTGGAGTACCTGCTCTCTGGGCGATAGGCAACAGTAAATCCTGCTGGTGCTCATTTCTGCTCTAACGGCTGTTAATGCATCACTGCATCATGTTCATAGGTCGTCACGATGCATTAATGACATGCTGGCAAAGGCCAATGGGAGCTGAATTGCCTTTTCACGCTGCTTTAATGCACTGCCGATCTTTAAGAGATTGGGCTAGGTTATACCAAGCAGTTATGACTATTTTGCTTTAAGAATTGCCTCATGTATGCATACCTCATTCTGATTATAGGATACAGTTACCGTATAAACCCGTATATTTATAAGCCGTGGCTTATAGACAACTTTAGAGGTCTACTACGGCTCATAGAACCTAACTGAACTCAGGGTATCACTTATACAGAGGGGGAGGGTCATGTAAATAGACTATAGTAAGGCATGGGGACCTTTTTTTTTTTAAGGTTTGAAAGTTTTTATTGCCATGTCACAAATTGTGATAAAATCTGACAATAAAGGTGATATCCTTAGGTTCACAAGGTTCTCAGTTTTCAACACATAGGTAATGAGATTAATGATTTATGTAAGATGATGAAGGATGAGAAAACAGTAAATATAAGGGTAACAGAAAAAGCACTATATACAAAAGGAAAGAAAAATGTACAAGAAGAAATTGATCCATGTTGAAAAAATACCATGAAAGCAGACTCGTAATCTGCACACTTGAAATTCACAAATCACAATTTTAATAATTGGGCTTGATAAAGAGACAAGGGGAACTTAAAGATTTTCAGACCCCTCCTGTGGTTTAAAACGGCAAAGTTGAATGTTCGAATATGATACAAATTAATTATATAAGTAACAGTTATGTGTATCGGAACTGTTGATTAGCTTATTATACCATAGGATATCATATAATGTGTACGGTATAAATTATAAGATAAGTATCATAATTCGTATACATGTGATAGTAACAGTTATGTGTAACGGAACTGTTAACATTAAATACATCAAGTAATAACATTCATATGCGTTTGTAGTTATTAATACCACATTTGATTATGTAGTCTTAAAAAAGACTGTTATAGTAACTACACTATCTAATGATATATAAACTTGTAACATCGTTGTATGACATAACCATATGGATCCGTTAAGGATTCCGTGAGTAGTACGAATAGAACCATTTGTATTATACACTTGAAAAAAAAATCACGGTGTAGTAATGAATGTAATGATATATATGATATCACCGTGTAACGAATAATCTTTATAACACCAGATTAATATATTTACGATATAGTATGTCTCGCAGGACAATAATAAGTAAGTTCTGGTGTAGTTTATCGGATCTTATATTATAATAATTAACACTGATCTAAGATCCGTACCAACATACATATATATATATATATATACCCGTATTACAATATAGTACAATGTGACCAATGTAGTCTTATATATACATACAAATAATGTTATAGAAAAATAGACATATAGTAACATTTACAATTTTAGAAAGGATGATGGCTGCTGCTGGGGTCTTCTGCTGTAGCCCTTCGGATGCTCACTGATATGTGTGGTCAGCTAACCACGGGATGGACGTGCTAGAGTCTATAGTTATTAGGGTGAAACACGGTAGATGAGTTTGGGGCAGCTACCCGCAATCCTCTAGATGTGCTAAAGTTTATAGGTAAATCCGAATGGTGTAGAATGTAGAAGTGAATTGTAGATCCGGTTCTGTCAACTGTATAGAATCGTAATCCGTTTTAAGTTTAGTTGACATAAGTAGAAAATAGTCCAAAATAGGCTGGTCCGGAAGTAATAGTAGTATTTGGTATAAGTCCATTCGGGAGTATAGATGAGTTGTAGAGGTAAATCGTAAAGTCCATCCTAATAAGTGGTTAGCACGAGTAACAGCAGGAGTCTGGAACTGGCATCCGGATACGTCTCACAGCAGCAAGTCTACTATCGGATTGTTCATGGGTGAAGTTATAAATCCGAATAGACTATTCAGGGTACAACAAGGGTTATACAGCCTGAATTATACAATAAGCTGGTCATAAGAGGAACCCGGAACACATACTATAGGTGTTCATACACTAGTGAAGAAAACATCCGCAGACCTATAGGGTTCCGCAAAGACTATATCTGGTTATTTGGTGATGGAGAAAAAATTATGGGAAAAAATAACCCGTAGCATGCTTAAGCGGATTTCTTAGCATGCTTCTTCTTAAGAAGAGCTAGAGCCGACTCGGGAGTGCCGTCCCACTCGTCCAAGTCGACTCCGAATACCCTCATGAACTTAGTGTTCAAGTTGGTATTCCGAGTAATCTCCTCTTTTACACGTTTCTCCAGCACGTGCACGTCCATAGCTGCCTTTTCTTGGGCAGCTGCGGCAGCCTCCTCCTGGGCCTTCACATCGTCCCGGATGAGGGTCTCGAGGCGCTGCATCCGCGACCTCCTTCATACACAACAGGGTGTCGTTTAGGAGTCCCTGATGAAATTCTGTGGCCTTCTCACGGACACACTTCTCCCAGTGGGTGTAGATGGCCTTCTGGACATCTGCCTCCCCTTGGCGAGATTTCTCAAACCAAACTTCCGCATTACCGGTTTTAATGGTAATAGTGTCCTTTGGTTTCGCAGGTGCAGCGACAGCCTTGGGAGGAGTCGATGCGGCCTGTGGACCACTTCCGGGTTTGGGGCTTCCGGACACGCCTGCCGTTGGTACACAGTAGGCAGGGGGCGCGTTCTGCTTCAATCCCATTTGCAGGTACATGTTCAACTGCTCCTGGGTGAAGGTAACTGGCAGGGCGGCTGGAGCGGATGCAGATCCGGCGGCAGCAGGTGCTGTGGTCTTCTTTGGCATAAGACGACCATCCTTTCCTACCACCAAGGTCTGGCTCTCAGGTCCAGGTCCCTGGTTTAAGGACGGAAAGTTACGAGGATTAACTTTCCCAGGCTTAGATACGGCTCCAGCGTATCCGGCAGGTTCGGGCTTCTTGAACACCGGAGTGCCCTGAGCCTGCTCTGCGGGGTGCCTAGCCAGAGGGGACCTGGAACGGTCCTCTGCTCTGACTTTGGGCTTAGCAGTGGTGCTCTGACCATTACCGTTGCCGCCACGGTTTTGATCTCTCCTGCTCCTTTCACGAGCTCTCTTTGCATCCTTTCCGGATTCCTCGCATTTCTGCCAGAGAGACTCGTGCATGTCCAGTTTACCCTTTCCAGGAGTCAGGACTATCTTCGCTCGGAGTTTCGAATCCTTGGTCTTCGGAACTTCGCAAAGGACTTGGTCCCCTGGTCGGACCTTAGACCAAGCATCCTCGCTCAGGCTATCGAACTTCTTCATGAGTTCCTGGTGAAGCTCCATGATACGCTTCCGAGCCATCTCCAAACCTTCGGCATGGCATTTCTTCTGGTGTCTCGCCAGATCACTACGTCGGCTGTATTGCACCTTAGTAGTACACTTCTTACCCTTCTTGCCATAACTCGGATCACAAATGTAAACCGGGTGATGGTGGAAGTGGGTCTCGACTAGATGTCTTTGGAACCGAGCTGGAGTGCTCCAGGTCTGGACCGAGACATCACTCGCATCCTGGCAGATAGAGAAGGGACAGGACTTCTGGTCGTCACCGTACCACTTCTCTAGAGCCCAACGTAGCTTCCTCCTCTGGGTATAGGTATAATACCCTTCGGTATGGTTAAGCATAAGCCACATCTTTCGATAGGCTTTGCTCGGATTGGGGTCCTCGTCCGAAAGACGCATCCAATCTTCGTCATCTGACTCATCGTTCTTATTGATTGAGTCCGGGCAGGCATAGAGGGTAGAGCCGTCCTTCTTTACTCCGTAGGCACAATCGGAGAAGCACGTCGGAATCCGGGTTTTGAATCCGGACTTGGCGTTAGCCCAACGTTCGGCCTCGGTTTGAGTTGATGGAGTGGCCTTCTCATCATACTCAACCGAGGACTCGTGCACAGACTCCTCGTCAGACGATTCAACCTCCATGGCGGTACTACCAGTGGTTGAGGTGCTGGGTTTTCGGCTCGGCTATAGCAGAATCCGGGAGATTCTTGAGCTTCCGAGCAGCGGATCGTCGGTTCTTACTGACCTTCCAGTCTTCCTCCGGTTCCTGGGTTCCGGATGTGCTGGAGGTCGTGGCTTCTACTGGGGTAGTAGTACTGCCGGTAGCTTGTGTAGCACTGGCTGAGCTCCTGGTGGAAAGCTTCAGGTCAGGGATAGGAGGTGCGGGTGCTTCCGCAGCTCTCTTAGCCTCTTCCTGGGCCTCCTGTTCGGCAGTCATTCGGCGGGCAATAACCATCCGAAGGGCTGCAGCTCGGTCCAATCCGATTAGTGAACTGTTCTGGACATCCACCAATTCCTGCTCGGTTATGTAAAAACCGTCATCCCACTGCTCGAAGTTCGCAGCGGCCTCCCTGAATTCCTTAGTGGTCCGGCATTGCTGCCGGGTAGCACTAGGGCGTGGGTAGGTCTGTCCATCGGTATCCCAGACACAGCCTACCCAGTTGATGTTCGTAGCCTTGACGTTCCATAGGGATTTTTCAGGCTTCGGATACGCTCCGAGCTCGAAGGCTCGGTTAGCTGCATACACGGTTTCACGGAAACCAGCGTCTACCATAAGTCCCCGTTGGAACCACGGCCAGTCTCGAAGCCACTCGGGAGGCATCCTGGTCAGCTGTTCGGGAGCCATGACGCCCTCGATAGCTATCCTGACTTTCGGGTCCATCCTGACTGGTGTCCCGTCTGCGTAGGTCACTTGTGCCTGCAGTTCCGGGTGGACATACAGGTAGCGACCATCATAGCTAGCTGGAAAAGGTTCCGCCACTGCTGGCTTCCACTCGTCCTTCTGTCCGTCAACTTGGGTAGTTTCGGACTCAGTTGCTGCGGGTTCAGCACTCGCAGCCCCTCCGGATCCCTCGGCCGGGAGTGGAGATAAAAGTTTCTCTGGCTCATTAAGTGAGAATGAAGCCAGCTTCTCCTCGAACGAGCGATCCGTGGATTCCTCCACGTCCATCATCTCGCTCTCTTCCTGTGTAACAGGCAACAAAGCTTCCGGAAAAGCTTCTGCGGACGGAGTCAGCTTATCCGGGTCACCGGATAGCTTGGCTGCAGCTACGGATTCCTCAGCCATGACCGGGGAATCACTTACGGGAGTAGAATACTCCTTTTTCCGGCTTTTACGGCGCCGGGGCCGACACTGACGGAGTCTGCCTACTGAGAGACAGACTCTGAGGGTGCACAAGGGGTTTGCTAGATGGTAGAATTCAAGAGAGAAGGGGTGACCCGACTGTCCCAAACGCTACCAAAAAACAATATGGCGACAGGCCAGCTTTCGTGACGTCATTTCCCCGCATCCCGCGAGGTCACGAGAGGTCAGCCGAGACTGGACACGGTGACGTCATGCGGAAACGCACGTGCTACGGGCGGAACATAAACAAATTGATTGTTTTTAGGTAATTATCGCTCATGCCGATGACTCGTCTGGGGATTTAAGTGGAGATTATGGAAAGCTTAAGCAAATCCACCGGATTATCCGTCCACTACCCATTGGTACATCATGCGGCGGCGACAAATAAGCCTTTCGGGTCAGTTGTCATCCGTTCCTCTAAATGTAAACATTACACTCGTTGTGTATACAGGTTAGGTCACTGCAGTCCTCTGGGCAATTCGGGGGCTGCGGCGAACGTATCTCCCCTTCTCGGATAGTTCTTTATCAGACCTGACAGTCTGAAGAGCTTTTTCTAGGTGTTTCCTAGCCTTGGAGACACCTTTCCTCTTCTTTTTGTCTTCACCTGCCGAGACTTTTTTAACTCCCCCACGCTTAGTTGGTATTGGCGTGGGTGTCACTGATTCGGAACACTTTTTAGGCCTACCACGGCCTCGCTTCACTGTAGTGTTCTTTACCTGGTCTATTATGCGATTCTGGTTCAGGATCTTTCCGGAACCTTCACCATACATTTCTGTGGAGGTCTCCCTCCCAGACCATTTCCTCAGTCTGGCCACATTTGACTTTTACAGTCGACCAAGGTCGGATTTAATTATTACGGTACAGTCACTGATAACTTGGGTTACCGTGAAGGGACCATCCCAATTAGACGCTAATTTTATGGGCCTAAGTGGTTCATGTAGTCTGAGAACTCTATCTCCGGATTGGAATTTCCGATGTTTTAGATCGGTATCATATCCAACTTTCTGCCATTTGGCACTTTTCTCCAAATCGATCCGGACAGACTCATATGCTTTTTTAAATCTGTCTCTTAAACATTCCACAAAAACTACATGGCAAGGTAATTCCGGGTCCATCCCTACGACTCCAAATACTAAGTCGGCAGGCATTATCAAATCCTCTCCGAATACCAAAAGGTTTGGAGTACAATTTGTACTTGAATGTACCGTACTGTTATAAGCATGTGTCACAAAATGACATTGCTCATCCCAGTCATCCATATGTTCATTTACAAGCGACTTTAGAACTTGGATTAGTGTTCTGTTGAACCTTTCTACCAATCCGTCGCTTTGTGGCCTATACGGATTGGTTCTAGTCTTGCAAATAGCTAAGTATTTGCACACACCTTGCCAGAGATTTGATTCGAATTCTCTACCTTGGTCACTATGTAACATTAGTGGTACGCCAAAACCGAGTACCCAACCTTTTACAAAGGCTTCGGCACAAGTAACTGCTTTGTGGTCCGGTAGTGGGAATACTTAGTGTATTTTGTGTAATAATCACATACTACCATCATACAGGTATTATCATTAGCGGTTTTGTTCAATCCACTGATGATGTCTACCCCGATTCTTGCGAATCTAACTCCGAAAAGTTCTTGGGATAGGGGAAGTTTGCCCATCCCGGGTCCGGGTTTGTTTTTACAACAATCCGGACAGGTGATTACCCATCTTTGCAAGTCTCTGGTCATGCCAGGCCAGTAGTATCTTTTGGAGAGTCGTGCCAACGAGCGTTTCCTTCCAAAATGACCACTGGTCCGATGTCCATGACAAAAATACATAATGTCATGTCTCATGGCATGTGGTATTACCACTTGCATGATTTTCTCACCATTATTACATGGCTTCCAACGGTATAACACGCCTTTCCGGACTTCAAGCTCAGTCCATTGAGCAAGAAACCTTCTCATTTCTCGGTTTTCCAGAGAGACCTCAGGCCTAACTGGACGTATACCCTTTGGTACTAATTGCAATAGCTGCGCAGTTATCGAGTCAGCTTCCTGGAAACGTATGTGATCCATAGACCAATCCAGTACACTGGCAACTAGGGGTTCGAATGGTCTTCGAATCCCTGCTAGCACTGCCCTATGAGCTCCACAATCAGTACAATCCGGATTATCACATTTCCGGATTGGTATTCGAGACAAGGCATCAGCATTCAAATGCTTCACTCCAGGTCTATGCTGAATCTGGTGATGTTCAAGCCCATATTCTGATAGATGGGCTAACCATCGGCCTAACATTCCTTCAGCATCTCGGAAGTTCAGTAGCCATCTCAAAGAGGAATGATCCGTACGCAATGTAAAGTTCGTTCCCCATAGGAAATGTTTGAACTTCTTGGTGTATACAACTACTGCTAACAGCTCTCTTTTGGTTGTGCAGTAATTGCGCTGAGTTTTACTCAGTGTATTGCTGGCAAAGGCAATTGGTACTTCTCTCCCATTTTGGACTTGCGAGAGAGCTGCACCAATGCTGTCATTACTAGCGTCCGTATCCAGTATGAAATGATCCGTTTCATTCGGATATTGTAATACTGGAGTACTCGTGAACAGATCCTTTAGCTTTTGAAAAGCAGATTCCTGTTCATGCCCCCAAGGAAATTTTTCCTTGGTACTTCCTGGAGTCCAGTTAGCTATTGCTTGCAATGGATAACTGACTCTAGAATAATTCGGAATAAATTCCCTATAATAGGAACAGAATCCTAAAAAGGACCTCACTTCTTTGGGTGTTTTAGGTCTATTCCAATTCGTAACTGATTCGATTTTCTCCGGATCAGCTTTTATTCCTTCATCACTAATGATGCGGCCCAAATAGTTTATGGACTTTCTAAACATGTGGCATTTCTTAGGTTTCAATTTGAGACCATTTGAAATAATACGTTCCAATACCATTTTTAGGTTATTAGAACTCTTCGAATGTTTTTCCGAAGACTATGACATCGTCAAGATATACAAGACACCTTTTCCACAATAAGTCACTTAGAATTGTTTCCATCATTGCTTCAAATGTTGCTGGTGCATTACACAAACCAAACGGCATTACGTTATATTGGAATAGTCCAATATGACTCGAAAATGCAGTTTTTTCCATATCTGAAGGGTTCATTCCCACTTGCCAATAACCTGATTGCAAGTCTAGGGTACAAAACCAACTGTTTCCTCCTAAGGAGTCAATGGTTTCGTCTATTCTCGGTAGTGGATACGAATTCTTTTTTGTTACTCCATTCAACTTCCTGTAGTCTATGCAAAAGCGGATAGTACCGTCTTTCTTTGTTACCATACACACAGGACTACTCCATGGACTATTGGAAGGGACTATTACATCCTGTTCCAACATCTTGTTTATTTCCTCTTCAGCTACCCTCTTTTTCGCTAAAGGTAACCGCCTATACGGAATCTTAAAGGGTTCCGCATCTCCAGTGTCTATTTTATGTACTACCTTATTTGTCGTACCTAGTTTTTCACCAGGTTTGGCAAAGGCAGTCCTATACTGACAGAGCAATTCATAGAACACATTCCGGTATTCCGGATCTTCTAATGAAGTTTCTTCATACAACTTGAGTAAGTCTTCCGAAATTTCATCATCTCCTGTACCCTTTTGTAAGTTTCTCTTACTATCCGTTACAGTTTCCGAAAGGGTCACGTTTCCGAAAACGTGCCCCTTTTTTAAGTAGATAGTACTGTTTCCGGTATTGGAGACAGATACTACCAACCATGATGCATTTGCTACAATAGTGTCTGCGGATACTAATCCGATACTTGACAGAGTAGCTACATCCGGTTCTATCACTGCAGGCTTATTGCGCATTGCAGGATCACTTCTTACAAGCACATCACAGGCTACTCCCGGAGGGATTCGCACAGTGTGTGCTACACTAGCCATACTGCTCACTTGTCTCAGTACACACTTAACCTTTACGGGATATGGGTATTTCACACTCAACACTCCTGATTGGGGTTCCAACACAACTCCATACAGGGATGCGAAATCCAACCCAAGTATCCCCTCATCTGCTATATCCGCAACAGTGGCGCTCATGACATAGTCATGTATACCATCCAACTGTAGTTTCACACAAGTTCTACCATACGTTTGCAAGGTACTGCCATCGGCCGTCTGAGCACTTCCTCCCGATTTGAGAGTATCATGTTCATCCGGTATAAGATCATAGAACTTCCTGGAGATACAGGAGTGGCTAGCTCCCGTATCCATGAGAAATTCGGCAGATCTTCCGTTAACAGTGAGGCAAACATACCACCGCCTTCCGTTTAAGACAGAGGGCATATCCGTGATGATCGGAACGTCATTGTTCACACCAGGAGTCGATCCACACCCTTTCAGGTATTCAAGACAAGGATGACCCGGGGGCAGGTGGGCACTACCAACCCTGGCTAACGCATAGCCGCCTGCCTCTTTACTGATATCGGGTTTCCCCTGTGCTCCCGTGGCACCTGTTATATCAGCTTCCCTAACCTTCCGGGTGTCTACAACCACCTCGGTGCTAGGCGAGTTTGCTACTACATGCGAACTATCATCACGGATGGTGATATCATGGCAAGATTTGTCACTGGGATCCCCTTCTTTGCCCCTCGGGAGACCCCTCACTAGTTTTCCTCTGTACTTATTCCAGAGACACCTTCCTGTCTACGGGGGACAGGTTTCTCAGCCCTACATTCAGGAGCATAGTGCCCCAGTTTCTGGCATCTGAAACATCTCCTTTGAGATTTATCAACTCTCGGTCTCTTTAGAGCTTCTGTTAGTCCAGCTATTAGTGTTTCCATCACATTAGTAGGAGCAACAGTGGCTGCCGCCATCGGCTTCGCCGTAGAGGCTACATTGCTAGGTTGAGTTGATCCGGAAGCTGTTTTACCAGTAGCAGATCCTCCCCTTCCTCTCGAATGTACTTTCCTATACCGTTTCTGTCGGTAATACTTCCCAGCTACATGGACTGATCCAATATATTCTCCGTTTTCATCGGAGACATATTCATCCCCCTCATCAGCCTCATACGAATTGACCGGGGCTAATTGGGAATTTTCATGTATCGGAGCAGGTGTACTTTCGTATTGAAGCGGAGCTGCTCTTATCGGGTTAGGTCCTAGACCTACCAATCGTTTCTTCATGTCATGTCCATCTATTGATATGAACAGGTCACTGAAGGAAGTATCATCTTTCCAAGAATCCCAAACTACTTGTTTGTGATCCGGATCCCGTAATCCATTGTAGAATTGTATAAACAACTCTTGTAGGTAACAGTCATCGTCATGAGCCCAATTCGGACGCGCTTTTGATAGCAGGTCCTGTAGCTCCAAACCAAAGACCTTGTGAGATTCTTTAGGTTTCTGTGTCCTTTTCTTGAAGCTTACCCATGGATCTTTCCTAACGATTGATCCAAATAGGTATGCGGCACATTCGACCAATTGATCATAGGTGCCGTATAATCCGTAAGCTGCTCTCCATTGGTTGAGGGCTACTTTTCCACCTTTATTCAACCAACAGATCAAATACGGCAGAGCTTCTTCTTTTGTCCAGCCACTGCAATTGACTTCGTCGACAAAAGCTTGATACCTATCCTTCCATGGGTCATTAGAATCGTAAGGAGGGGGTATCCGTGCCTGTCTACGTGCCGGATTATTATATCCGCGTAGTCTATCTGCTTCTCGCATGCTCCAGTTCATGACTTCCATGCCGTCCGCTCCCTTTCGGTAGCAGTCAATGCCAAGGTTTTGGATACATTGGCTTCTATCAAATATGGTTTGCATCCCTGCAGGCATGGAAGTTCTTCTGTTTGGCTTCCTGCCATCTCCTCCTGATCCTGATCCTCCCGATCCGGATCCTCCTGGACCGCCTGGAGGGTTCCCTCCCGGTGGACCATTATTGTGATAGTTTCCGGATGAGCCTCCAGGGCATCCACCACTATAATTGGCGTTTCCAGAAGACGCATACCTAGGGTAAGAATTATTTTGATTCCATCCCTGATTATAGTTATTACCATTTTGATAATTACCACTTCCTGATGGATTATAATTATATCTATATCCATAGGAAGATGATCTCGGTTGATACATTCCGCCATTAACGTTGTTCTGTGGCGGGTTTGGTCTTGGAAAACGTCCAGCAGTAGGACCATTACCAGGACCCGGAGGTGGGTTCGGTAGTCTCGGGCCTGCTGGTGTACTGTGGCCGGGTTGGGAGAAATATGAAGGTGGTGTTAACATATTCCTCGGTGGTCCCGGTACTATTGATTGTGCCATGGGTGTATTATTGTTAGTTCCAGTAGCACTATCGTGAGTCGCTTTAGTTTTGTGACTCAAATCTGGTATTGGTGGTGCCGGAACTATTGTATCCAGCACAGGAGTTGCTGGTGTAGGTGCGGTTCCATTACCTGCGGTATTATCCGGTTTCTTGTAGATTCCGGAAACTACATTCTTATCGGCCCCATCATCGACGAATGGGTTGTATCTAATTGGGGTTGCATCTTTGGATGTTTTTCCCAACATTGTAGACACCACAGCTGGATCTATATCACCTATAGTCAACTGGGCGGCTTCTACATATTTGTCTAAGGTTATTGCAGTAGTCTGCAATTCCTGAAGCTCATTCGTGAGTTTCTGTCTATCTTCTTCCAGTTGTTTATTGTAAGCTATAATGCCTACCCGGATGGTTTCATTGTCTTCAGCTTGTTTACTACACTGAAGTTTCAATTTCTCCAACTCGCTCCGATAATGGCATATTTCGGATTCGAATTTTGCCTTATCAAAATTTAGTTGATCGTTCGTATCTATGTATGTTTGGATGCGAATGTGTCTATTGTCATATTCCTTGTTGAATGACTCTCTCATTTCCTGAAGTTTTAATTCTTCATTCTCGAGTTCCTTCATGTACTCACTCCTTCTGGCTTCGAATTCCTTCCGCATGCCAGTTAGGTCTTCTTCCAGCTGAAGTTTTTCATGGAATACTTCATCTTTAGCTTTGACCAAGGTATTTAGGTTCTCGTTCAAAGTTACATAAGTTTCATTTAACAACAGGACATCTGGTCGTTTAAATTCCTCACCTTCCGGTACCGCATAGGTTAAGTCGCCATCTATAGCGCTGTAATCTAATATTGGTAGCCCGGGTCTGGGTAATCTATAAGGTAGTTCTCCGAATGTTACCCTCTTTGGCATTGGTGCCGGATGTTCTGGATTAGTACTACCACCAACTTCGAACATCGAATTACTTAACTCGTCAACAAGTGATTGTTGGCCTATTAAGTTACCCTGTCTCTGTATGGACTGTTCACGTCGTACAGAGTCTGGTAGATTTTCCTCACTATCATTATAGTGGGGTTCGGGATCTCTCCAAGATACAAATTCCGCATCTTGGGAGTTCGAATGGTTCTGGAGCACTAATGATCCATTGCCATTCTCCTGGGCAATTTCTTGTCCTGCTGGGTTAGCTTCCCTAAGGTTATCTAACCCATGTACCAGCCGTTCGGACGTTATGACGTCCGGGCTATACACCAGAATTAACTGGTCACGGCACCAGTGTAAGGGTTTTGCGGCCTTACGGACCTGGGGGGTTCGGGTCTTACGATTCGAAAGAAAGAGTAAGACGGTAATTCAAGTGTATGCCAACGGTTAGTTTATTTCTTAGTGTACACTCATGGCTGCCGGATGGTATAGAACAAGCAGCTAAGATGGATGGAGAGATAATCTACATGGTGCGGAGGCCTGGAGGGCCTCTGACGTAGCGGCTGAGCCCTGGGCTTTGTATAAGGACCCAGGTGTTCGTCGTCAGATGTTCCCACAGACCCGGATCGGTGCTGCCACCTATCCGGAACCTGAGGAACGTCCGACGACTCGACTCACCCGCCACGTCAGACGGTACCCAACTCTACGGTTAGACAATACGTACCTCTACAGGTGTTTCACCCACATGTATAATAATAATAATAATAATAATAATAATGATAATGATGATGATGATGATGATGATGATGATGATGATGATGATGATGATGATGATGATGATGATGATAATAATAATAATAATAATAAAAATAGCAGGCTCAGGAGAGCTGGACTGGAGATGATGTCTCTGAGGTGGGGAGGAGTATCTGTCAGGTACCTGTAGCCTGTTGCACATGCGTGCAGGTTGCGTTGGTGTCTCTGTGGCGCACCAAGAGCTCAAAACACTCTTGGAGGCCTAGCACCCTTAATAATGAGTCTTTTGACACTGGATTAAAAATATGAGATGCGTCTTGTATGAGCGCATCCAGGCCATGTCCATTATCTGGGCCATGATGTCTTTGAGATGGCATTAACGCCACCGGAAGTTCACAACCTGGTCTCCTTTGTATCCTATTGTTAGTGTATAGTGGTCAGTGGACCATGATGTTGGTTGCTTTTGGTCCCTTACATTATATACACTATTGTCAATGGTCAGTGAACCCAGAGGTCGGTCATTTTGGTCCCCTGCATCATATATATTCACATAGCTGGTGATCAGCGGACCATGAAAGCTCTCGTATACCTTTATATGCACTTATGCCTCATATTATGTACATTTATATAGTCTTATGTTGCAATTTGTGGCATTAAATACTTGGTAACAGTATATCTAAGAATAACCGCCATATTTGAAATAGAAAAATTAAAGTGCGCAACATTTAAACTGAGACTAAAAGCGTTTGGCACCAACGGCTAGCTCAGTATAAATTTCAAAATGGCGGCATTGAATTCACAGGCGACGTATTCCATCCCCCCATTGAATATGGCGTAAGTAGTACAAATCTACAGTGTTGTCAGTATTAGCTATGGCATAAGATGACTGCCACCACCTCCATGTTGAACTAGATGGCTGCTATAACCTCCTTGTGGGACAAGATACCTGCCGACAACGTCTTGTGGGACAAGATGGCTGCCAACTCTGCCTTGTGGGAAAAGAAAGCTGCCAACACATCCTTGTGCAGACAAACGGCTGCTGACATAATCTTAAGATTGGTAAGAGAGCTAGTATATATATATATATATATATATATATATATATATATATATAGCTATATATATATATATATATATATATATATATATATATATATATATCTGTGTGTGTGTGTGTGTAAAGAAGGCAGGTTAGCTGCCACTGCATGTTTTTGGACCCCATCGGGACATAAATGTTTTGTACACTAGGTTTGATTCTTTTCTTCTTGAAATAAAACATTTATTTCTGCAGTGCTGACATGATTAGACAAAAATGGTAGTCTAGCCAGTACAACCCCCTAGAGCCCTACATCCATCACCTTATGAAGTTATCCATGTGGTAATTCTCTTTGACTGGTGTAGGGGAGAATTAGGTCAGTGCTTCGTCTCTCAGTGTACTCTGCAAAATTACTCTGACGACTGCCGCTTTGGTATTAATTGGAACTGCAACTCGCTCCACACAAAAAGGGAACATTAATGAAAACAATGAAAAGGGAGAGACTCTGGCTAAAGGAAAAGAGGGAAATGAGATCAAAGAATGGAAGAAGGGGGATATATGGATTCAGGGCTTTGCTTAATAGAGCAGCAATAATTTCACAGTGCGTATGCATAGGGTATTATATATTATGGTAGATTCACACGCATGACTTCAGCAATAGCCAAGCCCCGCACGCATGTCATCATTTAATGAGATTTACAATATGGTGTTATTGGGAAGGTGTGTGTCATCCAGGGGTTTATTTCAATACAGTTGATGACAACATAGCCCTCGACTCGTTCGGATTACATTAGTGCTTAACCTGCTTAATTTGCTCTACCAAATCGTATGTGATGCTGGCATTAACCCCAATCCTAGATGGGAATCCCTGAAGACAGCATACCTCTCCAGTAAGATAGCCAAATAATCAGTGAATATTTAGATCGTCAGCTTTGTTGAAATATACCACAGGGTGTACCATTTTGGGTACTGCTCTAAGTACTTGCATCTCTGTTGACGTCTATGAACCATTCCACACATTGTGAGCTACTCTATGAGCTGCTCTGAGTACATCTTTATGAATTGCTCTGTGGACTACTCTATGAGCTGCTCTGAGGACATCTTTATGAAGTGATCTGTGTACTACTTAATGAACTGCTATGTGTAGGTCTAGCTGCTCCATTAAGAGGTACAGATACACGGTGAAAATGTGGGAAGACTAGACCATAGTTCTGAGACACTAGCACACACTCTGCTGGTGATGAGCAATCTTTTTCAAACATGTTCGATATAACTTCTGGCCAGTGCAGACAACACAACACATATTTCTTTGGAACAAGTATGCACAGCCAATGTTCAGCAGACAAGACTACTGGAGACATGTAAGGAATGGTATAGGTTTGTGAGCACTGCTCCGTATTTCATCTGGAGGGTGTTGCTCCTATGGTAAATAGAGCTGTCAGTATGTGCCCTCTTTTCAAAACAAGTCACACTCTGATTCACCATTCAACTTGCACTCACCACATTAGTCTGAAAAGTCACCTGCCTTGTTTAAAATAGAGAGAGCTGCACTATCAGGTACCTACTTGTATCACACACTCTATACTATACTATACTGACTGACTTCTCCGGACTAGGTACCTACTTTCCGAGTAACATACTAGCATGACTATTTGTGAGCAACACAAGTGAAAAGTTATCACTACATGGAAGGCCAGTTCTGCAGAAGAGGCACTTCTTAGCCAGTGGAACATTTTCCCCTAGCATCAACACCCTCATGTACTCTTTTTTAAACTGTTTCAGAACTATTCTATCTATACACTCTAGAAAATGGTTCTTGAATGTACTAGACATGCCTGCAAACTGTTACACTGAAACACCATAAAACTTATGTTGCGATGCAGCAAGCAGTGTAATTTCTACCATGAAGAACCAGAAAAGAACACTGTGTATCACTGTGTTACAAGGGATTTCTGTGAAAATAACGGAGAAAGCTTAGTCCCAAAGATGCTAGAGAACCATCGTTATTTTGATAACATCTTTTTTATAGTGCGGGTCAGTAGACTAGCTGCTGCTTTGGATCAGGTACAGATCCATACAACTGTGGAGAGCTCTACAATACAGTAACTCTAAGAAGGATACCATCAACCTTGCGTGCCTGGCTCACACTCTCAGAGCCATGTTTCAGATTGATGATAATAGCAGGAGGGTCTTGCCAAAACAGGGAAAGAAAGTTTAGTTGGCGCGGTACCTCACCTACAGTGCCTAATTTTCTTTTCTGTCTTGACTTTTTTTTCAAAAGTAGGTGGGAAGTAAGGCGTCAGAAAAGTGCAATCTGAGAAATCATCTGTAGGCAACACAGTCTACCTTTGCAAAAAAAGAAAAGAAAAAGCTGAATGGCTTTTCATCAGATTGGGTGAGTGGAAGTTTAAGGTTGAAAACAGAGCATGGCTGTTTCAGTTAAACAAACCTGGGCTATTTAGAACCTAAACACTTCTAAGCATTTTAGCAATAGTCACAAAGCATAGTCCTTGCATGATACCAACATGCCTCCAAACTAACACACTTTTTACTGTTTCAGCAATAGCCCCCAAGCATAGTCCTGGCATGATACCAACATGCCTCCAAACTAACACACTTTTTACTGTTTCAGCAATAGCCCCCAAGCATAGTCCTGGCATGATACCAACATGCCCCAACACTAACACACAACCAGCATTGAAACCATGGAGATGACTGCCTCATAATCCCCTTTGACAGGTGGAAAGTTACAATTAGGTGGAATTATCCACAGCGTTTAATCATTTTGCATTGTAAGCAAGTCGTTCTGACTGCTTTCACTCCGCTCTTAATTGAAATCGCTGTTGGCTCAGAATAAAAAGGGGGAAATGAAGGAAAATACAACTTTAATGAAAAAGAAATACTCTGGCAGCACATTGTGAATATGATATGGCTGAGAGCCTGGTATTGGTGTTGGTGCTAGGTTTTTCTATCAGACTGCTCTATAGATATTTACTATATATATAGGGTTATAATTGGTTTCACAGAATAGGCAACCATCTTGCCAGCCTCCCCTACTTACAATTGCACTCTCATCATAGTAGTTTGAGTAAGAGGCATTTAGGACATCCCTACGCCACCTTTGTCATATTACTCTTTTCTGTCACCACATAACACTAGCATATCTAGTTATTATTGTCATGACACTTTTACAGTTATATAGACCTCCTTTCCATCCAGACCTTATGTTTAGATAAGTTTTCTATTTTCCAGGGGAGAGACCCAAGACATGTATAATAACCTTTCTTATTACACGACATGATTTTGGGTGCTTTTTCTGGATATCCCCATGCTGATACCTGTCGATATTGCACACCATGATGCATGCATCATGACTTTTGTAAGGTGTGCCTGATATCCATGGATAACAGGCACTAGTGCCTGATATCCATGGATATCAGCACACCTTACATGTCATATGTCACATGTTAAAATCCACGAAATAGTCCAGGCCAGGGTAAGGATCGAACCTACAGTCTCACATCCCAAATCCAACTCCTTATGCACTGCGCCACAAGGACTGACGAGAAATGCTCGGTTCGAACCAAGTCTGGATATGATACAAAGCCGTGTGCGCTGTCGCTGTCCGCTGCCGGGCGACGAGGTGTATTTAGTATAGAAACATAACAGTGAAACGCGCTCGGAGGAGGAGACGCGGTGGCCTAGCAGTTAGCGCCTAGCGCTCAGCCGTGAGGGGTCCGCGGATCGATTCCCGGCCCGGACGCATCTTTTTTCGCCGTGTGCGCTGTCGCTGTCCGCTGCCGGGCGACGAGGTGTATTATACACAAACATAACCGCGAGACGCATTCAAAGCTTTAGCTGTCCGCTGCCGGGCGAGGAGGTGTATTTAGTACACAAACATAACAGCGAGACGCATTGAAATCTTTAGCCGTGTGCCGCTGCCTGTCCAAGCCGAGACGGCCGCTGTCACTGTCCGCTGCCGGGCGAGGAGGTGTATGTACCTGTGTACACACACTATGGCTGGCTTCGAGTCCCAGGGAAGGATTTTTGTTTTTAACTTGTTTTTATTGATATTCTATTGATTATTTATTGATTTTTTTATTGATTAATTGTGTAATAAAGAGAGTAAGGAATGGGCTATCAGGCACCTCGTTCAGTGTATCGTAGGATATCGTAACTCGTGGCCTACGGCCACTCGTTACGATATCCTACGATACACTGAACGAGGTGCCTGATAGCCCATTCATTACTCTCTTACTAACCAGTATTTGGATCAAGGTAGTACCTATTGTTAGTCTATTTAAATTATTTTTACCTATCTCTTTTCTACTTGTATTTAGCCAAGATAAGGGACTTAATGAATAGCGCTTCTCCCTATCCTCAATTCAAAATCCTATATATGGACTAAGTACTGCTGAATCTATCCCCCCTACTCCCCTATATTCATGTATACCACTTTGTGTATTCCAGTCCCTAAATTAAGGGAATTGTCCGGAATTGATATTTAGCCAACATAGCAGCCAGTGGAAGAATTATCAAAGGGCCATTAGAGAATGCCATATGATGTGGTAAGATAGGGGCGGGTAACCTTCCTCAATAATGTACACAGGATACAGCCGCCGGCTGTCTCTTTGTCTACACCAAAGTGTGGTAATTCTGATTAATATTATCGATACTCCGATTTGCCTCAAACCCCCATCTCACCCCACCCAACTCCCCCTCCCCTTTAACCCTTTGAGTACAGCATAGTGGGCATTAAACCATAATACCTATGCGTTGCATGAATTCAGCCCTGGCAATATACTCGCCAGGGCTGCATTCATTGATCATGCCGACCCAGAATGAGTGGAGCTGGTTCTAGTGCAACATGTATACATGCATTAATATTAGCTGATAACTTGGGAACCATCTTGCCCCTTGAAGTGGCTATTATGCAGGGCCAAGGTACCCATCATGGCATGTCTTAACAGAGGATTTTGCCTCAACCAGCAAGATCCAAAATGACATATCCACTGGGAATCTGTACTGAGGTGAATTGGGTTCCTACACCCACAAGGTCAGCATGATGCATAAATGCAATCCTGATTATAAAGCTTACCAGGGCTGCATCCATACTTTATATCAAGGAATGGTTTTAATGCTTTAAAGTCCCTTTGCAGCCTTAGGGAGCTAGATCCCTCCTCCCAAGTAGAAAGCATCATTAGTTATCCTAGGCTGTGGCATTGTTTTCATTGACTATCAATCATGGAGTCGATCCATCCTAATTTCTGCTGCTGCTGCTGCCACCTTCAGGCGACCACTTGAAGCTGTCAGAAATCACAATCTGTGCATTGACTGTGAAGCACCCAAACACCTCCTCACCCCCACCCCCTTCACACACACACACACACGCACACACACACACCTCGGGCTCCCCCCCCCCCCCCACCACACCGACTCTGCCCTGTCCATATCCCAAGGAATTAAAAAGGATCAAGCTCAGGGATAAATGGGGTTCATAAGCTTATAAATACCCATACGAAACAATGCAGTGTAATCGACAGCTATTTTAGAGGGATTGTCGGTCAGTTTAAAAGTCAGTGAAGGCTGTGACTGAAAGGTAATGGCAATTTTGTTTGTTTCAGCTTTGAGTATATCTATTTGGATGTGTCAGTCCAACTACTATCTCAGTCTATACACATTATTGAAATAGTGAATTGTGAGTTATTCATTATTTCAGGCATGACATACAAGCTGAGAAATTGTCTCCAGGAATCATAAATAATGCACAGTATATCAGAAATTATATGGCTAGGATTGTGTTAGAACAACACTTGTTCAAACCAGAAATAAAGAAAAGAAAATAATCACCTTCATACTCAGGGACTCGCTGATTCTAGCACATGGTTTTGATCATTTGAACAGTTTTATTCCCCTTCCATACCTCTTTCCTCTAGTACTATCCCTAGAAGTCCAGCGTGTACATGGGTTTACACTCACTCCTACTGCCCACTTACACTACCTGATAATAACCACTATGATGTGCCATTCAAGAAGCAACATGTAATATATTGCAGATTTATACAATGACAAGGCAATATAATGTTTCTTTTTAACGCATAATATTTCACTATACACGCCTGCTGTACTTTTCGCTAATATTCATCAGAGAATAGTGTTTTTTAAGCAGCTCAGAAATGTCTAGCCCAAAGAAAACGAGGAAGTGTGTGTGTAAATCTTTTCAGATAGTGCTGAGGAAAACTTCTATAGCCTAAATCATTCTTATGATATTGACAAAAGAATTACAGCATAATGCATGGGGAAACTCTTTTTGATATGTAAAAAAAAACGTGCACGTCTAATCTAGATGATTATCCAAACAATCTTTTAGCAACAAAAAAAGGGGACTTTTTCCTTTTTGATTCACGTTAATTTTTTTGACAAGACCCTCCAGAGGATTCTGTGTACTGCTCTTTATTATCTTGCACTGACTTGTGTTGTGCTCCATGCAGCACTGCATGAACTGTTCTGCAGTACTCTATGAATATGGCTATGAGCTGTATTGTGATATTCTGTGTGCTACTCCCTGAAATTGTGTTCCACTCAGTTCAGAGGGTCTTGCCAAAAGATGACGAGGAAGAAGCTCTGTAAAAAAGCTTTCAGACAGTAGTGACGGAAAAGTGTCTGGCCAAACTCGTTTTCATACTGTATTCATAAATAGTTTTGTTTTACAGCAGTTTTACAAACACTTTTCAGGTTTTAAGCCATGTACATGCATGTTAAATATCTAAATGAGTTCATGAGAATTTATTTTTTTACCCACTTATTATATATAGGCTCACTTACACAGTAAATCGTGTGATTTTGCGGTAGCTGCACGTCATATTCAATAGCACAGTGGCCGTGGTGCTCTCGCGCGTCTACAACGGACGCCCGGCGGCGACGTGAGGGCCGTGACGGATCGGCCCTGACGCCCGGGCCCTGACGTTATGTCATGGAGCTTCCATAAATCACCGCCTCCCTCCTCCACCTCACACCATCAGTACCTTAACACAGCTAGCTCCTACAAACCCCCACCCCCTACAATCCTACTGACAGAAAGGGTTTAATACATGTTATCAATTGCAGTTGTGCATGCTATAGATTGGGAATAAACCTGTTGTGTGTAATTACTGGTATTCTAAAACTATGCATCGCTCTATCAATGCTGTGTTCGTACTAAATTTATTCCTCCCTCTTTTTGCTTGCTTGGTTAATTCCTTCCTTATTTGCGTCCTTACTTGCGTCCTTCCTTCCTTGTTCGCTTGTCTGTTTCCTTCCACATTTCCTCTTGAGAGGCCAACCAAATCTCCCCTCTGAAGAACATGCAGGTTCTGAATGCATTTTATAAGGTGACCGGACCATTTTTAAAAAAAGAATGGTACAGAAGATAGTACAGGTAAATCACACGTATTGCGAGCGTTGATATTCACACGTGAAAAGAAACAACACCACCACCAGTAACAACAACAACAACAACAACAACAACAACAACAACAACAACAACATCAACAACAACAACTTTAGAAGGTACGGTCGGTAGGTTAATTACCGTACCTGAAACGTATCTTTTTTTTTTGTTTTTTTTTGGGGGGGGGGGCTAATTAGTATTGATGTAACAATATGCAAATAGTAGCATGCCACCGTGTTATACCTTGTGTTCTTGTACATGCGAGGTGCTCGTTCACGGGGGTGGAGGGATGTTGGTAGATTGAGGACTTGAGGTACCAGTCGGGGTCTGAAGAAAAGGGAATGTGATTAAAAGAGGATTGAGGGGTTATGGTGACCACCTTTGACCCCAAAGTGTACAACAGATCTGGAAACCTATCGAACAATGAGGGAAACAGAGATCTGGAGAGAAAGAGGAGGGGGTGCCCCTGCGTTACGAAACCTAGGATCCAGGCTTTTATAACGCACATCATGTTTAGTCACCTGACACACTTACGACACTATGACTAACATAAACATGAAATTTTTACTTTTCTTTACCTACCTCCTCCAGCTATTACCTGTATGAAACGGCCTCAGGTGTGGTCTGTAACCCCCTGCCAACCGCCCCCTCCCCCCAACACCCCCCAGGTACCCTGTAATCAGGGCTTTGCGTGTCAACTTAGTGTGATGTGAGGGGGGGGGGGATATAACCTTTTAAGGGCAGCTTATGCATTTATTCATCATGCCCATTGGCCATCATGATCCATGAATGCGAGTTACTCGCGAGTTACTCGCCAGGGCTACATTCATGCTGACCCTGCAGGGTTGATACACCCTCAGAGGGTCAGCATGATGCTCCAATGAAGTGTGGTGAGCAGACTCACCAGCACTTCATTGGTGCATTATGACGACCAATGGGCATGATGCGCTCCTACATCACCATCCCTCAAAGGGCTAAACTTGTCCAGGGCCATGGACAGGTAGGGTCAGTGTGCAGTGTTGTGAGCAGCTCTGTGAGCTACTCAGTGTAAATGTTATGGTGCTGGGTAAACACAAGGAGGCCTTTCATGTGTGAAGGGTGAGCAGTGCCGTAGTGGCCCGAATGAGCACCAGAGCACTTATAAATTTGAATACGCCTGTAACCGCACTCTTATTTGAGAACGAGACTTAATTGAATAGTGCTTTGGCCCTTAAAATTGGGATCAATATCCAATACCCCAAACTCTTTTGAGACAAGCGCTTTTGTAATGACTAGTAACTGGTGGTCTTTCATGCAATGGTGCACAGTTATCAGGCTCTTATTCAAGACCGACACTTGCATTAAGTACTGCTGTAGGCCCTAAAATTGAGGTCAATCCAGAATACTCCCAAACCCATTTGAGACAAGTCTTTTTGTAATGAATAAGTACTCTTTCATGCATTCTGGGGCCCATTTATCAGTATGAATGAAAATGAAACGACTAAATGTAAAAATATTTCATACATCAAACACAATATCACAATGGCTAAATGAGTGTAATACGGTGAGCAAAAAGTAGGCTATGAGCTGACCAATTGGAATATACAGGGGCTTATGAAACTGCAGCTTTATATGAGGCATTCAGATGATCAACAACTGTACCATTACATACCAGGGATACCTGGGCTTTTATTGCTTGCTTTTCTACCTGGCACATCTTTACTACTGAATGTGTATTGTAGTTAATTTGTCAATTGTCTTATTTTGATTGGAGTGGTTCTATTGCTGACATAAACTGACAAACATTTTACCACTATATTGGTGAACATGGAGTTATACAATAAACTTGGGCCATTCCTACCTCAGAACCATTCCTCTCTTTGCTGACCTTATAACATGACCCATGCAAGCACACAAATAATTAGAGACCCCCGTAGAGACCCCATCCCCCCCCCTGTATAGTGTGACATGTGGCCGTTAGTAGTGGCTGTCTGACTTGGTATTGTGACTCACATGCGGTACTCACGGAGCTGCTCTGAGCACCTCTTAGTACCTCAACTCACAAAGGTGAACTCAGTACCGCATATTGATGTGCTTGTGTGTAGGTTTGTGTTTACATGTGTATATGGGGGGGGGGCTAAGCTACTAGGCACTAGATGCATGTTGGGTCGGTAGAGGAACATTTTGCTAACCAATATTATGTTTCTTCAGGATCTCAAACTGATATAGACATAACATCATTCTAAAGTATTCTAACGTAGGGAAACACCTGTTATTTTAACTAATGCGTTTTACCTGAGTATTTATCTTTTTATCTGTGATCCTTAAATGAACAGACCCAGAAAAATGCTACTTTTGGCTACGCCAGAAATGAGTCACTCTGCAAAACTTTTCTTGCAGTATCTTTACTTTCCATTTGGATCCAATTGACACACAAAAAGCATTGGCATCGTGTTGAGAATGGCGTGTCCAAATAAGAGGGACCTGGGGATTGGATGCTCCTACTGCCTTGAACTGTCTCCCACTGTTAAATGCAGTGTTCCCCATGTTGGTCAAATCTGTTTCTGCCAGGTTTTAGCTCATACACACCAAGAAATAATTGTTGAATCTAGCAGGCATCATTGTAAAACTGAGCGGTGAACCACCCTAATTGTATTGCAGTGAACCAGTGTAGTTTCTACAAATAAGACCCACGAGATGGAAACATCATCTGAGTAAAAACAATGGTGAAATATGTATTCCAAGGCAGATAGGGCAATAAAGTTTGACTTGAGCTCTTGTATTTTGTATACGTCATGATACTTCTATTCCAATATTCAAACACGCCTATCGCATTGGCCTTTATGAGCGCCAGCATGCTCAGTGATTTCAAGAAGTCTATACCCCAGCCCTTATTCAAAACCGGAGCTCAGTCAAGACTTAGATGCTGTGTACCACCTGTGCCACCAGTGGGGTGTTTCAGAAGCAGGTAATGTTTACAACCGGTCATAAGGAGATATGATAGCAGTTTTAATATTGATTGTAGGCTAATACCTACATGTGTTTCTAAAGCATTACCATTATCTTACTGTGTCTATAACTATATGACTGGCGAGAGATGATAATGGTTGCAGTTGTAAGTTTAGAATCTAACAATTTTAGAAACAGATATTTAATGTTCATTATCATGTCCGGCTTCTGAAACACCCCACAGGGCTTATTCAAGACCCGGCGCTTATACTGACCAATGCCGTAAGGTTCATGTTGGAATAAGTTCTGTTGTTGGAGTCCACTGACAAAGTTTTATATTACATGTATTTTCAAACACAGTAAAACATTTTGAAATGATCAACATCAAAATCAGAACAAATTTATGAGTCTCTACTCATAAAATGTGGTCACTGTTATAACAACGAACAGGCAGTCATGATTATCACCCTGAAATAAACACTACGGGTCTGTGACATAGTGGACGTATGTGGTAACTATGAATTGCGTTTATGGATGAATTATAAGTCATTTGAATGGAGGTAAAATAATTATGTAACGATGTGCATTTTTTACTTTTTAAAATCAAAAGTTTCACTTGCCTCTAATTTGTGAAATTATTTTCAAGTACACTTTTGTGGAAAGAAAAGACGAACTGGAGAGGTAGGTCTTTGTCACAAGACACCATCATTTTGGAAAAAGGATATTTCAGTGCAGTTGTCTTACAGCTTGTATGCACTGCTATAGTATTTAACCATATGGTATATCATACCCTTACCATCATGCAACCAGTGCATTTCTCATAGGTCTACACCACTTACAACCATCACTAAGTGCAATTTCTTTTAGCTAGAGTTTTATCTATGACGTGAAACTTAAGCTTTCAGAATGGTAGAACATCTTGGGATATGATACACTCAGAACAGGTGATTTCGTGATTGATATTACCGGTACCAGGGTGTCAGAACTGTTGATGATTGTCAGGATCACTGATTTAAAGCTGCAATAAATGCTGGAATACCCTTCTCTAACCTCTATCTTAGATAATTCTACACCACTTTTCCTCACATCCAGTGCCATTCATTTTGGTGAGAGGTGAGCTGGAATGCATACAGCTTATGACTTAGGTCTCAGCTGCTGGCTGCTCTTTGGTGAGAAGGGACAACAGCCAGCTAAATAGTTTTGAATAAATTCCCCAGGTGGCAGGACTGAGCTCTCAGGTCCCCAAAAGCAGAGCTCTTTCCACCATAGAATACCAGTATGATGGAGCCACTGAGCTGGTTTAAAAAGGTGTTTGTCAACATGGATAAAATGCTGGAAGCATTTTATTTTTGCACATCTCTATCCTTGGAATTAGCATGGCTAGCGCTCACAAAACAGAATGAGATTAGACCAACACATTGTAACAAGTGAGCTTGAAGACGCTAGGTGGAATTGCAGGTAACACATTGGTAGCATACTTTAGATAGTTTTCTTATCCACAAAATGATGTGCTTGTATCCCGAAACTTGTCTTTATAGAGCACAGGCTATTTTGTTTTGGAAACACACAGGTATGCTGCTGGGGATGAGAGGGATACTTTACTTGAATTTGAAATTATTTACAATGCCCATAAAGGCTCTTTTACTGGTTACCCATTGTTGAGTGTGGCTTATCTGGTCCTAAAGCCCTACCCCTCTGTAGTACGGAGACTTTTGGTAAAAGGAAGTGTGGGCCATGCGTTTGGGCTACTTTATTTTTTTATCTCCCCTGGTTCTAACATCATTCTGTTCAATGGCATATCCCTACTGTGCATTCCTCCACATGATATTAACTAGCTGGATATTTCTGCGCTCTTCTAGATAATAAATATTACAGTCATGATGCAAATTACTGACACTTCTACCCCGTATCCTTTCTTTCAGGCATACCGGCAATGCTTGGTTTTGCATAAGCTGTAGTTTTTGTAGGTCGGTCTGATGCAGTGTTGATGAGTTTTACTCAGAGCCACTGCATTGGAACATCATGCTAACCTTTGAGGATTATTCCAACGCCAGAGGATCAGAGTTATTCTTGAAGGAAGCTCTTGTGAGTAGACCGCCTGCATCTATGCATCATGCTGGCCAGTGGCCATAATGTATCAACGCATTATTCAGCCCTAAAAGAGTTACCGGGTACATGTGCAGGCTGTATCTATCACTTTATAAGACTGTGTGGAAACAGATTGGCAGATCAGCACATGAATATTGCCATCAATCAGGCATTGAGAGGCAGAAATCAGTGCCCCTTTACACCAGGTAATGTCATACAGTAGTTCTCAGAGTAGTCCTAAGTGTCATGTATATAGTAGAGTGACTGCAGCACCATGGTGCTAGTGGCAGTGGCAGGGTGGGGAACTACCAGATACCTGCATGACATCTCACTGAATCTATTACTTATAGCAGTAAAGACTAAAGATTGTCGCCTCTATTGTAGGCCCAAGACCCAAATTTAAGATCTTGGGTTTATCTGTGTATTTTCAGATAAGCAAGACGACCCGAGGAGGGGGTGCTCGGTTTGGGTACCAACTATGGTACCAACCCCCAGTGTCTTTTGATACGCCGATAAGGGGGGGAGGGGGACTGTCAATTGTATGAGACTATAGGATCAGGGGCTTTTAATAGCTGCTATAACCTATATGGAATCAAAAAAGCCTAGATATTGCATAAAACCATCCCAGAGCTGTGAAACATTATTGTAAATGGAAGAGGGCCCCAAATGGGGGGGGGGCTGTTATCTGCCTAATCCGAAAAAGTGGGGCTGTAAATATTCAGCCGCTTTTTAATTTGCTGTTAGATGGCCAAAAAGAAAAGGGGGAGGCTGTAGTTTTACAGTTGGTACCAAACATCAAAGAGTCACAGGGAGAAAAGGGGGTAAGGGGGAGCAAGCACAATAAAGAGGGATGGCCAAGTTTCCTGAACGATGGCATTCATTCTTTGATCAGACTTCTAGATACCACAATCATAATTAGTATACCAGTACATATTGTTTTATGTGTTTCCATTACAAATTTTATGGTTAAATTTCCAATTAAGGATCTTGTTTTTTTTGTACATGTATCTCCCTAATATGTGAAAGTGTAAAACATGTAAATAAATGCCAATAGTCTGGAATGGCAATATTTAATTGGGGGAGAACCAGAGTATCAAAGTTCTACTTCCATTTGGTCCATAAACAGCCATGCTATAATTATACTAGACAACAATGCTTTGGAAATAGTAGAGAAAGGGCTGAAATAGAAAAAAATAGAACCAAACTTTCAGAACAGTAGGTAGGATTTGAATATCTGTCCAATAACCAAAAGACCCACTCACCACATCTTATTCATACACTGCAACCACTCACCCCACTCAATACATCACAGTAAAGAAACTTCATACAAGGATCAGGATTATTCAAAGGAGCCTGATGTTTCCTTGCCTTAGCCCTTTAAGTTCAGTATAATAATTGTAGTCTCGCATCATAAGGAACAGGGCCTAATAGCCACAATAGCTTCTAGTTCATCTATGCTACATTTATTTACTTATACCATCATCTGATCAAAGACAGTGAGAGGCAGAAATCAGTGCCTTTTTACACCAGGTAACGTCACACAGTAGTTTTCACAGTAGTCCTAAGTGCCACGTCTATAGTAGAGTGCCATGGTGCTAGTGGCAGTGGCAGCAGGGTGGGGAACTACCAGATACCTGCATGAAATCTCACTGAATCTACTACTTGTAGGAGTAAAGTGTGTCACCTCTATCGTATGCCCAAGGCCCAAATTTAAGATCCTGCTGGTGGCGGGGGGGATTATCTATGTATTTTCAGATAGGTAAGAAGACCTGAGGCGGGCAGCTTGGTTTGGGTACCAACTGTGGTACCGACCCCCAGTGGCTGTTGATAGGCCAATAAGGGGGGGAAAGGGGGACTGTCGATTGAATGAGACTATAGGATCAGGGGCTTTTGATAGCTGCTATAACCTATATGAAATCAAAAGAGCCTAGTTATTGCATAAAACCATCCCAGAGCTGTGAAACAACCTTATTTAAAATGGAAGAGAGCCCCAAGAGGGGGGGGGTGTAATTCATCTAATCTGGAAAAGTGGGGCTGTAAATATTCAGCGGCTTTTTAATTTACTGTCAGATGGCTAAAAAAAAGGGGGAGGCTGTAGTTTTACAGTTGGTACCAAACATCAAAGAGTCACTGGGAGAAAAGGGGCTAAGGGGGAGCAAGCACAATAGAGAGGGATGGCCCTGAACGATGGCATTCATTCTTTGATCAGACGATGGTATAACTTCTAGATACCCCAATCGTAATTTAGTATACCAGTACATATTGTTTCATGTGTTTCCTTTACAAATCTTTTATGGTTAAATTTCCAATTACGTATCTTGGGGTCTTTTTTTGTACATGTATCTCTCTAATATGATAAAGCGTAAACATGTAAATAGATGTCAATTGTCTTGAATGGTGATATTTAATTGGGGGAGAACCAAAATATCAACTACTTCCTTTTATAATAGGTCCACAAACAGCCATGCTATAATTATACTAGACAATAATGCTTTGGAAATAGTAGAGAAAAAGCTGAAATAGAAAAATAGAACCAAACTTTCAGAACTCTAGGCAGGATTTGAATATCTGTCCAATGGCCAAAAGACCCACTCACCACATCTTATTCATACACTGCAAGAGGTCACCAACACACACCCCACTCAATACATCACAGTAAAGACACCTCATACAAGGATCAAGATTATTCAAAGGAGCCTGATGTGTCCCTGCCTTAGCAGTTCAGTATAATATAGTCTCGCATCATAAGGAACAGGGCCTAAATGCCACAATAGCTTCTAGTTCATCTGTGCTACATTCATTTACCCATTAAAAATGTCAATCACATGGGGTTAGTATATTCCTTTGATAAGGGTGCGATCAATGCAGTGCTACTCAATTATAATGCAGCACTTAATGGAGGTGTCTCCTTGACGAATGAACAAGAAGTTTTGAGGCATCATGCTGTTGTTAAGGCGTTAGCACCATCATGATATCACCATTAGCTCTTCATGCGACCTGTTCCTTCCAATCCCTGTATCTGCAGGCACTAGAAGCTCCCCTTCTTAGCTGTCATTGTGGAGGCATCCTTAAGGCTAGGTTTCCTAAGGCCTGGGTGTTGTATGGGTAAGTACAGGTTGCCTTGTATAAGCCGCCATGTTGTTAATTCAAGGATGGCTTTCATTTGTCCTTTTTAATATGTAAGGTACTTGTCCCATAGGAGGTTGGTGATCTAGAGCATTTTCAAATTATTAATCTTGTGATCATGAAAAAAAAAGTGAAAGGACATGAAAGACAAGTGCAGAAAAGAGGAACAATATCTGCATGAAACTCAGTGAGGGAAGATAATAAACTCCCTGATTAGCGTCTGGGAACAGAGAAGCTTCTAAAACATTCTAGTTCCCTTTACTACCACTCCTACTTCCACATTGGCGCTCCAATCACCCCAACACACCCCTACAAGGTTCTTTACCTCAGGCCTTTAGCTTTTGGGGGAACCTGAACATAATTCTTGTCAGGAATGATGAATTGATGGATCAGGCAGCACAAAGGTAGGGGAAACTGTGAGTAGCCTACACTGCAAAAATGGCGTTTGCTGATACACACCATATTATCTAAATGGTGTGTGATCCCTGCACACCTAAGATATTCAAACACTTACAGCTAAACACCATCAGATTCTAAACACATAGTCTTAAACCTACACACCTACTACTTACACACCTAAACACTTACACACCGTTGTGTTTAGGTGTTTGGGTTTAAACACATCCAGTCTCTATGTGTTTAGTCTTAAACATGTATTTGAAAGATAAACAAGATAGATGTTTAGCTATCTATTAGGAATGATAGAAGAATATGGAATTTATAACTTAAAGGATAGGACTTAGGCTAATCGAGGATCCTTGCTTTTTTTGTAGTATTTGTATACCAGACAGACAAAAAAAAAACAATGATACAGGGACAGGAGGAGAAGGGAGGGAGGTAGGAGCAGCCCTATGGGGCTGCTACATGGGAGAAGGGGCAGGAGGAGTGGGGAGGGAGGTAGGAGCAGCCCTATGGGACTGCTACATGGGAGAAGGGGCAGGAGGAGTGGGGAGGGAGGTAGGAGTGGCCCTTTGGGGCTGGTACACGGGAGGAGGTGCAGGAGGAGTGGGGAGGGAAGTAGGAGTGGCCCTATGGGGCTGGTACATGGGAGGAGGTGCAGGAGGAGTGGCTATAGGTAGGTAGGAGCGGCCCCATGGGGCTGGTACATGGGAGGAGGTGCAGGAAGAGTGGGGAGGGAGATAGGAGTGGCCCTATGGGGCTTGTACACGGGAGGAGGTGCATGAGGAATGGGGAGGGAGGTAGGAGTGGCCCTATGGGGCTGGTACATGGAAGGAGGTGCAGGAGGAGTGGGGAGGGAGGTAGGAGTGGCCTTAGGGTGCTGGTACACGGGAGGAGGTGCAGGAGGAGTGGGGAGGGAGGTAGGAGTGGCCCTATGGGGCTGGTACATGGGAGGAGGTGCAGGAGGAGTGGGGAGGGAGGTAGGAGTGGCCCTATGGGGCTTGTACATGGGAGGAGGTGCAGGAGGAGATGAGAAAGATGCGAAATGTACTTGCAAATCCCAGTCCCAATCGTATTTATACAGCATCTCCCAAAGCAAAAAGCCTCCTGAAGCTAAATGCCTTCAAAAGCTAAACACCTATGTAACTAAATGCCTCCTAAAGCTAAACACCATGTATCTAAACGCCTCCTAAAGCTAAACACTATTTTTCTAAATGCCTCCAAAAGCTAAACACCATCTATCTAAACATCTCTTCTAATCTAGACACTGTACACCTAAATGCTTGCTAGTGCTACACACCTATTAAATGTTTAAACATCACACAAATCTAAACACTTCCATAGCTACACACATTTTACCTAAACGTGTTCAAAATTAAACGCGTTTAGCAAAAAAAAAGTGTTTAGAAAAGTGGGACAGGAATGTGTTTAGCTATGAGTTTAGGATCTAAACACTGGTGTTTGGATGCTAAACACCAAGTTTACAGTGTATAGTAGCTCTTTAAGGGCCGCTAAAGCAGGAGTGCATGATCTCCATTGGTCGGCATGATGCACTTATGATGTGCTGGTGAGTCAACTTGCCAGCACTTCATCGGTTCATCCATAGACTATTTATGCAAAGGGACTGCCAACTGGCATCTGTGCTTTCTCCGCTCCCTGTTTTGAACATAAAGCAGGGCCCCAGCGTAGTTTCACGACGTTGGGTTGACAGTGGCGCCCTCACCGGGAGTGAGATGAGCTACGATCTACCACTACAAATCTAGCAAATTTCCATGTTTTCCCGCGTTGGCTGAATTGTGAGCAACCTGAGGCAGCGTTCCCCCTACTGCTTTGGTTAAGCGATTTATATTCATTTTACGCAAAAATAACCATGACGAGGTTACTGTCCGCATTAAAATTAACAAATACAACTCATAAAGTGGGAACATTCATCGGGAAAATCAATGGAATTAGGTCTGGAAAAAGTCGTCAATCGAAACACTTTCCGTGAGCAGAACTCAGATTCATGGATTTCAATGTTTTAGTGAAGTTTATTTAAGAAACGAGGGTAAAATCCTCAAGTCTGTAGGCATTGGACAGCATGAAGTTTGACTTCTCTCTCACTCCCGGTGTACAATAGCTGAGGATGATACCTGGGTTCAGGGGATGTATTTATTTACTATCTGCTTTTGGAGAATAACCTTTGTTGAGATTCATGGTGCTGGGATTGACTATAATCAAATACTGGTATTCAGTATCAGGCCATGTCAGAGAAAGGGAATTTACTGGAGCTTCATGATATCATTGGTGATATGAATTATTCAGTGTCAAAGGTAATTAAAGTCATCCCATTTTGTTGAGGATATCATTATTGCAGCTTGCTATGATAACCAATTATATTAAAATAACTATTTGCTATCACATGTGTAAACATATTCAAACTCTAAAGACAGTTATCTACCTGTGGACTGCTAGTTATCATGGCATAATATGTCAAGCATTTTTGACTCATTCTGGTAAATGGAAGAAAAGAGACAAAATAATTGGGCAGAATGGGCTTCTTAGAAAGGTTAAGGAAAAGGGATAAAAGTGCCCTGGTAATATTGTCCTGGTATGCTAACAAGAAACAAATTCCCACATAGAAGAGGCCTAAATGTGAATGATAGTGAACTGCATACATCATGGCAGTGAGGGATTACCTGGTACCCTGACAATCCCTACATAAAGGATGACATATAACTGGCATCCAGCATCATGTTAACCTTTGTACACCACACAATGTAGAGATGTACACCTGTAGAAGTGGTCACACAATAGGCACACAATGGTGTATGTGTTCAGGTATACCTATCTACTGTATCTTCATTCTACTTCTGGACAATACTCATATAAAACATACTTAAGGCTGTAACCCATGTATAAGCCACACCATGTAAATGAGGATAAGCATGTGCCATATAGGTGAGGGTATAAAGTATGTATTAAAGAACAGAATTAGAGTAACAGAAATCAAGCACCAGCTTTACACTGTAGCTTCTCCTTCAACTCAGGGTGCGCCTTTTACAAGAGGCACCATTATCATTCTTCAGGGCCATATATGACCCAGCTTTACCAATTTTACTTGTTAGCATAATGCACCAAATGCAGCATCCATTAAAGTTTGTACACCATCACCAGGGGAGGCTTACCAAATGCATACAAATGCGTAAGAGAAATCCAGGGGTGGGAAGGGGTGGGGCACACATGCATTTTGGCATGCTCTGGCAAAGTGCATTATACAGTAGGAAAGTCCCCTAAGAAAGGCAATAGCCCCATTAGGTTGCCATGACTCATAAATTTGTAAAGCACTGGTATTTAGGGGTTAATACGAGATAGGTGTGGGGGATAGGTTCATTATTGATCATTATAATGCATATATATGCTTTCCAACTAGTACTAGTAGTAGATTACGCTCTATCCAAATAACACTCTCTCTATGCTAGTCTTACACAGGTCTGCAGAAAGCCTCTGTTAGGGGAGCATAGTGATAGGCAAGTACATGTATCTGTAAGGCCTGCAAATGATATAATCAGTTGGGGTTGATTGTAGTTTAAATTGTTCAATTGAGGCGAGCTGATGAGGCGACATATTCAATTCTCCAAAGAAAGGTTTCCATCCAAAGATACTGTCTATCTTGGGGCTGATGAAGGAGGAAGGGCATTTGTAAGGGGGGACTGGACCATCCAAATAATTGAAAGGTTCACTACATAAAAGTTTAAACATGAATGGTAGTGCCCCTACCAAAAAAAAGAAAGGAATACTTTGCCTGTGAGCAACGTGGTCATGTCTGAAATATAAGGGAATTGCCCTGCTGCCATCTACACTGTCTAGTTACACTATGGGCACTGACACACCATTAAAACAACTGAAAGGTTTTAAGACACAGGATTCTCAGCCCTGACTTATCCTCTTACCCGGGTATAACCTTCATAGGGTGATAAAAGTGTTTCACCAAATTTTCACCTCTCCCCTTTCTCAGTGCTGACTAAAGGGCTCATTTATTGTACACTGCAAAAAAGGTGTTTAGATTTTAAACATGTTTAGGTCTAAACACGTTTAAAACCTAAACATATAGGTCAGTTAGGTGTCTACACATTTAGGAAATAAACACTTTTATTCTAACTATATAAACATTTTTGCTAAACATGTTTAGATGTTTAGAGTTTAAACATCAATATGTTTAGATGCTTGAATGTTGAATCCACACCAGGTAGCAGCACTACCTTTGAATGGACTATCCTTACACAATTATTATCAATTTTTGTGACAAATGTACCCAAACCGCATGTTTATAATAGTTTCTATTCATTAAATGTCATGAGAATAGAAAGGGCAATAAAAAGTTGACTAGATTCACCTTACACCACCATCATTAGCATGAAATAATCAATAATCTCAATGACTGACACCTATTTCATGTTATTCTGGAATAGACAAAGCAATTTCCTACCTGCCAAGCTGTTGTACTTTCTCAAGTCTCTCATTCTGATGCAGTGTGTACATACATGCACATGTAAATATGTGTGGCTGACATCTTTGGAGACTTTGACATGTAAATACCCCCTCCCCCAGTAAATGAGAAAACAAACAAAAGACTTTTTTTTTTAATGTATACATGTCTGCACACCCTAACTCTCCGTCAAAGCATTTAGACATCTAAACACAAAAATTCATAGATATCTAAACACAAAGTTTAAACCTTAACACCTATATTTCTAAACACTTGAACTAAGCACATTGTTTGGCTAAACATGTGTAGGAAATTAATGTGATTACAAAAACGTTGCAAAAATATGTTTAGAATTGTGTTTAGGATCTAAACACCATTTTTGCAGTGTACACTTGATGAATGATATGGCAAAAATACTTGTACATCAAGATTACTTTCCTTCAAAAGCAGGTTTACTCTAAAACGGCCCTACAAGGGTCACAATATGCACTAAATTGCCTGTTTTGGCCGATATTGGAATCTGTTACAGTATCCTTTCCTCTCCGGTAACTGAAAACCTGTGTTAAATAGCTTGGTTATTTGACAATTCCAGAAGGATCAGAAATCATGTGAGTTTCTGAAACCTCTGAGAAGAGGTGGGCAACTGGACTTTTTAGCCACACACTATGCTTAATTTGTGGTTTTAACTCAGGGCAGTTGGGTCCAATTTCCTACGATTCTCCATCGTTGAATATAGACTGATAAATCAAGGCCATTTTCTTGGGCCAAGGGACTCATACACACTGGGCACGCCGTTTATCCTCATAATGTCGTGCAAAGAATACTAGAACATATCCATTAGGGAGAGGGAGAATTCAAGAGAAAGAAGGAGAGAGAGAGAGAGAGAGAGAGAGAGCATTTGAGAGGGCGGAGAAGGGGAGAGACTGGCTGCACAACCTGTACAATGAATAATTAAAACAGGTAAAAATAACATTTTTCATGATAATTGACATCCTTGGGGAAATCCAGAAGTCAGGGTACAAGGATGGTAAAGGTACTCTCAAGTTGAATTGTGGCCTGTCTAGCCTATTCATCATAAAATATTTTCCATAAATCTGAGAGCTCCCTGCATCTACCAAACAACCTTTCAACCTTCCAATCTTTTGAGAAAACAAGAAATTTTAAATGGCAGACCAAAAGGAAACGACTGACATGGGGGGGGGGGGCTTTCATAGAAAAAAGACAAACATATCTATCGCGCGCCCACCGTGTAAATTAGCCTAGATCTATGTGTCCAACATTTCACCCACCTCCTTCCCTCCTCATCATAGACGTACATCTTTGGTATCTATATTGGGGTCTCTATAATCATTGGTGTTCATGACACAGATGTTATGGGGCGTGCAAACGCAGCAATCAGTGACTGATTGCAGCAAAAATTGGCATGCACGATGATTTTCTCTAAGTGGGTGGGAATGATGTTTAAGATCAATCAGACTTCTGTCTGGAAAACAGAATTGTGGTCTTCAACTTTCTGAAGCTTCAGGTGCCCCCACACTCTGATAGGATAATACAACCGATTTTGTTATTGCCTACTTTTACAGAGTCTCAATAAAACTGGCGTTAGGGAAACTTTCACATGACAGGATTGGGGCAGTTGGGGGGGGGCTGTTACTTGATGTTGGGCCTAATATTAACCATAAGAAAGTGTTTTATTTTGGCTAAATTTCAGTAACCATACAAAGTTAATTTTGATATGAGGATATGAAAATGATGAATATGCAGCTACATTGTGTCACACAATAACTGACGATGACAGCTGGTTTTTGGTTTAGGGAGGTTCATTACACGACTTCTGTGACTTTGGGTGCTTTTTCTGGATATTCCCATTCTGATACCTGTTGATAATGCATGCTATGATACATGCATTATGACCTTTGTAAGGTGTACTGTTATCCATGGATAACAGGCACCCAGTGCTGTTAACCTCCCTACTAAGTGGCAAATTGACCAGGCTTTTACACAAGGATATACAGTACTGCTGGAAACGTTCAACCAAACCAGAAGCTGCCAGGTGGCAAGGTGTGTGTACTGATAGTATATTGGTTAGTGAGTCGCGCTCCTAACTCCAGGTGCAGGCATTTGCATTTTGATGCATTCTGATGCATCCTGAAGCATTAATCGTGTAATGAAATAAGTAGTTAATGGATATGTCATGACTTGTGACTGATATCAAACAATAACATGAAACTCGGGGGGCTTGCCCCTCGTTGCATGTTATTGATTGATATCAGGCACGCGTCATAACATATCTATTAATTACGTGTTCAGTATTTATTTACTATTTGGTTATGGAGAAAACCTTTGTTTAAATTCTTGACTCTTGACTGGGATGGAGATTCAGTATCAGGCCATCTCCGAGGAGAGGAATTTTCTCACAACTGGATGTATGATAGAATGGGGCTTCATATTATTTTCATGCCTGGTGACATGAATCAAACAGTGTCAAAGCGGACTAAGGTCATCCCATTTTGTTTGGCATATCAATGTTGCAGCTTGTTATGATAAGCAATTATAGAATGAAAACTATTTACTTTTACATAATATATAACCAAACCCTAAACACAGCAATTTACCTGTGGACAGCCAGGTATTACAGCTTTTGCCAAGCATTTTATGATTGATTCTGGTAAAGAGAAGAAAGGACAAGGATAATTTGGCAAAATGATCTTAGAAAGATTAAGGAAAAGGGATAAAAATGCCCTTGTAATCATATTTACCTGGTATGGTAACAAGAAACAAGCTGTCCCGTTGAGGCCTAAATGTGAATGATAATGAACTGCATGCATCATGGCGGTGAGGGATTACCTGCTTCCCTGACTGTCCCTATATACATAAAGGATGACATATAACTGACATCCGGCATCATGTTAACCTTTGTACATCACACAATGTAGAGATGTACACCTGTAGAAGTGGGCACACAATGGTTTATGTGTTGAGGTATATGTATCTACTGTATCTTCGTTTAATGTTGTACGTCATGTATAAGCTGTGCCTTATAGGGGAGGATCAATAAGCATGTCCCTTATAGTGATAAATCTGGAGGGTGTGTGTATGTAGCCATGACGCCTTCCATCTCTTACTTTCCCGTGGGATAGCTACCAGCCTGACACAGCATCTTAGGTTATATTTAAGTAAAAAGTGACAAGCACATTTTGAGACGGGACTTTGGCACCCTATTTGCTGGGCTGAGCAAGGTTATGAAAGCCACAGTACATGCACTAACTAGTACCAACCTACCAGCGCTTCACAACCAGGTGCAACGCTATTGGGTAGATTCACCATGAGACAACCGTTCCTGTGCAGATTTTCAATAAGGGATTTGTAGTCGCTGATACCTCAGACACTTATAAATAGGTCTTCAGCCTACCAAAGGTACGGTACCAATAGAAAGATAATGGTTTGGGCTCTCACACTCCTCACATTTTAGAAACCCATTTGTACATTTTATTTATTGTTTTTCTTAAACTTTGTAAGGGGTGGACGGCTCAAGGTAAAATGGTGGACATCTCATGGTGAAATTAATATGCTCTAGGAAATAAGTCATACACTGAAAGTATCCAATGTATCTGCACTTTTGCTTATGTTATCATCTAGTAATGTCATTTATCTATGCCTATAGTCAATATGAGGTACATGCGATCATTTTTAATGTTCGAAACATGAGACCAAAGTTGGAAATTTGTGATGAAATGACCAGTTGGTCATGATAAAAAACAGTGGTACTTTAGTGCATCATTATACAATGACAATTATTGAAGGCAGAAGAGGGGTTGTAAGGGGGGACTGGACGGTCCAAATGATTGCAAGGTCCACTACATATACACATATATAGCCCTCAATAAAAAAAGAAACACAAAGAAAAAGAAAAAAAATAAGGAATTCTGTGCCTCTGCACGCTCACTGACATATAAGGGAATTGCTCTCTTGCTATCTGCAGCTTCTACTTACTCTTTGGGGCCTAACGCACCATCAAAATGGCTGAGAAGTTTTAAGCCTCAAGCTTCTTAGCCCCGACTTATCCTCTTAGCCCTGTTTAACCTTCTCATGGTGATAAAAGTGTTTCAGTAAATTCAACCCCTCCTCCTACTCAATATTGACTAAAGGGCTAATTTATTGTACATTTGGTGATGAGTATAGAAGACTTCTACATCTCCCTTGCCTGGCAACTGAAAACCCATGTTACATAGTTCTGTTATTAATTCGTGACAATTCTAGGAAGATTAGACATCATGTGGTTTTATAAGGTTCTGAGACCTAGAGGTGAGGTCGTCCACGCAGATATGTTAGCCATATATTAGAGAGGATTAGCTAGGGGGAAACAGTGATAGGTTGCACAGCCTGTATTATGAATACTTAGAACAGGTAAAATTTATATTTTTCTCTATAATAATCGCCATCCTTGGGGAAATCTGGTAGTCAGTGTTCAAGGATGGTAACAGTATTCTCAAGGTGAATTGTGACCTGTTTATACACCAATCCGAGCCAGGGAGGAGATTGGAAAATCTATTCCAGGCCTACACTGTAAATTAGCCTAAATCATCTATATGTCCAACACTTTGCCCACCTCCCTCCCTCCTCATCTTAGAAGTATACACTTTGGTATCTATATTGGGGTTTCTATAATCATTGGTGTTCATGACCCGTAAATGACTGAGAGGACCATATGGACCATATTGTAAATATGGAGGGGGTAGGGGGCAGTAGGTGTTCAAATATGGACATAAATGTGATACACGGATGTCCGTGTTAAGAATATGAACGTCCATGTTTAAAATATGGACGTCCGTGTTTATTGTATTAACTTGAGGGTGTTGCTCCTATAGTAAAAGGAAGAGCTGGTTAAAAATGCCCTCATTTCCAGTCCTTTCTTTTCATGTAGCTATAACTTGTCCCTTTTGTTGCTCACAAGTGGTCATTCAAGTACGGTGCTAAAAAAGCCGCCTTTGAGTAGGTACCTAGTGGGCAGAAGTCAGTCAATATAATATACTATAGAGTGTGTGACATGAGTAGGTACCTGATAGTGCAGCTCTCTCTGTTTTAAACAAGGCAGGTGACTTTTAAGACTAATGTGGTGAGTGCAAGTACTTTGGTGAAGCAGTGCACGACTTGTTTAGAAAAGAGGACACATACTCACAGCTCTTTTTACAATAGGAGCAACACCCTCCTGCAGTGAAACGGCCTCCTGACTAGGCACTTTTCATCTCTATGGCATCCTTAGGGAAATACAGTGGGTATTGTCCACAGGTGAAATATGAACCCTATAAACCTTCAAATGCCACATATCATTTTCTGTTCCCCTTTTTCTGTACACCAGTGAGGTGCTGACAAGTAGCTCACCAGCACTGCATTGTATAGCAATGTAATAATGCCAAACCTTAGAGTATGTACCAACCCCTTAGGGTTGGCAGGATGCACTCTTTGTTTGTTATTCAGGGTTATTACACGATTTCTGTGACTCACAGTGCTTTTCCTGGATATCCGAGTTCTGATATTCCTGCATATTGTGCGACCCCTTATGAGCAGATCCCAGGTGGATATCAGCACTCTCTGAGGTGGATATCAGCACTCCTTGTCCATGTCACATGTCACATGTCACATGTTAAAACCCACGAAATTTTCCAGGCCAGGGTAGGGATCGAACCTGCAGTCTCACATCCCAAATCCAACTCCCTATGCATTGCACCACAGGGACTGACGAGATACGCTCGGTTCGAACCAAGTCTGGATATGATACAAAGCTGTGTGCGCTGTCGCTGTCCGCTGCCGGGCGACGAGGTGTATTCTACACAAACATAACCGCGAGACACAGTGAATGGAGGAGACGCGGTGGTCTAGCGGTTAGCACATTGCGCTCAGCCGTGAGAGGTCCGTGGATCGATTTCTGGCCAGGGCGCATCTTTTTTCGCCGTGTGCGCTGTCGCTGTACGATGCCGGGCTAGGAGGTGTATTTTATACACAAACATAGCCGTGAGAAGCTTTTTTCGCCGTGTGCCCTGCCGCTGTCGGGCTAGGAGGTGTATTTTATACACAAACATAACAGCGAGACGCATCTTTTTTCGCCGTGTGCGCTGTCGCTGTCCGCTGCCGGGCGAGGAGGTGTATGTACACTATTTTTCGCTTAGTGCCGCTGCCAACCCTAGCCGAGACGGGGGCTGCCGCTGTCCGCTGCCGGGCGCTGAGCTGTGTGTACTATGGCAGGCTTCGCGTCCCAGGGAAGGATTTTTGTTTTCAACTTATTTTTATTGATATTTTATTGATTATTTATTGATTTTTTATTGATTAATCGTGTAATAAACTTAGTAAGGTATGGGCTAACAGGCACCGAATGGCATGTATGCCATTCGGTGCCTGTTAGCCCATACATTACTTAGTTACCACATCCATGCATCTTAATGACAAAGCATGAAGTGGCCCTCAAAAATGCCAAAGTTGAAAGGAGACGGCCCACATAAGAGCAGGGTAAATCAGGTCAGTCAGTGACCACTTAACCTATGGCTAAATCTTTTCTGTTATTTTCTCTCAATATTGCACACCAATTCAATGAATTGGTTCAATTATACAAAGGTGTGGAGAAAGAGGCCACTCCTTAATGGATATTTCTGCTATACATTGCAGCATATAGGGTAATGGGAACCATAAAACCATCACATTTTCATCAAATAGCAACCTCAAATTCAGTGATAGATACAGCCATCTACCTCAAAGGTATCTGCTCTTAGATTACAGTACTTATCTATCTAATTGTTCAGTATTATATATGCTATGGTTCAAAGTATGGAGTTATTCAGACTATAATCAATGGAGAAGTTGAAATCAGGTATGATTATGATCATTAATTACATCATTCTTTATAAGTGTTATTTTCATTGTTGGCCATTCAGCACTTCTGACTGATGCGAATGTTGGGTCAATGAAAAAGGTCTCTTCATACTGACTCACAAAAGAATCATCCTTTCATTTACCCACATCACGTAGGACAGTGTCAATAAACCAATAGATGAGCCGCCAGTATTGTGTTTATACTTCAACAGGCAAAGTACTTTATTCTTATCTAGTGAACTAGATCCTATATCAGACTCTAAGTTCCTATTTAACGATTTCCTATCGTTCAGTTAAACATCACCTAAGGCATTTGCATTGTCATTTTTACTGAAGTGCATACTAACAGTTTATCTCCTTTTAGTAATGAGCGTCCCTGATGCTATAGTTTAAAGACTAGTCGACACAACCATACAACACACTGTCAGCATTTATTTCAAGGGCAATCTTTGACAGATATAATAATGACAAGTGGCACTAGACCTTTATGGGAGAGGATGACAGAGGTGGATATTTATAACTGGTGCACACCAATCTTTTATGGCACAATGATTTGGGCTCTGTTCCTCAAGCTAAACCTATGCGTTAGACACTACCCAAGTTTCCGTTAGTAAAAAACTAACATAATGGCCACATAATAGCCCATGATTTGCCAAACAGCACTTCCTACGCCTATGGGGAAATATATGAAATGATAATTGTGATTTCGGTAATGTTACCATTCTAGTTAATATTAATCACATGAAAAACAGTCAATCAAACCTCAATAGATATGTCTATCCCATGTTCGTTAATCCTTTAAAATTGATTCAGTAATGACAAGCCATAATTGAAAAGTAAGCTGAATGTATTGAGCAACAGTTCCCTCGGCCTTATAGCTGGATATTTATTGTACATTATCAACATGGATGACCTTTCTGAGAGGATCAGGGGTAAAGACTCTCTGCCCATGCAGAGAAGGTGTAGTGAGGGGATGGTTTATATGACATTATAAACCATCAGAGTAATTTATATCTATCCTTTACTTTATGCGATGGACGCATTGCCACATAAAAAAAGATGATTTGGAAAGCAATGTAGGTTAAGTCTGATATGAGTTGAATTTTAAATAATGCAATATGGCCATTCTGATTTTTGAGGACAATGATTAAGTACATTCTTAACTTTAAGTTCATTTTAACAAGTAGTGTACTTTTCAAAATTTCACTTTGATAAGATTTGCAGGAAAACCAACAGAAACAGGTATGGATTAAAAAACTTCAACTAGCCCTTTCCAGTCCAGTGTTTCACCTTCTCATGATATATGTCACAACTGCTTCAGGAGAAAGACATGGCTCATTTCTTTTTGTTTTGCATAATTCAAATTTCATATGGCATTACATCTGACTTGCCTTCCATGTTAATGCTATGGTAATCATATTTGATGGATAATTAGGAGGAGTACTGCATACTGTTCTTGTGTCTTTCCAACTGCCACAATCAGTCACAAATTGCTTCTAATATCAGGTCAAAAACAAAAATTAGTAGTACTTATGTACCCGAAATAAGCTTTCATATAAGGACTCATATAAGCGCTGAGTAGGGGGATTGAAGGCATTGATGCCTGTCTCTTGTAGGGTAATGTTGGGGGAGGGATGACTGCAATGCCTTCCATAGGGATCTGGATCAACTTACATTGTGGGTGTTACTTCTGCTTACTTTATATATGCCCTCCCTGTTTGCATCTTTGTTTCAACAAAGAAGGGAGGAGTTGATTAGTCTACACCCAATTTCATTTCATTTTTCATTATTTTAAAACTATGCTTCAGCATGGATGAGTTTAATACATTCAAATCTACCTCTAAAAGGCTGCCTCTTTAATAGACTATTATAAAGACCACAAGGTATAGTATGTTATGCAGTATGTCCAATTGTGGAGGGTCTGGCTCTTTCCAAAGTTTTATTTTATACATGACTAACAAACATTTTTATTATGTTAAAAGAACATTAAAAACCAAACCTGTTTCATGTATTACTTTAAAAATATACGGAAAAATGTTGTCCTACATAAGAAAATGTTTTTCCACAATAGGTTTTCATCCAAACCTATTCCAAACATTAGCAAACATTTAAAAATCATTTTTTGTCAAGTGGTTATGAAAATAAGTTAGGCACTGAATCAACCCTTAGGCAGCATACTGCAACGTTCATATTGGAACCAGTAGCACAGCTCAACATTACAGGTTGATTCTCAAATATTTTGTCAGTCTTATGATGTTTACACTGCAAAAATGGTGTTAAGACTTTATTAAAACCTAAACATATAGGTCACTTAGGTGTCTCATCACCTTCACATTTAGGAAATAAACACTTTTATTCTAAATACATAAACATTTTTGCTTAACATGTTTAGGTGTTTAAACATCAATATGTTTAGGCATTTGCATGTCAGATACACACCAGGTAGCAGCACGACCTGTGAATGGACTTACACCACCATCATTGGCATGAAATAATCAATAGGTTTCATGACTGACACCTGTTTCATGTCATTTTATAAAGGCTAAAGCAATGTCCCTCCTGCCTAACTGTTATACTTTCTCAAGTCTCTCATTCTAATTCAGTATGTACATAAGTGTATAAATCAATGTATATACATCTTTGGAGACTTCTAAATACCTGTCCCCCACAGGATAAATGAGAAAACAAAGACACGATAATCCTTCATTTTCATAATGCAAGTGTTTGCGACCCCTAAATTTCCATCTAAACATAAAATTTCATAAACATCTAAACACAAAATTTCATAAATCTCTGAAATTTTTTTAAACCTAATCACCTAGATTTCTAAACACTTGAGCTAAATACATTGTTTGGCTAAACATGTTTAGGAACTTGAAGTAATTAGAAAAACGTGACAGGAATATGTTTAGAATTGTGTTAAGGATCTAAACACTATTTTTGCAGTTAAGGTTTATTTTATACCATGGTACTTCAGGTTTTGTACAATTTAATCTAGAAGCAGTTTCTCGACAGGTTGCTATTAGAACAGATTCTGTTTTAACAACATCAATACATATTCTCAACTCTGATATTGTCTCAGATTTTAAAGGAACTGGTGAGAATCACCTACAAATGAGGCCTCCACACCAATTAACCAACAATCCCACTCATTGTGGGTGTCAAGTTACCATCACTTCCCACCATGAGAGACCTTCTCAGCTTCTGAGTGGTCATGTCAGTGGAAAATCAGCTTCATGCTGCTGTTGTTCAGTCATTTAATGGAAGGCTGGGGATGAATGTTAATGGCCAATGCTATTCATGGATGGACTTGATGTCTCTCGTCCAACATCCCAAATTAGGTTCAATAAGAATAATATCATATTGCACTATTTCGTTTCCTATTCTGCACAGTATTTTCTTGGTTATAAAAACATCCACAAGATGGAAAGATTTCCATTTTACCAGATTATGTCATTGTCACGCTAGTGGGGCTTGGACATTAGTCTACACAATCCCATAATAAATATCTACATGTATCATATAAATACCAGGTTGTTACAACCCTTTAAAGGCGTTCCAGCATCTTGGCATCCAGAGACTGCAATTTAACAGTGATCATTTCCCTTTTATTAGCTCATCACCTTCCCCATTATGATGTCCTGGCTCATGCTCTCAGCCCTGACTTATCCCAATAGCCAGGGTTAGATTTTTCACAGGTGATGAAAATGTTTGCTTATATCTGAAGGAGGGCTCTGACCAATGATACATGCACCCATCATGGCTACTAAATCAGGGGTCATTCTCTTCAGTGTGACCCCTCCCTGAAATGGTTACATTCAAGAAGCTCCATACACCAAATGCCATTTTTGATTATATAAGAGCTTCTTCAAGGTGTTATGATATAAGCCTGTGTAAAGTAGCATGGGGGACAAATGCAGAGATAGAAAAGGCAGGGAGGGGTGGCAGCAGACATTACTACTGACAGAGAAGGGAGTAGGTTTACATGCATGCATACTAGCATGAATATGAAACAGATTAAAATACATGAAAGCATTATGAATATTTGCAAGAAATGATATTTTCTAGCCACATACACATAAGCAGGTCTATACATTGGGAACTAATGAAGGAATGATAAGGCCTAGGTTCTAACATCTTGACTAAGCATGTTACATCTTTATAGCATCCTGAGGGAAATCGAGTAGCTACCGTCCGCAGGTGAAATATGAACCACACAAACCTTCAACACAATGATCCAGGTTTTCTGTCCCTTTTTGTCCTCATGATCTGCCAAGCTATGCTGACAGGCAGCTTACCAGCATTGGAGCTCACCAGTATTGAAAAATGATAACAGGGAGGATACAGTACACATGATGATAACAAGCCTCAAGGGTGGGCACAATGCATGATTAGTTCTTTGAACGTTACCCACCAGGCTCACATTCATGCATCGTGATGACAAAGCACTACATGGTCCTGGAATTGTCAATGTTTAAATAAACCACTCACTTAAGGGCACATCAAGTTGGTAAGTGACCAATTAACATATGGCTTAATTGATTTTAGTCTTTTCATATAAATCGGATGACCTTTCTTAAAAAAACACTTTTCTCTATATTGCTCAATACTTCAATGACTTGGTTTCATCATGGGAAATAGTGTTCTCCTTATTGGACTCTTTATTTTTAGAAAATTGTGCCATCAAAATCCTGACCATATGCAGCTGCGAGTTTGCAAAGGTTAATACCTTCTAGAGGAGGAGGGGGCTAAAAGTCATAGAGGTAACTTGTAACAGCCTAGTTTCCCTAGGGAATCCTCAAGATGAGGTCATCAGTCTTTCATGATGTCCAACTCAGAAAGTATGTCAACTTAATCTGAAGTATACAACACTTCTTACCAGCCTAAAAATGTGTTTCGTTCCCTTGACCATGATTTTACCCTAAGACAGAAAAAAGGTGTGTGTGATCACCTGAAGAAGCTATAATCATGTATGAAAGTCTTCAGAAACATGTTGGCTCTGTGTCTGCTTACATATTAAAACTATTTCCCACAAGTTTTTTTTCAATATGACATGGCATAGTTTACCTCAAAATAGGCTGGGGCTTTTTCTCATAATAGCCTGATGAATAGCACCTTTGATAGATGTAAATTGTATATGACAGAGACCCATGACATCAACCAAATATTTTTTATTCCAAATCATATTAAGATTTTACTTGACATAAGTCAGGTTTCATGTTACTGATGATGCTTTTACCTGTTGGTTGAATGATACTTTTCAGGTTATGGGATTTCATGAGGTTTGATTATGTTTGCAGCCTCCTCCTTACCTACTCTTATACTGTACTACTTATTGCTGTTTAGTACAGATATGTGCTATGGTTAAACATAATTACGGATTCATCCAGACAATAATCCTCAGAGGAGTTATTATCATGATTGTAAATTGCATCATGCATTCTAAATTTTATTTTCTTCAGCATCTCTGAATAATATGAATGAAGGGTCAATGTAAAAGGTCTCTTCATCCAGACTCACAAAAGAATCATCCTTTCATTTACCCACATCACATAGGACAGTGTCAATAACCCAATAGATGAGTCGTGAGTATTGTGTTTATACTTAACTGGGCAAAGTTCTTTACTCATATGTAGTAAATTAGATCCTAAATCAGACCCTAAGTTACTACTTGATAATAATTACCTGTCACTATTCCCTTAAATATCCTTTCAATATTGTAGGATATTTGCATTGCGATTTCTGCAGAGTACATGCTATAGATTTATGTCCTTATAGCCACAAGTGTCACTGATGCTTTAAAAGACTAGTTGACACAACTAACAGTAGGCAGTCAGCATTTATGTCAAGTGGAATCTTTGACAGATATAATAATGATAAGTGGCACTGGAACTTTATGAGAGTTGATAACAGGGGCAGGTATTCTTAATAGGAGCACACCCATCTTTTATGGTAGGGTAGTTTGGGATCTGTTGCCCAACCTACCTCTTTGTGTTAGGCACTACTATAATTCTCGTCAAAAAACAAACAAACCACAAATCGAAAAATGCAAATCATATACCTACATACACACCTCTATAAGAATCGTTAATGTGTCAGGAATTACACAACTTAGATATTTCTCTCAGGACAACATTATAGTTCTGAAAAGACAACTGTGTGTCTGGTGATGTTACTATTTACCATATTGGCAGATTTCATCACTCATTTTAATTAGTGACTTGACAATAAAAACCTTCAACCTTTAAAAAAAGACTAATCACATCATATTGTGCAGACATTCAATCAACTCTCAATAGATTTGTCTGTTGGTCCTTTGAAATAGACTCAGTAATTACCCCAGAAGAATTCAAGATGTTATCTTCTCTAGATCCTCATCACATCTTGTAAATGGGAAGGTACTTCAATGTGTTGAGCAACAGGTTCCTTTGGCCTTATAGCAGGGTATTTATTGTGCTTAACACTACCAACATGGATGACCTTTCTGAAGAATCATGGATGGAGCCTCTGACTATGTAGATAAGGTGTAGGACTCTGTCAGTAGTGTGGGGATAGTTTATATGGCCCATCAGACTGATGGATATCTATTGTTTATTGTATGCATTGAAACCACTGTCTCATAATAATGATGGTTTAGAAAGCAATGTAGGTTAATTCTGAATATGCAAGGAGCCACCACCAACATAGTGATGCAATATGGCCAATCTTATTTTTGAGGGAACGAACTAACTACAGTGTTTACCTTTCATTCATTCATTTCTTACCCATCACTGTATTTTTCAACATTCCACTCTAATCATTATATCTTCACCGAAAACACAAGCTAAGCGGGATAAGATTTACTTTGTATCTAGCCAGTTTATCAGGAAAAGGACAGAAAACAGGTATGGATTAAATTGCTCCAACTATGCCATTTCAGTCCACTTTTTCACTTTACAAAATCTGTCAGAATTGCCTGAGGAGAAAGACAAGAATTTCATTTTGCTTTGCATCATTCAGTTTTGATATGGCATTACATCTGCCTTGTCTTTCATGTTAATGTCATGGAAAGCCCACCTGAAGGGTGATTAGGAGAAAACACTGCATGCTGTTCCTGCGTCTTTCTAACTGCAGCAATCAGTAATAAATTGCTATAAATTGCTCCTAAAATCTGGCCATAAACAATGATGAATAGCACATTGACCTGCATATGGAGCCCAAAATAAACTCCAGTCTTGGATAAGCACTGGGAAGGGCAATTGATACTAAGGCACTTAGACTACAATATACCCACAATTGTGTACACAATGTCTTCCAAGGGGATAAAGGGGACAAATTTACAGTATGGGTGTTACTTCTGCTCACTTTATCTATGTTATCTCTGTTTCCATCTTTGTTTCAGCAAAGAAGGGAGGAGTAAATTACTTTACACCTAACTTTATCTGATCTTTTTTTTGAAACTCTGCTTTAACCTGCAGCAGTTGATTACAAACAAACCTAGAAAAAGCTGCTTCATTACTGAACTGCTATAAGAACCACAATGGTGCAACACAGTATGTCCTAGATAGTGTGGAGGGTGAATGAATACCAAATACAGATAAGGATGCACAATGGTTTCGACTCAAAATGTGCATGTTTTAAACTTAAGGGATTGTACTTAAAGCATTCTATCTAGATTCCGCAGCAGGATTGGGGAAACATGTTAGACCTTGTATCAAACCTTGAGTTCTATCTGCAGAACCTTGCATAAGTTCTTCATTATCTTTTAGCAAGACCCCCATGTAGTTATGAATCAGTGCCGCCCCTTTGACTAGCCCGCCAGCGCAGTATCTAAATGTGTCTGCCCAACCCCTTACGATTGGTGCATTCATTAAGAGACTATACATGTCATGTACCGATGTAGCATGTGCACTTGGGATTTAAGTTAAAGCCGCAATAAATGATGGAATAGTGTTCTCTGTCTACATCAGATGATTCTTTGGCGTTTTTCCTCATAAATACAGTGCCATCCATTCTGGTGAATAGTGAGCCCTAATATATCATAGAATGCCAGTCTAATTTCTGATAACAGACAGAGCAACTGAGCTGGTCAAAGAAAGTGTTTGTCAGCATCGATAAAAGGCTGGAAGCATTTTATATTTTTTCATAGCTGTACAATTGGTATTAACATGGCTAAAGGTCACTAAACAGAATGAGATTTAACCATCACAGTCTTACAAGTGGGCTTATGTTAGAAATAGAGATATCGATAGATCTATATTTCACGTCTTGTTGCAGCTTTAATTGATGCTTGTATATAATCAAGCATTATTGGGTTCTCAGAGGTCACTACTTATTTATAAGTCGCCAGGGGAATGAGCTAGTGGGCTGGGGACTAACAGGTGGAAACTGGGATGCATATCACACACCATTGGCCAACACATAGTAGCTCGCATAAGAGTCAAATGTACATAAGGTTGTCCCCTAACTGCGCCTAAGAGAATGTAGCTGAACTCAGAGTGTGCCTTATAGGTGAGATCATATATAAATCATTACCAAACTCCTGGAAATCAAGCCCCCTTTTTCTTTTACTCAGGTTATGCCTGAAATAAAAGTGTCCCTTATATGTAATATACTATACGATGGTGCTTTAGGTTATACAGACTAGAAGTACTTATTAGATTTCACAGACTGATACATGGGTGTCAACAACACTATTTCACTATCACTTAATACATTACATCATAGGTTTAAGAATACTATGTAAATCAATTAATGTTCCCTGCATTACAATCCAAATTTATTACGTTCTCTAGAAGTTTATTAGAATTAACACAGCATCAATACACATTATTATCTCAGATTTAATACTAACTGGTGAGATTCAACTACAAATGCGACCTCTGCACCAATAAACAGCAACCCCACTCTCTGTGGGCGTCAAGTTTAAAGGACTGCCCACCTTGAGGGGCCTTCTCAGCTTCTGAGCGGTCATGTCAGTGGAAAATCAGCTTCAGGCTGCTGTCATTCAGCGTTCATTTAATGAAAGACTGGGGATGAAGGTCAATGGTCAATGTTGAGTAGTGGAAAGGAGAGGCCTGATGGATGGATGGACGGATGGACCTGTCTCTTCCTCAACATGCCATATTAGGTCCTACTTCCAAGTTGTTTTGAATAACATAATATTGGTTAAAATCATTCTTCCCACTAAACCAATAAATATATGTTTTTTTCCCATACAAACCAGATAAGAGAAGGAACTATAGAATGGGACACTGCTTCCTAACCCTTTAAAGGTCGCTGATACTGATGGGGAGGACTTGTGGTGACCCTGGTGGGCCATTGTGTAGACTGCATTGTAGACATCCTTTATAGTAAGCCGCAGACTATCCAAACCGTGTAAAGCGGTATGGACTGCTGGGACCCATTGTCTGGCTGTTTGTACCTTACAGCGGTCTCTCTGTGCTTTATAGGTTGTGGGCTCTGTGAATGGATGGCATCAGGGATAGACAAGGGGGTCATGTCGGGGTGTATCCTTTAGGACTGATAGTATGAAGGGAAAATAGAAATTTGGAGATTTATGAAGGGGGGGGGGGCATACAGATTGGGAGTAGGAGAGGGTGGGGAAAGAGATCTAGGATTAGCAGAGCAAGGGAAAGGGAGATTAAAAGAAAACAGGGAGCCTGACAATGCTTCAGGATTCCTGCAAGCTCTGTTCCCAAATGTCCGGCGATGTATCAGAGTTCATGTTGCTTGGTTGCAATAATGCTCGCATGCAATGGTGATAAGTAACTCAACAGAACTACTGATATCTCTTTCTCTTTTGTTTTCTCTTTGATCTTTAGGTGATAACAGCAGGTATATACGAGTTCAAAGTCTCTGAAGATGAAAGCCACAGGTATAATATATATACACCAGATTAGAGTGAGAGACTTGAAAACAATACAACGGTTTGGCAGAAAGGACATTGCGTTATCCTTTAAGAAATGACATTCAATGGGTGGCTCTAGTGATCCTTGTTAGTTCTATGAAATGAAATGTGACCATGATCAAAATGGGGTTTGGGGACATTTATCACAAAATATCTTTGTGATTTTTGCATAAAATCCATACAAAGGTAGTGCTGCTCCCTGGTGTGGTATGTATTTGACATTAAAAAATCTGAACATGTTAGAATCTACTATCTACTACGAAGTGTATTTCAACTCTAAATGTTTATGAATTTAGAATAAAGGTTTAGCACGTTTAGATCTTTTAAACCCAAACACTATTTTTGCAGAGTATTAAGCAGTGATCACCGGCAACAGATTTCCATTCCACAACCAAGTCACAATTGTTTTAGCGCCACATAAAACCCTTGAACATCTTTCAAGTAAACGAAACACATTTTACGCATATCTCTCAGGGCCGGCTGCCCATGCAATTAACACTGCTTCGTCCCATCAGGGATAATCGACTCACTCCGCAGAAAATAAAGAGATGGCCTTATTGTGTGAGGCAGAGTGGGGAAATGGTGGTGGGTGGAGAAATTGAAGAAAGACCGAAGTGGAGAGGGGAATGGAGAAAGAAGGGATGGGGCTTTGAATAGAAATATCTGCTTTGAGCCTGGAATCATGACGTTATCAAACCCCTTTCCTCTCAACTGTCACCCATCCTCCTCCATCCATTGCAGATCTACCCTCTGAATCATTAACAACTGCTCAAGTATATTCGTGGGCATACCTTACTCAATCGTCAGGGGCTTAAGAAAATGTTGGTCTCAAAAAGTGTAGGGGGGGGGGGCTTAAGGGCACACTGTAAAAAAAAAACAACTGTTGAATCAACGATTGATCCGCGTAAAACTGAACAATGGACCACCATAATTGAAAAGAATTGTACCAGTGTAGTTTCTACAAGAAGCCCCAGGTGGCAGTATACAAATGTACAAGGAATCTCTATGAAAATAACGACGGATCTCCAGAAACTTTGAGATGAGGAATTAATGCACTTATATTCAAAAACATTTTTTACAGTGTGGTCTTCAAAGTCTCAAGTTGATCTTAAGCACTAGACACTGTTTCTGAAAATTTAATAACCGTCTGCCTGTGGATAGAGGAGCTCTGAAATGTAAATGTTATAAGGTTTTAATAATTTGTGGAAAAGGCAGATAAGTCCATTTAGGGCATGAATTATAATAAAAAATATCGATGAATGTTTCTGATTCTATCCCCTATAATATATTTCCAGTTAAGCCACTTTGTACCTTCTGATTGGTGTAAAACAACTTTCTACCATTCAGTTGGAGACAGGTTTGATTATATTCAACTATAGACCCCACAATCTCCCCTATCAACCCCTACTGTCAGCTCTCTCAGCCCTCAGAACTCCATCCAATCACATTATCAGCCCTCGCCACCCCTCACCCCAAACTCTGCATGCCATGCTACCTTAATTGATTCTTCCCTTAGCTTTGAAGTCCTCACGTTAATGCTTGAGTGGACCAGCATGGCAAGGATGATGCCATGATAGTGGTCGTCAGGGTCCCTGCTGTCTCCTGTGTGTGGGACTAAGAGGAAAGATGGAGAAAGCCCTGCTTGGAGACCATTCTCAATAGGTAAGGGTCCTGTCCATATACTATTCTTTATAAAGACCCATGTACCTTTTATACATAGTTTACATGTATACACTTGACTCAATGACATTCATTTAAGGGGCCCTGGCATGGCTAATGCCTGCCCACATTAAAAGGTCACGTGACCACCCATTGACCGATCAGGGCGCTCCGCTGGTTCCTGCGAGTTTACCAACGATTTTTGCGTCGGTACCCATGTTGTACTTTGCCGTGGTAGCCCCCTTTAAAGAAAGGACCCTAGATGTCTTTTGATATTAGGGAGTGTCTTTATTGTCCTCCAAACTGCCCACTATACACCTCTGGAGATACAGCATTAGTATGAATCCTAAAGATAATCATTTTGAGCTGATATGCCGCTGGTACAGGCTAGTCCTCAATTACTGGTAGTGGGAAACTGGTATAATAGAAATTTAAGGCTAGAACAAGTAGGAAAGACACAGGGTCTCCATGACTGTCCCATCTCTGTTTGAACCCACTATCTAACCTGCCACCTTACTCCCACCCTCTACTACTCTTCCTCCATCACCAACCCCTCTCTTACTAATGCTTTATCCTTTAGGGGTCACTGATTCAGGACTGTAGCAGATGTCCATCATGTCTATTACCACAGGTATGATGCATTAATGAGGTGCTGGTGAGTCTATTCACCAATGTTATATTGGTACAATAATGACCCATTCGAGAGAGTACCACTAATCCCTTATGGTCAGCATCAGTGATTACAGCAGCCCTGAAGAGTTGCTCCAAGGGTGCATTCATCCATCGTGACCATTAATGGGCATGATGCATTTGTTTGATAAACGGATCATATTGATCATGACGCAGTGCATCATCAAGGGAGGGATGTCATAATGCATGCAATTTATGAATGCCTTCCAAATACATGTCTACCCCACTAGACATTCGCTGGATGAAATATGACCGTTGACAGTGTACAATACTTCACATATATGTATAAGCTCTTAAACATTGCTGTAAATAATAATCATCTCATTTTCATTTTTACTACATTTTAGCTGCGCCCTGCCGAGTTCCACTTGCCCATAAATACAACATTAGGCCTCAATGTAGCTTGACATGTCAAGAGGCCGTCATATTTCTCAATCATCTAGGAATCAGGATGTATTCCCGATCCCACTCTAAGGGAGTGATCATTTTTTAACAACAGGGGGGGGGGGGGCTGGTGGGTTTGCGCGCGGACGCGCGAAAAAAATTCCGGCCCCCCCTCTCACCGCCCTCAGGAGGTGAAAATCGCGTGTGAACGCCCCCTTTTGACCTATAGTAACATGCGGGCTTTTTCGAGGGGTTCTGACCCCCCCTCAAACCCACCAGCCCCCCCCTGTTGTTAAAAAATGATCACTCCCTAAGAATCCTCTCCTGGGGTCTGTTTCAATACAACTTACGATCCCCTACTACGATCACAAAAGCACCAGTACGATCAGAGAATAAATCATAGCACCTAATCTCCTAATTCTTCTATTTCTACTTTCGCTCAGAACAGCCCAAGACTTGTCTCCATGCATTTTAACAATACCATCTAACTGGAAACATTATGTCTATTGAGTGATTGTATAGTAGGTGTTCGTTCAAGAATCCAAATGAGGAGGAAATTGTTGTCTGTACTGAAACAGACTCCTGGGTTACGTTCTTGAAATGGCGAAATGGGGCATATGTGTAAGTAGATAAGATGTTCTACAGATGTATTGAACATCTAAGTACTGTACACTGTAAAAAATAACTGTTGAATCGACCAGGGATCTTCATAAAACTGTGAACCATTGTAATTATACAACAGGTAGCCACTGTAGTTTTTACAATAAGCTCCAGGTAGCAGTGCAGTACTAGTTGTACAAGAAACCTCTGTGAAAATAACGACATCTCTGTGAAAATGATGACGGATCTCTGGCAACTTTGGGACGAAGCAACTTTTGTTATTTCGATGACAATTTTTTTACAGTGTATGATCCTTCATTGAACTATACCCCTTTGTCATCATGAAGTGATAAATGTGATCCCAGTGAGTAACTCGCCTGTCTTGCATTCACGCATCATCCTAACCTGGAATCCAAATTCAAAAGATACCAAGAGATGGTATATGGTTTGGGCACATTGAACATGGTTCAACCTGCCCCACCCTTTTGGGCATGTTGAACATGGTTCAAGCTGCCCAACAAGGTTGCGGCTCAACGTACCCCACTGCTAATATTTTGGAAAACCGTTGTTTTGCTTGAATTGGGCCAAATGCTTGGGAATGGAGTAACATTGTCCACAATGGTTTATATATATATATATATATATATATATATATATATATATATATATATATCGTATATATATATATATATATATATATATATATATATATATATATATATATATATATATATACTGTGAATTGCCTGAAAATTGTAGTTCAGGAGTGTGTAGCAACAAAGCAGGAACAAAGGTTCCTTACCTTTTTAAGTTAGTTTTAGGTCAAGAAACCCTTTAGAGCTGTATAACTTTGTCAAAAATCCTCCAAAAATGAATGAAATCCTTGTATTTTGCCTTATTTATACAAGGAGAAAACATGATAGACTAGCCAGCACAATACTTAGTAGTATTGATCAAAAACAGGAGCAGCTGGCTCAACGTGCCCAGTGGAAAGAATTGGGCACCACACAAACAATATGGTGGCCTTGTTATGTGTGAAGTGGTGTGGCTACCAGGATAGGTGACCTGTGGGGTGTTTCAGAAGCAGGTAATGTTTACAACCGGTCATACGGAGATATGATAGAAGTTTTAATAGTGATTGTAGGCTTATACCTGCATGTGTCTCTAAAGCATTACCATTACCTTACTGTGTCTATAACTATACGACTGGTGAGAGATGATAATGGTTGCAGTTGTAAGTTTAGAATCTAACAGTTTTAGAAACAGATATTTAATGTTCATTATCATGTCCAGCTTCTGAAACACCCCACTGGACTAGACTATGCAGGCCTGCCCCCTAGGTGAGTCCTAGGGTAGCACACACATAAAGTAGACACCGCTACACATATATACCGTTATAATGAAACCTGTACCATGATTAATTATAACACCTGTATAGGCCTTTTGGCAATATGTTGGTGGTATTTATGTATATTACATTCATATTTGTAATGCAGGGTGGTAAGGTATCAGCTTCAATGAACTCCCGATGAAAAGTACAGAAATGCCTAGTGTTATGAAAGAATCTAATTGAAAATGATGGAGAGGGTCATGTCCCAAATTTACCAGAGAACCATTATGCATTTTAGAGGAAGGAAAATAAAACATCATGTCATTATAAACTAGACCCTATCTTTGAAATTAGAATGCCTCCCCAGGCTTTGTCTTTGATCATATGTATGTGTGGGGTTCCATACATCCCTGGAGGACACAGTGTCTCTAATATCTAGGATTGTGCATGGTATCAAAGAGATAGCTAATGGGAGGGAGGTCTTTAATGCCAGGAGGAACCTTTTTTCTGGCTATATGGATGTATTAAGTGCATACGTACACAAATTAGAGTATTCTTGACAGAAAGGGAGAACCCCTTTCCGGTAATCTGGGTGTATTAAGTGCATACACACACCAACATTTTAGAGTATTCTTAATAGAACTGAAGACAATGAAATATACATAACATTCCACCTCTTGTACTATAACTCAAAGATATAATTATAGAACTGTTAATAAGCTTATATGTACACAAGCAGATGATATAAGCGAGAGGGTATGAAGGAATCCAAAGACCGGAATATTTCACAAAATTTTATTTTCACTTTTCCGTATTTCTAAAACCAAGTATCAGTCCATATTGGAAACATCAGGCAGATACAAAACAGGCGCTCACACAGCCAAGTCCTTAGTGCCAATATGAATATCACTTCAGTCAGAAAGACACAAAAACACGGTCATTGTTCCAAAACACCTAAAACATGCATCAGCATCCCGCCATGCTGGGAATGCCGTTTGACTGGCAGAGAGGGTTGGTCTGCTTTTGTCACATTTCTCTGTGCCCTGGGAGAATTCAGATGCCTCAATATTTCAATGGCGTACGTTTTCTGTACCGCCGCCTCCTGGTCTTTTTGTTATTGAAGGACAGGTCTGCTGTTTTTGTCTTGTCTGTACCATGGGACCCTCATTGTTTTACTTTCATATCTGGAAGGCATTTCTCAAGATGGTACGACTGAACACAGGTACTGCAATTTGAAACCCTCAAGATTAGAGTGGGTGACAGTAGGTAACACTATGACTTCTCTGTAAGATATCAACACTCAGGCATTTAGAATGATTTGAAGGGGTCTAGTTGTACCATCTTAAGAAATGCATTCCTGAGGTATTCGTTCTAATTTATGTAATGGCAAACTTGTTGTTTGACTGTGTTTGTTCAATTCTTCATTCCTCTCTTTTTCCACTGTTTATTCATCCATACATTCATATATCTTTCCGTCCTTCCTGAAAAATGTGTTTTTTCCCTCATTCATTCATCTATTCATTCATTTGTTTGTTTGTTTGCTCATTCATTCGTTCGTTTGTTCGTTCCTTCCTCCTTTCTCACCAATCTCTCTCCATATTGCTGTCGTCTTTTCCATCCACCACTCACAGTCTCTTATTGCCCTGTTTTAATGCTTTGCTTCTTCTCTGGATTCTCAAATACAGTTCATTGCTGATAAGTGGTTGAATATTGTAATAGTCATGACTAAAATGTGACACACATCGTTATTGGGAATCCACATCCAGCTACATGCTTTAAACATCTATATTTAACATTCAAGGGTCGCACAATACCTTTATGTTTGTATTTCTTTGTTATCATAATGCATCCATATATAAGCAAGTCTATACTCACCAATGATGCATTCATTTGAAGCATCAAGCTAACCTTGTAAAGGCAAATGCACATACCGGCAGTGCTTGGACCCTGTGCCATTTAAAAGCCTAAAAGCCTGAAACAAGACTTGGGGCATTTTCTACCGCGAGGTTCGTGAATGATAGGCTGTCAGGAAATGTTATCGTTTCAAAATGTCACAAATGGATTCCAACATTTCTTGCATACTTCTGAACTCTGTCAGAAACAAATAGTGGAGTCTTATTTCTGTTTTTGCCCCTTTTGGTATTAACCATGAACCTCTACTTGGGGAGATGGCTGTTCCATATTAACAGAGGTTAATGGGAATTTTTCCAAACTGAAAATTTCTTCAGGAGTTAGCCTTGAAGCCCGGCCTTGAAGCTTATATAGAATGAAATAAAGCTCAATGGCAAACAAGAAAAGAGATATTTACCTTGGAGCAAGGCATATTGGTGCATGGACATCTTTACATCTACACTGTAAAAAAATGCCGTCAAAATTACAATGGAATCCTTGTCCCAAAGTTGCCATAGTTCTGTTGTAATTTTCACAGAGATTCCTTGTACTACTATACTGCCACCTGGGGCTTCTTATAAAAAGTACACCGGCTCCCTGCTGTATGATTATGGTGGTTTAATGTTCAGTTTGATTAGGATCTCTGGTAGATTCAACAGTTATCTTTTACAGTGTATTTCATGTTACTACACTGCAAAAATGGGGTTTAGATCCTAAACACAATTCTAAACATATTCTTGCAACGTTTTTGTAATCACATTAATTTCCTACGCATGTTTAGCCAAACAATGTGCTTAGCCCAAGTGTTTAGAAATCTAGGTGTTTAGGTTTAAACTTTGTGTTTAGATATCTATGAATCTTTGTGTTTAGATGTTTATGAATTTTTGTGTTTAGATGTCTAAATGCTTTGACGGAGAGGGCGTGCAGACATGTATACACTAAAAAGAAGATGTCTTTTGTTTGTTTTCTCATTTACTGGGGTTATTTACATGTCAGAGTCTCCAAAGATTTCAGCCACATATATCTACATATGCATGTATGTACACGCTGCATCAGAATAAGAGACTTGAGAAAGTACAACAGCTTGGCAGGAAGGAAATTGCTTTGTCTATTCCAGAATAACATGAAATAGGTGTCAGTCATTGAGCTTATTGATTATTTCATGCTAATGTTGGTGGTGTAAGGTGAATCTAGTCAACTTTCTATTGCCCTTTCTATTCTCATGACATTTAATGAATAGAAACTATAATAAACATGCGGTTTGTGTACATTTGGATTCAACATCCAAGTATCTAAACATAATGATGTCTAAATCTAAACACCTATTATTCAACTGTTTAAACTCTAAACATCTAAACATGTTTAGCAAAAATGTTTATGTAGTTAGAATAAAAGCGTTCATTTCCTAAATGTGTAGTCGATGAGACACCTAACTGACCTATGTGTTTAGGTTTTAAACATGTTTAGACCTAAACATGTTTAAAATCTAAACACCTTTTTTGCAGTGTATGGAAGAAAATAATCACTTTTTATTGAGGGGTTTGAGGCAATTTGAAGAAGCCAATGAGTCGAAAATGGGTTCGTGAAGAATGGATTAAATCTTCTTAACGCCTCTGTGGAAAATGATTTTTCCTTGTTTTCCCCCTTTATAGAGGCTCTGGAAATAGTCTGATTCCTGCCCTATTTGGATGCGGTCGTATCTCGCTCCTGATTCCCCATAAGGCTATGAAAATCTACTTGAAACATCGATTGTATTTACTTTACAGGACCCAGTTGCACCTGTTGTGTTTTCAAGACAACTAATGCAAAATTTATTACCTCCAAAAATATATATTTCTTAACAATAGTACATGTGAGTTTTCACCTGATAATGTGCTACAATTCCGTGATTTTTCAATATCAATAGGTGATTTCATTACTTATAAATATAAATAAAACTCTGATAATGTGACAATAAGTTGGCATGCTCTTTCAAATAAAGAGCATTATTAAAGAATATTTATGTAACACTCTGTAGACACATTTTTCATGCCAAGGATCTCCTATATTGGTAGCTTAATATTGTCATACAAGGAGGCACCTGTTGCTGACAGGCCATAGGCTAATAAAACACTATCCCTTCATAAATAGGATATATTACAGTGGCGGATTTAGAGAGGGGGGCGCTGGGGCGTGAACACCCCCCTTTTTCCAGTACGTAAGAATTTGATTAAATATTATGGACCCCAAAATTTACTTATAAAATAGGGGGTGCGCCCCATCTTTTACCCCCTCCCCCTTTCCAGATCGTGGATCCACCACTGTAATTATTATATCACAAACAGGTTTCTTTTTAGCTATTCATGGAAACCCACACCCAATACCACTTTCCTTACCGTAGTACATTGCTTAAAAGAAGTACCTCGCAGTAGACATAAAGCATGCCTTCATACCATACCTTTTTTGTATTGCCTTTTTATTGCATAAAATCATCGCCTGTGAGGCGCATCCTGACTTGAGATTCCTGTATAACAAATTAAACTAAAGCTTGAGGTATTATGCTATGTTTAAATGTTAACTCATACACATACTTATATTAGACCAACAGCCCTGATTCACTCGGGATTCACTGCTTGTTACTGGTGATGCATGTAATAAGAGAGTAATGAATGGGCTAACGGGCACCGAATTCAGTGTATCCACTAGTTACGATATCCTATGATACACTGAATGAGGTGTCCGTTCCTTACTGTCCTTACTGTCTTTACTTCATGATTAATCAATAAATAATCAATAGAATATCAATGAATACAAGTTGAAAAAAAATGGTTCCCCTTCGCCGGGATGCGAAGCCTGCCATTGTGTGTGTACACACAGTGAAAAAAAAGGTTAGCCCGGACCGGGACTCATATACCGCCTTGCTCTAGCAGCAGGGCACAATGCGCTAACCACTAGACCACCGCGTCTCACACCTCGGTGCCCGGCTCGGGTTGGCTTAGTTTGAATGCGTCCCGCAGTCATTATGGAAGCAGACAGAGGGGTAGGTGAAAACGCGGACAGCTACTAGTGGCATTCTAACCAAGCAAGCACACACCGTTTGTGGCGCAATGCATAGGGAGTTGGATTTGGGATCTGAGACTGCAGGTTCGACCCCTACCCTGGCCATGAATATTTCATGGGTTTTAACATGTAACATATAACATGTTAGGACATGTAAGGAGTGCTGGTATCCATGGAAATCAGCGCTCCTTAGAGTGCCGATATCCATGGATATCAGCACTCCTAAGACCTGCAATATCGTTATCAGAATGGGAATATCCAGAAAAAGCATCCAAAATCACAGAGGTCGTGTAATAAGCTGAAATAGTATATATTGGTTCAGGGCACTGGACCCACAGCAGCAAGAAGTTCAGTAAATGCTACATGTATAAACAATAATTATTATCTTTCATTCAGAAAAGATAGATACAAGATATAAATTTGATATAGACTACCACCCAGCTACCTCAGATGCCCAGCGCCCAGATGAATCTACTAAGGCATAAGTCAGAGTGCTCTAAATAAACAGTCCATAATTTGTAAGGGCTTCATTTCCTAACTTTTTATGTGACTTGATTACCTGAAGCAAAATCTTATCTTACCTTGGCCCCACACTGTATATGCACACACAGAGCCCCTTATGGATTCCCCCTGATGGTAATTTATGGCCCTTCTGTGCCTGGGGGCTCTCTGCCCTGTCACCAGCAGTCCTGTGAACCGTTACACGCTATTTGCATTTGTATAGTCCCATCCCCACACACACAGCCACACACTGAGACAAAACCTGTAGTTAGTCCGTTTATCCCTGTCCTACACCAAAGGAGGGGAACCGGGGGTGGGGACGGGAATGAGGAGGGGAGCCTGCCCAGGGGAGTAGGGGGAGGGCATTAATGGGAGTGAGGAGCGGAGCGTACCTATAGGAAGAGGAGGGGGAGGGCATAGAAGGGAGAAGGGTGTAGGCTTAGGCGGGGAGGCCATGGATGGGAATGAGAAGGGAGTGGAAGGGAGTGAGGAGGCCAGTGTGCCCTGGAGGGTATCTCAAAAAGATTGGGAAACCAGTTCTCACCGTAACTATTTGATCCTGCAGTTCTCCTACATTTCTCACCCTAAGAACAGACTTCCCTGCTTGACTTCTGCTACAAGTGAACTGCACGGAAATAGGTCGAGTTGCAAAATAAGAGACTGGACCCCTCCTATACCACTCCTATAACTGACTCCCTCTTTACAATACAAGAGGGAATCCACTCCAGAAGGTCAGTGAGTTCAATTTTGGAATTATCACCTCCGACAGGATCAATTCCAAATCTTTTTGAGATACCCTCCTGATTTCCATTTTGGGAATAGCACCAAGAAGCTTAGATACTGTACAATCCTTGATAGCACCTCAGACAGAATCAATTCCGAATCTTTTCGCAATGGCCTCCAGTGGAATCGTGTCCAGTGGAGAACATGGAAGGGAGTGGGGAAGGGAGCTTGACCAGGGGAGGAGGGGGGGGGGGAGTGAAGAGGGAGCCTACCCAGGAATCAAAACGCTTTTTTACCACTGTTTTGAATTAACCTCCAGGGGTAGGAGGGGAGGATACAGAAGGGATTGGGAAGGGGAGCTTGAGGAGGGAAGTTCACAGAATTCAGGGGGTGAGAAGGGGAGCCTACCAAGGGGAGGAGGGGAGGGCATGGAAGGGAATGGAAGGGAAAGAGGAGGGGAGCCTACCCTGCGAGGGCACAGAAGGGAATGGGGGAGGGGGTCTACCCAGGGGAAGCCCGTGGCGGCAGTGAGGGCAGGTAAGACACAGAGCGAATGAGCCATGAAGTTGAAGTTAAAATCGTTTTCTTTATTGGCAAATGACCAAATAATCGATGCAAACACAAGGGTTTATGGTAACAAATGAGACAGATACATACACCCTACATATACAGACTAATAGTATAAAAGACAAGGGAAAAGAAGGGAGGGAGAGAGCTGAAGGTAAGCTTTGAATGGAAAGGAGGGAATGTGAGGGATGAAAGGGGATCGGAAGGAAAGGGGAGATGGAATAGATAATAGGAAGGGGGTAAAGGCGGGACAGGGAAGGAGGGGGTGAGAGGAAGGGGAAAGGAACAGAGGGGAGGGAGGGTGAAGAGGAGGGGGAGGGGCAGAAGAGTTGATGGGAGGGGTGGGGGGCTGTGGAAGGGAGAGAAGCAGGAGGATAGACAAAGATTGGGGGATGTGGTAAAAGAAGACCATTGCGATGGATTGTGCCTAAAAGAAAACTAAGCAATTTTGCAGGTTATTAATTTCAATCTTATTGTGTCAATGTTTATTCTGAGATTTATATATATTTTGATTTAGGTGAAACTAAGGATACTACCTAAATATACAGCAATGTACAATGGAATCGGTCACATCAACCATCAACGGACTACATTTATTAATGCGTGCAGATTCCTATTAGCAATTATTATGAATTACTCGCATCACAATCATAGGCATGATGACAATTCAACATGCACACGGAAGCAACATGCATCCCTCATCACAAGAAACATCTTAAAACGGTCTTATGCAGTTAGAAATATTCCCTTCCTTGCTTAAAACGTGCATACCTCATTGGTAACTGATGCTGTAGGTTTCCATGGGGACACATTTGATAGTTTCTTGAAAGGCAAGCCAGGCTTGCACATCGTATGCCTATAAACGTTTCACTTTGGAAACCCCCACAAGAACAGACCACCCTATTTTCAAGACATTTTCAAGACATAAGAATATTATGTCTATTAGATGCAAATATTGCATTTTGCATGGACACTTTGCACAGGATATACATATAATACCTGGTTAGTGATAGGTGTTCACAGGTATTCTATATCTATAGAGAGGGCACTACACATTTAACCTAGCCCAGAGGCCGAGGTGTGATGTCTACTTGAAGTCAATATTGGTTCTTATATATTTTCCTAAGGCCTAAAAGAGGTGTCTATCATGTGCATTGTTTGCTTAGTCATTATTTCTCATTTGAATGTCACAGAAACAACAGAGTACATATTGAAGATGACCTTTCTTTCAGTTTATTCCAATATCTGCAGGCAGTTGGTTCACTTTGATCCAACTATTTATTTGGGAATGTGGCAATGGAGATCAGGTAGTGAGTAAAGTGCTAGAGGAGACCACTTGTGTCTGATACCAGAACTATCTGGGGGATATAATTGTGACATATCACTGACGTCATATTTTTACAAGAATACAACAGCTTTGAATTCACATCATAATGGCATAAATATCTCATGTAATATTTACTATGCTTGATTTATTTAATAAACAATTATTTGTAGTATTGCTGGTAGCACATAATTTTTCAAGAGCAAAGAGACAAGAAATAGATGTAATTCTGTAATGTCCCAAGTTTAAGCAGATCAAGATGTAATTTAGACATAACTCATGTGTCACTATATCATATCACAAAATAACTGCTATAAGATGTATCATTGATGTTAATTGGCACACATCTTTTTAACACAACACTTCTAATATCATATATAGCATATTTATGACAGCATATGATGTGTATGATTGCATCAGATAAAGACATGATTAAGATGTCAAATAGGACATGTCTTTTTTACATCCCATATATCTTTTACATCTTTTATATCAACATCTAGTAAATTCATCACTTAAACATCTTTACCTCCTAATGACATATGATGAGTATTGGACGTCTTCTTTACTTAAGGTGCCAGCTGGGCACTTAGTACCATATCTGCTAGCATAAGGGCTGGAGGCAGGCTTATGTGCTGCATCGTATCACGTCACAATTGGTCAAAATGCACTAGATGCTCTATTGGCCACTAGCTGGTCTGGGGCTGGTTCCGGCGACACACACACTGATAAGAACTGATAAGATGGGACCAGCATGTCCCTGGAAGTGGGACCAAGGACAAGGTACCCATCATGGTATGTCTTATCAGTGGGTTTTACCTCAACCAGCGAAATTCAAAATATCGGCTCCACTAGGCCTCCATACTGAGTCCTATAAGATATGCTTGGGGGCTGTTGTAAAGAAGTCCCTTAGTCCAATACCAATGTGTAGATTTTCATTCTACCAGGTAGAAATATCCAAGAAATATCCAAGTACTGTCAATGATATATAAATATAAATATATAAATATCATATCACACACACACTAAGGGGCTGTGCGTGTGTGTGTGTGTCGGTAGCAATTGTTTGGAGATGAGCAGTGCTGTACAGTCAATACTGTAATGCATTTGACCAATTGTGACGGTATGGTTATAAGTGAGCCTATAGGTCATTTTATTCAGTAAAAAGCCTACCAAAGGAAGACATCATTAAAATAGGGTGGTCTCCTCTTTGAAGACTAGATAGCAATAGTATCTCACCATAAGCTATCGATATCCCAATTGCTTTAACTGTAGTATGAAGCCGTTCCAAACTCCTTTATCACATAATTATAACAGTACTCCAAGTGAAGTACACCACTTGGGAGTTAAAACCCATACCCCATTCACAACTCCTTAACAGCAGGGACATATGTCACCTCCCCCTCACCCCCTGTCCCACCGGTACATGCCTATTGTATGCTGCAGACAGTGGGAACTATTTAGACCTTTAAGGGCTGTTAGGGTAAATTGACCTTGAGTTCTCCACAGGTTGACTTCACTTATTAGCCATAAAACTCAGTTTGAAACTGAATAAAATTTTTAAATCAATGCTGATCAACAATATCATAGTTGATCCAGTACCAAACTAAATTTAATGGCAAATTAGTACGGTGGACGCCTCATGTCCATGGTCATCTTAATGCATGAATTCAACCCTGGTTGGATTGTGCATTATGTCGGTTCTTCCGGAGTACATATGTTAACCCTGTAGGGTCGGCACGATGCATGGGGCGAATACTCGCCCAGGCTTCCTTTGTGCATCAAGACGATCAATGGGCATGGTGCAAAAGTGCATAATAGCAAACCTTTAAAGTGTTAAACATGGTATCTTCAAGGTTATCCCCAGCAGCTGCCGGTGCTACACGTAGGTCTACCCAGTGATGGTGAATAACTCACCTGCGCTGCATTGGTGCATCATGCCAATCCCTCAGAAGTGCATCAATGCGTATGGGCTGGCTTGATGCCTGAAAGCAGCTCTTACCTACTATACTTAAGGTTGTACTTTTATCCATGATATAAAAATATGGCTTTGTTAAGGAAAGCACTCTGCTGCATAGAAAGGGTTAGGCCTAAAGGACACGTAGTGTACCTTTTCATCCCAATTATTTCCATTTAGGCAGTATTTAGCATAGTATAATGGTGTGTAGAACCGCCCTAGGCTCACACCTTGGTGGTTGAGAAGAGGTAGGGGGTGGGAGGTGAGAGTTAGACTTGCCTAGAATTCTGACTCCCATATATCCCTGAGTTGAGACAGGTGCTTATTGAAGCCTGAAGTGTGATGATTTGAATGTAGGATTTTTTCGACAGCAAACATTGTAATACGATGTCTCTCTTCAACAATATACATTTTCATCACCTCTGTCCATTTATGCCTAATTCATCTGAGACATTAATCCTACTTCTCAATATAGGATATGAACTGCCTTGTTCCCTTCATCAATTCTAGCGCATCTTTCACAATAATAATGACTGGCTATATAGCCAGGTTTCTTATTTATGTGCATATATGCGGCCATGATAGTTATAATCTTGCAATCTCTTGCGAGATTAAGTAGGTACCATACTTCCATGTAGATTGACAAGCCAGGAACAAGTCTGGTGCAAGATCAGAACCGGATAGGGATGTTCAACAATTACGTCACTGCTTAGGGGGTGGGGGGGGTCTTTGGGTTCCTACATATGTTCCATACAAAATAACAGTGACAAAGGGGTGGGGGGGGGGTCCTGAAAAATGCATAAAAACAGTGACATAATTGTTGAACGTTCCCATATCGCTGATGTAAGCTTACACTTGCATGGTAATGCCAGGAAAGGGTCCAGTCCCATGAGGTCACTATTGGTTTACAAATGAAATTACTGATTTTATGGATCAGTTAAGTATCAATCTTAGATTGGCTGTTTTCATATGGGTATCATCTTTTTGGTGATCCCTTTCTGAAATGAAAACCCCCCCACAAAAACAAATAAAATATTAGGGAGCTCGTCTTCACTCTTAATTGATATAGCCTTGGCATCTTATGAAAAGAGCCCCATTTGCTGTGATTCATTTTTGTCAAATAAAAATGTATGAACCCGACTCAACTCTAAATGTACCTAGACAAACCTGCAAGGAAATTTCCTTTTGTATTTGAAATAATATTGTAATTCGATAAACTCCCCAAACTATGACAAAATGGACAACAAAGATCCTGAAATATTCAACATTCCAGATAGAGTAGAAAACAAATGAAACATTTTTCCACAAAATACAATGAGGCTGAAACAGGTAAGCAACGTTCAAAATGTTGAAAATATCAAGGGGGACTTGGCCAAATCTAAGGAAGATGTCTTTGAGGCATTGTAAGATTTGTAAAACCTGCCCTCCCTCTGTCTCATCCCTCACCTTTTACATTACCTCTCAACTTTACCCTTCAAAGACCGTATGACATCTTAAGGCCTCACGTCTATTATATTATGTCAATATGCTGCATGGGCACAGTACTCACAGTGGTGAGTAACTCGCTGGCATTGCATTGGTGCATCATACCGACACACAAGGAGTGTATCAGCCATGCATGTTCTCTCATGCATCACTGGCGTGTTACTCGCCAGCTCTAAAATTCCAATTTTCAAAAAGAAAAAGTGTGGTGCATTCAAACACTATGCTGTGGGTTTTCAGGTGTTAACCAACCCACCCTTTTCTAACTCCGCCATCTTCGTCTGTTGCAGGCACTCGGGGGGTCTAAAAGGGGCGGGGCGGGCCCCCAGGGGGCTTGAACGCCCCACCAAATCCCACCCACCCTTTTAAGGCCCCTGAGGCCCCCGGGACCCACCTGAATACACCACACACAGTGCACCGCCCACTCTCCCCACCCCTTGCCGCTGTAATCATCCCAGCAGCCGCCGCTCATTTGTGGGCTTTAATGTCTAGTGTGGTTTTCAGTCAGTAAATGACCATTTAAATTTGGCCGCACTGCCTGTTTCAATAACTCAGCGTGAGTGAAGGGGGTAGTGGTAAAAAGAGGGGTTTTGCGGTGGAGTTGGTTAACCCTTGGATGCCACAAGGTGAAAATTATGAATGGTGATTAACTCGCCATTGGAGATGCATCATAAGACTTTGTGGGCCTGATACACTCCTGGAGGTTCTATATGATACATTAATGTATTGCTTGTGATTTCCTCTTATAATGCTGCAATAGTGCATCATCTATTTAGGATTTTAAAATAAATATGAAGCTTAAGGTGCCATGTCCTCCCATCAGGGTTGAACAAATAAAAAAGTGGGAAGAGTGTAATTCCTGATGACAAAAAGGCGAAAAGGTGAGCTTTTATTGATTATCATCGTGCAATTTTTTTTTTACCATAAGCAGGCATATGAAGGCAAATGCAGCATGTGAAAGAAAGAGGTAAAAATACGGGGTAATCAATGTGTGTGTGTGTGTGTGTTTTTGTGGTGGATGACTGTTAAACCACGTGGGTTATTGGTAATAATTGAAACATGAGATATGGAATTAACCTTTTGAGGGCTCAATGATACCTCCAGGTGGTACATGTTCCTTTGATGTCATGATGCATCAATTGAAGCGCTGGTGGATAACTCGCCAGTATGGTATACTGGATCATCATAGAGTTCGCCAAGGAGGGCATTACCTTAAATCCTTGCGTATAAGACGCCCCTCGCATATAGGACGCACCCATACTTAGGCAAAATCATATAGGATGCATCTGGGATCAAATTATGGTCATTTTAGACTTTAGTACTGTTGTATAGTGTAAAATCCTCGCATATAGGACGCACCCTGAGTTGGGAAGAATCCTATAGGATGCAGAGGGTGTAGAACAGGTTTATAAGCCGCGTCTTATATGCGAGGATTTACGGTAATCCGTGTAGCATCAGCATGATACATGGATGCATCACTGGTGAGTTTTATCCCAATGCAGCACTGCATTCATGCATCACTAATTAATATTATGCATACCTGAAATGACTCAGGTCGATGTGGTGTTAAAAATAATGAGACCACCTCTTTCAAAAGAATCATCCCCGCCCCAAGGCTTCTAATGTCATGTTGCTCCATTATGGCAATACTAAATGCAACCCTACAGGTATTCAGAGGGATTTCTCTTTGTAAAGAACTGATAAACAGCGTGCCTTTTGATACGCAACTATAATTTTTGTATTAGTTATAATCACTGGGGGCGGTACAGCTGAAAGGTGCGGAGGATGAGCTGGCTAAATCCTACTATGTTTCAATGTAAATTATAGTGAAACCTGAAAATTGTCGACGCTGCATCTTCCACATCCCCTACGGCTCCCCCACCACTGAGTCATAACTCTTAGTATATTGGCCTGTGTATAGGTCTGGATATAGACACCGATCTTGAAGAAATCAACGTTAAGGCACAGTAGTTAGTTATTGAAAATACACGATGAAGAAGGTCATGTATATGTCCTGCCAATCACATACAAAAAAGCCAGGGTGTACTAGCTTAAGACTATATTTCCACCTGAACTAGCATTTGGCAGTGTTGAATAGATATTTCATCAAGATAGACGGTATTAGGAGCATCCCTCAATCAAAATCATGATCCCTAGCTGATGGGGATTCTACATCTGTTTCTAAAACTGCTGTGAGTCTTAGACATTGATCCCAGAATAATAAGCAATTTGTAGGCCCTTTGTGCCACTCTTGCACTATGGACCACTATGCTTTTTGGATTCTACAGGAACCAAATCACTAAACTCAACATATGATTCCCTCGCCTAGTACAGCAGTTCTATACATGTGTAAAGATTCATTATGACCTTTTGGCCCCTCTACATGATACTGCCACCATGTGGTTAAGACTATACTCTCAGCACCAATTGTAAATGGGCTATAAGGACCACTGTAGTAGGTAGAGTACAACCCACATCGGATCATTGGATTTGTACTGACAGCAACTACCACTGTTTTCTGTGGTATGACAGTGTATAAATGCAATTACTGATGCTGCACTTAATTCTGCAGGGTGTTAAAGCTGAGTTGGGTGACCATGTCTACCATATTGAATTTGGTTCCCCAGACTTGTAGCAATTTTAAAAGCACTGACTGGTTCAATGTGCAATAAAGATTTCTTCAAATCAAATCAATATCGTGGAAAATCTCCTTAAAGGAAGCTTGCAGTGCAGGGCCTTGGTCATCATGATACCAATGCAGGGCTGGTGAGTGTACACCTTTTCGAAGCATCATGTCGGTCGTTTACTTGTCTAATAAGAACCCGTTCGGGCTGATGTCGCATTTGGGCAAATGCACTGGAGCATTATGCAAGCAATTAATGGCAATGAATAACAGCTCCAAGATAAACCCCCTATCTGACCCAGGCATGTCTAGGAGCTTTTTGTGCCTGTTTCTATGGCTAATTTCCCGTTACCAGGACTAATGAGCCATGACCAGTAACACACGTTATCTGCAGGCTACATGAAAAAGAGACAAATCAATAACAAAGACAGGTTATTATGTCTCTCACTGCTGCCCTGGGACCACCAGATCTGCTACTAATCTGATGGGTCACATTGCACAGAGGGGCCTAGAGTTCATCTATGAACATGTGGCAATTAAGATTTATTTCATGCGGAGAGCGAGAATCTCGATGGTTAAGCATAGGCCTATAGAATCTCCACTGCGTAAGGTGTAAAGAATCACAACCTAATTTTGCAAAAAACTAAAAATTCACCAATGCAGCCGCACAAAAAAAAACTATGTCTAATTAGTGATTTTGATATGAGCTCATCAGATAATACATGAACTGAGTTTGCTGTACAATTATAGTATACCGTATTGGCCTGCATAAGCACCAGGTATTTGAATAAGCACCGGTCTTGAACAAGTGCCGGGGGACAAGGGTATTGAAATTTGAAAATCCACTATAATTTAAGGCTTGAATAAGCACTGGTCTTCAATAAGAGCCAGTAGTAAATCCTACTTGAAATCAATGAACGCCCCGGCACTTATACAGACTAATATGGTATTTTCACACTCCTCAGTCCTCAGACGGCATTTCTTCTCACTGTTCCTGGGCAATCGGGTCGTAAACCGATGACTGTGTACATATTGCAATCCCCGAAAACACAAAAGGATTAATCAGCATACAGGATTATTTTGCATAATCCATGTCATCATTTATGAAGATGATGGGGCTGGTGGCCATCTTACAGTTTGAGACATTCTAGCTGACATTGAAATAGTGTCATGAAGATCGGATCTTGAATCACTCCACTTCGTCTTGAATAATGACCATACCATCTACAGTTCCAAAGGACGTCCATTCAAGATCTATTTTCAGAGCTTTCATGGCTCCCTTGTACTCCAGTTACTTTTATAAAAAGGAGGCACTTATTCTACAACTCTATGTCCACAAATCGACTTGAAATCTATCAGCTTATTGTGGATAGACTATATCCTATTTGGATGTGACTACCAGCAATAAATTCCATGCCGTCTTAAGGAAAGTGTCCATTGGGACCTGCCATACTGAAGGTGGTCGTAAAGGGGTTGTAAAACCTGGGTGTGGCAATATAACCATTTATTATCTCCGGCAGGGTGTTTATAGGGTGTAACTGCAGGCAATGTCTCTGAAGGTCAATGCACCATCTTCTATCTGACTGCTGTAGATTCCAAACCAAGGTAATTGAAATTGTCATCCTGCAGCTTATTTTTTTGTTGGTATTTATCATTCAATACCACTGTTTCAAATGCTATTACAATTGCCAATATGACAAACTTGATGGCAAAATGCTGCAAGAGATGTAATTAACAATGCCAAAAAGAATAAAGATTGAAGAGAATGAAAATTGCAATTGCAAGATTTACAACCCCTTCAAGACTAGACATGCATGCCTGAGAATTCTCCCTTCAAAACCTCGCTTCAAGAAAGAGGGTGCTATTCAGGAAAATTGCCTCAGACTTCAATGCAATGTGAACCACAGATGTCAGCACAAAAGGAAATAGCACAAGAGAACTTACAACTTTGGCCAGAAACACTGTAGATCTATCGTATTGGCCTGTAAAAGTGCCCGGACACTTATTGATTTCAAGCACGCTATACCCCGCTGCTCATTCAAGACTGGCGTTTATTCAAGACTTATCTAAGATTTGACACTTACACTGGCGAATAGGTATACAGCAGTTTGATAGGAGCTTCATATAAGCCTTCCTCCAAATCCCTACCCCTCCCTGCACCTATTACTTTTACCAGTACATAGCTGGGGGGGGGGGACAGATGTGTATCCCTCCTTGTTAACAACCCACCCCTGAGGCGATACATGCCCATATAGGGTGGCATATTGGATGTGGGCCTGACACAAGCGGATACTGGTCACAGGAGATGGAGGGTTTCCATAAGTGTTTTATTTGCTTATGGCTCCTACCTTTCAAGAACTGGCTATAGTTGATTGAATTCTGAGAATATTGTAGGGGCACGGTTTAGTAGTAGTGTTTATGGCTTACGGGTTGCCTAGGTTCCGAACGGAGCGACCATCCGGGTTGAGAGCCTGGCACGCCTGGCGGGCGGTGGCAGCACCGCCCTCCGGGCTGTGGGGGTTAAACACGAGAGGTCGCCACCCAACCCCTGTGGCTATATAATAGTCGGGTCGGAACCTAGGAAGGGGAGAATCCTACCGGATTCTCCAGGGACACCATCTGAACTTTACTGACTCCGAGACCTTACCTGGTAGTCGTAAATCCGAGCTTTCCGAACAGTCTATTTACCACACGGAATCCACTTAGCTTCCTGTAACCTAGGATACTGAATAAAAACTTGTTGCCTTTCGAAACCAAATTCCCTTGTATTCGTGATCCTTTCCGAACCACCAACGGTCATACATTACACTGGTGCCATGACCAGGATTTGGTTCTCGGAAGTGCGCAGCCCTGTCTGAACAAGACGAGACTCAGTGTCCGGAAGGTGAGCTCCCGGGAAGCCATGGCGCCCCGGGCCTAACCTATCAGGAGTATAGGGATCCATCCCGGAATGAGACCGGGGCATTGGATTCCGGAAGTGAGGTTTCTACGGTAGGGTTGGATACTACAACCGATGACCATCCGATTGCGCCGGCTAACCAAACCGCGCCAAATATAAGATCGTCGGGTTTATTGAGAGATGGGGATCTTGGTAGTCCCATCATTTCGGCCCAAGTCCCTGGTACTGAGCCGCGAGGACGAGGGAGAGATCCGATTCACTTGGTACCCTTGGCTGGCCAGGGAGTTTTTTTGAATCACTTAAATTCGGCATCCCTTTCTGACTCCGTTTTCAATCCCGGTGGGTCTAGTCAGCCGGCTCCTGTGAGTGGGGCACCCGTGGATAGATACCGGGATGAGAGGAATAGGTATGAATCAGAAAGGACAGCTCATGCGGAATGGAAGCGGATGAGCGATCAGGAAAAGTCCAGGAGTGAAAAGCTGCTGGAATATCAGAAGAAAGAGACTGAGCGGAAACAGAGTAAGGTGAAAGAATTAGAAAGGGAGATTGAAGACCTCCTAGAAGAAATTGGGGACTTACGCAAGAGTAAGGGACTGTTAGAAAGAACCACGGAAACCTTGGAATGAGAGGTGGATGTCCACCGTACTCGACTCCGGGAGATCGAGGCTATGATCCAGGGTAAGAAAGCTGAATATGAAAGGTACGGGAAGAAAGTCGAAGAAGTCGAACTGCAACTGAGTCTGGCAACCTCCACCCTGGAAGCTAAGACTTCAGAGCAGGACGAGACTTTGGAACAATACCGAACGGGGCTGGATGTCGCTGGTAAGCGCCTTACCGATTTGAAAAACCAAATTGAGGCCCAACATGAGATTTATGAGAAGAATCAGAAAATCATAGAGAAACAGCAAAGGGAACATGTGGCCCTTCGGGAGAAACATATTCAGGAAAACGATCAGTTGATCACTGACATTCAGGATAACAATCGGGAACTGTATCAGGAGAGGGATGATCTCATATATGAAATAACTAAGCTGCGAATGATGCAGGAGGAATCCGAGGATTCCGAGGAGGAAGAACCGGATCTCGAGGAAGTAAACGAGAATAGGGGACCCTCAGAGGACCCCGACATCAGTTGCATCCCAAGGGATGACGGAAAGGAGGGTCCACCGATCACCTCTACCCCTAAACCTATTCTGAAGAAGGGGTATGATCCCTTTGTGAACGACCAGGCGGTTCGGAATGTCGTGGGGGACAGATATGTTCCCGGCTATCATAAGAATGTCCGACTAAGCGTGGGTCAAAAAGACGCCACTTTCACCATTGATGGTGAGTATCAGTACATCGACACCAGGAGCAAGCCCGCCCCCAAGTCATTTCGACCACACCCCTCCAGAGGGCGCTGGGGAACCAGTCAATATACCCAGCCAACTCCAGGGGAGCCGTCAGTCTATTCCGAACGATCAGACCTATAGGGTGGACAATCAGGTGTGTAGCACAGATCAGAATAATAACGACACCCTGTGTGGTGGTAGGGCTCGCTACACCAGTGCCCAAGCTCCTGGGGACATAGGATCTCAACCCGTTATGAGTAGGGATATGGGTTTACCTTCTGGAATAGTCCGAATAACAGCCATCCGGGATCCGGTGGTCCGGGACCCAATGGATCCGGTGGGGGTGGTAAGAAGACTAAGGATCAGAAAATGTTAGATTGGAGCCTGGAGCAATGCACTAGGTTAAGAAGTCGGGAGATCTCCACTAAGAAGAGTCAGATCGATACTAAGTCCTTCAATGGATCAGAACCATGGAGGGATTGGTTTTCGGACTTCACGGATGACCGTGAGGTAGATGGATACGATGAAGACGAGTCGCTACCCATATTGGTCAGATGCCTGAAAAAGGGACCGGGTAGGATTGCAGTCGATCATTGGAGGGAACAGTATAGGAATAAGGGAACCTACACTCAGTTAGTTGAGATTTGTAGTTCTTATCTAGGGAATATAGTGTCGGAAGATCCGATGACTGAATATAGGAAGAGAATTCAGAAGCCGGGGGAGTCGGTTCAGGTCTATGGATTAGAACTTCAGATACTGCTACGGAAGGCTAGACCTAACCTTATGATGGATGACAATTATGCAAGTGATGAGTTGATCTCACACTTCGTGCGAGGATTACGAGATAAGGACCACCAGGACTGTGCTTATCGAGCATAGGGTCCGGGTGCGACTATGAAAACGTTATGTGATGCCATAGCTAACTTGGATAAGAAGAAAACTTTTCTTTCCGGATTTGTCCCTCGGGAAACTGCCAGTGTGGCGACCCCTGATCTGAAACCAGTAGTTCCTACTGCAGCAGCCGCTGTCTCGGAAGCTGAAACAGAATATGAAACAATAGAGTATGAGGAAGAGGATGGAACAATCTCAGCATTGAGGTTCCCTAAGAATGCTAAGAAGTTTATTCCCAGAAGGACCTTGACTACACAGCCAAGGCGGAGGATTTCCCGAAAGTCACAATAAGAGTGTTTCCGAACCCAAGGAAACTATAGTTAAGAAGGATGAGACTAGACTATCTGGAAACCTTGATATGAAAAGCATGATGGAGAGCATGCTGAAGACTTTCCGGGAGGACCTTGAGAGGCACCGGTATAGTAGGCCGAGATATGATAAGTCCAGAATCAGATGTTATCGCTGTCAGAAAATGGGTCACGTAGCCTATGAATGCCGGGCCGCTGAACCGGTCCCTCGGAATATGTCGGCAGTTGAAGAGGTAGAACCTAACTCGGAAAATTAAGGAGGGTTGAGGATGTGGCAGATTGCTCAACCCGGAAACTTGTTGTATGCCAGAGTACTGTCCCCGATAAACCGTCTGATGAATCCGGAATGATTACGCCTGGGGAGGAGGGATCCGAGATTGATCACCTCGCCCCTCCTATGGCCAGGGACTCCAACATAAGCGAGGATACCAAGTCAGTAGTAAGGGAAAGTACGCGCGTTGGAGAAGAGGAAGGGTGGATAGAGGCATTCACACGTGTATGTGCGGCACACCTTCCCCCGAACCATCCATGTCTGGAGCACCTGAAAGACCATGGATTGGATCTCGGCATTTCGGAAGATTTTGATAGGTTTACCGGAAACCCTTCCCCATTGGGAGGTAGGAGATGGTATGTATCTGTTACGACCCAGGGTAGGACTGGGGAATTTTTGGTCGATACGGGTGCTAGCCAGTCGATGATCTCCAATAAATTCTACAGCCTCTTGCCGGACAAGAGTGAGAACCTCATAAAGGGGGTAAACGCTTGTACGGCCGATGGGACCCGTATGCAGGTTCTTGGTAGAACATTTATGAAAGCCTCTATTGGCGGAAAAGAGTTCGTTCTCTCTCCTACAATAGCCAACATGCATGATGATGGGATACTCGGGCTGGACTTTGCGAGCCTATTTGAGGCTGAGTTGAACCCGTGTACAGGGAAGTTGGGATTCGGAAGCCATATGATATCCACGTGAAATGTGAATTGAGACAGATAAGCGCAGTAGCTAGTGTGGTGGATACGGTAAAGATACCCCCGGGTGTCTCCTGTGATGTCCTTTGTACTTCAGATAGAAAACTGAAAGATCAGGAAGGCGTATTTGAGCCAGATGTGGTTCAGTTAGCCAGCATTGGGTTGGAATCAGTAGATACGCTGGTAGGAAATCCATTTTGGAGCGTACTACCGGTAATGAACCGAGGAGATAAGACCATTTATCTACAGAAGGGATCCAGGCTTGGGTCCATGACATTGGTAAATGGGATCCGGAATGACATTCGGGAACCCGAATGTAAACTGGTGGGAGAAGAAAAGATGAACATGGAACTGGATAACCTAATAGAGGAATCCTCTCTGGAAGATAGCTATCAGAAGATGGAAGTCCGGAATCTAATGCGGAAATACGAGGATGCTTTCGGCTATGCCGGTGGTCCCTTGGGCCGGAATGATAAGGTCCTACACCATATCAATACTGGAGAGGCTGAGCCCTTCAAGATTCCGTACCGCCGACTGCCGCTTAAGAAGAAAATCATTTGTGAGAAGGAAATTATAGATCAGTTGGAAAAGGGAGTGATTGTGCCTAGTACCAGTCCATGGTCTAGTCCAGTAGTCATGACCACTAAGAAAGACGGAAGCATTCGCTTTTGTGTGGATTATCGAAAACTCAATGGGCTAACTAAGAAAAACTCGTACCCTCTACCCAGGGTTGACGAAACATTAGACGCCCTGGGAGGGAACAATTGGTTCTGCACCCTGGACCTCCAATCCGGGTATTGGCAGATCGGAATGGAACCCAAGGACATGGAGAAGACAGCATTTTCCAGTCACTTAGGTCTGTTTGAATATACGGTTATGCCCTTCGGGTTATGTAATGCACCTGCTACCTTCGAAGCCATGATGGAGACTCTCCTGAGTGATCTGTTATGGAAGAAATGTCTAGTATACCTGGACGATGTAATTGTCTTCGGAAAGACATTCCGTGAATGCTTGAATAATCTAGAAGAAGTGATCAAGAGGATAGTATCCAATGGATTACGTCTGAAACCTAAGAAATGTAGATTATTTCAGAAATCAATCACTTACCTGGGTAGGATTATATCCACCGATGGGATTAAAGCTGATCCGGAAAAAGTAGAGAGTGTTCGGGACTGGGAGAGACCGAGAACTGCTAAGCAAGTACGATCTTTCCTGGGGTTCTGTAGTTACTACAGAGACTTCATTCCGGGATACTCTCGAGTAAGTTTTCCTATGCAAAGCATCGCCCATTGGACACCTGGGAGAGCTAGGGAACCATTCCCATGGGGGAATGAGCAGGAGGAGTCTTTTAGGAAGCTAAAAGCCCTATTTACGGATACACCAGTACTGAAATACCCGACCCCTTCAGGTCACTTCATATTGGATACGGATGCTAGTAATGATAACATTGGGGCCGCACTGTCCCAGGTCCAGGACGGCGTGGAAGTCCCGATTGCATTTGCTAGCAACACTCTGAATAAAGCCCAACGGAATTATTGCACCACTAAGAGGGAACTTCTGGCTGTGGTGGTGTACACTAAGAAATTTAAACACTTTTTATGGGGATCCGATTTTACACTAAGAACTGACCATTCCTCTCTCCGATGGCTCCTTAATTTCAAGGATGCCGAGGGGATGATAGGCAGATGGTTGGCGCACCTTTCGGAATTCGGGTTGGAGCACAGCCAGATCCAACATAGGTCCGGGAAGAAGCATACCAATGCAGACGCCCTATCTAGGAAGCCAATCCGGAAATGTGGTCGAGAGAGTTGTGGTGATTGCGGGCAGCATAACGCAGTAATTGCTGCCGCGCATATGCCACTCAGGGACTATCCGGGAACTTTAATAGAATGGTCACCAGAGGCCATTCGCGAGTTCCAGGGTAAGGACCCCATTACCAAGAAACTCCTGGAAACAGTTCCGTTAGGGATCAAACCTGTCCGTCCTGCTATCAGCATGGAGAACAGGGAGATGAGAAGACTTCTAGCCCAATGGGCCGAGCTAGAGGTCAGAAATGGAATCTTATGTAGGTGGAAAATTAGTCCAACTAAAAAGATTATTCAGATTGTTATTCCGAACGCTATGCGTCGGGATATTATGTATTACTGCCATGGCCACGTGACAAGTGGTCATTTCAGAAAGAGTAGATCTCTGGAAAGACTCACCCGGAGATACTACTGGCCTGGAATGAGTGGAGATTTGCTAAGGTGGATCGCCACTTGTCCCGAATGTTGTAAGAATAAGCCCGGAGAAGGATTAGGAAAGAACCCATTGGTTCAGGAGTTGTTCGGAGTACGCTTCCCCAGAATTGCGATTGACATCATTAGTGGGTTTAATACAACCCCTAGGGATAACACTTGCATGATGGTTGTTTGCGATTACTATACGAAATACACGAAAGTCTTCCCTCTGAAAGATCACAAAGCCATCACCTGTGCAGAAGCATTCGTGAGAGGTTGGGTGTTGCAGTACGGGGTACCCCTGATGCTTCACAGTGACCAAGGAAGGGAGTTTGAATCAGAATTATTCCAGGAAATGTGCAAGTACTTAGCTATCTGCAAGACGCGCACTAATCCGTACCGGCCCCAGTCGGACGGCTTAGTAGAACGGTTCAACAGAACCCTACTACAAGTTCTGAAACCACTAGTGAATAAGCATCAGGACAATTGGGACATCCAATGCGATTTCGTAGTGCATGCATACAACAGCACAGTGCATGCCTCTACTAATTGTACTCCGAATATGTTGGTCTATGGTGAAGACATCATAATGCCAGCAGATTTAGTATTTGGGGTAATCGGAATAAGTCCTGAAACCCCGTGTTCAATTATGTTTGTGGAATCCTTACGGGATAACTTTAAGAAAGCCTACCAACTAGTTCGGAATCAACTAGGGAAATCGGCGAAATGGCAGAAAGTGGGCTACGACACCGGACTGAAACCTAGATTTTTCAGGGTGGGAGATAGGGTCCTCAGATTCTATAAACCCCTTGATAAATTGAAAGTGGTGTCGAGCTGGGATGGCCCACACATCATAACTCAGATAATTTTGGAAACGACCTGCTTTATAAAAGACCTGTACGGGAACGTGCGACGATGTCATGTCGAAGCACTAAGGCCATACCGAGGTAGTGAGTTAGCTGAAGAGATGTATGGATTAGGTCCGAATGTCATGGAATTACCAGAAGTTGTCGACTTACCTGAACTGGGCGGAGGTCCTGGTACAGGGGATCGGGATGAAGATCCGGAAAAGCCTGTGAATGAAGAAAAGCGAATTAAGAAGAAACCTAAAAGGATGCCGATGCTCGGCACCCGAAAACGAAGAAAACGTAAGAAGAATCAAACAGAATCAAATGAGAGCGATGTTAAGGATAAAAAAGTCTCGGCAGGAGTAGGGAGGACGAAGCGGACCGGGAACCCAAAGGCTAGCTTGGATACCGGGAATGGAGCGGAGTCCCCCAATGCTAAAAATAGAACTATTAAGGAGGGCGTTCGCTGTAGTGCTAGGATTGCTCAGAGAAGCGGTATTACCTAAATGAGCCCCACGGTAGATTCTAATAAGTATTGAATCCTGAAACACAACGATGTATTGTCCTGTTTTTGTGTGTGTGTTTTTTTTAATGTTTGTGTCGTTACTTGTTATGATATAGCGTGGTGTCAACTATGTTGACAGCACCTTCGGGATGCTCGTCAGTGTATAATGAAACCGCTCTAACCTGCTCTGTTGTCGGCTCCTCGAGGTTCCAGTGGGTAGTGGACGGATTGATCCGGCGTATCAGCATAATGCTATCTGTATTCTCCACAGGTACTCCAGATGATATCGAGTCGGGAAGACAATACGAGCTCTGACAGACCGTTTTGTTTTCAGAAAGCACGTGGTGCCGCGTGACCCAATTACCGGGAACAAGGGTTTGACCCTTGACCCCGGGTTCGGGGTTTCTCGCGCGAATTGACGCCATCTTGTTTAATCAAGCGACCATGCCGAGGAAACTCGACGTGCTTGATTTTGCTCGGTAGTTTTTCCCTGCTCCAAGCGCTAAACTCTGATAAATACGAACACTAACTAAGATTACAAAGTTGAGGAGTACGTTGAAGTACTACTAGGCTAACTTGGTGCATCTGAACCCCGTCTAAATGGCGGAAAAGATGTTGTCCGAATCTAATATGGAGGTGGATATGGAGGACCGTTCGGGAATGAGCCCCATTCATCCCGAAGAAGAGGCCGCTTTGGAAGATTTGGAAGCAGCAAACACGCTTGTACGTCTGGATCTGAACACTAGTGGAGTGGGAACTACGGAGATGCCTCCACCCCCCTCCCCAGCAAAATCCGTACATTCAGAATCAACCGAAGCCATGATGGACCCCCCGGAAAGTCATGGTAAGATTGACTATTCGTTGGGAAGCATCGTGTGGCCGAATGGCGATACGATCTACCTTGAGAAAGACTTTATCTGGAATCCGAAAACATCAAAACCGGAAAAGATTCCTGAGATGTGGAGGAATCTAATTAAGAAGGCAATCCCCGAAGATTTGTCGATTCCGGACATATGGTTACTTAACTATATGGACTTTGCCACCGGTATGAGTGTGAACCAAGAGTTCTACCATACGGTGGCATACGTTAAGGACAAGTGGAGCCGGGAACACCCGGAGGCCACCGTTGAGAAGCACGCATCCCTGTTCTGGTACGGGATGCAGTCATCACGGAACCCACCGAGCCCTGTTAAGATTGATTCAGGATCGGACCAAATGGACATTGATGACGGTGTGAAGCTGTGGGAATGGCTGCTACTAAGTCTACCCCCAGGAAATCCTCCGTCTCATCTGACACTCTTTCCGAATCCGAGCTGCGAGCTGAGGACAGCCGGATGGAGAAAGAGGCCGTAAGAATGCAATCAGAAACCGAGGAGAAGCTTGATCAACAGGAAGAAGTGTTAAGAAAACAAAGAGAACAATTGGCTGAAATAAGTACCGGGCTGAGTGTGTCAGTAGAAGACGCCAAAACCCGGATGCAGGCCCGAGTGAGTATGAAGGGCACTGTTAAGGAAAAAGAAGGTTGGAAGCAGAGTCTAAGTAAGAAGGCGAAAGCCATGATTAAGAAAAAGGAGAAGGAGGAGAGAGAGAAGCTTAAGAAGAAAGAGAAGATGGATAAGAAGGCAGAGGAAGAGGAAGCCGGAACCGAGGCAACTCAGGTCCCGGCTGCCACAAGTCCGAAGCCAACTGGGGCCATTCCGAAGACCACTGCGGTCCCGAAACCTGTGGCTTCCGGCTCACAGGAGACCGCAGAGTCAGCGACTTGGGATTGGTCTACGGACATAGACCATCCCGAATTGTATGATGACGAGGAGGCTCCCTCTGTGGATGAAAAGAAAATCTGGAACAACGTCAGGAGTGGATTCATGAAAATGATTCCCAAATGTCTGGAGGAGTGTAAGAGAAATACTCGGTACTACAGCTGCCCTCCGTTCATTAACATGGATGGGGAGCAAGATGATGAAGAGTGGATGAGGTACACTCGTCAGGACCGGAATCCGAACTACTTCTATGTAAATTGGGTCGAGCAGACTATCGACAACCGAAATAAGGAGTATTACGATTTCGATGCCTACTGTAAGATCAAGTGGGCTATCGATAGTTGGGATAAGGACAATAACACAACCTGTCCGTTTATTATCTGTGCTAGGGGTAGCGATGAACCCGAAAAGTTCAGCACCCATATGAGATTCATCCGTCACATTGTTGAGGAGCATATGCACCATCACCCAGTGTATATGTGTTATATGAACAAAGGAAGGAACAGCGCCATCTGTTCGGGACTGACCACGTTCCGAAAGGGCGAGCTGGTCCGACATCTGAAGGATGAACACCAGGTCGGTGTGAAATCAGCTCTGAAAGCAGCCTTAGATCTGCACAAACTTCTGATCGATAAGTGGGACGCCTGGAAGAACACCAACTTCCGGAGTCTGAATTCAAAAGTCAGTAAACTGTGCGAAGTTGAAACGCACGTCAACTCCAAACTGGAGGCGGCGTTTCAACTGAACTACACTCCGGGAAGGTTAAGGATTACCAACGAACAGTTTGGGGAAATGAGGGAGTACCGGGGCGACAGCGCCTATCGGGACTCCAATAAGGCCACGTCCGCGAAACGTATGAAGCCTCAGCCGGGTAAGATCTCATTCCGTGGGATCCAACGCCCGGCACCTGACCGTAGGGATCGTAGTCTGGAAGCGTCGTCTCCTCTGTCTTCATTGAGAGGCGCCGCCCCACCGGTGTTTGATATGAATAAGGACCGAGATAAGGACTTTCCGGAAATGGGACCAGCCGGACCTGAAAGCCAGACCCTCAACCAACGGGGTAGGGAACGGCCCACTGGTGTCGGAAGGGGAACACCCAAGTCTGCATCATCCGGAAGATGTACAGTCGGAAATTGGGCCAGCCCAGCCCCACCCCAAGTAGAAAATGGCAGGGGAGTCACAATCTCCACCCCCCAGGGAGATGTGACAACCCCTTCAATGCCATCCGGAAGCCTGTCTGAGAACCCCAGACGTCGGAAACACTCTGGATCCTCAGACTATTCCGAACGCGAACCGCTACCCACGCGGAGTTCGTATATTCAGGACCCTGTTAACTATGACATTGTGAATATCTCTCCGGAAAGCTTTCAGATTCAAAAGAGCTGTATGATTGACTGGCAGAAACGCCATCATGCCATGTCTGTAGAATACCTACAAAATGTCGTAGGCTCGGTAATGCATCTGACGGAATCTGTCCAATCCCTGGAGATAAGTCGGATCGAGTCAGAACGTGATTTGGAACATAGTGAGAGGATGAAAGTGTTGGAAGCCCAGGAGGCACATCAGAAGAAAGCATCCGAATTCTGGACCGTTGAAGTCGCTAAGGCCAGGAGCGAAGTGGACTTCCTGAATCAGAAATTCTTTGAAGCTTTCGGAAAGAGACTCTCTGATTGGGATGGCACTCGTCGCGAGGCCAAAGATATAATTGATGAACAGATTGCTCTGTATGGGTTAGAGCCAGAAAAACCCAAGGATTCCGGAAGTCAATAAGTTTAATAAGGTCGAGATTTATCGATATGATTTTTGTTTGTAATATGTTTTAACATGAATCTGAATGGTATGATGAGTGCTGACACCCGGGATGGATACGAAGAGTGGCAGCAGACGATTACGATACGTGGACTCCACTATGAGACCGTTCAACACAACCGGAATGGACATTCCAGAACCTAGGAGATGGACGATCCCGTACTCAGACCCTGAAAGGTCCCGAGAGGCCCTGGGCTAGTACCGTTATACAACTATATCGAGACGATGGGACGGCCATGCAGACGGAAAACTCCAAGGGTGATATGAACACTACGTTACTACTTAATTCTACATATCTGTACAGTTTCCTACTACACTGGTAGGTTACTATTTAATTAAAATTACATATATCTGGCAATTGTTAAGACCAGATCGTTATCACCACTATGTGTTCTAAGTTGTATATGTGTTTTCCGGTGCTGTAAATATATAAACTATTTAAAATACTATTACTATTATTCACATATCATACTTACCAAGGTTTCCTAGGTTTCTCGTATAACACAGGTATCCTACTTAGAATCTGTATTACATATATCAGGTCCATATCTAATATTTCTTCCATTCCGGACCTAAGGGTTATATGTTATTTATACCATTCCGTAAAGTTTCAACACTAGAAACATGGTATCGATTCATTAATTTAGTTCGGATAGTCTAATAGACATTCCAGGTTAACATAGTATATACGGAAGCAGCTGTATTAAGTCTTCCGTTTCTTACTGTATAAACTACGATGGGTAACACCTTATACTCTATGTGTACTGTGTAAATAATAACACTGAAGCAAAAAATCTGATTAGATGTATTTATTACACTGATAACGTACATACTATGGTGTAAATGTGTTTATATAACCATATCAATACTCATCATATTTCCATGTTTATACTTTAATGTAGAGTCAGACAACCTGTAAGCCAGCCGTGCGCCCTTTATATTGTGTTTGTAAATACTATAACTTAGTTTCTACCCTTTGTGTATCACCTTGTTATAGTCTTGGTGGGGGTAGTGTAGGGGCACGGTTTAGTAGTAGTGTTTATGGCTTACGGGTTGCCTAGGTTCCGAACGGAGCGACCTTCCGGGTTGAGAGCCTGGCACGCCTGGCGGGCGGTGGCAGCACCGCCCTCCGGGCTGCGGGGGTTAAACACGAGAGGTCGCCACCCAACCCCTGTGGCTATATAATAGTCGGGTCGGAACCTAGGAAGGGGAGAATCCTACCGGATTCTCCAGGGACACCATCTGAACTTTACTGACTCCGAGACCTTACCTGGTAGTCGTAAATCCGAGCTTTCCGAACAGTCTATTTACCACACGGAATCCACTTAGCTTCCTGTAACCTAGGATACTGAATAAAAACTTGTTGCCTTTCGAAACCAAATTCCCATGTATTCGTGATCCTTTCCGAACCACCAACGGTCATACATTACAATATCATACTCCCACAAATCCATGAAGAGTATGGGTTTGGTTTCTTTTGATCATATTGACCAGGTGTCAGTAAGCATTTTTGCTATTCCTCTATTTGGCTGATAATAGATGAGGAAGAAGCCGAGTAATGATAGCATAATTTTCCAATGAGTACAGATTGCAACCCCTATATATATATATATATATATATATATATATATATATATATATATATATATATATATATATATATACGTCTATACGGAGGGCCCTACTAACAAAAGCCAAGTAGCATTTACCCAAGGCTCATTGGATGCGGCTTATAAATAGAAAAAAATAACAGGGTCAGATCCCAGAAGGGGTGCTCTAGGAAGGGCACAACTAAGAGAATTTGGTCTAGGGAGGACAGACAGGGTTTGGTTCCGCATTTACTATAGTTTAGAGTCTAACCAAGGCCCAGTTTCGGGAGGTCAAAGGGGAGGGGGGCCTATACACAGGATCTTACGGTAGATCTATCACAAATAAACAAGCTGGCTCTCAGCACTGCTCAGAGGACTGCCCTTTGTTATTAAACTGAGTGCCAAGACGATAACAAGACAATCAAACAGAAAAAGGCACCCCTCTAGGGGATCCAATGATTCAGCTATACATCTGGCTGTGATCTACTTTATATTCACTCCAGTTCTAACAAAAACACCTGCAGCCTGTTGATGTATTCCTTACGCTACCCTCCAGGGCCCACACTCTGTCTATCTATATATACAGTTTTCCCCTATAGAGTCCTTTAAGGGCATTATTGAGGTTTAATCCATTTTGCCACACTGCCATCATGATTTATGAATGCTGCCTTTTTCAGTAACTTATCAAGGCTGCATTCGTGAATACCGACCTATACTGTACTGATAGTCTCCTGAAGGGTCTCCATAACACATACATTTAACCCTGGCAAATAGTTTGCTATAGGGCTGCATTCATGCACCATGAAGACCAGTGAATTATAGCATCTTCAGTCTGTAAATGGCTAATAAACTCAATAGGACAAAGGAAAAAGGATTCACTATAGGCGGCAGCAGGTATATGGCCGATGTAGCCCCCAGGAGCTGGCAGCACGGGAGGCTGAGACAATACAAAGGAGGTGAAAAAGGGACAAGAGGAGTTAAATTTAATTAGAAAGCCCAGGTCTGATTGGCAGCTGGGTAGGATAGGGGTAGAGGGGGTTGGTTGACCTATGGATGGTAGCTGGGGGAGGGGGGTTAGAGTGAGCTTGGTACAGAATAGTGGAAGGGCGGGGAGGGGGGGTTGTAGTGGGGTGGAGTCAGGTTTTAGTTCCACCTGTAGTCCTGATGGAAGTAATGTCAACTCTCATGGCTCCACCACACTTTCACTGGATCCAGTACTGTTCTCACAAAGAGTCCCACAAAAGGTTCCCTTTCCACCCTTTGAATTCTTTCTTCAACCAAAGGAGAAGGAGAAAACGGAAATGGCAAGGGAATCAAACAAACACAATTCTAGTGAGGTCCGTTGGGAAGAAGATGAAATGAATAGCAAATGTATTGGACCTTGAGCCCAGATGAGGGATTTATAGATCCAGAGTGCTAATCTTGGACAGCAAATTCAGCAATGCATTTGGGATTGATACATGTGTTGGAAACCCAAATCTTTGTAAGGCATCTGGGCTACTTAGTTTAGCATGACTGGGAAGAAACAATAGTACAGTAATGCTATACAAATGGGAGGATTTACATTATAAACTCTTATGTAACAGCCCTCTGTAAGATCCTGCCACCTTGTGTGAGATACCGTAGTGGCCTGTATGACTATAGGTGCTTATAGATTTTAACCTGGCTCTACCCCAGCCCTTATTCAAGAACAGGGGTTATTCAATACTTAGTGCATAATGGATTTTTCAAATTCAAAAGCCACTGTATTCCCTGCACTTATTCAAGACAGGCACTCTTTCCAAGACGCGGCGCTTATTCAGGCCACTACGTTATCTGAACTACTACCAATAGTAAGACTGCACAAAAGCCTTTGCTGCTATGCATTTAGCAGGATTCCTGGAGAGTGTTGCTCCTATGATAAATAGAGCTGTCAGTATGTGCCCTCTTTTCAAAAGAAGTCATGCTCTACTTCACCATTCAACTTGCACTGACCACATTAGTCTGAAAAGTCACCTGTATTGTTTAAAATAGAGAGAGCTGCACTGTCAGGTACCTACTCATGTCACACACTCTATACCATACTATAGTGACTGACTTCTCCCAACTAGGTACCTACTCAAATTTGCCTTTTTTTAGCACCATTCTTGAATGACCACTTGTGAGCAACAAAAGGGACAAGTTATAGCTACATGAAAAGAAAGGACTGGAAACAAGGGAATTTTTAGCCAGCTCTTCCTTTTACTATAGGAGCAACACCCTCCAGGAGCTAAGATCAATGGCCAAGATGTCTAGTAAAGTGAATTGGGCTCCCTAGACATGTAGCAATCTTAAACTATGGGTAATCTTATTGTGTACCATTGACCCTCACAAATGCCTGGGCTCTTGCACTGTATAGACCCTCATAGGAGAAATGACTATCATGTTCTACTCGAGGCTGTTTTCAAAAGGTTGGGAAATGGATTCTCATGGTATATATATATATATATATATATATATATATATATATATATATATATATATATATATATATATATATACCCCCATCCTGTACTGAAAAGGTGATGCGAACAGTAGTCAAAGTGCATCCTTGCTCCATCAAACTTGAGTGCCTTACCAGAGGAAGTGCTTCTTCATGGAATTGTTTTTACTTTGTTCCCTTTTTATCCAAATGCACCTAAGTACCTACTTAGACCACAGTATAGTGAAGGAAGTGACTTCTGTGCAGGTAGGTTGTTACTTTGGAAATACTGACCACGTCTAGACCAAGGTCCTTAGGTAAGCTCTTGGGGACACAACAGAGAACGTACCTACCATGGGTGAGGGACTTTCATTTACGAAAGTGCAGCTCTGACAGAAGTGACTTCCAATATTTTGGAAACAACCTCCAGGTGCAAAGAGAATCTTGACTGTACCTCCCCTAATCCCGACCATCAGGTGCTGCCACGGGTCTATGCAGCACCATGCGCCCTGTTCAAATACATCCAACAAACGGACCCCGTTTTAATCAATCTGCTGTTGTTGGAATCACACAGAGTAAAGAATAAAGGGGATATACAGTAAAAAGGGGAGACGGTGAAATTAAAGAAGAGAGACAGTGAAATAAAAGAAAAGGAACTAATAAAACCTAGAAGAGAGTGATCCAGGTAAAGACAAAAACAAATAGCGGTTGACGAGATGCGACTGAGAAGCACAACCAGGGATTTGGAGTGTAATACACCATGCAGGATGATTTTAAAGAAGGAATATTAAAAGACAAAGGGAAGAGGGAAGGGGCAGACAAGGATGACTGAGAGAGTGGGAGAAAGAGAGAGGAAGAGAGAGAGAGAGAGAGAGAGAGAGAGAGAGAGACTCAGAGATATGATAGAGGAATGCCAACTGGGTGGGTAGACCTCTTCTCCAGCCACTACGTCTGCTTGGTTTCCGTTAGAGGGAAGGGCTAACGGAAGTACAATGGGATATTTAGAAAAGGCGGGGGTCATGTCCGACCACTGAGTGGGTTGACATTTGGCTGACCAGTTCATCTTAGCAGCAATGCCAATGTCTTGGTGTGCCGTATGGGGAGGCAGGGGCGGAGGTAGTTGACACTGAATTATTTCCATGGGGAGCTTCAGAACTATAATGGCTGGAGCCTATGTCTTTGTTCTAATATATCCAAGGCGTATATGCCTTATTAGGTACATCCAGTTGGTCCGTTTTGAATTTTGCTGGTTGAGGTAAAACTTACTGGTAAGACATCACAACAAGGGCATATTGTACCTGGGTAACACTCACTTCCAGGGACACACTGTATCAGCTCGCATCAGTGCATGTCACCAGAACCAGCTGTACAGTCCCCCTTGTAGCCTGTACTTTAAAACACTTATCTGACAATCTTTTCTAAGGTCACGCTCTCTTTCATTATTTGCTTTGGGTGCACAGTATAAGAGTAGTGCCAGTGGGCCTCTTCTGTATGTACATGTCTCCCTCTTTTACTACTCCATTGTGCTTTGAGTGCAAAGTGCCCTTCCGTCGCTATGAGTATACTTAATGTACCCAGGGTGAGTACCTCCCAGCCCTTAAATGCTGACCCAAGGCTTTGGGGTTGTACTCTCCCAACGGATGAGGATGATGCACTTGTGCAATCCTAAGGAATTATGATCCAGGTCTGCCTTGATGCATCATGACTGCAAAGGAACTTTGAGGCATCATGCTGTCCTTAAAGAGCTATGGGCTAGATGAGGTATTGTTCCCAGGAGGACCCAGGTCTGCATGCATGGAGTCTCATTAGTCAAGTTTCTACAGTGGGGGGATGGTAACAGAGGGAATACATATAGAGGCATACAATGTCATGTAGGCATGCAGTCTCTTCAAGGGACCCGAGCAAATTGTCGTTATCTGTCGCCATGATTGGTCATCAATGGTGACTCCTTTCTGAGTGATAACTCACTGCGTCATCTTTCGCCACTGTGTGTCAGTCTCACATGGCATGGCGATTTATCACAACAGTTGCCAACATGATCTCACTCACTGCGTGAGTATGTGCCACCCCTTGTCATCCCCCACAAAGCATGGTGACTTATCACCACCATCGCCAACATGGATCTAACTCACTGCGTGAGTATGTGCCACTGCCTGTCAACTCTCAGTCAGAATGGCAGCTTATCCCAACCATCGCCAACATGGATCTGACTCATTGTGTGATTATGTGCCACTCCCAGTCAGTTCTTACTCAGAATGGCGACTTATCGCCAACATCGCTAATATGGATCTCACTCCCTGCATGATTATGCGCCACTCCCAGTCAACTCTCACTCAGAAAGGCAGCTTATCACCACCATCGCCAACATGGATTTCACTCACTCCGTCAATATGTGCCACTGTTTGTCAACTCTCATTCAGAATGGCAACTTTTCACCTGCATTGCCACATGGCTCTCACTCACTGCGTGAGTTTGTATCACTCCTAGTTAATCTTCTCTCAAAATGGCGACTTATCACCACCATTGCCAACATTGGTCTCACTCAATTTGTGTCACTCAAAGTCAATGCTCTCTGAGGATTGCATCATCTGTCACTCACTCTCACTCACAGTGGCAACTTATCACCACCATTGCCAAAGTTTTTGAGACAGCACCACTGTTCAACATGTAACCTATCTAGGAAGTGTGGGCATGAAGTATAAGTCCCATATGTATCAAATGTGCTTTGTTTCACACTGATTTCCATGTAATACTTCAGAGTTGAATCAAAAAAGATTATATAGAGAGAATATCAATTGAATTTAGATAGAGGTATCTCTAAAATGAAAGCAACTATCCATAAACACCTTTTCTCTGGTTACAGAAAAAATACATAGGGAAATATCAACATGAACACCTTGTCTGTGGTTAGAGGGAAGATACATAATATTATGGCAATACCTTCTCTGGCAAAACATACTTTGATCAGGCAGATGTGAGGCTGCATGATTACCAATGTCGATGATCATGAGCTTTTCATCTAACAAGGAGAGTGATCACCAGCCTCGCCATCACTGGTAAGTCTGAGTGATCACCACTCTCGCCATCCATGGTGAACCTGCGCTATGACGTGGTGCGCGTTTCATCTAGCGAGGTGAGTGATCAACCGCCTTGCCATCCCTGGTGAGTGTGGGTCATCACAATCCTCGCCAACCGTGGTGAACATGCGCTATGACATGGAGTGTGTTTCATCTAGCCAGGTGAGTGATCACTCATGTTGCCATCCCTGGTGAGTGTGGGTGATCAAGTTCCTCACCATCTGTGGTGAACCTGTGCTATCACGAGGTACGCGTTTTATCTAGCGAGGTGACTAATCACAATCCTTGCCATCCATGGTGAATGTGCATTATGATGTGGTGTGCGTCTCATCTAGCGAAGTGAGTGATCACTCATGTCGCCATCCATGGTGAGGATGAGTGATCACTCATGTAGCCATCCCTGGTGAGGATGAGTGATCACGATCCTCGCCATCCCTGGTGAACATGTGGTATGACGAGGTGCGTGTTTCATCTAGCGAGGTGAGTGATCACCCGCGTCGCCATCCCTGGTGACTCTGAGTGATCACCATCCTTGCCATTTGAGGTGAGGCCATGTGATCACCACCATTGCTATTCCTGGTGATCTTGTGCTATAGCAATGTCGTGTTCCATCTAGTGACATGTGTGAGGCACTTCACACAGGTTGACGAGGAGTCACGACAATTTGCTGGGACATAGTGATGCTTCCGAATGCATGGTGCTTGTCGTGCCTTTATCCTACAAAATTGCCTTTATCCCTCAAAATAGTGTAATGGTTCGAGTTCTTAATATCAATCAAGATATGTTAATATTGAGATATGTTAATATCAATCAAAACCAGACAAGTTAGCTCGGTTAGTGCAACCAGCATATGTTTATTCGTTAGTTACATAGGTTCGAAGTTATGCTATGGATATAGCTCAGTGCTCAAGAGGTGTTGCTCTTGCCATAGCCAGAAGCCAACTGAACTCCTTACATGGTCCCAGGTAGGGACTGGGACAGCGAGGACCAGTGCTGCCATCACCCCATAGTGGCCAGAGATTGAAGTGACCTCTGGTCCTACCCATGGTAACTGCACCGAACTGACCTGCCCTCTCGAATAAGGAGCCAAAACTATATAAGACGCTCCACGAGCCCCTACAATAGTATCATTTTGAGAGATAAAGGCTCACACCCGTATTTATGGCAGAGCTGGACAGGGTTGATACCTCCCTGACGAATCTGCATGATGCATCTAGGACAATACTTTGAAGGCATCATCTGATCCCTGGTGGGTGAAGCTAAAAGGTGAAACATGATTTCTGACCTGCCCCCGCTCACGCCTCCATAATATCACAACCGCTTTTAAGAAAATGATATGGGTATGGATTTCACATTATTTTACTGGGAATTGAAATCGGAGAGTTAGCATCCATGACCATCCATCAAAAACAATGCAGCAGCATTTTGATATGAACTTTTGCATGAAAAGCCTGGAGAAATCAGTAAGGTGAGGTGAGTATATTCTGACAGTCATGTTTCCAATAATGCTAGGATGGTAACCATCATAGGGCATTGCTGCAACCTGCCACCCTAGTGTTTAACTTACCAGGGCTGCATTCATGTATCATGACCAGCCAGACCCACCAGCGTTTCATTTATACATCTTGTGGACTTTCCAGGAGTATATCAACCCTCTCGGCAAATTGTAGATTGAAGTGACATGCTGTCCTAATGTATAGGTAAAGTGTTCCTGAACAAAGCATACTGACATGTTTCCCTTTTCAGACATTATTTGCAATGCAAATTGTCATTTTGACCATACAAAGTTACCAGAGTTTTCAGGGAAAACAATCTTTTGGATCAGACCGTTGCCTCAATACAATTCGAGCAAGTAAAATATATGCAGCGTAACCTGGGGTCTATTTCAGAACAATTAATGATTTGGCCCTTATCGACATTTTGTACTATCACATTGTAAGACAGTAGCGGATCCATAACTTAAAAAAGGAGGGGGCACCCCCCAAAAGGAGGGGGCACACCCCTTATTTTTGAGCGAATCTTTGGGCCCAAAATAAGCAAATAAACTCTAAAGTACTAGCAAAAAGGAGGGGCCGGCGGCCCCTCAAAATCTGCTACCGTAAGATTTGTACAATTATGATCATAGTTTTCAACTGCACAACACAAGATTTTACAGATTCCTAAACAAGGCCACAAACTATCCACTACTATAGAATAAGTAGTGCTGTACATTTTGCAGGCCTATTTGTACAGATGGTTTTGATTAGTGGTGGTCATAGAGCCATTTGGTGAATGGTAATCGTTATGAAACATACCCCAAGGCTGGATTTATGATGACCAACCCAGAAAATGCTTTAATGCACTTCGTGGCCCCCACGGACTTAAAGTTGTTTTCTCTGTCCTTACTGAGATAAAAGACAAAACAAAAAAACATCCCTGTCTCTGTTTTAAACCTTGCTTTGATGTAGGATTAGTGCTAGATTAGCTTTCAGTTATGTGTTCATGCCATCTATGGCCATACTCAGGCCTCACCATACCAGGTACTCGGCTTCTATCACCTCATTTTTCCACTGCGACTTGTTACAATGACAAATGGAAATAGACAAACTTTGGGCATATTGGATATCACCATTTTCACAAACTTGGAAACATATAAAACTCTTAAGCCTTGGTTCCACCACATCCGATTTACTCTAGCCTTATAAATGTTAAACTATTTAGTGCATCCCACCAAGTGATTTAAGATGCAAAAGTACATAAAGAGAAAGATACGTGAGGCAATTGCGTTAACATATATGTGTACAGAAGGTAATAAGAGCTGAAGAGAATGTTCATGTAATCAAACTAGTGTTTCTTTTTTCATTCGAGCAGAGTGACCGCTTAACTGCTCAAAATGGGGATATCAACTAAACTTCCCAGCCACGCGAGTAAAACAAATTAAAATTGCCTCTCTCACAAGTACTTCTATGGTTTAGTGAATAGATGCAAGTTTTGCTTTTAATTATACTCATACAAGTTGGTTATTGTTATCATTATTTTCATGACAAAGGCCAAATAAATGGATCAACATGGTAAAAGGTACGCCGGGGGTGCGCAGGCGTACCTTTTACTGTATTGATCCACTTTTTCATGTAGATGCTGTCCCCTGGCCCTCACCTAATGGCCTGTGTTTTCTAATCAGGTGACAGATAAGAGGCCCTTGTATTGAGCCCTTTAACACAAGACGTTAATGCCAGCTTAGGACATCAGTGCCCATTATACACAAAGAGCATGAGATAACAGGTGGGTGGGATGCTGCTGAGCTCTTTTGTCAAATCCTTGTATAAGGTTAACATGGCTACAGGGGCCTTGATCATTGGTAAGGATGTAGAAATGGATGATGTTGACATTGCCTGCATGGGTGGTAGTAGTATAGTATGTATCGGAATGGGACTATAGCTAATCTAAGAATATTACTCACTGGGCATGCAGCCAATCAGAGGCCTCCATTTGGTCACTTGACCTGGACCCCCCGTGGTGCACCTCATTTGCATAATAGGCCATGCCCCCTTAGCCAATCAGAGCCCTCCATTTGGTCATGTGATCCCTCATTTACAAAATAGGCCACGCCCTTTATGCTAATGAGACCATGCCCCCTTGACCTAATTAGGGATAAGTGACCACCTCACAGCCAATCAGAGGTCAGCATTCTGGTTACCATGATAACATGTCCTAATTAGGAGATTAGTGCGATCACGTGACCCCTTGTTTGAAAACAACACGTGTCCTAGCCACGTGGTCCCTTATTTGTTAACAATGGGGCGGGGCTAATTATGCAAATCAAATATATAATATAAATAAAAAAAATTTATATGATGCTGTAGTAGTTTTTGGGTTCTCAGAGTTGATAGTCTGTAGAGCGGTTGGTGTTTCCATGATGAAGGTGGCAGAGAAAGTGTGAGGGGCCCAAAGCATTAAGTTGTTTTAATATTAGTGAACCCGCCCCTTGGGCAGGTTCATGTATAAGTCATATATTTTACGATAGAGCCACCAAAGTGAGGGGTGTGTCCTATACATGAGGATTTTGTACTTAAGAGTAGTACTAAACTGCTAAAAAAGAAATGCGGTTGATACTGCTTAAAAAAGACGACTCGTCGTCTTTTTTACGCAGTATCAACCGCATTTCTTGCATCCTAGGGTGAACATAGTGTCCAATCGAATGCTGTTTTTTTTCTACTTTGGTCATGAAGATATCTTTCAGGTAGAGCAAAGCTATGTTTGTTCAATTTCAAAAACTATAATTTTAAGTTTTTTTTCCCTAGTCAATTAGGTTTCGAGGCCAAATAATTAAAAAGAACTTAAATAAAAGCCAGTAAACATTTCACATCCCTCCTATCCTTCCCAAGATTTTTACGACATGTAACCTGAAACACACTTTTTTTGTTACCTTGCCTGGCCCTATTCTAGATCTTATGTTTAATGATCTTAACTGCAAATATGTAAAACAAATACTGTTTTATTGTAAAACCTATTGTATTTCAGGTTTATTCAGATAATGACTACATTAAAATGTTCTTTCAATTATGAGTGGGGACTGATGGCAAATATTCATTTGTATAAAGGCTACTGTGGGTTTCCATGATGCTTGATCATGTTATGTACAATTGATTGTTTCAAGAACTTTTTCATATTCATGATAATACTACAGTGGCTGAAATCTCACAGGTCTTTTACATAGCAGTGATAGCATGTGTCATCAGCAGGCAGGTTAGTATATGAATTTCAGATATGTTGTTGTTTCTTCCTCTGAAGTATGACATCATCTCTGCTCTATCTGCTCACTTCACAGGATCACTTCCTACCTGAATAAGATTGACAAAAGATTCATAAAGAAAACTCCCCTTCAGGTATTTTTCTGTTAGAATGTTTTATGTATGTCTATATAAACTTGATGAGTTATGAGTGGTAATATTTTATCAGGTTACAAAAGTATAACAAATAATCAACAAAACAGATAATTATGGGTACTTGAAACAAGATTAACTCACTAGTTCAGTGAGCTGCTGAGACTTTTTGCCTGGTTCATCGCATATGTAGGTAGCCCCAGCAGTTGATTAAAATGGTAGGGTCTGATGAAGTTTTGCAGTTTGTAGCTTTGTTGCCCAAATCACTTGATTTAGGTAGGGTAATACTTTACAAGCTGCAAATAATAAAAAAAAATGTATCGTATTTACCAGCAACAAAAGTCATGAAGATCTGTTCTATGTAGTTTTTACTTGCATTGTATCAGTCTAGGATTAAAACCAGGTACACTTCTGAGAGAAATTAGTCCTGCTTTTGACCAGTTAAAAATCACTTATTCATGAATGTCCTTGATGTGGACAGAATAGTTATTAAATAGAATATGGTACTTACCATAAATAGTCTCCCTTATATGGTCACACCCTCGGAGTAATTTGTGTGGCCTAAGGAAAAAAGAAAGGTAGAAATATTAGTAAACAATCACAGGTATAGGTATCTTTGTATACATGATTTATTTCATATTTAGATTATCAAGTTTACAATATCAAATATTTTAAAACGCAATTTATAGGAATATGTTTATAAAGTAATAGAATCAGAATCTTCATAGAAACACATGTATTTTCCTGATTGGTTCATAACATGAAACTTTGCTTCATCAAATACCTCGCAAGTACTGCATAACGAAGCAGTCAATCATTCATGAATCATAACCACTTATGTTAGGACCAATCTTCAGTTATAAAGTCATAACATGTGAGAATAACAAATTATGGTTATAAAAGCAAACCCCTATCAAACACTGAATTGCAGATTGGTTAGTGAATGTAATAGATAAACAGAACTATATTACTCTAAGATATTACATTGTCATTATATGACAACCTTGCTTACCCAGGCTATCTATTGCACAAGATAAAATGTAAAGAAATGTATTACAACTAGGAAAGTGGTCCTGATTTTATATTTAAAAAAAAAGCGACCTCCAACCACCCCTTCTAGTCGCACCTTCTCCACCATATGACAAAAAACAGAGACCGGGGCATGCAGTGATTATGAACGGAATAAAATAACCATTGTGTTATACTCTACTTTACAATTATTTATGACAGATATTTATTGTGAGATTTCAACATTCATTTAACAGGGTAGACCACTCCATGTCCCCAACATTGTTGTTAAATCACTATCTTAACCAAGAATGTCAATATAAAAATGTTATTTTGGTCCATTTGTGACAACAAATCCAAAGCCTAATTTTTATTGACACTCTAAAAATCGCGCCTGATGAGACATTTAGCTTGAAACCACACCACATATCTCCCTACTCCAGGGTTCTCAAAAAATATCTGTCCTATCCACCACTCACCATGACAACAATTGTTCAGGATATTGACCTGATTAAAAATCAATCCCATAATAGGATTCTGCTTGACCTAGTTCTGAACAGTCATAACACCAGAAAGAGGCTTCTGCTCCCTGATTGGTCCAGAGTCTCATAACCATGGTTACTACAGTGGATGCTCAAGTCAAAATCTGACATTTAGTGGTAGCGATCGATAGGGTGCAGACCTACACCGTTCTCACCGGGGCATGCAATGAATAGTCCTATTGATACACTGAAATGAACAGAACTAAGTGATGCCTTGAAATGATGTAGTTTACTAAACTGACAATGAAAGGTGTTTCCTTCAGAAATGATCAGTAATGAGAAAAAAAGTTGTTATTCTAATATCACTTGAATTTACTGGACCTAAAGTAAGATAATGCAGTCTAGATAAGGATATTTTATGCAGCTCACAATTCCCCTTATTTAATTACTTATTTCTTTCTTTTTCTCAAAGGCAAATACTCTCTATATATGCATTTAGATTGTACCTAATTTCAAAGTAAAGTCATTTTGGTGAATTTGCATTAGATCAGGTTCTGAATATACAGATATTCTAAGATTTGATAGACTCATCAATATGTGTATTCTTTCATAAAGGTTCTTTAAATTTACCTTTGATAAATTTTACTAGCCTAATTGGACTTATCAAAAATCTGAGAAATCTCCTACTTTTATGTGGGATAAAATTTAATCACTAAATTGGTGATTTCTCAGGGCCAAAAGCAGGTGGCATTTTGTCATATTTCAATGTGGATAGTTTCAAGCAATATAGCCATATAACATATCATTAGAACAGGAATTCTTTGGACGTTCTAGTCAAGTTAGAATGGCATTTTAAGACAGTAGGGAATGTTAAAATGTCATCACAAGCCTTCATCTTATGGGACTATCCATGTTCCTAAGCCTCCACTTGAGGTGAAGAATTAAAACGGGAGTATAGTCTCATCAGATAAACGCTTAAACAGGAGTAGATTATAAGGGAAGTCGTCTTTAGATTTAAGAGACCTTAAGTATCCATGGGGGACATTCCCCTCTTTGGGAAAGGGGTTTCTTGTAGGTTTTCAAGGGTGACAATCGTAGCTTTATTCATATGGGGCCCTAATTAACCCGGGAACATGAAAAGGTCCTATGTGTATATGGTGATGTTTAAGTCACATTTTTTATGATCTAGTCACTCCAACTCTACACTTTTTTGGGTTAACATTATTTAAAAAATACATTTGTAGTTGCATTAAATGACCAGTTTCTTTTTCTTATTTTGTTCTAGGTAGTTATCGTGGGTTAAGTATAGCAAATGGCAGATTTCATGTCATTGAAATGTTTGGCCCCTTTGAAAATGAATTAGGCTAATCAAAATCATTACAAATTCGCCAAGTTGGCTTATGGAAATAGTGGCCTAGCGCGAACCTAGGTATCAGAAACTGATCATATTGAATCTCAACTTCTTACAATTCATGGCTTTTGGCCTAATGAAGTTAGAAAGGTGATACAGGTATCTCTATGAATGGCAGCCCCAGTCTCTCATACAGAACTACAATAAGATACAAGTTAATTAATGTGAACCCTGTTTTCCTAAACATTTAACTACTGCAGAGGCGACCATGTCTTCCTTACAGAGTAATTCTAAAAATAATAGATAATGGCTCATGATAAGGATTTTTTTAATTTTTTCTAATATAATTCTTTTTCAACATTTTACTATTTCTTCTCAACATGAAAAGACTACAGAGGAGACCATATTAACCTTGCATAATGGATTGATATATAGTAAATAATGTAGGAGCATGATAAGCCTTTCATGTTTTTCTGCTTATATATCTTTATTTTCAGGTTTTTTCAATCATCTGATTTTTTTTAACAGTAACTACTCTTAGCAAAGTTAACCACATGAAATGAGTGTTAACACAACAACAATGCACTGATTTTACTTGTATTTCTCACTTTCAGCCTACCTACTCTATTGTCAGTATTGGTTGTGTCTACATAGAATATATTCTTATGTATATACAACTGAGGAAACTATCAGTACAGATCACATGACCCCTTGAACAAACAAGGGGTCATGTGATCCCACTAATCTCCTAATTAGGTCATGTTATCATGGTAACCAGAATGCCGTCCTCTGATTGGCTGAGAGGTGGTCACTAATTCCTAATTAGGTCAAGGGGGTGTGGTCTCATTAGCATAAAAGGACATGGCCTATTATGTAAATGAGGGGTCACATGACCAAATGGAGGGCTCTGATTGGCTAAGGGGCATGGCCTAATATGCAAATGAGGTACACCATGGGGGCCAGGTCACGTGACCAAATGGAGGCCTCTGATTGGCTACATGCCCAGTGAGTTATATCCTTAGATTAGCTATAGTCCCATTCCGATACATACTATACTACTGGTGGTCATTTGGTCCTTTTTGCCCCCCCCCCCGTTCAAGGTTTCATAATTCGCAAGGCTTCATCTTCATCCCTTTTGTCACTTATTAGTATCTCGCCTGTGCTACATTGACGCACATCGCCAAACATTACACGTTTAAACACATTTAAATTAAAATTCAAAATTGATTAATTTATCATACAAAGTTATTATGCAGCAATATATCGCACAATCATTAATATGTGTAGAGGCAAGGAGAAAGGGTGCTCCGTGCTAAAAGTCAACTTTAAAATTCAAATCACTAGCTTTACAGTGATACATAGCATGAGAAGATACTCCTGTTAGTTTTTGGAGGAATGGCTTGCTAGATATGGATAGGTGTGACCATTTCAAGAATGTTAATAAGCTCTATGTCTAACTGGTCATGAGATATATAGCTAATTAGCATAATTTATGCTAATTAGCTAAATTCGTATAAATTTTTATTCTTTTGCGCATAACTTTTGATCTAGAAATGGTATTTTCATTCTGTTTTCACCATAGTAAAGCTTGTGGGATGTCCCTTCAAATGGAATCATTGATTTTCCTATTTAGAATGAAAATCATGTTACCATGGCAACATAAATCAACAAAAATGCCTATTGTGGCCCAAAAACATTCTTTTTACATGCCAAATTTGGAACCTTTCCATCCAAAATAGAACGTTTTATCAAAAACCATTGAATTCTCCATAAAAAAGTAGCCTTTAACAGTTCTAGTCATATTTTTCCTATTCTAGTCCATAGTGGTGCCCCCTGGTGGCTAAATCTGGTACTAAATCCCGCAGTAACTGTCCTTTCTGCTTGCTGGCTCACATATATGCAATGTAATACATTGTAGTATGATATAAACTCTTAATATAGATATTAAGATTTTATATCATACAACAATGTTATGATATGTATGACAAAGGGCTGCCGCTTAATAAATTATTTTAGTTGGCCACCTGTATTTGCAGATTTTGTAGTAATTCATGTGGTAATTATTTTGGTTTGATACAATATTGTTGGGACTCCACGAAGTGAATCTGCATAGGATCGTGAAGGAGCTACATTAAGGTAGAAAAGAATTCTGTTAGATTGTCACGCTTTTACCAATACAAAATTAATATCCTTTTACATTTCATTTTGCCTGCCCCAGGTGTACATACTTCTTGGAGGCACCAGGGTTGTTACATGTCTAAAATGGTTTCTATATTTTTCTTCTGTCATTTTGTTTGATTAAAGTCATCTTAAAATCATACAATTCAAACCGTATTTTGGTAAATGAGTTTACAGTGATGATAATCTACTGATGAAGCAGGCATACTCTGTATTCTTGCTTCCCACCTGTCCTCATTTTCTCACCTAGTCCTCTCCCTCCCCATGTCCTCCTCCTCCCATCCACTCTGCCTGCATGTCCAATAACCAGCTGGGTGGGGCTGACACGGCTTCATTGAGGATACCAGCACCAAGTCAGTGTAATCAGGGCAGCCGGTTTGCACATCAGCTCACCCTCAACTATTGCACTACTTTAGTATGGGGTGCCATATACTACATGCAATACTTAAGAATGTTTGTGAATAAGGAGGAGTAATGGTTATATTTCATAAGTATAGTTGACCAATTCAGATTTTCATAAGATAATGACTTTTTTTTATTTGTTTTATCAGATCTATTTTACAATGTTCATTCATTATTGTGCACTCTATAAAGATAATACTAGTTGAGGCTGAGACATACACAGCAAAATGTTAGCTACAGGTATAAATAGAGTCAGAACCATTGTCAAAATACTCACTTCTGTCCCACAATCATTGTGGTCCAATTTAGTACACCGTTGTGGTTTAATTCAGTGCACCGTTGTGGTCCATTTAGTGCACCGTTGTGGTTTAATTCAGTGCACCGTTGTGGTCTAATGTAGTGCATCTGTGTGGTTTATTTATTAAGTGCACTGTTGTGGTCCAATTTGGTGCACAGCCTTGTGGTCTAATTTAGTGATGCGCTGAAGTCCATTTACAGTGCAGCTTTGTGGTCCAATTCAGTACACCTTTTTGGTCCAATTCAGTGCACCTTTGTGGTCCAATTCAGTGCACCTTTGTGGTCCAATTCAGTACACCTTTGTGGTCCAATTCAGTACACCTTTGTGGTCCAATTCAGTACACCTTTGTGGTCCAATTCAGTACACCTTTGTGGTCCAATTCAGTACACCTTTGTGGTCCAATTCAGTACACCTTTGTGGTCCAATTCAGTGCACCTTTGTGGTCCAATTCAGTGCACCTTTGTGGTCCAATTCAGTGCACCTTTGTGGTCCAATTCAGTGCACCTTTGTGGTCCAATTCAGTACACCTTTGTGGTCCAATTCAGTACACCTTTGTGGTCCAATTCAGTACACCTTTGTGGTCCAATTCAGTACACCTTTGTGGTCCAATTTTAGTACACCTTTGTGGTCCAATTCAGTGCACTACTGTGCTCCTATACAATGCACCTCATGGATTCTAAATTCCGGCTTATATCCTGACATGATATGGGATCAGTGTTAACTGAAGTATGAAATCTGCCATAATTGTGGCTGCACTAAAACTTGCCAGTATGTTAGTCTCCATAATGAAAAGAAAATCAACACACTCTCCCATTGGTTGATATGCATACCCTGCAGCAGTATTCAAATTTGTGACTTTTTGGCTAGAATAGAGCGGCATAGAACAAGTCAATTACTCTGTCAGTAAATATCAGAGCCAGACACCCAGGACAAACACTCAGCCTGAAGGAGTGCTCCATTACTAGACTGATCATTTCCACTTCCGGCTAATGGCGGTCCTTTCCACTGCTGTGTAGTGGTCAGAAACTGTATAGAAATTTCTTGAATAGGCTCAGACAGATTTAGCTACACATTACATAGCCCATTAATCTAAGTGGATTGATAATTAATTGCCATGCTTTTCTCATGATAGCTCATTTTCATTTAATTTCAGTCAATGTGCATATGTATATCTACCAGGATTTTTAATTCGTTTATCACTGATTTGGTATGAAAGAAAACCAAAATATTAGAATTTCCAATACTGAAAAATTCTGATGAATTCCATGATGAATTGAGGAAGCCGATAGGTTCACTAAATAAGTACAAGTGTTCAAAAAGGCCTTGTTACTCCCTACAATCCACTATCACCTTACATTAGTTCCATAATGATACTCACACTCTATTGAAGATGGGCAGACACCTACATGTCTTTCCCCTCAAACCCCACTAAGAAATTAACGACCAACTCCTCCATTAAAACATTAAGTGGTACAAAAATTTGAGAAAACTGGGCAGGAAAAAAAAAGAAAGAAAAAAGGAAGTGTCTGTCAATTACCCCAATTATCTAACAGCACTGTGGCCATTTCTTTCAATGTTAATGACCAATGAAGGCTTCTTGAGTCTCCTTTCTGATGTAATTACTATACAGGGAGCTGTAAATTGACCACCAAGTAGTCGATAGGCTATGTGAGGCAGGTCAGGTATGTTGAGCTTATCGTCACTTGAACCAGGTCTCTCGTTGGAGACATCCTTCTCCAACGAGAGCACACTGGCCTTATCCAGATGCCTGGGCATGGGCACACTGGCAGGACCAGACGCAGATGCTCCCAGCAGGGGCCTGGGGCACCTGGCCACGCGATGCCTGAGCAACACATGGGGAACCATGGAGCACCTTGGCTGCCCCCATGAGGGAGGATGTGGCACGCCCTGCCACCAGGTGGCAGCGCACAACATAAGTCAGATTCTTAAGACAGATAGCATCACAGTGTCACAAATCTGATGACAAGTGAAAGCGTCCCCACGCGATGAGGTAAGTAGGTGTCTATTAATCGACACACCACATGGGGGACACTCACACCGACCTGTCAATCACAGAAGGGCCTACTCTTTGACCATGCCCTAATTGAGCCTCATCGGCACGCTAATTGGCTGAATCCACTCCATATCACGCCTGAGGGCTTGACCCCAGGGGGCTACTTAAGTAGCAACAGGTGTCTGTTGTCACCAGACCCACCTTTTTATCACGCAGTACTCACCCACCAGACCTGCTGTGAATGGGCCCATAGTGCACACAATTGACCCTTCAACCTAAAGTGTGGTGAATGAGAGCAGCTCATCAGGAGTAGTTTATCACCCTACACCAATTGTGCACAAGCCTCCACAGCAGAGTGCCCCTTCAGCACCAATGAAGGGAAAGGTAGACCAAGCCACTCACACAGCCAAAAGACTGTAACCTAGATGGCTGATACCGGTAACGGTACAGAATGGGCCGTCACATTGTGGTACTGTTTATGACAACTACTCATTCACCACCCTGACCTCAGACCCTAGAGCGGTGTATTCTCAAGACAGAGACAACCAGCCTAGGCGTAGAAGGGGCAGGGGTTAACTGCCACAAGCCATACCTTCGTATGCTGGCTAGCCTGACCACACCCTAGTGGACTGTGACAGTTACAGGTCAGCAGAGGACCGTGAGGTAGAGCAGGTGTTCCAGCATGCTCAACAGGCTCCGAGGCGAGCAGTTCACCACATGTCTACAAGCCAATATAATGATCATAGTGCTATGAGTCAAAGCACAGTGATTTACTCTCAGGAATCTGGCAGTTCAGGATGGTATTCTGACAACCACAGATCTGAGTCAGACAGATCCAGGACCAGACCCTCAGTCAGATGAGAGGATGGACCCCCCCACCAGGGGAGACACCCCTCCCACAAATTTTGGACGCACCATGTAGCCAACGCCAACTCAGCATCATCCGTTGCGGCAAGACGTGACAGCCGCTTGGGTAGCCTCAGATGCTGCACGTATTGATGCATGCCCTGTAGCGACCCGCAGTGCAAACACAGAACCACGACATGGACAGTGCCAACCAGAGGTGATGACACCAAACCAGTATGAATACCCAGCACTCACAGGACTGCAGGATAATCAACAGCAGACAAACCCATTACCTGTTTATGGGCCTCTGCCATTTTACTGCCCTCTAACTGCAGTACAGCTTCCCTTTACAGAGCCAAAAGATGCTGAGAAAGTGAAAGCCTTAGTGGACGCCATATATATATATATATATATATATATATATATATATATATATATATATATATATATATATATATATATATATGAACCCCTCCACTAAGGATCAGCTGGAAGACCTCTACCAAACCTACCCTAGACTCTCAAACCTGGAGGTCTTACACAAACCGAGGCTTAATGAGGACGTGTCTATTCAGCTTGACCACCTAGGCAGTGGAGAAACACTCGACCCTAAGAAACTGGTCACATCTATGTCGGATTCACTAAAGCTAATAGCAAAATCCTAATTGAAGACAAATGACATTAGACGCAATAATGTCTATGCAGGTCTGAAAGGTGTCGGCCTGGAAGTAGAACAGAAGCCGGAAAACCACAAAAGCTTTAAATAATTGCTGGGAGAAGATGCCAGAGAGTGGATTGTGGTTGGGCAGAAAGAGGAAGAAGCCCTAAGAGATGTGGTATCAGGTCCTGGAACCGCCGCCAGGGAAACTACAAGGGTAAGGGCTTCAAACCTCTAACAAGACTACCGACCCAACAACACCTCCAGGGGTGGCAAGAGAGGCAAGGCAATCAGTACAAGGGTGGCAACAACAACAAGGACAACAACAAAAAATGAATGTAAGACACCCAGGTGTTCAATCATCTCCTCTTGGTTGACCACCAGTTAAAATACACCAAAAATTTGGAGGTAATTTTAGCAGGTGGGTTGGGCAGACAGGCTGGAAAATGGCCAAAATTTACCACTGATAAATGGGTATTAGATATGATGAAAGGGTTAACCATAGACCTACACTCTATCCTGATGCAATCAGACATTCCTGACTCGGCATCCATTAACCCAGTTAAGGATGCCTAGCTGGACATGCAAATACAGGTCATACTGAACAAGGGCATTATAGAGCCAGCAATGCACAGTAAAAAGGCCTTTGTGTCACACAGGTTCCTTAGACCAAAAACAGATGGCACCTTTAGATCTATTTTGAAGCTCTCAGTACTAAATAAATTTGCAATTTATAAACATTTCAAAATTGACCATCTTGTGGCAGTAATGCATATTCTACCTCAACACTCCTTCATGCGTTCTGTAGACATCACATCAGCCTACTTCACCATTCCTATCAAAGATAGAGACAGAGATTTCTTACAATTTCAGTTTCATGGTGAACGCTACAGGTACACCTGTCTGCCAAATAGTTATTCACCAGGGCCAAGACTCTTCACATGTATCATGAAGGCGCTGCTGTCATACTTGAGGGTGCACTATGGAGTGCATCTTGTGTTTTACATTGACGACACATTAATCTATGGAGAGAGTCCAAAGTCTGTGGCACAGTCTGTAAAACACACCCTCAGGATCCTACAGGAAGCTGGCTTCACGATCAATTTTAAGAAATCAGTCTTGACCCCGGCACAATCCATAGATTACCTAGGCTTCACCATTGATTCTACCAAACTAACACTGCGCATTTCTCCTAAAAATGTGGGGAAACTGATGAGTTTGGCACATGACCTTCTGAAGGTCAGGAGATTGTCAGTCAGACAGTTTGCAGGTGTTATAGGGAAACTGGCAGCTACTGAACCCGGCAATGACAGGCTCAAGGTCCATATCAAACTGCTTCAAAGAGTTAAATACTGGGCGCTTGCCAAGTCATTGGGTAACTATGATGCAACAATGTACTTGAATGACGCAGATTGTATCAAACAGTGGCTGTCACACCTCCCTATCGCATCCGCACTATATGCAGAAATCTGCCCACAAGTGTCAATCTACACAGATTCATCCAAAACAGGATGGGGTTGCTATTAGCAACAGGATGATTTTGAGTATGGTGAGGAATGGCCCATCGATGTCCAAGAGCTGCATATCAATATTCTGGAATTGAAAGCAGTCCTTATGGCGTTGAAAAAGCCCCAACGTCAAGTGAAAATCCAGTGTGTACACCTGTTCATTGATAACCCAACACAGAGCATATACCTTTATGCATGGAAACATAGAATCACCTTCAAGCTATCCTACTGCCCTACAAAACTTAATGTAGAAGCAGATAGGGCATCAAGGGCTTTTGCATCATCAGCAGAGTGGTCACTATCCTCCACATTACAAAATTACATTTTCTCAGCCTTTCACAAACCCAAGGTGGGCTTGTTTGCGTCATACCAGAATACACTCTGACCAAAATACATGTTGCTATATTATGATGCCAATGCTATGGCAACTGATGCATTCACATGCACATGGAATTATGAGCCACTAATCTTCCCACCTTTCTTTCTTGTCAGCAGGGTATTGAGGAAGATCACACAAGACAGGATGACAGGCTTGCTAGTGGTACCCATCTGGTCCATCCAACCGTGGTTTCCCAGCCTGACCAAGCTCAAGAGCTATGACAAACACTTAACTATCATATACCATTTTATCATTTCATAAATTGTGACATATTACTGTATTAATCAAAGAATATATAAAAAATTAATACATTGTACTTCTATGTGAGCGTTCATGCCCCACTGCACACCAGCTAGGGCAAAGATACACAAGTTACATCACCCAGTGCACAATATAATAACTTGTAAGTGAATGCAAACGGCCGTTAGGGGTGCCTGGGCACCGCTGACGCCGTCATGGGTGTCTGAGCACCCAAACACTAACACCCAAATATCAAAGCATTTATGGAAAGCCCATAATTAGACGGTCAAAATGAGCCCAAGAACAAGGCGGAACTTCTATTATTAAGGAAGTTACGCTATGTAGACTAATTTGACCTCCGAATGCGCTACAGACGAACCAGCGCCAAGTTAAGCGCCCAAAAAGCAGGCGTTGACAACTTCACATATTCAAGTCTGCGCATGCGCAAAATGGCGGTTATAGCGGCGTAAACGACCGAGATATGAGGGTCTGAAGTTGCAAAACCGACCAAGACAATGGGGGACATGCAGGCGTCCATGGGGGTCCTTTGTGCACCCAGTGACACATGAAAGACTCCCCTCAAACAATTGCAGAGTTAGGCAGATGCCACTGGCCCCAGTCAGTCTGAGGTGCAATGCCAAGATTTGGTACAAATAGCCTGGCTGCACCTCCTAGAAATCAGAATCTCCAGAACCGCTCCAGAGGTAACATCTCCAGTCATCTCCTGCTACCTGCTATACCTCTACACTATGGTGAAACTATGCTAGACAGGCATAGGATTCCATCATTAGTGGCCAGAGGGTATCTTCTACAAGACATCCACCAGAGGGTAAAGTTATTCATTATTACATTATTCCTCTAAGCAGCAGGTCAGGAGCTAGGTGTGGGAACCCACCTAGAACTATGCTGGACATTGTATTATTATTACCTCACAGGAGGAGTGGAACAGAACATTATACTTTATAAACTATTGTATATTTACTGTATGTGGAAATTACCTGCATATTAACATCTGTGTGATTGATATTTCTTACATGTTGCCTAAAGCTGAATAAACCAGTGACAACTGGAAATAACACTATTTATAAGAGCTTGATGTATTTACTCCATACACCACTAGTCATATGATATTTCTCATATGACAACTTGATCATGCACAATTACTAGTATGACAAAGTGGTGGAGAACATCCTACTAAGATCCCAAATTACACAAAAGCTCTCATAAAAATAAGGCTGGCAACATTACTAAAAACAATCACACACACAGTAAATCCCACTCCACCCACCCAGTGACCTTGACACCATGTTCAATAAGCTCACTTACCAGTGAGATCTCCCACACATCAATGAGATCTCCCACACGACAGTGAGATCTCCCACATACCAGTGAGATCTCCCACACATCAATGAGATCTCCCACACATCAATGAGATCTCCCGCACATCAATGAGATCTCCCACACATCAATGAGATCTCCCACACATCAATGAGACTTCCCACACAACAGTGAGATCTCCCACATATCAGTGAGATCTCCCACATATCAGTGAGATCTCCCACATATCAGTGAGGTCTCCCAAAACATCAGTGAGGTCCCCCACACGTCAGTAAAGTCTCCCACACGCCAGTGAGGTCTCCCACACGTCAGTGAGGTCTCCCACACGTCAGTGAGGTCTCCCACACATCAGTGAGATCTCCCACACATCAATGAGATCTCCCACACAACAGTGAGATCTCCCACGTACCAGTGAGATCTCCCACATACCAGTGAGATCTCCCACACATCAATGAGATCTCCCACACAACAGTGAGATCTCCCACATATCAGTGAGATCTCCCACATATCAACGAGATCTCCCACACATCAATGAGGTCTCCCACACGTCAGTGAGGTCTCCCACACATCAGTGAGGTCTCCCACACGCCAGTGAGGTCTCACACACATCAATGAGGTCTCCCACACGCCAGTGAGGTCTCCCAAACGTCAGTGAGGTCTCCCACACGTCAGTAAGGTCTCCCACACGTCAGTAAGGTCTCCCACACGTCAGTGAGGTCTCCCAAACGTCAGTGAGGTCTCCCACACATCAGTGAGGTCTCCCAAAATGTCAGTGAGGTCTCCCACACGCCAGTGAGGTCTCCCACACGTCAGTGAGGTCTCCCACACGTCAGTGAGGTCTCCCACACATCAGTGAGGTCTCCCAAACATCAGTGAGGTCTCCCCAATGACATTCTCAGTGTGATCTCCAACATGTCAGTAATACCTACAACACACCAGTGATCCCACATCTTCCACCATGGCCAACGCTGAAGAAGGTCCTCAACCCAATCAGGCAGCTGAGAAGATAAGGGCCTATGAGAAGACCATCCAAGATGCAGTTACTGCCCTAGAAGCAAACAAAGCCCAACATGATGCTCATGCCCTTGCCTCAAAGGAAAGGGAGAGGATCCTCAGTCAACAATTAGATGACCATCGGAAGGCCCTAGAACAGGCACAACAACAGATATCAGATCTCATGAAGCTGGTATCAACTCAGACCTCACAGCCTCCCACACCCACCACAACACCTATTGTCACACCATCTGCCTCTGGATCCAAGGAGGATGTCATGATCTCCATGATGTCCAACATGACCAAGATCCTAGACAGACAACAACACGACGACAGGAAGATCAGGCAACACGAGGTAACCAAACCCAAAACTTTTTCTCACCCATCACCACTCATGTCAACAGCACTATTTATTGATCACAAATTCCCAGAGTATCTAAAGACAGGTACAAATTAACAGACAGTGAAACCATGGTAACATATTTACCCAAGTACCTTGAAGGACAAGCATTGGCTTGGTTTGAAACCTTCAAGGAAAGTGCCACACCTGATAAGTTGACATGGTCCAATGTAGTACATGAACTAAAAGAGTATTTTGCTACTCAGGACAATATTATCTCCAGGACTGTACTCCGTGCACAAGAGATAGATGAACCTGTATCTGATTATGCAATGTATCTCAGAAAAGCGTGTAATGCCCAATGCCTAAAGGACGACACCTTATTTAAAACATTCATCCAAGGCATGAGGCCCTGGATCTCTGTAGCTCTTGAAAACAAGAAAATAGACTCTTTTAACCAAGCCCTAGACCTAGCCTTAGAGGTTGAGACCCAAGAAAGATCTAGGAAAACAAGGGATGCAGAGTCTAACCCACAGCCTACTAAGAAAAAGGTCCAGGAAATCACCACTAGTTCAGATGAAGATGTTAACCTAATGTCTAGTGCCCATGTAAGGCAACAGGAAGCTAAGGCTATATCCAAAGACCCTACCGGTAGATATAGAGGAAATAACTATGACCTCAACTACCACTCCAGTAGAGGTAGAGGTAGAGGGGGTAACAGCAACAACCGGGGGGGGGTCACAACAGTAGAAAAGACAACAACTCTGGATCCTATAGTCAAGGATCCAACGGTAGGAGCCATAGTCCACATAGAAACTACAACAGTGGATCCTACAGTAACAACAATGGTGCCTACAACAAACAGGGATCCAACAACTCTGGATCCTACAGCAACCAGGGTTCAAATAACTCTGGGCAATACAGCAACTCTGGTCAATATAACCAGGGTTCCAACTCACATCGGGAGGATCACAAACCCAACACAAGAGGTTACCAGGGGAACCAACACAGTAACCCCCGAATACCACCTCATGTGATGGATCAAATCTCCAAGCTCCTGGTGGCAAGCATCGCAACCGCCCCACAGAACCAGGAAAACTAGGATGTCACAGTGCCAATGGGCCAGTGCACTGTGACACCCCAAATACAAACAATCAATCAGGATTAACAAAGATCCAACCAGAGACAATTGCTAGTGCCAATATACCATCTAACAGACAGAGACGTCCATCAGTGATACACATCACCCCACCAGATTCATCATCAAAGGATACAGGTGAGAGTACCAAGCTTTCTATTGTACTTCTTCAAAATGGCTGTATCAATGCAAATCTGTATGATGTTTCAGATGTACAATGTTTGGTTGATACAGGTGCTACTATCACCTGTGTCAGACAATCATTCCTCATGGATCTCCAAAAGAGATTCCATATCCAACTGAGGAAATCAAAAATCAACATCCATTTGGCAGATGGATCGGTGTGTCATGTTAGACATTCAGCTATGCTGAACTTTAGAATCCAAGGTGTCAGATTCCAAAACCAATTTGCTGTAATACCCAACCTCACACAGCCCGTTGTACTCGGCACAGATTTCTTAAGCACTACAAAATCTCAAATTGAATTTAATGTTGATCCTGAACAAATTCTCAAACCCATTAGGGCAGTGAGGGATTTTACAATCCCTCCATTCTCTGAACTTGCAGTATTGGGTAAAGTCACATCTACTCAATCACTGCAAGGCAAAACTGGAGTAGTAGATAACCTCCAAAGAAATAACAATGCCCCATATCTAGTTCAAAGGGCAGCAGTAACCCCCAGGGAAAATAACAAACATCCCCTAGTGTTACTCAACACCAGCAGGCGCCCACATAAAATCAAAAAGGGTGCCATCATAGCTCTATTTCAGGAAGTCAAGGAATCTGATTTAGAAAAACCTCAACAGGTGCCAGACACTACCCCACACGCTGATCAATCCATCTCAGCCATACGGCCTGAGGATGTAACTCAATTCAGCGACACAGACTCAGACTGTGAGTCCACATATGCTGACCCTGAACCCAACTCAATCAGACTCTCTGAAATAGCTGCTATACATAGTGAGGCACATGACCTCGAGCCAGAATTGGAAGAGAATGTTCCACCAAAATCTGTGCTCACATCCAAAGATCAGCATGATAGATTAGAATCACTGCTGACCAAGTATGATGATATATTTGTAGGAAAAGATGGAGACATTGGTGCTACACACCTGTATACCCACTCAATACATGTAAAACCTGAGGCAGTACCATGTCATTTCCTACCATATAGACAAACACCAGAAAAACAGGCCGCAATAGGGGAAGAATGTGAAAGGCTAGTACAACAGGGCATTCTGAGAGAATGTGCGGAGGGCCCCTGGGCTTCCAGATCCTTTTTAGTACAAAAATCATCGGGAGGCCATAGGCTCGTCACAGATTTTCGTTATTTGAACCAAAACACGATAAATCAAGCCTTATCTACACCCCGGGCCGATGACGCTCTAGACATGATAGGGTCACTCAGACCAAGAGTATTCAGTAAGCTGGATGCCCAACAGGGATTTTTTTCAAATTCCTATAAGAGAGGAGGATCAGCATAAAACCGCATTCATAGCAAATGACAAAAAATATGTCTACCAAAGGATGCCGATGGGTTTAGCGACCGCCCCGGCGGGGTTTTGCCATCTAGTTACATTGATCCTGAACAAACTCAAATACAAATGTGCCCTACCATACCTAGATGACATATTAGTATTATCACCATCAATCGAACAACACTTCCATGACCTGGAAGATGTGTTCAACAGCTTAAGAGTTGGTAAACTCAAACTGAAGAAATCAAAATGAGAATACTTCATAGACAGAATAGACTTCTTGGGAATGAGAGTCACACCCATGGGACTGCAACCATCTCCCACAAAGGTGGAATCAATCGAAACCTTCCCAACACCAAAATCAGTCAAAAATGTCAGATCCTTCACAGGCCTATGCCAATACTTCAAAAAGTTTATCAAAGGTTATGCCCAAATTGCTAGACCATTGTATGATCTACAAACACATCTCAAAGCATTTGTCTGGACAGAGGATGCAGATAATGCTTTCAAAACATTAAAGCATTCCCTCTGTACCAATGCTCTTCTCAGATATCCAAACTATGAGAAAGAGTTCAGTTTGGCAACTGATGCTTCCAATGTGAGTTTAGGAGCTGTACTCTCACAGAGAGATAATGAAGGAGTGCTGAGACCAGTAGCCTTTGCAGGTAGAACCCTCTCCAAACATGAGAGAAATTACAATACCACAGAGAGAGAACTACTGGGAGTAGTGTATGGAGTATTACACTTCAGACACTACCTAGAAACTAGACACTTCCAATTATACACAGACCATGCAGCCCTAATCCCACTATTAACCAATACAGGACTCACACATAGATGGGCCAGATGGGCTCTAGACATACAGCAATTTTCATTCACCATCCAACACGTGAAAGGTGATGATAACACACCACCAGATGCTATGTCTAGAAGAGAATACCCAGATTCTGGACCCATGACTAACCCTCCACCCCCACCAAGGAGAGTTAGAGCAGCCAGTAGAACCAAGTTTGCAAAAGTAACAAAGAAAGTACCATTCAAAAGGGATGATCCACCCAACACCATTGAAAGGCCAGAGACACCCATAAGGGGTATCTTGAAGCAATCTACACACTATGTGTTTTGCCATTGTGAGAGAGAATACTCACAACTCTTTCCAGAGAATGACTTCGAGCCTATTGAATTCTCATCACTCAATCAGATGCTGAAGGCAACTCCTAAGGAGCCACCCTTCACCCCACCTGACTCAGATGATGAAGATTCAGAAGACACACTATATGCTATTACTCAAGCAACTTCCAAATCAGTCAGATTCTTTGAATCAATGCAGGGAGAGGAAACATCAAACCATTTGTGTCCTATGACCACACGCTCAAATACTAGAGAAATGATTCAGGAGGGCACACCAAAACCCCCCACACAATCACAAACTATTCTAAAAGAGGAAAAGGTCACAGGAAACAAACCCACCAAAACCCCACCTGCCAGGAAAAATGTCACAAAAGACACTGCACCAAATAAATCAAAGAACTCTGAGAAACAGAAGAATGACAAAAAGCAAATTGTGCCTTTAAAGAAAAAGGTTGCCACTCCCACCAAGGCGAGAATAGGCCCTCCAAAAGAGCCTACACACCAAAACAAGAGTGACACACCCCAACAAAAGGCACAAGATAGGCCAATAGTCGATGAAAAAGAAAAAGAAAGAGACAGAATAAAACAACATGTGCTAGATATAAACCAACTGTTGGATCAGATTCCCGACACATCCATCTCAGGTACAAACCTTGGCTTGGAACAAAGGAAGGACAAGGACCTGTTGCCCCTCATACAATATCTTGAGGATGGGACCTTGCCTGCACCAAAAGCACAAGGAAATAGAATCATCAACCAAGGCCAGACATACACCTTGGTAAATGGTACATTAGTCCATATATGCCCCATAAATTGGAGAAAAACCAATACTGTACCACTTCAAATTGTTATACCACAGCAATGGGTAACAAGTACACTACAGTATTTCCATGACTCACCTACTGGCGGCCATCTTGGTTCAAGTAGGATGCTGTCAGCACTCCGACCTAGGGTATATTGGAAGTCTATGCTAGCAGACACAACAAAATATGTTTCCACCTGCCACACATGCCTCACAGCAAAAAGGCAAGTACACTCACACAAAACACCAATGACAGTGAGAGAGTACATGGCTTCACCAATGAAGTTCCTAAACCTTGACGCGGTGGGACCACTTCCCACAACTGCCAGGGGAAACAAACATATACAAGTCTGCATAGATTATGCTACCAGATATGCAACAGCTTGGGCTACTACTGACTTAAAAGCTGAAACAACAGCAGCAGAGTTCTACAAGAATATAATTTGTCATCATGGAACACCAGCCACTCTTCAAACAGACAATGGAACATGTTATAGAGGTGCAAAGTTCACAAAGTTAACTAAACACCTCAAGATCAAACATAAATTCTCCTCACCATACAGGCCACAATCAAATGGGCTTGTAGAGAGATTCAATGCTAGCATTGGCACAGCGCTCAGAGCATTCTGCTCAAAGCACCAAAACAATTGGGATTCATTTATTGAACCCATAACCTTTGCATTAAATAACACAGAATCCCAAACCACAGGATTCACCCCTTTCTTCCTACTCCATGGAAGAAACCCAGCCACCCCAATTGACTTAGGGCTGGGAATACAGGAAGACATATCCACTGTAGCAGACCATGTAGCTAACATGATAACAAATCAAGATACCTCTAGGAGGAAAGCTATAGAAAGGGTCGCCAAGCTACAAAAGGAAAGAAAGGATAGATATGATAAGAAACTTACACCACAGGAAATCAAGGTCACCGACATGGTGTACCTAAACATACCAAGAATCCTGACCAACACAGAGTGTAAGAAGCTTCAACCCCTTTTTATGGGACCATATGTTGTAGTAGATAGACCTAGTTTGACAAGTGCCAAACTCAAAAACTTGGACACCAATCTATTGGTGGCCAGACCGGTGCACATAGACAGACTGAAAAAGGTTGTGGCTGTCAGGAACAATGAATTTGCACACAGGCTTATTCCACATGAAGCCAAATACTACAACAAAATTGTAAGGAACAAAAATGATATCACCCTTACAAGAGAAACCACAGGTATAGGCCCTATCAAGCCTAGGCCTGCACACCACATACTAAGAAAAACATCTAGGTGTGGTGCAGTTTCAAGAAATTAGAAACATATTGAGATACCTAAAGTACATAAGATTTTCAAAATTTATTACAAATTCTCTTCATCCACACATAGGCATGTGTGACTGATAATGAATTACTTATATATATAAAGCCAATCAAATTTGTAAACATATCAGTAGGTTATTGCCACTGAATGGTCAAAGACTGGGACCCTCCAAGTAAAGCAGACATGAAGTCTAAGAAGAGTAAGGGTAACATAATGGAGTGTCTAAAGCCTAATCCCCACATGAAAGAGCGCGCTATGCCAACATAGCAGTCTATAGAGATCAATTGACCTTATAAGCTACCCTCAGACAACTGTCTAGACAGTCATGAATGGCTGTCCTGGATGACAGGAGGAGCTAATTACCAGTACACAGACTACACAATAGACCCCCACAGTTGCAGACACTGGAGATCAATGCATGGACTCCAGAGAAACAATACCAGGCCCACAATGGATGTGGGTAGGGTAGGCTACATAAGAAGCACTGTGGACCATAGCCCACCATCAGTCTTCATCCAGCTGCAGTCTGGAACACAAGTCTACAGGACCCCACTTGGGAATTAGCCAGCCCACTTCTCCATTAGGAGAGACTGCACTAGGATAAAGAACACACCTACTTCACCTTCAACCTGACCTTACCATCTATTGGTCAATCTCTATAGACTCACCGGACATATTGCCAAGACAGCTCAATCTTGCAAAGGTACAGTTTGAACCACTTCATTTAAAGTGTTACACCATACACTTAGACTTTACCAGCACCAAATTTGACAAGACTTTAAACAGCAAACTTGCTTTACACAAGCATCATGGGAAGACTGAGAGTTGCACCCATACTGCTAACTATGCTGTTATTATATATTATAGGACCACTTACTGCAGGTTATACACCTGTGGTGAGACAAAACATAGGAGTAGTATTCAAACCTAGCCCTCAACCATTGGTCAATGGACATACAACCACAACACTGTTGTTAGCTATCCCCTACAAGATACCTCGGGCACCCGTTACCCAAGGATCCATAAGGGATAAAATACTCCAATTGACCACTCCTACTCTACAAGATCATACCTCTGGTCAAATTATCCAACAAGCCAAGGAGCTTGACACCTTGCTGGAAATTGCAGACAAGGAGATAAATGAAACATTAGCCTCCATCAAATTGTTCTTATCCAACCCCATAAACACATTGGACAAGGCCAAAAGAGAGGCCATACTGGGTTTTCTAGCACCCCTGTTTCGCGGTGTGCTAGGTCTAGCCACAGTAGAAGATGTAAACCAAGTAATGGGACAGCTCAAGAACATAGATGAAATACTAAGAAAATTTGCTAAACAAGATCAGGAAGCAGCTAGTCTCATTGAAAAGATCACAGACAGACAAGATAAGTTTGTTAAAGCATACATCCAAGATAAGAAGGTACTGGACAGCACAATCAACACCATAGGTGACACTGTCAACCTATGGGCCTCTAACATGTCCAGGTCACTTGACTCATATTCAAGGCACGAGAAAACTCAAAGGGAAAAAATGCAAGTATTAAATGATGCATTAATCATCATAGCAGCAAGAATGAATACAGTTCAGTCACTGCAAAGAACAAATGCAGCCCTGAGGATGCTATCATCAGGAGTCCTGACCCCTGATATAGTACCACCCTCAGACCTTGCTAGATACTTAATTGACATTAATAACAAACTTAGGATTACACACCCTGGAGCACAAGTCGCAATTAATGACTTAGATTTCTATTATTCACAGAAGCTGACCTCATACACTTACTCAGCTCACCATATATATATTCATTATAATTCAATCTACCACCTCGACCTTCAAACTGTACCAAATGATTACATCACCCATGCCTATAGACACACAGGAAACCCCCACCAGAGGAGTCACCAGATTGCAAACCACAACTGAGTTTCTAGCAGTATCTTACGACGAATCATTATTCATCGAATTGGACTCAGCAGATATGCAGGCATGTGAAGGTACTACAGTAAAGGTATGCAGAGATGTAAATGGTAGAATTTATAAACACAGGCCTACATGCCCTGTAGCCATTTTTACTAACCAGGCTCAACAGATTAAGGAACATTGCAAGTTTACAGTTTCACCACTGCAAGCACCTACCACCCATGCTATTTCCATTTCTGAAGATGAGTATCTGGTCACTACTAATGAACCCCATTACTTTATCAACTGCCATGGTAAAACGTCTGAAACTCGAAAAGCCCAGTCCTACTCAATCATAGGTGTACCCTGTGGGTGCACAATCAGTGTAGGAGAATTTTCTCTTCCAAACACAAGGTTGCCCTGTAACTTAACCTTATCATTTTATTACATTCTCAAGACAATTAATTTACCATTCATGGCAGCACTTAACCAAATTTCTGAAACCAAACCAGATGAAAGAGAGAATCTTCCAAATTTCCCAGTAGTAAACCTTTCTAGAACCTTAGACAAACTACAGGAAAATCCAATCATGGATGATATTACTCAACTAAATCTAGAGCCCTTTGCCAAAACATTATTAAAAGATGCCTCCAACCTTGATAAGGCAATGGAAACACGTTATGTAGAATCACACCTACGTCGAGTTACAGAGCATCCAATCTTCCAAAGCTTAGGACTCATCCTAGGGATATCAGCTCACAGTTTTATAGTATACATACTACTCAAACTGTACAGACTAGGAGGGACTGTAGCCTACCTGCCTACAGCCAAAGCATTTAGACTAGCCACCGAGCTGCCCCTACACAAATTGCTCCCAGATAAGAATCCTACCACATTTACCCCTACAGAGGAAACCCACACCCCTTTCCTCACAATTCAGGAAACCCACACCCTGATAATTGCTATATTATTCACCCTGACCATCTACTCAGCCTACAGAATAATGAAGTACCTTAAGAAATTTGCACAGACACACTGTGGCAAGAAAAATGTGGCCAAGCGCACAAATCCCACAATATATTTTAAAATATATTGTGGAGACTCAAACTTCGCGCTACCCTTGAGGCCAATACCACATGAATTTGATGAGATTAAATCAGCAGCTGCCCCTACCTATAAGGATATAGTGGTTAAAACCTTCCCACTACCTAAGGCTATATTTACCTGGAATGGACCAGCAGTTATAACAACACAGAGAGGAGAATTTGCTAATCACCTCCCTCAGGTGATACACCTACCTTGGCGCACTAGGTTCAGTACCATACCAGCCCTTAAAAATAAAGGACTGTACTACTCCATGCTTCTCCAGAATGATTGTGGCACCAGCCCGGTGACCATGACAGCACTGGAAAATACAACAGATATAATTATTGACGAACACCAGGAGGAGACCGCAAGGTCAAACATGCAGACTATTGCTAATTTTCTAAACCACCAGCCCTCCCCGGTGACTGTGGAAACAGCCTAGACTGCCCACAGCCTAGACTGCCCCCAGTCCACCACCAGGAGATACTGAGATGACACATCTCACACGTGACACACACCTCCACTGTCAATGAAATTATCAAAGTATTGAAAAATTGATTTAGAAAAAATATACACAGGCACTTGTTGATGTATAATATGAAAATCTATGGTATTCTCGCAAAATCGATGATTAATGCGCGCATACACGCGCAAATTGCAAATTGTAAATTGTACAAATCTAACATTAATATACATGAATGCAGGTAGATAACTAAGACAGTTTTGTACCCACTAGCACTTGTATACTATACCAAGGTTTACTTAAGGTAAAATTGTTGGAAAAATGAATGAAAAAAAAAATTAGAAAATTGTTAACATAAAAATTGTTTACTTAAGATACTCACCAAATGTGACACGATCTGCGAAAAGGGGTCTTAGTGCAGGGGGCCCTAAGGCCCCTTCTTGCAGTCCATGCCACAAATGATCTCTTTTAGGGACACATACTCGAAAAGGCTAGGGAAAAGTCAATTAAAAGCAGCGGCCCACTGCCGAAATTGCCAATTAATACACCCGTATAGCAAAATTACAGAGTAACTCAGAGACAAACGAGCCTATTGTACATGAAGTACTTTGTTTTTCCGGTCCTCGGAAAAATTTGTCTCAAATCCCAAAAATTGTATAGTGTATACTGAAATTATACATTTGTACTCAACTGCACACTAAAATTGTAAATTTGCACACTAGATTGTACGTTTGTACCCAATTCATACACTAAATTGGATTTTTGCAAAATCAATATTTTTATGTGTAACCAACTGAACGCAAAATTGTATATTTGCATACTAAAATTGTCGAATGAACGCAAAAACTATATATTTGCATACTAAAATTGTCAATTGAATGCAATTACACGCGAAATTGTAAATTTGCACACTAAAATTGTCATTTATGCTCAATTTGCATGCTAAATTGAACATTTAATGCCAAAATTGCACGATATTTGCCAAATTGTATGTTGTACATAAAATTGGAAATTTGTACCCAAAATTGAAAATGGATAAGCAAATACACCCATGTATGGTAAAATATAGAATTACGGAAATGTACTTTTACCCAGAGAAAAATTGTTTATATATACTGACAAAGCTCTACCACAAAAATTGTATTTGAAGCACTCCCCATCACTTCAAATCCTCTTACAAACAGTATATAACTCCAAATAAGGTAAAAATATATATATTGTACATTCCCTCGGCGAAATGACGGAGTTTTGCATTTTCTCGGGGGAGACGGAGTATTCTATCATATACCATTTTATTATTTCATAAATTGTGACATATTACTGTATTAATCAAAGAATATATAAGAAATTAATACATTGTACTTCTATGTGAGCGTTCATGCCCCACTGCACACCAGCTAGGGCAAAGATACACAAGTTACATCACCCAGTGCACAATATAATAACTTGTAAGTGAATGCAAATGGCCGTTAGGGGTGCCTGGGCACCGCTGACGCCGTCATGGGTGTCTGAGCACCCAAACACTGAACAATAGATTACATAAGTCACGAAGCCATAACCTTCCAGTCGCTCTAGCGTCGCTCCTGAGCAACTTAGGTCAAATATCAAAGCATTTATGGAAAGCCCATAATTAGACGGTCAAAATGAGCCCAAGAACAAGGCGGAACTTTTATTATTAAGGAAGTTACGCCATGTAGACTAATTTGACCTCCAAATGCTCTACAGACAAACCAGCGCAAGTTAAGCGCCCAAAAAGCAGGCGTTGACAACTTCACATATTCAAGTCTGCGCATGAGCAAAATGGGGGTTATAGCGGCGTAAACGACCGAGATATGAGGGTCTGAAGTTGCAAAACCGACCAAGACAATGGGGGACATGCAGGCGTCCATGGGGGTCCTTTGTGCACCCAGTGACACATGAAAGACTCCCCTCAAACAATTGCAGAGTTAGGCAGATGCCACTGGCCCCAGTCAGTCTGAGGTGCAATACCAAGATTTGGTACAAATAGCCTGGCTGCACCTCCTAGAAATCAGAATCTCCAGAACCGCTCCAGAGGTAACATCTCCAGTCATCTCCTGCTACCTGCTATACCTCTACACTATGGTGAAACTATGCTAGACAGGCATAGGATTCCATCATTAGTGGCCAGAGGGTATCTTCTACAAGACATCCACCAGAGGGTAAAGTTATTCATTATTACATTATTCCTCTAAGCAGCAGGTCAGGAGCTAGGTGTGGGAACCCACCTAGAACTATGCTGGACATTGTATTGTTATTACCTCACAGGTGGAGTGGAACAGAACATTATACTTTATAAACTATTGTATATTTACTGTATGTGGAAATTACCTGCATATTAAAATCTGTGTGATTGATATTTCTTACATGTTGCCTAAAGCTGAATAAACCAGTGACAACTGGAAATAACACTATTTATAAGAGCTTGATGTATTTACTCCATACACCACTAGTCATATGATATTTCTCATATGACAACTTGATCATGCACAATTACTAGTATGACATAACCATCCCCATCACGCCTACTACCCTGTTGTGGCCAGGAACCCCAACAATAAGTTCCATTGGCATTGGCAGACAGATCACAGCTACTGATTATCCCTATATGAAGTCCATATGGTGTGATTTATTGGGGTTCTCATTCACAGTCTGGCAGGTTATGGCCATGGCTTGGAGCCCTAATACTGCAGCAGCCTATGAGGGCTGTGCCAAACGATGAATGATATTCACAGGCCTGCATACACTGCATACAGTTTCTCAGTGAGTACCTGGACACAGGAGTAGGCCACAGCTCCATAAATACCTCCAGGTCTTTCTTATTCTGTTTTATTAATTTTAACAGAAAAGCAGCAGGTAAAGAGCCAACCATCTCAAGGTTTGTTTGAGGAACTAAAGTCAGGAAGCCCCAATCAAAATCGATGGATTTTGTATGGGACCCACAACCTGTTGTACAGACTCTACAGGGGTAGGGTTACATACATAAACTAGACTTTGAGAAACTTACCAGAAGAACCATGTTACTCATCTTATTAGCAACGGGCCAAAGGCTGCAGGCCCTACACCTAATGTTAAGAGGTGATTGTGAGTGGACCGAATATTTAGTGAAAATCACATACTCTCTCCTTGCTAAAACCAACAACCCCACAGATAAACCACTCATCATGTTTTTCCAGAGAAAACCAGATTAAAGGCTCTGTGTCTACTTACACCTGAGGGCCTACATAGCAGACCACAGGTCCCTATCGGCAGTGCCGTTTGTATTTGCAACAGTATAACTCTCCACATCTAGGGATAGTGCCAAGACTATATCACGACAAGTCAAGTTGACACTAACTGACCCTGGGGTAGATGCACAGTACACTGCATATTCTGCCCATCATGCATCTACCTCAGTGGCAGCAAGGGTGAGAGTACCAGTACAGGAAATCTTGGAATTGGCAGGGTGGTCAAATGAGACCACCTTTGCTAGATTCTACAACAGACAGACCACTAGATGTCCCGCCAGTACAACAACCAACATACTTTATTCCATTTTTAATGGACCTATAAACTCATGTAAAAACAAGAATAATGAATTGAGCAATTCATCCCAATCTGTACTCATTGCTACTGTCTTAGATAGCAATGATAAATAGAGTTACATGATATGGGGTAGGTCAACCTGAATAGGTTCATGTACCTTGAGGAGCCCACCCCACAAAATACCATAACAATGGCTGTGCTACCTAAATCAACATTGCTGAATTGTCAATGAGCATTGAATCAACCAGCTTTTAGGGTTGACCAATGTTAATGGCGAAGTTTTTGGGTAGACGTCTTCATGTTAACCTATTCACTCATGAAAGTCTGTTCAAGCAATCTATTGATGAGTTCTCAAAAAGTCCTGTGAATATCTACCAACTATCCTTTTATTCACCCTTGGTATGGGAGGGAATCCTAGTTCTGTTGCCAATTCAGGGGAGTGTTGCTCCTATGGGAAAAGTTAGTACTGGCTAAGAAGTGCCTTTTCTGCAGAACTGGCTTTCCATGTAGTGATAACCTTTTACTTGTGTTGCTCACAAGCGGCCATGCTAGTACAGTGCTAGAAAAGGGTGATTTGAGTAGGTACCTAGTTGGGAGAAGTCAGTCAGTATAATAAACTATAGAGTGTGTGACAGAGGCAGGTGACTTTTCATGCCAATGTGGTGAGTGCAAGTTGAATGTGAAGCAGAGCATCACTTCTTTTGAAAAGAGGGCACATACTGACAGCTCTATTTACTATAGGAGCAGCACCCTCCAGGTGATGCTATACACAGAAATGATAGCCCATGGGCACGCAAAAGAGTACTTTTGTTCTCGCTTAGTTATTTAAAGGCTCAGACGGTTCATTGGCCTTATTATACTGAATAATACTCTTTGTACCTTTGCCGCAGTACATGTTTTCACCAGTGTGTGTACCTTATGGTTTTCTGAAGGGAAAAACAATGGAATAAAGCAACATAAAATAGAGTATAAGTTGTGACATCGGGTACATCTTAAATATGTGTGACTCTTATTGAAAAAACAGTCTGGTTGAAATTAAAAGGCAGCAAATGCTAAATAGATAATCACAAATCATCCCCTATTTAGCAAAGTCTTATTCACCTTTTCTATTCTTACTTGTGAACCAGTCATATCTGTAGACTTTATTGCTGTAGAACTTTATAGGCGCATCTCACATAAGAGTCCCACCATGAGTTGAAGTGGCCCTAAGACACATTTTGAACAGGTTATTTAGTATTAATCTAATGTAAGTATACCCTGCCTATTAGGCGTGCCCCAACTTCAGACAGATTCTATGAGGCGCAGCAGCGGTCCATGCTCACACATCAGATGCACGTTATGGGTCGATCCACCGAAAGTGGGCACCTGGGTCTTTTTTGGTCTTTTTTGGATACAGGGGGCTGTAAAATAAAAAGTAAGTAACCATTCTTCTTATTTCTGGTTTCATTTGAAAGAAAACACCTTGGGCTATAAAAGAAGGGCATGTATACATATGTCAGCCTGCTATCTTTTTTAGATATGGTGGCCCAAAGTTAAAAAATGGCCAAAAACTGCCTTTTTATTCAATTTCCACCTCATCCCAGGGTCTATACAATCAAGCCAAACAGTAACAGACCAATATAATTTTATCTATTCCTTAGTGGGGGGTCCTATCTTACATTTCCATGTTGTTTGGAGGTGCTCTGGTTGGCATTCCTTTCCCCCTGTTCATTTCTATAACCAAATACAGGTGCTGTTATGGGCGTGAGCAAAATAAAAGTACACTGGTAGGCCTACTAAAACACTACCCTCAATCTTCTTATTTCCCACCAAGATTAGGGTCGTCATAGGGGATTTTCTGGTACAAAAACTTACCCAGCTAGCACAACTCAACCAAATGATGTCTCTTTTTACGTAAATTACATGAGTTTTCACGTAAGAATGAAGTAAATTGCATGAGTCGTGCTAGCTGGGTAGGGTCTACTTGCAGGCATGACTGTGCGGTACATATTCAAGTATTTTCAAGTCCATTTTGCTCACGCCCATTACATTCAAATTTCTGAATCCAGGACAAATACTTTCAAAGTTTTCTTTCTTTCAACCAGCCTAACTTGAAGATCTATTGTTGATAATTCATTTTGAAAAAAGACTGGAGTCTCTACATGCCTTGGTTATGCCAAAAAGAGGGGTTAACTGACAGATGTAATGAGTGTGAGCATAATGGGTGTGAGCGTAATGGGCGTGAGTAAAATTCACTGCAAGCATGTTGGCATGCTTGATGCATTCCACATGCATCCTATAAGTATTCTTAGATTATTTTTATTGCCTAGCTTAATTCTGGGTGAGGTTATATTGCTGAGTGGCTGTCTGAAGCCTGGGAAAGTTGTTTCGCTCACGCCCATTACACTCACGCCCATTACATTCATATAATTTCCTTATGTATTGTAAATATCCATTTTTTTCCTATTTTCTTTATAGTCTGTCTTTGGGACCTTTTGTCAAATATCCTAACTGAAAATCATGTAGTTCTGACAAATTTTTCTGTGATGTAGAGAAGAATTTATTTTGCTCACGTCCATTACATTTTCTTAATTTTGAATATTTGCAATAAAATCTGACCGCTTGGGAGTTAGTGACTTGAATGAACCTTTCCTAAGAGCCAAGATATAGGGCTATCAATAAAATTAAGTTTCATGATCTAATTCTTAGTTTTTAAAAATGACCCTTTACCATGGACAAGTGCCCACTTTCAGTGGATTGACCCTTATACTTGGGGTATTACATTATGTCTAGTGATATTCACACCCTAAGAAATAATTGTAGAATTTACCAGGCAGCCCTATGAAACTGAAGAGCAAACCATGATAATTGTATTACAGTAAAACAATGTAGTTCCTACAATGAAGCCCCAGATGGCAGTACAGGTAAGCACAGTTGCGCAAGGAACATCCGTGAAAATAACGGAGTTCACCATAATTTTGACAATTTTCCTTTTTTTTCACAGTGAAGGACCATCTGCTAGTCCCTCGTGATACCAGACACTAGTACCCCCAGGCAACCACTGGTACCTGATGTGTCTATGTGATATCTAATATCTACCCTCAGGTACCAGCTAAGGAAGACTGTGGGGGGGGGGCAGTGGGTGTTTCATTATCTATGATGGTTCATTGGCTTGACAGCAATAAACTAAAGATGGTTCTATTTCAAATATAATGCGCAGCATATTGCGAGTTTCAATGCTGTCAAACCACGAGGTCGAGCAAATAATAATAAAAAAAAAGCTCTATGCTCATGAATTAAATGTAAAAAAAGAAAATGAATGTTCAAAACAATTTGAAAAAAAAAATCCTTTTTATTTTATCTTATTAGATTAGCAAATTCCTTTCATATAGGTCTAATTTCAATTATTGAATGTCTCTATATTGTCTGTACACATAAAATGCGTTTTGATCAAAAGGTAACCATGGTTGGCCCTCTTGGAAAATAGCAGTGTTTCTATAGAAATAAACAAGTAGATGCTTTTAGTCTATTTAATGCTAACCACAATGTCCTTCAGTAGAAGGTGTATGAGTACCTGGGATCCTGTAAGAGACAGGTCCCCATTAGGAGGTCTGCCCCTGTCTGACCATCTCCTCTCAGCCTCAGGACGTTATCCATCTAGTCTACCTGCTGTATGCTGCTTCTCAGGTCTCCTCTTAGGACAACACCTTTTATTAATTCCTTAAGTGGTATGTAAAATATGAAGTCAAGTGATAAGCACAGGTAGAATGCCAATTTATCTCAAGTTGAATACGACAGGCCCATAGGTTTAACCAAGAACCTCTGTATCACACCCCCCAGTGTGATAACCCTTCTCCATATCACACTGCCAGGTAGATCATTGCGAAAGGTCAGATAACTAATGATGAAATGAATATTTAAGCCAACTATATGAATTTTTGAACATTTCTGACAACAATAACTTGAGATAAATACAAAGGAGCACTCGAATTGGTCCCCACTGAGGAAGCTTCGTGTGATAACCCTCAGTGGGGACCAATTGTCATGCACCTTTGTCTATTTATCATACCTAGTGACTTGTGTTGATAAAGATAATGCATCCTGAGTTGATCGAAATGCTACAAAGTGCATCTGGTGCTTGATGTTAGCGGTTTAGTACTATTTTTTTTTCGTAAATGTTCTTGCCTTACAGTATAAGGTTCACCCTAAGTTTGGCTACATTTGCACAGCTGCGGCCCATCATCATGTATAAGCCACGCCTTAAGTATACATAAGATATTGCAGTTTATGCCATGGCTAATATCGTCGACACTATAGATTAGTACTACTTACGCCGTATTCAATGGGGGGGTGGAATACGATCCTCGCATATTCAGCGGTGCCATTTTGAATTTATACAGAGCTAATTAGTTTCGTATTTAGGTATGGTTATTAGAAGTTTTACGCAAAAAAAGAATGATTGAACTAGTTAAATAATATGTTATGGATTGTTTAAGGTATAACTAAGTTTTAGCGCCATGTTAAAAAAGAAGATATTGCCCATTTATATCGAAACTAAAAGTAGCGGCTAGCTCTGTATCACGTGACCTACTTTCATCGAACAAGCTGTCATGGCGGATCTAAACAAACCGAGACGACTCAGCGTCTTCAAAATCAGTAAATATTGTTGAAATCCCTTATTTAAAAGCAATTTAAACCCGTGGGCCATGACATAAATGCAAATGTCAACTCACAGTGATTAATTTAGGCTCGTATTCCCCTCGGTGCTTCTCGTCCTATAAGGCCTCGTTGAATACGGGCAGAAGCACCTCTTGGAATACGAGCCTAAATTATTCACTGATCGTTGACATTTGCTTATATATCCTAACTATGGCATTGCATCTATGGACTTATGCCAGTCTGCCATCATGTACTTTAAGAAATAACTTTTGGATCTACCAGGCACTTTTGTAAAACTGAACAGTGAACCATGCAGTAAAGCATAGCAGTTTCTACAATAAGGCCCCAGAAGGCAGTACGGTGGTTCAAAGAATTTCCGTTAAAATAACGACGCATCTCTGGCAATTTTGGAACAAGGAGTTCCCTATTATTTTGACATTTTTTTACAGTGATCTCCGTACTTTTGCTTCTTTCAACAGGTGCTGCCTCCCTCCCCCTTTGATAAAGTATAACGCCCCTCACATTCCCCCTTACTCTGCTTATTCACGTGCTGCCCATTCAGCCGTAGTGTCCACCAGGTCCATGACAACGTGACCGTGCCGCCCAATGGCTGACCACACCCTAGGGGGTGATCTAGGGACCCACTGCGGGACTTCAAGGTGGTAGTAGTAGTAGCATCAAACACTCTCCAATCCCTTAAGCTTCTCTTTGAAATCTTTGATCTAATATGTTTTTCTTGAAAAAGACATTAGTATCAGGGGATCTGTATAGGTAGTATAGTATACACTACATATACAATGCTTTGATGGTCCTGATGCTAAAACTGATTGAGGATAATCTTAGACAAAGGTTCAAGAGGCATATCTGAATAAACCCTGGCCAATATCAGTAAATCATTGATATTGATTCTTATGGTAGTTTATTCAGAGATCTTTAAATTAGAAAGGAGCTATTTCGCTTTTACTTTTAGTCGCAGTGGTCCCATCATTTAGAAAACTGCAACTTGATATATGAAATATTGGGTAGGGCTACTATGTTAAACCGGCATTCAAAATGAGATAATGACATTGTTATGCTCTGTTTTTATCACATAGCCAGCTTGGTAATGTCTACTAATTTGTGTTATATTGAAGGAGACAGTGGTTTGGTCCAGGGTTTTATAAAATGTTATAACTGACTGGTTTAGTGTCCTTAATTCCCATGGTAGTTATATCTATTGTTTGTTTGGTTCCCATCATATCAAATTGCTCATTGAACACCCCTCAGCTTCGTGCAAAGATTACAATGGGGTACCACAGAAGGGTCTGGAAGAGACCTGACCTTGTGTCCCAGGAGGAAAATACCCATATCAATGGTGGCCTCGCCCTAGGACCACTGGGATACTGAGTCTCATTATGATTTGTTGTAGAAAGCTGCCATAATTCAATTAAGGTTTTCCAGGGGCCCTGCTCTAATTCCCTGTGGCTAAAACATGTTGTCTCCCCTATTAGGCATCTTATCTTGGTGGGAAAAAAAACAATGATGCAATGATCCTTGGTAATCTATCATAAAAGCTTTTTTCTGGTTTTAAAGCAATGAACATGAACAAGACCATCTTTGTCCTACTATTCTTTATATATATATATATATATATATATATATATATATATATATATATATATATATATATATAGCTTATATGTTTAGAATCCTAAGTAAAGAAACAGTAGAGATATTCTAATCCTGAGTCAGCAGAAGTAATGTATAGTAACTAAAGAAAGAATGAGGAGCAATGTATAGCCCATTGTCCTGAATACTGATATAGTATTATTTCCCATCATCCAAAATCTGAATTTACAACACACGAAACTTACAAAATCTAAATCAAATAGATCCTCACATTTACCTCATGTACCTGATATAACATAATTTAAACATAATATAAAAGCTGTGTGTAGAACTGATCTCCAGCAGGTGTTTTTAGGGTGTGGACTGTAGTGTGTGGTGTGGGTGGTAGGGTGTTAGCAGTAATGCTGCAGGCAGGAGACAGATACACATTAATACTGGGTCTGCCTCCAAAGGCCATCCAGTGATTGGTGGATGTATCAAAGCCACCCGGTAGGTGAAGCGACAAAGCCCCCTAGGCACCACAAACACAGGCCTGTCACTCAGACTACTCTCCCTACATCTATTCTTCTACACTATATGTAGCAAGCACATTTTACATTTGTTTTTATCTACCCTGTAACTCATCCTTTAGCTTATTCTTTTATGTGGTCAGCATCTTGTAACTTGTACTCTAAAAAAAATGTTACATGTATAAGGGAATAACAGTGGAATCCTTATTCAAAAGTTGCCTATTCCCAGTATGTGTCACTAATGTCTATGTATTGAGCAAATAATTAATTACACAGGCTTCTTTGAAAATGGATCACGACCTTTGCTAATCTTTTGGCTTGCTTTACCTTGAATAGCTTTACTTTTCTCGAAGGAATAAAAAATGGAAAAGAGCAAAAGCAAGATATGCAACTGATTGCTGACAGAACTGACCAATGCAAGAAAGGAATAATTGGGGTGCTAGAAATAAGGTTAAATAGGGGCTGACCAAAGCTCAGGTGGTCCAAGCCATTCTTGATAGTCTGGTCTGCAAAGTACAAAACTTATATTGAGTTATATATTTCTAGAGCTACCTTAGGTATGCAAAGCTGCACTGGGTAGACAGTATCTATCCATTTTGAAAACTCATACTGACAAGTGAGGCCCTGGCATAGAACAATACAATTAGGACATTTCACATTACGAATCTCAAATCAATGACTCGAAACTGAATATTGTCGTATTTGTGTCCAGCCATTTAATGGATTCCTCAGATTCTTTCTCAACCTTTCCTTTACATATTCTAGATTTAATATGCTACTCATTTATGCCCATGGCAAACATCCATTGTTATTTTCACATAGATTCCTTATACCACCATACTACCCCCTGGGGCTTCTTGTAAAAACTACCCTGGTTCACTGCTTTATAATCATGGTGGTGCACTGTTAATTTTTAAAAGGATCCCTGGTAGATTCAACATTTATATTGAACAGGGTAGGCTCTACCTTGAACGCCACCCTTTCAGACTGAGGGATGTTTGACAGTGCCTGTGGATATAGATCTAGATATATTAACAATGCTCTCATGTGACAGGCAGCAAAATATGACTCTTATGCCATTGTAGATCCACTATCATACCCTAATGTTAGGGCTGAAGTAGGTTTAATGCAGTAGCAGTTTAAGTACTCACCATAGGAATTGCAACACAAGAGCTTGTTTCAATAGTGTCTATGACAGGTTCAGGCTCCTATGACTTGAGAAGGGCCAAATCTTACTATGTGATCCTTGGACTTTGGCCATAGTGACTAAAGAGCTGGCTACATTACTAGGTGATCCTACTGCCTGCTGGCTAAATAGCCACCGGAGCAGTGACTCAATAAGGGACCCTGGTATGACAACCCTCTATGTGAATACATAGTGGGTAGTCGTAGCTCCTGCTGTCTACACTCCTTTGCTCAAATGCACCCCACCTGTACTCTTTCCTCTGTTACCATGTATGTACTCTATATATATAGACTAATGCCCTGACCTCTCATAGAGATCAATGAGCCTTACTATATATATAACAAGGTGTTGAGGAGGCTTTGTATTTTCAAACTCACGTTGACGGTAGAGGAACCTGCTGCCAAGTTTAACCTTTCCGTACAATTATGATATTTGTAGGTATATTTGACCACCTTTAACAATATGATCCATTTTCAAGATAATTGTCCATGTGTGCGCCCTTGTAACCAGGTGGGATCACCTATAATTATATAGATACTGTAGCTCTATGCTCATTTGAACAGTAGAGTATGAACCATACTATGGGAGAGGTACGCCTGGGCACTATTTAGCCATTTAGTATGGGTGCCTGGCATGTAGAACTGGTTGCTATGACTTCATAGTTGTCTGTATGAAGCCAGCAGTTGAATACATAGCAGGGCATATTTTGAAGTATGTACTGTAGCTCACTATGTAGTCATTGCTATGGAGCCATTTCATACACCTCCTACTAAGATCTGTGGGTGTCCTGTCATGGACAATATTGAAACAAGGTCCTGCAGGGCATTTCAAAATGACATCTATAGCTATGGTTTTGAAATGCCCTCCTGAGGTCTGTGGCTTTGCAATCCCCTGTTGTTCTACCAGCGACAAAAGGAGGGAGACATCAGGATTTGAAGGCATCTTTATCTTACCCCCATGATTAAATAACCAGTTCTAAAACCAAGGACTGCTCTGTTACCCTCGGCTGCCACCAGGGGGCCCTGTCTAATAGGCAGGGTCATCTTTTACCCAACCGGAAGTAGAGCAGATGAGAAGGCCCCTGGGAGACCCTGGTTAAATATGGCAACTTTCCATAACAAATGAGAGCGAGGCCCAGTATCTCAGTAGACCCAGGGGGAGGCCAACACTGAAATGGGTATTTTCCTCCTGGGAGACCAGTACCAACTTCTCAGTCTCCAGCTTTGACCCTCTAGCTGTATAGGCCAATGGTGGACTCTGCACAAGCTTTGAAGGGAAACTCAATAGTTCCCCCATCATGTCAAAAACCATAATGTGACCGATGTGACACATATATAGTTAATCATGGACGGACAGGACACCTAATGGCATTGTTAGCAGCCAGGAGGCGCTGAACGGTGAACTAACCACATAGCCTCAAGGCTATTAACCTAATCATGAAAACAAACAAAAAAAAGAACGTGTTGGACATGTATCGTTGAACAAAAACCTTCATTTTCTGACATTGGATAGAAATTCCATGGTGACGATATCACCATAAATTTAACCATGGTCTTCCATGGAACAACCATACATAACATACTGATGCAATGCTTGGAGAGTGCTAAACCTACTAGTACCATTTTCAATCACCCTGCCTGGTCCCGAGGTGGACATCACCCCTAGGAGAATAGTCAGCCATTGAATGGCTTGGTCACATGGTCACATTGGAGACTGAGGTTGAGTGGGCAGTGTAGGCTCAGGAGTGTAGGGAAGTAGATAGCAGGGGAGTGAGGCAGCTAGAATAGTGTTTTATTGACAAAGGGCACACCTGTTGAGTGGAGGCTTTTAAATCATAGGTTAAGTAGGGCTAGGTTAAAGGATTGGTAATCCAGAAAATAAATTTGGCATAATTGTGTACTTGCGGTTAAATAAATCTTAGATAATCGATCTATCGAATCCGGAAAAGCATGATGTGAAAAGGTAGGAGCACCATGAAACAGGTAGACTAGACGGATAATGTCCTGAGGCTCAGAGGAGATGGTCAGACACGGGCAGACCTCCTAATGGGGACCTGTCTCTTACAGAATCCCATGTACTCATACACCTTTTGCTGCAAGACATCAGATCAGCATTTCATAAGCTTTGAACATCTTGCTGTTTGTACCTGGCTGACAATGGACATATATGAATATCTTAAGAATCAGCTATTTTGCAGATCTGTTTGACAGAGTCTTGTTTGAGCTTTGTTCAATTGGAATTAATAATTCTTCAGATTTTACAACAGAAATGAAAAGGATTTTATTTGCATTTCCTTCAGCGATTCATGACATATAGCCATTTTCCTTTAGGGAAACTAGAAACTTCAAACTCCTTGGCAGGTACCTGTGAGTGTGTGTGTGTGTGTGTGTGGTAGATATTAGGTATCATACAGACATATCAAGTACAAGCAATGCATCTCATTTCCAGCAAATGATGATACATGTATACATAACGAATCAGCAAGTGGGACTTGCCAGGAGCGTGTTGCTCCTATGGTAAAAAGAGCTGTCAGTAGGTACCCTCTTTTCAAAAGAAGTCAGGCTCTGTTTCACCATCCAACTTCCACTCACCACAATAGTCTGAAAAGTCACCTGCCTTGTTTAAAACAGAGAGAGCTGCACTATCAGGTACCTACTCATGTCACACCCTCTATAGTTTTTTATACTGACTGACTTCTCCCAATTAGGTACCTACTCAAATCCCATACTTGAATGACCACTTGTGAGCAGCAAAAGGGACAAGTTATAGCTACATGAAAAGAAGGGACTGGAAACAAGGGCATTTTAGCCAGCTCTTCCTTTTACTATAGGAGCAACAGCCTCCAGGTGTTTTTCACTGTAAAAAATAACTGTTGAATCTACCAGGGATCCTTATAAAACTGAGCAGTGGACCACCATAATTGAAAGTGTAAGTTTTACTAGAACCCCAGGTGGCAGTATTGTGGTACACAAATGTGCAAGGAATCTCTGTGAAAATAACGACAATTTTCTTTGTTTACAGTGTTGGCAGACATGATGATTTATAAAGGATCATACTTTGAGGCCGGACACAGAGCTCTCTGTACCACCATGAATATTATGTCAAATGTGTGAAGTGCAAACATTGGTATGGAGTATAAGATGAAGAATTAATGATGTATAATATTTTCAATTTCTCAAAGTCAGCTGTGCCAAGCCATTCATGAAACATGTTTTGAAAATTGAAAGAAATGCAAGGCTGCTAAAGTTATTTGATACATCAAACCTAAAATATGAATTAGACCATCCCTTACCTCTTACTAAATCAACATGGACTTGAAGTTAACCTTTTTATACTTCAGTGGGCTCTTGTTGTTTTGGAAACTAGCGAAAACTGACATCAACACTCCCTTAAAAAAGATATTTGATGAATAAAAATAAAACATGAAAAGAGCAACACTAGTCATTTTACCAGAGTGTTTCCTTGTGACTGGTATGAATGACTACCATTTATAATCTTGAATTTCTGCCAACAACAGTTGAACTAGACATTAAATAAATTATGAACTCAATTATCTGCAAATATAGGCTTGCAGTCCAAGCAGACTTCTTTATGGCAGTCGCAAGGCCTACTTTGGATGTATTGCTCAATTCATTATTCACCTACCTTGTGGCTGGAGCTTGAATTTAAAGCTGACTAAGATCATAGCGACCATCTCGGTAGGACACTCAAGATGCCTTCATTGGTCATTAACATGGCCATATCGCCGGAGCGATAATTAGTGTAATAAATAGTTTCTTGATTTTCCATTAAACCTTTTTGGTGCTTTCGCTTTTGTCACCATTCATCACAGTGCAAGATAGAAACTAGTACAGAGCTGGAAATTACTAAAATTTATGATTTGTATCATTTGTTGGATGTCTATGCATTCATTTTCAAATTCAAGCAAACAACTGGAACGGGACTACTTATTCCACAGTAGAAAATATAAGTGGCTACCTACAAGTTCATACAAGCTGTTTTCCATATATCAATTGGTCATCTTGAAATATATATATATATAGAAAATATATTAGCACCATCATCACAGTTTTTTCATAGGCCGTACATAAACAGATAAGGGAGGATCTCAAGCATGGTTTCAAATTTGCCTCTAGTATCTCTCTAGTTGCCTGCCTGAGACATCTGTTGTGGGCTCTAAAAACATTAATAAAGTGAAAATGATAATCTCCAATCAATCTACCTGGCCCTGAGGTGGACAACACTTCTAGGGTCACAGAGGGGTAGGAAGCAAATCTTCATTGTGGGGGGGGGGGGGCAGCGAGGACCCCAGTGCGACCACCTTGAATCATCGGCTGAAGTGCAATGACCCCTAGATATATGTATATAGTATTTGTATAGAAAAGTATTTTTGGTCAATTTTGGATCTGAATTTAGGCTCAGGCCCAAATTTTCCCTATCCCATCACCATGTTAATCTAATTTGAGATGCAAATTTTTGCTGCTTTTCAATTTTGTTATGAGTTCTTGGCAAATTCATTTTTGGGGGGCCCAGATATACTCAGGCCCCCCTGTCCCCCCCCTTTTCCTACGCCCCTGCACTGGGAGTAGGCAGCCATTGGATTGCTTGGTCTTCTGGTCAATCAGGAAGGCATTTTTCAAGATGGTATGACTAGACATCTCTGAATCATAGTGGGACCCCTCACTCTAACGCCATTACAGCCATGTATGTAGTGGTTGCTAATGCTTGCACTCGTACTACTGGAGGGTGTTGCTCCTATAGTAAAAGGAAGAGCTGGCTAAAAATGCCCTCATTTCCAGTCCTTTCTTTTCATGTAGCTATAACTTGTCCCTTTTGTTGCTCACAAGTGGGCATTCAAGTATGGTGCTAAAAAAGGGAGATTTGAGTAGGTACCTAGTTGGCAGAAGTCAGTCAGTATAATATACTATAGAGTGTGTGACATGAGTAGGCACCTGATAGTGCAGCTCTCTCTGTTTTAAACAAGGCAGGTGACCTTTCAGACTAATGTGGTGAGTACAAGTTGAATGGTGAAGTAGAGCATGACATCTTTTGAAAAGAGGGTACCTACTGACAGCTCTTTTTACTATAGGAGCAACACGCTCCAGCCCTACCAAACCCTATGTAATTACTACATTAAGTGCTGATTGCTCAGAGCAGTCGTAGTGCAGTACCCATGAACACCCACTTCAATTCAGAGGGTTTCAAGTTATAGTAGCTTTGTTCAATTGGACCATGTTGTGAAAGGCCTTCTTAGCCTAGTTGACACTGAGACTGAATCATGAATGGTTAGTGTCTAACATTTGATATTACATAAGTAAATGGTCAGTGTCAAATATGATAAAAACAGTAGGTGTTTGACAGTATGATATATTTGCAGCAAACTGCTTGTGGGTTGTCAGTCTCTACAGAGGGCATTACCCAAGGGGGGAATTGAGTGGGTAGGCGGCACCATGAAGGCTGATTGGCGTAAATGCGTTGCACTATGTGCATTTCTGTCTTCCTCTAATTTTTTCATGGTGAAAATCTATCATGAAATTCCATTAGGAAAGGAGGCATTCTGTTCAAGACATCTTACTGCACAGGGATTGGCCCTCTTTGGTTAGACATTTATTTCTGTCGTATATACAAATTTACCCTGAAAAAACAACACCAAAAACAACAATAACCATATTTACAAAATGAACATGTTACTGGAGTATAAATTGCTTTTGCTTACTATCACAGCATTTAATTATCTAAGATCAATGGCATCTATATCATAGCACATTCAATGACTGATGAAAGCAATCACCTGCTGTTCTTTCCCATTGGCAATAAATACAAGCATCCCAATATCGTTGATAAATAAATGCACGCTGAAAGCTTTACTTCGGCTTATAAGCAGAAGGCTGCTATAGGTGTGGGTAGGTTTCTCAATTCATTATTCACCTACTTTGTGGCTAGAGTTTTAATTAAAAGCTGATTCAGATCACAGTGATTATGGCGCGAAAAGAGTCGAGAAGCCTTCATTAGCCATTAGCGCTTGACGAAATGGCCACCCTGCCAGATGGATAATTAGGGTAATTGACAGACACTTGCTTTTTCTCATCTTTTTTTGGGCTTATTGTTCATTATCAAGGAATAATCAATTCAAATTAGATCTAATGAAAGGTAAAGTTAGGGGGTACAGGTAATTGTATCCTATCCATAATAGACAGGCTAATATCAAGTTGGGTTGGCCACTGGAAATTCCAAACCAATATTGTATTTTTTTTTAGAATGAACCATAGAGATACGTCTAACTCAAAGAGAGGTATCAAGCATATTGTATTATACGTGCTTCTACACTTGCCATCTTGTAAGTCGATGGAATGCACCAGGAGGGTCTTGCCAAAAAGGAAACGTGAACCCCAAAAGAAAACGTGCACGTTTTTGTATTGCTAAAAGATTGTTTGGATAATCATTTATAAGAAATGTGCACGTTTGTTCACTTCTCAAAAAGAGGTTTCCATGCATTCTGCTGTAATTTTTTTGTCAATATTATGAAAACGTGTTAGGCCATACTCATTTTCCTCAGTACTGTCTGAACAAATTTACAGATGTTCTGCCTCGTCTTCTTTTGGCAAGACCCTCCAGGACTCATCGGACATCGACCTTTGTCGGCAAAATCGCTTTCGATCAGGAGTGTTCCCTGTAAGTGCTCTTGTACTCAGGTGAAACCACTATGTATTTCTTTCACTAAGATCGCAGTGATCTTAGTGGTGGAAATGGAATAGTGAAGTGATCCCAGGACTAGCTATTCTGGACAGGCCTGCAACCACTGCATTACATAGGGTAGACCAGCCAGGTCTTATGATATGTGCCTACACTAAGATTGCTGGGGTTGGGATCCCAGGATGTTTTGAATTAAGCTCCAGAGGAGAGATTAAAGAAAATAGCATGTGATCTCTATAAAAAAGGATGATCTACATAACATAGAGTTGAATAAAAGGTGAAATGACAAAGTTTTTGCAGGTTCCTATTTCAAATAACACAGGAGCTTAGTGAATAAGCTCCCTTGTCTACACTCACAGAATGCTATATTCAGATGAAACGGCACTTAAAGTCTTCTCCTATTTCCCACATGCACTTTGCAGTCTCTATATTGCAGACGGATTTGAAACGTAGAGGCTATCAACTGTTATTTTCAGTCATAACAGCACTCCCACCAATAAGCTCTCTGTTACAAGCACTATTGCACAATCTCCATGTACATCTTTGGGTGTGAGAATGAGGACCAGATTGGGAGTCGTTTTTCTCATGGCACCTGTTACACCATATAAGGTTGTATCTAAAGAACATTTCCAGGTTGTTAAAACAGGACTGTTATCTACATCGTACTCTGGTTCAGTTCCCAGGTAACGCGCCACCATTTACAAGACTTCCATTTCCCTAACTTTTTCCTGTGCAACATAATAGCTAACAGGTAACAGGTAACACTCTAAAAAGAAACTTCTGTTCCATCAGAGCTAATCGACAACTGACACATATTTTGGAATGAAATACAATTTCGGCCTGCAGGGCTATAAATTCAGAACTGATACACATAAAATAGAATAGAATTTAATTCTATTTACTAAATGAATCAATTCTCCTAATAGCCCTAAATGAATCAATTAGCCTAGTAGCCCTATTGGGCCAAGTATTATTCTATTTTCTATGGGTGTCAATCTTAAACTAATAGACCTGCGGTGCAAGCTTCTTTCCTCTCCTATAGTGCTAGCCCTGCAGGGATATATTTTAAATATATCTCTTATATATGTATAGTATAGAATGCACTAGAATTTGTTAGATGGCAGAAATACTACTCCTGTCTTTATAAAACTTGTACCAAACACCATATTATAGCACTGGTGAGCACCAACATGACTATGAACTTGTCACTCTGTAAGCATAAGTTTGAGCCTACATAGCTGCAACCTATGCTTAAAGAGTGAGCAGCATTTGCAGTTCCATTTCCTGTTCTTGTGACTGAGCTAGGAGCATGGTGGGAATTAAATATAGTCTAGGACCACTATGCCCTGCTGCTTCCTACAGCACTGGTACTTAGCATCAAATAAAATGACACTGGTAAACACCAGCATAATCCTGAACTTGACACTCTGCAAGTAGATATTTCAGACTGCGAAAATGCCACCTTTATGTGAGGAGTGAGCAGTATTTCCAGTTCCATCCCCTGTTCCTGTGGCTGGAAGCAAGGAATGGTGGTAGTTATATACAGTTTACTCCCACTGTACCTTGTTGCATACTCTATGGTGGTACCCTGAGTGTTTTACCTCAGGGCACCAGCGTACCTCCTAACCACCTAGTGGTAGTCAAACCAAAATTAAATCACCCATAACCTGATGTACCATAATGGGGAAAGTCATTTAATGAGGAATGGGTGGGGGGGGGCAAGAGATTAAGACTTAGCAACATGATGTTACTGCTTTCTGTTTTAAAAATCTATCATGGGAGGGTACATCTGGGATTAAAGGCTAAACATACCCCTTGATAGCAGTGCTATTGCAATCAATGAGTTGACAGAGATAAGGTGATATTCAGGAATACTTGCTATCAAAGCAGTGCTGAGGCCCTAATTTGATAAAGTATTATACATAATAACAAGAGGATGGATCGATCATAGAAATTCACACCCATCATGCCCATCCCAAACAATGATGGACAAATAGAAATACACATATATGTATGTGAGGGCAAGGAGATAAGACATTACCCTCGGTTAGAGGGGATAGAATGGACACTCCTGATACATAGGAGGGAAGATGACAATACCAAATACCAGACTTTGTCCCCCATTTTGACAAATGACCACTCCCTGGAGTGCCAACAACTGCCCTCACCTGTTTTGTTCCCTGAACAACAGCCAGGTTTGCTGTGCCAAATGTTTCAACTGGACTATATCCAATCTGTCTGATTTGTTACAGTGACAGTATCATACAAGTGATTTTCCTTTGGCACCCTGGTTTTTGTCATATCCTTTCAATAATACATGTTATATGTGTCCCCAAACAGCATATTTCTCTCTATAATGATAAGGGGGAAACATCTACTTTTGTTCAGATACCAGCTCAAACTATGCATTTGGATCCAAAAACATAGGAAATGACAAAAAAATATGTGTGGTTGAAAGTTTGCCCATATGGTGGAAATACAGCCATAATCCAGACTTTCAGCTTCCTCATAAAACCGTATCATGGATTCATGAAAGTGGCCAATAGGTCATAAGTCTGTCTTATACATAACCTGACCTAGTTAGTTACAATGTTCATGATGACACTTTAAGCCAGAGCCCAGTATGCTAGAGATAAATGAAGTGAATTGATTTGACATAAGAGCACAAACCTCATCTTACCTACAATATGAAATACTGTAGTTCTAGAGGAATGACCCCCTGAACCCAACTAGATGTTGCTGTATCAAATTGTCTTCTGTGAAATTACCTGTCAAGAGTCCACACCACCTCCCTGGATCTGTTACCTTGACAGTCCAAAAAGTAAACCTCATTTCATTTTCAAATGCCCTCTATACTTTTACATTCAGCACCCCATAACTCCAATACCTGCAGAGATTGATATGCAGTTGCAGGTTCTTGTGCCTGACCAGTTAATTATAGCTTAATGTGTGTGTGTATGTGAGTAACAGCCCTGTGCACTGGTGTTATATAAGCTGATTTTCCACATAAAAACTTCAAATTAAGTCTTGATATTCTAACAGCTTGTTCAGGGCACTAGATACATCACATCCATCAGCAAAATAGAAAATCCTTCACATATTAGCGGACATGCCCACTTTAATGCCCCATGTATCATACCAACCCTTCAGGGCTGCTCACCATGATAACCCAATGAGGTAGTACTGTCAAGCTTTGGTATGATGCATGAATATCTTAGCGGTCTTTAAAGCGTTAACGTGGATATATTATAATAGAGTGTGCCCATGGTGCAGGTAAAACAAAACAGTGACCTTTACTTGAACAGAGGCAGAATACTGAATATGGATTCTGTCAGCCCGCCCTCCGCCCCATATCGACAACTGCTCCCTTCACTAATTGTAATACATGTCTTATGTTAGCCCTCTAGGGGCCACATATTGTATTCATGCTTTAAGTATGCCCCCTCAATATTTCTAAACAATACATGTCTTTATAGGCTTTGCTTGCCATAATGTAATCTCAGGGTCAGAAACTTCAGGTAGTTTCTTTTATTTGATATTCTGATTGTTAAGGACTTAAGAGTCTTCCAAATTTCCCTACTTGATAGAAAAATCGTATAATTATGTACAACTTAGACTACACAAAAAATACATTGTTATGGCTCAGTCTAAAATAATGGTGGTCAGTACACCTAAAAGCACTGTTTTGATGCATCATGACGACCTATAGGAACTAGCTCTCAGAAAAACCTGAAGGGGTTAGACCACTATCATGAATTAATTTTTAAGATAAAAGGGGCCTATCCCGAGAATGGATATGGGCTTCAGAATTTTTCTATCTGTCTATATTAGGTGGGGGCTGTGATTTCTATTAGATAGGGCACAACAGATTCATCAGTTTTTGGTGATGAAGACAAAGATTTGATCCTGTGTTTCTCGGCTTGCGCTATAGCTTAGAAATCAGCAAAAATGATCATCTCATTATCAGAAAATGTTTCCCATTTTCGATTAGGATATTGAGTATTTGACAAAACGACCAATTTGTTTGTAAAGAAAAGCATGCCAAATGAGAGTCCTAGGCTTGTTTCCAAGTTGACGCAATGTTGTTCCCAGACAATTACTTATAGAGGTAAGTTTCCAAGGAAGAAGTGATTTTTTTCTTGATAGTGTACCTTTGACTTTCCTAAAGCTAACCTCTTTTGTACATTGCATAATGCTTATGAGACTACATCTCTATTGATTTCATGAGGAAAGTAGTGAGACAGGGATATGGACTCGGGCACACTGTCCGGAGACATAGGCCTTTTCATTAATAGAAATAACAAAGGGAATAATTGACAATTGCTTACAAGGTGGCAATGGTGTGCTGAGCCCTTATCTCCTCCACTCTCAGCAATACACCATTCAGCCAATATTGGTCAAATAGCAGCCCTGAGAATGACAGATTTTTGTGATAAATAGATCTAGAGGTGGAGATAGGATAAGTGCGGAAAATAGGACTTCAGTATGAATGGGGAGTGGGGGTCACAGGAGAAGGGGAAATGTGAGATAGTGGAGGGGTATTGAATGGGAGTCAAGAGAGTAGGCAGGGAATATGAAGAAGAAGAGAAGGAACGGAAAAAGAAAGGAAATAATGGGTTAGAACTAGAAGAACATTTGCATGCAGTGTCAATCTCTTTCACTCATATATTTCAGCAATGTAAGAGCAGCTTGAAAATGCTGCATGGGGATGAGTTCTGACTATTTTCTTTTATCCTGATGGAGTATATTCTCTCCTATGTGACCCCCGCATCTTGAATATGCATAGAGCAAGGTATTTGATATAGAGAGTTTAACGTAAAAAGTCCATATATTCATGTGTCTCGGTTGTATTTAACCTAAGCTTTTGTTATTTCTACGCATTGACCTAAAGCGAGTGTCGGCTAAAAGAAGTTCTATCAAACAGCCTGGCATTTAAAGGGCAGAAAGGGCACCTTTGTCACTTAAGGATGACTAAACTCATTTTGATATTCATGAAGTCAGGTAGAAGGTGGAGCCAGGCATTGTTGAAATACAATCATGAGTGCTGCAAATACTTAGTATTTTCCACCTGAATAATACATTTATGGACACAATCTACTCGAAAGAGTATTGCTAAAGAATACCTACATTCTATCTAAAGGACTTGAGGAGAATATTCATTTAGCAATACAAAAGCCTTCACGTCTTATTTCTGACTCTCATGTGGTGTTTAGCGACACCCAGTTGGAGCTTCTCATGGTATGCTAATGATAGGAAGAAACATGTACCAACACGACTATTCATTTCAGATTATACATATAGAATTTAAGAATAGTAAAGTACACCAAGAGGCCATAAAACAAATACATGCCTTTAGCTTACAGACTGCCAACATAGACCTGCCAACCTGGGGCAGACTGAGTAATGCTCTGTATTGGTATAGACGGCTGACTTGGGGTTGGGGTGTGGATGTGGGGGGATGTATAGCTGAAACAGTAGTGAGCCCCTCATTTGAGTTATGACCAGATTGTGTACCTCAGGGCGCCCACAAACAGCGGTGGACGGCAGGAGAGGAGTGGAAGGGGAGCAGGGGAGCTCGAGGGAGGGAGGGGGTGGGAGGGTGGGAGGGAGTTAAGGGAAAGCCATGGTGAGTGAGGGAGAGGGAAGGAGGGAGAGAAGAGCGGAGGAGGGAAGAATTGAGTGGCGGGGGATGGAGGGGAAGCAATATGATATACTGGGATGAGTTGCAGATCCCGGCTTGAATCATAATAGGCATGCTCATTCATTTAACACCACTCTTAAGGAATATATTAGCTTTGGGGTGCTATGTGCACAAAATGCTACCGCAATGTTAATTTATGTATACATCCTGTGATCATGACCAGAGGAATATTAGTGCTTACAGTACTGCTACGACTACTCTGCCAAATCCTACATGCATGATTATATATAGTGGGCAATCCTAGGAAGGCATATCTATAACGGCAGCATGCACACCTCTCTAGTACTTAAGACAGCTAAATCATCAATGGTATTTCAGATCGTCAATTATATTGAAATAGGCACCAGGAATCTCTAACCATTGATGATGAGCAACATGACTTACAATGTCCAAATGTTCTCCACCTTAAACCAGTCTGTAGCACCCTAACGATGTGGACTGGTTAAAGGAGAAAAAACCGCAGTCAGCAACTTTGTCTTAATGCTTCATCATCTAATTTTGGATTTTACACAAGACATCAGCCATGCCCTTAAGGGGCAACTGTCGTTAGCTTCATCTTATTTCAATATTAGTATAAAGAAAAAAAATTCTTTTCTTTACTGCAATGCCTCGAATGCAGTTCCTTCTATGGTGTTTTAATCAAATGTAAGGACTGAATAAGCTATTATATTGTGAACCATAACTAGGGGTGTATTTATTTTTGCCTTGTGCATCATCATCATCAACACGGTAACCCCTCTGAACAGAATGTAACCCGCCTCTAGCTAGCGCCACTGATCCCGTAACGCTATGGAGAATGAGATCACTATGTATTGCCATAGGCAGGTGATCTTATCTTTGTATACACAATAAACCCTGGATTCACGGCCAACTGACAGCCGTTAGTCACTGGCTGACAGCATATGGACAGTATCATTAGCCCTTTAGTTGTTTCTAGTTCTTTAGAACTTGGAGTATGATTATTTGGTTTCCTATTAATCCCCAATCGTTTTAATTCCACTAGCACTTCACACTGGCGGCCGACTCCAGTCGCCAGCCGGTCCCCATCACTGCATGTGACGTCATGACCTCATGACCTAATTAGACCCAAAAATGAGGGTCACTGAGATCAAGTCGCATCTAGCAGCAGGCTGATCCGGATCACCTGCCTATAGCATCACCAGTAGTCTTATTCCCTATAGCGTTACGGCCAACATTGGAACAGTGGCGCTAGCTAGAGGCACATGATTTTTGTTCACAGGGCTGAGACGGTATATAAGGTGCTGGCATGGAGATTTTATGCACCAATTCATGAAGACCTTTTGGCATAATGCATAATGCATCAGTGGCCCTTAGAGGGTTCAATTATAACTTTTTAAAACACAATCTTTGCCTCGAACATTTCCACAGGGCCTCTCAGCTATCATTCCTGTTTCAAATTCAATTCATGTCAACCGATCTCCTGGTGTACAGTTACACTGTGCAGAAATTGAATGTAAAGTTATCATCCCTCACTTTCTTTGAAGATGAATGTTGCCTGATTGAGACAAAAAAAAGTATAAGCAATAACAACAACACCTAAGTGGCAAACACAAGCAAAACAGCTATTTTCAGCAACAAGGACAAACATTTAATTGGCATCTATCTAAGCGACATATTAATAAGAAAGAGGTAAATACAAGACAAAACACGGTTTAGATCATCTGCAAATCATGAGAACTTCCAAATTTTTAGATAAGATCTCATGGAAAAAGGTTTGTTTAGCAGATCAACTCGTGAAGAGGTCTTGCTTATTTCCCATTAACTAGAAGTAGGGGGTTACACGGTATCCTACAGGCCAAATATGCATTGATTCCAGAGATAGTCTCTGTTCAAAATAAGGTTCTAAACTATTTACTATACATGCCCCAGTAACAAACCTGTGGTATCAGAGTTTGCTGTACGTACAATCAGAAAAAGACACCTTAGTCTGTAATATTAGTGAGTTATGTTTATGTCATATCTTTAGAGTCTGTGATTATCAGTGTAGGCTAATCGATAGGACAAAAACTCATATCAGTTAGCAGTAAAGGTGTATTTATTCCAGCATATTGTACAGAGTCTTATGGAATGGATGGTAACATTAGTGTTATGTTGGATTGCCTCTCAGTGGGAGCGCAGTATACATACAAAGTTAAGGTAGGTCACACCCCTTGGCATGGGTAAATGGAACTAGGGCGCAGCGTAGGTGTCGGTATGGTATATGGTACAGTAAGGTTTAATGTATATGGGGGGATTCAACAAATGATATATTTGGCCCTTTTGCCTTCTTGGAGGTATTGTAAAATATTTAAAGCACCATTCTTTATTTTAGTCCTATTTGATAGAAAACATCTGGAGCTTCAAAAGAAATGCAAATTTGCATATATCGGCCAATTATTTTGACAGATATAGGCCTTCAAAGGTGAAAAATCATCAAAAAATGGCATTTTTTTCACCTTTTCCTCTATGTTAAAGGTCATGTATCACATGATAAATCATTTCTAGAACACCCTAAACTATTTTCTTCATAAGGGGTACCTCCTAGCTAATATTTCAATGTCATTCAGAGTTGAACAATCTCATAGATTTTCTGCGGGAAGGCCTACTATGAGAAATGACAGATTTTTTTACCCACCAGGCATATAATAAAAGTAGATTAGCTAGCCTGCTAAAATACTACCTACATTCTTATAAATAGCCACCATGAAAGGGGTCCCTATAGGGGTCTAGGGGCAGAAAAAAAATTGGCGCTACCTCAGAACCTGACATCACCACAGCCATCTATGTAATTTTCAATTCCGAAAGTGTGACCGACGCTAAACAGACATTTTCCTCCATTATTCACAAACTATTGGTAATTTCTTTAATTATTCCAACCAAACAAGGTTAGAGAGTGCATCTGCTCATGATGAAAGTGAAATAGTGAAGAAAGGTTTCCCTGGCTGGCTGTAAGAGGTGGTTCTTCGGTCGCTTTAGCATCGGTCACACTTTCGTGCCAAAACCAGGGTGGGAAAGGAAAGTGATTTCTGGTTTCCCTGGTGGAAATGGCCCACATCCAGGTCTCTATGTAAACAACTCAGAGGAACCCAAGCAGTGAAATAGACCAGTTCTAAGCAGTTCTACCTGCAAAGTTTGGCCAAATTCTGCCAGAAAGGTGAGGAAATATGATGACATTCTCCTGAAATGTTGTTGTAGAAGTGTGTGGGGGTCAGTAGAATGCTTTTTGTTTACTGAAACAATGTATTTTGGATGCTAGGGGGTAAAAAAGAGTGGGTATTAAAGTCTCCAAGCTGGTACAAGCATTGGCTCGCCTGTGGTGAGCGACATACCGCATCCTGGTCCTTCTCCCCAGGTTTTTAGCGTCGGTCACACTTTTCTTGGAATGCCGGAATCGGTCAAAATTGGGGAAAAAGTGCAAATTCACTGTAAAAACAGGTTACAGGTTCACAGGTATTACAGTGTATGTAATATCTTTTAGAATGCTTTTGGAACCATTTCAGCCATTTTGAGATGACCCCCAGCCCCCCTCCAAAGCTGGGGTGGCAAAAATTCGCCAAAGATTTGAACTTCCAGTTCCTAAAACTTGATTATTTTGGAAATTTTTAAGGGTTTTCCCATGTTACAATCCTTTACAGACCTCCCCCCAGCATTTCATTCTATTTAGGTTATGTTTGAATGGGCAGACTTGCCTCAGTGTAGGCCTAAAGGTATTTCTGCTCGTAATCGTGACCGACACTAAAGTGACCAAAGTACCACCCCTTACAGCCAGCCTGTGAAATCTTTCTGCATTATTTCACTTTTTTCTACTTAGATGGGACTATTATCTAACCTGCTGAGCATAATTTTGCACCATTGGAATTTTCCCTCCCTTTTCCTTTCGACTCATTTTTAAAATCGTGACCCACACTAAAGTGCCATTTCTTGCTCTAAAAGGTGTATAAGGGTCAGGTCGTCAGAAAGTGTAAGATTTTGCCCTTGAATTACTTTATATAACCTTAACAAGGCTTTGTGAAGAGACATCCCTTCAGCTCAGAAAACCGAAAAATACCAACTTAGGATGTCTGGTTCCATTTTTATGTCATGTAATGTCCGGTACAAAAATGATGAAATAAGAGATATTTAAAGTTGCTCTCAGTAATATAGGAATGTCCCATTATGCATAACAAACACATGAAATAACAAGGCCAATATGTCTATTATTGACTTCAATTACAAAATGGAACAAAATTTGAGTTATACATCCAAAGTACACTGCCTCTTTCATGATGATAAAGTACCGGACGTTACATAACGTCTGGTACTTTTATCAGAACTATTTCACATAAGCTGCTCTCACAAGGAGAGAAATGCAGATAGACATACATGTACAATTTTTCACCAAAGTAGGGGATAATAGGACCCTTCATATGGGTAATAACAAAGATTTCAAAGCTCCATTTTTCCATGTCTTATAACTGATTTAGATTTAGGTACCTGACATTACAAATTAGAGATTTCCATTTTCAAAGACACATGATGAAAAATCCTCACTCAGTAACCTGTCCAAACCTATGACCATATACAATACAAAAAATAACTTTGGGATACTCCAGATGTTCTTTATACAATACAGGACACTTGAGAAAAATGCAAAAACTCAAAAAAGAAGAAATTTGGCCGTTTTTTTTTTCACTTCAGCAGGCTATAAGTCTGGGAATTTTTTATGGATGACCACAAATTTACATTTTTCTGATAGCCCTTTAGAAGTGTCCTCTATCAAATGAGACTATGCAAGATAATATTGGTTTACTACTTCCTTCTCCAGAGCCATGAGAGTCCAAAATGACCCAAAAAACACAAAATCTACTGCTTTCTGGTGACCTGACCCGTAAAGTATATTTCCACCCCATACAGCCCAGCACATTGTTGTGATCTTTCGCCATGATTGGTCATCAATGGTGACTCCTTTTTGAGTGATAACTCATTCCGTCATCTTTCGCCACTGTGTGTTAGACTCACGTGGCATAGCAATTGCTATTCCTTGTGATCTTGTGCTAAAACGGCGTTGTGTTCCATCTAGCGACATCTGTGAGCCACTTCACACAGGTTGATGAGGACTCATGACAATTTGCTGGGGGGCCATTCATATTTAGCCATAAGATGGCTAGCAGCATACAGATGCACCATAATTTGTGTTTTCTGTAATTTCCTGTTAATTTCTTTGTACTATTGTACCAAAACATTGGAAGTGTGTGAAAATAATGTGAAATTTTCTTTTTGAAGCCATGCTATGGACCCATATGGGCCTCAACTGTGTATATTTATGCTGTAATTAATAGAGGAAGGTGTTTGGTATCTTAGAATGTAACATAAATGTAATCCATTGAGTTTAGTGGGTCTATTGTGGACTATTGTGGAAGATGTTGACACCTCTATAGCGTCGGTCACGTTTTCGGGAGTTTCCGAGGATTCAGTGAAGGCGGTCCTAAGCTGGTGAAGTCACTTATAGATGCACTTTGTAATACAAGACCCGTTATTCCAAAAGTTTTGATCCCTGGTTTGTGATTTTGGGTACACCTAAACTACTGCATTGTACTATTATGGGGCCAGAATTTGGTGCTAATCCAAGCTTTAAATAGTATAGTTTTGATGTTATATCTAAAAACATGAGTGACGCTAAAGGCGCGTTAGGAGCTTTTACGGCACAAGCTATAAAAACTGAACCCCTGGGAGTTGGATCCTTGAATAAACCTTTCCTATATGCCAAGATAGAGGGCTTTCAATAAAATATAGTGTTATTACATAATATTGAGTTAATGAATTCAATGGTCCTGAGCCAAATATGCATTAAAAAGTGAAAGCGCCCATATAGCGGTGAATGATATAACAAAGATTAGCAAAGGTAGTTGATCCTCTGAATATATAACATTGGGAGGGTGCTGCAGATCTGCTACAGCAGCTGCACTAAGGGAATATACACAGTTGGGACACCATTGCACTCTCTATGTGCTAGTAGATGATCATACTTCATGCAACCACAATATCATGTGCCAGCTGAACACTAACACAACATCTTGTGCTAGCCACTGCACCTGTAGATCTAGTTAGGTATATTAAGGGAGCTAAAGTTGATATAAAAGGTTGCAATATAACATTGCTCCTTATATCTATGCTGACACTTCGTCTGGAGATGGTACGAGTGCACAAAGCCACTAAGACTACGATTTAAAACCCTCAAAATCAGAGTGGGTGATCATAGGAAGACCTAATCTACTATGATTGCTCTGTTCAATTGGCACTTAATAGGCGTATAGTTATCACATTGGTGTGGATAGTGTAGTTGTACCAGTTCAATCATTAGTGACCACTATATCTAGGCCTCTAATGACATTAGAGTGAGGGGTCCCACTAGAATTTGAAGAGATCTAGTAATACCATTTTGAGAAATACCTTCCAGAGGTAACATTTTAGAGGGTATGGCGCTAGGCAGTTTAAAAAAACAACAACTCCTGAGGTGTTTTCTTTTTCTTTCAAAATGATAGCTATAGATGTCATTGTGAAATACCCTGCAGACCTGGCTGCCTTCTTTAGCAATGACAGTTACTGTCAATATACCACCAAGTCTATATCTGCCTTTACAAAAACCTATCCCCCCAGCAAAAACCTCTCTACCCTATCCCTATCCATCCCATCCTAACCAGCAACACAGGAGCACGCCGGGAATGCCTACCAGCACGCACTGCCTGGCTGCACGAGCCGACCTGCCACCTACTGCCACTTACAGTAACCACGTGAGACAAACGCCCAGACGTGGCCACCGCGCGCCTTTCCCACGACCAGGTGCCGGTGTAGCATTAAATAAGTTCCGGGTAAAAATATAGGGCAATTCTGTCAATAGTCACATCTCATACACTTACAAAGAACGTATTAGGCCAAATTAGATTACAACTAAATGATTTTTTATGACACAACTAGTTCATAATACTGAAGGGCCTACAGATAGGATGGAGATAATATGGTCCGGGAAAGCGTTCTGCATGTATGAGCAATACTAGGGTAATTATAATGTTAGATTTATCCTATACACGTATATAGCACATATTAGGGCAAAATAAATTACAATTCAATGATATTTTATGACAACTAGTTCATAATGCCGTAGGCCCTATCTATAGTGCCTTCTGTATGATGAACTAGTTGTGTTTTAAAATGTCACTGGATTTTAATCTATTTCAGTTAGGTACATGTTTTATGCATGTATAGTGTAATAACCAAGAATGACAGCTGACGCCTGAATAAAGTGTGATGAATGATAACTGGTGTTTATTGCTGTTCTTTCCTTAATTGTAACATAGGATTCCGTTTCTCTTCATCGATTGCTTATGCTGGTCTTAGCTTACAGATGCCTGCCCTCTTTAACTGCTACTCAATAACTGCCACCGGACACCGGAGCTACAGTTACACATCAGTCCAAACCGAGTCTCTGAATACATCTCCACTACGGCCACCAAACACCGTATTTTATACCGACGTCATCGGCCCGTGATGTCACAAGACTGTGACGTCACTACCGAGACACCCCGTACCGGCCTGACTGTGTAACTCCCGCCCTGATCCTGTGGCGGCCACCGAGCCGCCTAGAAATAACATAACATGTTTGTTACAATAGAGTGGATCTAATGTTAAAATTGTCATTGCATTGTTGATAGGTGCAGCCCTACCCACCCCGGAACTTATTTCTATCCGGAACTTATTGAATGCTACACCCGCAGGTGCCGCACACCGACCTAAGAGTAACCCTTTTGGAAGGGAATAGTGCTTTAATCCTTTTACCCTTTAAAGTGTGCTAGTGCCTTAATTGCTTGTCATGATTGATTAACGATGGCAGGACAGGTCAGTGACTTGCCAGGGTTGCATTCAGGCACAATACCTATTGGATTGGTATGATTCCTGAGGGGTGGCATGAAATGCTGGCTAGCAGACTCATCAGCACTTCATCGGTGCATCATGACAACCAATGGAAATGATAATTGATAATGACACATGCATTCATGTGCTATTTAATGAATCCTCAGCACTTCATTAGCACACCATAGCGACCGATGGACGTGATGTACTCATACAATAGCGTTTCTTCAAGAGTCAATGACTCATGCCCATTGGCAGATTAGTCATCCACTTATGCATTCATGCATCATGCTAACCCTCATATGGCTGATGCACTCCCCAAACGTTGTCATGATGCATCGATGCAGTGCTGGCGCATCTACTCGCCAGCACTGCATTGGAGCATCATGATGACCAAGGAATATAATCCTGTCCACATCATGTTGCGCCTAAAGGGTATATACATTTCTAAAGGTGAAAGAAAATAAAAGGTAGGGGCGAGAAAGTGGCAGACATCGGTAGGAGGGGAGGGCAGCAGGCACGTGCATCAACCCACCTTGTTTTTACATGTTTGGAAATGATGATAGGAATATTTTAGGGCCTACGTGCTAACCTGACTTCCTGCAATGGAGTCTTGGCATATATATTGTGCAGAAAAGAAAAAAAAAATCATTGGAAATTATAGTCGCAGGTTCATGGAGGATTTTGACAGGAATTGGAAAATTTGAAATGGAGATGGATTGATAAATGATTGGCCCAAAATAGGAACTGGCAAGGGAACAGAAGAAATTGGAGGGAGTTGCAAATAGATAGGTTATATAAGAGAGAGAGAGAGAGAGAGAGAGAGAGAGAGAGAGAGAGAGAGAGAGTAGAGAGAGAGAGAGAGAGAGAGAGAGAGATCCCAACCTAGACAGTCTTACAACCTTTCCCCTTCCATTGTACATTGTATCTTCTTCCCTTCTGTCTGACTCTGTCTGTCTGTTTCTCTCTTTCTGGCTCTGTCCATGTCTGTCTGTCCCTCGCGTTCTCTCTGTCCCTGTTTGTCTCTGTCTGACTGCCTGTCTCTGTGTGGGGCTGTCTGTCTGTTTCTCATTTCCATCATCTACCCTGTCGCCCACCCACCCTCCTTCCTCAGAGGTGGTCTATAGTAAGTAGTACAGTGGAGGATGGACTGTTGAGTTGAACAGGGGGTCGATATGTTGAATGAGGTGAGATAATGAAGAGTACAGTAGCTAGGTATAGATACATGTTATATAAGAGAGAAGACGTAGTTACAAGGGGAAGAAGCCAGCAGGAACCACAAGAAGAGATAAGAGCAGAGAAGGCCATACTTCTGGGTCAGGTATGCCTGGCTTTTAACCCTATAAATGCCCCTACTACCGTATAGTGCATCATGTCTGTTGGTAGGAATGCATCAGTGAAGCGTTAAGGAGTCTGCTTGCTAGGAATTCATTGGTGCATCATGCAGACCCTCTGGGAGTAAATTAACCAGTAGGGTCGGCATGATACATGAACAAATATAACCATGGTGACTTCCTCACCAGGGCTGCATTCATGCATCATGCTGACCAATTAACGTCATGCCTCATTGCACTATTAGGGACTAAGGTATGAGGCCTGGCCGTGGGAGTGCTCTAGACTGTATTGAGACGTCAAGGGACCTTATAGCACAGATAAACCACACATCAGCCACCTTATAACACATGAATATCAATTGTTAAGTCTAAAGGTGGCTGAAGTTATCCTCCTGTAATAGGAGTACATTATCCATCTAGATAATGCGCTGTCAATTAGCCAATCAGAATGAAGCATTGAAGATAATGCACCATGATTTTGCCCAGTAGCGAGCATTGAAGGGTTAACGATAGAGGGGTAGGCTCGATCCCGGCATGCATCTCTCTCTCTGAGTGGCTCTGACTTCCGGTGGAGTAACTCTTTTTGTTCCTTACCGACATTGGTGTCTGCTGCTGCGCATCAACATGCTTCTCTGACCTTTTTTTTGCTGTCTTTTTTTATGAGTAAATTATTGGAGATAATACCAATAGTCTGGTTCTTCGATCAGTCATGAGCTACTCTATAGAATCCCAAGCTTGCATCTGTATTTTGGGAGATGAAATTGTAAATATAGACACATTTTGCGATTTGGTTACACATTGGCAAGTTCAAGACAGTAGAAGATTTCTGCACCGTAGGGCCTATTTACATGGCTATACTATTATGGTCTATACACTATTCTTTTTTATATACCAAAGATTGTACCAGACCAAAGATCTCACGTACTGGGAGGAGCCGCGACCCCCCCCCCAGAAAGAAAACCTCACAACAAACAAACAACAAAACATCAGCAAAACATCCCTTAGAATTAAAACCGACAAGAAAGTGGAAGTCAACACAAGAAGATAATATGATTAACAAGCACATTCAATCACCCAAGACAGAAAAAATCGTAAATTAAACAGATTAAAGGTTTGAATATCAGCCATATTTGGGTCATTATTTGTAGTAAAACTGAGACGTAGTCAGTGTCTTATTACGAGTCCACCTGGCCCACCTTATGCCTTCCTAGTTCCAGGTTGCTAAGTCACTTTTTGTTGTTCCTTGTAAATGGTAATAACAACCAGAATATCTCCCACCACCGTCTTAGGGCATTAAAACTGCACAAATGCACCATAGACTCGCAAAGGCATCATGGTAGAGAAGACTTCATGCTGCCTGAGAGGTTGCCCCCAAAATGGGCGTACATGCAGATGATCTGTATGCGTTAATGATATGGTATTACATGGGCTGGAAATCTGGGGTAGATAAGTGACATATCTCTTAAAAAGATATTTCATTCAGAGGCATAAAAAACAGTTTCAAAGCAGGTGAACAAGATTTTGACTGCTTTGACCTTTTTGGTCTTGGCATTTTTTGGGGTTGGTCAAATATGGGCTGGGTGGGGGGGGGGGCAGTTATAAAGACAAATCCATGCTATAGTGTGGCTTCATTCTATGGAGCATCTGTGTGCAGTTTTAACCCATAACAACTCCACTCCATACCCATCCTCATAGCTTCTCAGATGATGGATAGCACCCGCCTCCCAAGACTCGGCTTTTGATCCCAAGAACTAGAATTCTCCTCTCCTTCCATGCCTTTTTCCCACAGTAGGGGGAACTCCCCCTAGTGTGGTATGGTCTACCTGGAAATAGTTGGAAGATGAATAAAGAATAATGATGTTTTGGTTGTGTTAATGTAACAAATGTCTGCCTGCCGGTGCCTAAGTTCTTTTGGGGGCCCAACTAAATGCCAAAGCTATAGGCATACTATATATAGATGCCAGGTTTAGGAAGCTTACATGTACATGTGTTAACACTTTAAGGCAGCTACAAATAGCAGACCAGGTGTATAACTAGCCAGGAGGATATTTCAATATAGCTGGCGATCATAAAATCCACTACAGATAAGACTTGATATCTTACTTGATAGCCATGCTGCTGTTGGATATTCATCAACATTGTACATTTCAAAAGCATATCTTTAGGGAATACCACTGATCAGTACAACCAGTGCCCATGGTAAAGTTATGTAGGGTTTGGTAGAACTGTCGTAGTGGTGCATAGATAGGTGACCACTAACACTACTTCCCTGCATTTCCTAGAGTAGGCATTCACTCATAAGATCGAGTGACGTCCTCCTTTGTTACATTCATGCACCACGCTTACTCATTGAGGCTATCAGACCACCAAAATAATTGCCATGATGAGCCAATGTGGGGGAAGGGGAGGTGGTGGGGGGCGGGCCAAGGGGCCCGAGCACCCCAAAATAATAGAAAAATCCCCTATACATGTATGTGCAAACCTATATAAAAGTATAGTAGACCACCCCTGCCCACCCTCCGCATCCACTCAAATATACGTTTTCTTTTTAAACCTCTTTTAAAGAGTTAAGTAGCAGGTCCATCTGTAAGTCTGGCCCCTCCTGCACCCAGGTGCAGCATTAGTCAGGGTGCTTAGAGTTGAGTGTTGGGATCTGGAGCTGGTTAGTATACAGGTGCACGGGGTTAAGACATAGTACTACTCACCTATTGCTCTTTTACTACACCCCCTAACCTCACCTACTCGTATGCTAAATACAGCTGAGAGTAGGTGCCCTCTTTTTCAAAGAGGTTAGACTCTGCTTCACCATTCAACTTCCACGCACAATGTAAGAATGAAAAGGTACCTGCCTTGCTTAAAACTGGTGTGTGCTGCACTATGAGATACCTACTTTTGCGACACACTCTTTCAAGTGCTCTTGTATTGACCACTTGTGTGAAACACAAAAGAGTTTAGGCCTACAAAGAAAGAGACTGCTGCAGGTGAGGCAGTTCTTATGCAAAACTACCTTTTCCAATAGGAGCAACACCTTCCTGACCTTAATTGTATAGGTCCCAATACCTGGCTCCTTTTCATACAATCGGTCCTTTGATCAGACTGATCAATGGTGCATGAATGCATCATGAGTAACTTGATACAATGCTACATTGACAATATACATTATGCAGACATTGAAGGGCAGCGTTTAGCATCATGAAGCAATACATTGCTGGCGATCAGGACTGGAGGCAAGTTTTGGACTATGGTCACGCGCAGCCGTATAACTTGAAACCTAAATGCTATTCCTATCATAATATTATGGGGATTTTGGTACAACTTGAACGGTCCAGTCGCAGTATTTTAAGAAATGTATGTTCCCAAACGACCCCCCCCCCCTCCTTCACACAAGCCGAGCTTACGTTATATGCATACCCGCCTCCTCCCCCCATATACATCTCCTTGGATTCCCCCGATGAGGCTAAGTTACACTAAAAACCTGCTGTTCTTCACCTGATCCCCAGAGGCAAGATAGCGATTAGAAAAACCACACTTATCATCCTAAAACCCAAAGGCTAGGGGTAACCAGCTTTTAAATGAAGCAGACGACCAGCGGGTATGTTTTGCTGGTGTTGAAGTACATGTATTCAGTGATACGTTAGCTGAGATCCTCCTTTTAGGGATATTATGTGTTATTAGAGATGATATGTATAGACTTTGAGTTTGAGTTTTAACAAGTTTATTGGCAGAAATCATACAAGTACGTTTTTCAGATCCGCCAAAACACGGCAACAGGAAAGAAATAGTGTAGCGCTTAATCAGGTTGTACAAAGTTACATCAGGCAGGCATCATTTTGGGTGTAGATCATTACGATATTACTAAAGACATAACTAAAGCCTCTTAGGGGCTGTATGTATCACCATGATTTGCACAAGTCGATTATCCGCAGGCAGCGTGTATATTACATCTTTCAAAAATAATTGCGTAGTCTATCAAGTATACACACATCTAGCTTCTGTATAATATTATATGGTTCTGTGTCTAATTTGGGTAAAAAAAAAGTGGGGGGGGGGAGCTGAGAATGGAGTGATATCATTTGTTGTTGATCTTTAAATGACAATGAGGGTATTTTGGTAATATTTATACCATCTCAGATGATCAGTCGTGTCATGTTTTAGGAACCTGCCATCACAATTTCTCACATATGCATCATGAGCTTTAAACCCTTTTATTGTCACAAATGTATCATTGCATCATACGTAGTGGTCACCATGATGCATGAATGCAGCCCCTTGCGACAAACTTGTTATAGGGCTGTCATGCCTCAGGCCAATCTGATACACTCTCAGAGGGTTGGCATTATGCCGGCCCACTGAAGTGCTGTCAAAAAGACTTGCCAACACTTCATTGGTGCATCATGACGACCAATGGGCATGATACACTCTTGCATCACAAGCCCTTAAACAGCATAGCCCACACTGTAAAACAATAACTGTTTAAACCAGAAATCCTCGTAAAACTGAGCAGTGGACCACTGTTTTTGAAAAGCATTGCACCTGTGTAGCTTATACAGGAAGCCCCAGATGGCTGTATGGTCGTACACAAATGTGCAAGGAATTTCTATGAAAATTATGACGGATCTCTGGCAATTTTGGGACGAGGAAAGCACCGTTATTACGACATTGTGCACAGTGCAGGATCTCTCCCTGTGTGGTTGGTTAGAAGTTAAAGCCCTCTGTGGGTAGATAATGGACGAGCACAGATGTGCTGTGTCAGCGCCAAATACATACTGGGGGAGGCAACGTTAGCTCTGTAAAGGCCGCTGATGCAGGAGTATATCATATCCATTGGTCGACATGATGCACCAATAAAGTTCTGGCAAGACTGCTTGCCAGCATTTCATTGGAACATCATGTCGACCCTACAGGGTTGATACAATACTTCCAGAGGGTTGGCATGATGCTCCAATGACGTGCTGGCGAGCAGTCGCACCAGAACTTCGTTGGTGCATCATGACGACCAATAGGCATCATGCACTTCTGCATCAGCGGCCTTTAAAAGGTTAGGCTTAGAGCACCAAGGTTAATAAATAATGCCTCCAGGTGGCAAACTGACGGAGGGATATAGGTGTGGTATTCTACAACTCTGCTAGGGATGGGTAGACATAGTGGTGCCTGTGGAGAGATGGTGGAGGGTGTGTGTGTGAGGGGAGGCCTAGAGTGTGTGTGCAGAACTTTCCAAGAAAGATACCAAGAGCTAGGCTATATCATTGGAATGAATGCTGCCCATTGATTCAAATTATAATCAATAATTTCCTCATAGTTTAGGTTTTCTGATTATTATATCTCAAGGCCCTACAATTTTATTTTTTTTATTTAGAATGATGGTGAAGGTTCGCTATACTGTCGGTTAGGGAACATGGGCTGTAAGAAAAGCCACGTAGTATACACTGTAAAAATAACTATTGAATCTACAAGGGATCCTCGTAAAACTGAACAGTCAACCACTGTAATTGTAGTCATGAACCAGCGTAATTTTTACAAGAAACCCCAGGTAGTAGGAGGTTGTACAAGGAATCTCTTTGAAAATCTCTGGCAGCTTCGGGATGAATATTCCGCTGTTATTCCGAAAAACATTCTCTTAACAGTGTAAGTGTATTCAAGACTTGGTCTAATTATGTGCGGAATATTTGTAACAAAAGTTTGACAGTTTTTAACAGAACAGCAATGTGGAATGAGCAGAAAGGAAAGATACAAAATAGATATTGTAATATACTCATCTTCACGCAGCGTCAACTTATCTAGAATTCAATCCCTCAGGGACAAAACATAAAAGCAAGCTGAGACTAATAAAACCAATTGAAACTAGATATGTGTGTTTTGATGTTTTGTATGATTGATTTTTCACCACATCTAAGGATTGTGTTTTCTAAGGCCCCTTCTGATCGTAGGTTCTAATATTTCGATTTTCCAGCTGGACTTAAAAGACTGCCACTCGAGTTTGCTTCTGCAGTTCAACATAGCACAACAACAACTCTAAGAACATTTGCAGCACATCTTTCAGAAGGTGTGGATTCCAAGTTGCAAAGACAGAGTACAAGTGTAGGTTCAAAGAGGTAGGGATACACAGAGAGAGGAGGGCTACAGTAATATTGAGTTGTAGGTGTCATTTTCTTCATGACCACTCCCTAAAGAATAGCTACCTGTGTTGTTACCGTAGTGACCTGTTTGAATTAAGCACCGTGGAGGGTTGGAAAAAAAGAGGTAAATACCTTTTACAACTTAACACTTTAAGGACCGCTGATGCATTAATGCATCAGCCCAATTGGTCGTTATGATGCACCAATGAAGTGGTGGCAAGGCTGCTCGCCAGCACTTCATTGGTGCCTCATGACCACCCCCGGGACTTTGGAAGAATGTCATCTATGTAAATTAAGCAGGTACAATATGTGACCTTAACTGGGAAAAGGGACCTTATTCCCCCTGAAATAAGGTCCCTTTTCGCAGATCCTGTCACATATGTGCTCGCACATTCACTGATACTAAAGCTTTGCACAAAGTTGAGCTAAATATGAATGCCGATCCCCGAGAAATATGAGAATATGGTACAGGGAAATTTGCGAATAAATGCGAGTTCATCTTGCCTAAGTTGGCAATTGCACCCAAGCCAAAGATCGGCTATGCTGATTAAGGGGGCTCTGGTAGCACTCTGGTGCCATAAACATATAAAGTACTGGAAAACACTGCGTATAGGACGCACTGGCATATATGCCACACCCTCAGTTGATGGCTCTATAGGCCACACAATCCACTTGAGATCTATCCATTGCTTAATAGATAAAATGCATAGTATAAAGCCTTGAAAACTATGTAAGTGCCTACAATAGGCATAGAGCCGTAGTTGGACCACCCAAGTACAGAAACGGTAGTGGATGAGAGGTTGACAGCGCTGACATGCGGTGTGTTACCTCACTGAAAGCCCCAAGGTCGTCAGACTGACGATACCCAAATCCACAACCTTAGATCATCAGATTGAGCACCCAGGGTCGTCAACCTGATAGGTCAACACACTCATCCAAGGTAGTCAAACTGATTACATAAGTTTGTGACAGCCTTGGTGCTGACTACCTTGGGTCCTCAATCTGACTTCTCAAAGCTGTAGATTTGGGTATCGTCAACTTGAGCACCTAAAGTCCTCAGCGGTGAAGACCTGACCATCAAACATGAGTGGCACATACCTGCCACCTTGTGAGTTTGTTATATATTGTCAACAGAATGCCATAGACTCATACTTGGGAGAGGGAGATTCAGGGCTTTCACTCCTTGTAAGGTGCTGACCCCTGTCTGTGCCTCTTCTGATGACTATGGGTCCTCAATCTGATGAGTTTAAATATCTGGAGGGTTTTCAGTGCTGTTGACCTAGCAAAAGTTGGAGGGCGGGGATGCGGCCGAGGGTTATATTATTTGTTACATGTTATACATAGTTCAAGAGATACATTATTGCCCTCTGTATAGATACATGTGATACAGTGGTTAGGATGAATTTGTCCCTGTTAAATAGATTACTTTTTATGATAATTGGAATTCCTGCACTATGTGCTTGAGGGGGAGGACTTGGAATTATCTGAGTTGTATGTATATCGGGTTCTACAAACATATATTCTTGGTGCTCATGGAAACCATATTCTTACACAGCCAAAGAATTCGACCAAAATGTCCAATCACCTGTTTGTCTACGTTTATGTTACCCGACTTTGTTTATATGAAAAGGTTCTTTGTAAAGATTTTCAGTAAATGAACTTGAAACTTGCAACTTATACACATGTGTACATTGCTTATCGGTCAAAAGTAGGTTTAATATCAATATATTAGGATGAAATCACGTGTGTAGGCGAAATACAATATAGGCTATCAATCGCTGTAATTGGGTATTAAGTATTTAGTACTTTAAATATATATCGTGCTAGTTTATAGCAATTTTGACAGCCTATGGCAAAGTAAATTACCGATGGGACTACCTAGAACTAAGACAGGGTATATCATTGCGAGTTTCTGCACTTAAAAGATAAGGCTTAAAAAGGTACTCTCTAGTGATCATTTTTTGTCATCTTATTGATGGTCCCGAGGGGGAGTACCCCATGATCTTTTAGGTGATCACATGTGATCACCCTGGGTGATCACTACAGAGTACCTGTCTGAACTTATTAGAGAGGAATTTGTGAATGATTATGTTGTCATTAATTAAGATCTTTGCATAAATTTGCATAAGTATCCCCTTACCTTGCCACATCCAAGCATCCATTGAAGCCACTTACAGCTGACTTATGATGCCTTGGTGAGGCATACATTTAGTTGTTTGTATAAGGAATATTAGCTCATCCCCATTGTTATGATTATGGTTTGAGTGACAATAGAGGTGTCAATTATTAAACATGCTTTTGTCTTTGAAAATTTTGACCAAATAACTTTTTTGATTAATTTACATTCGCTTGTGATGACATTTTTCACATCATTCATCCTATAGACACTAATGATCAAGAGTATTATAGATACACAATTAAGATAGCTCACATAGTAAATATTGCATATCCTATTCTTGTATACTAGGGCCCCCTGGTGGTAGAAAAATATCATCAAAGTGATGACCTTGGACAGCTGTTGGGTGATCATAATGAATACCTTAGGTCATCAATAGGGAAAGAGGACTTTAACTCATCAATAGTGATCACCTTAGTAGAAGCCTATATTTTCAGTGTGTGTCAAAATTACGTAAATATAAGCTTGAAGAAACGTTGACCTGAAACATCATATTAATGTCATTTTGAACCTACATTTTCACGTATCTAGAACGTCCATGATAAAATGTTTTCCAACCTTGTAATACTGTTTTCTTTTTCTTACACAACATTAATGATTTGGTCATCTTAAATATAAGATGACCCTCAGTCACCAGATGTGTAATTGTCACCTAACTCCATTAGATGACCGAGCGCCCTCTACCCTCTAATGTATCAGGATGACCCGAGATGTATGGGGTGCCATAATGATATATGAAACGTACCTTACATATACCAATACACTGAGTTCAGCAAGACTATCTACGCAACAATAGGCCTCTGAAATGGTATATTAGTAAGAGCTTATATGCAAGGTTTTACGGTCATAGTGGGATGATGAAGTAAATCATAGCCAGAGCGATACACGTGTGATTCAGAGAAATTGAGGTCTTTCCGCTGTAGGCCATAACAAGTTTTAAAAGAAACACTTGCCATTCAGCACCAGCCCATAATATTTTTCCCTCCTCTGGTGGAGATCTCCAACAGAGCCATTTAAATTGATGTGGAAGGCAGACAATTACAACATGGGATGGTTGAATCCAATACCAAGCAATTCAAGGTGCTCAAATGAGCCCCTCGGCAATCCACACCACCAACACTCTGCTTTTGACACAGTGTTCTCTACTGGGAACTGTTGCTCAAAATGTTATTTCATCAGAAGCTTCTATGGAGTATCTCTGAAGAGTTAATGTCCAATGAAGGCTAGTCACTTTATTGAATGCATAGTTCAGGGAGGGCAGGAACCACTGCATATAGTTAGCGATGTCCAATTAATTCAGGTATTAACTTAAAAAAGGGCAACCCCAACAGGTATTCTCAAAGATTCGCAGGTAAATGAAGCCTCAATCCATTCATCCCCGAGGATCAGTAAGAGACGGAGGTTCTTGATATATTTAATATGAGGTGCAAAAAAGTAACCCAAGTGGAATCTAATGATGAATATTACTCATTATGTTCCACTGACAATATTTAGGGAGCATTTTGCGACATTAGAATTACTTTTTAAGAGGATTTTCCTGTTAATAAAACACTTTGAGAAACACACCCCAGTTTACTCTACTCTTCTCTGGTGTGCCCAAATTGGTGCCTTTGTCTTTATCCACTTAAATGAGCCGCGGCAAATGCCTGCATCTTTGATTGGAAATGAAACCATCTTAGTGTCTCCCATGTCTAATATTCATAGTGTGTGTTTTCACACTATTCCCATAATGCCCCATCCTGGAGGGCTTTTCTCAAGATGACTGCTCACATCCACTACGATTTGAACCCTCAAAAGTAAAGTAAGTGATCCTAGATATAGGCAATGCACTAGAACTGTTCTATATGATCAGCACTAAATGTAGTCATACTATAGGATTTGATAGGGCAGTTATACCAGTGTAATCATTAATGACCACTACATGCAGGGCTGCAATGACATTAATGTGAGGGATCCCATTACGATTTGAAGGGGTCCAGTTTTACTGTCTTAAGAAATGCCTTCCGTCAGATTCCGCTTAAAGTCTGTATCTCAGCACTTGGCATGGGATTCCTTTTCGTAGACACATCTTGATATATGACTCAGAAATCTTATTATAGTTATCTATTCAAAATGCTAATAAAGTAGATGGCTGTAATATATTGCCCATCTACCAAGCATCCTCATAGGACTGAACAGTGAACAATCGTAGTTGTAATACAGCGAGGCAGTGTAGTTTCTACAATGAAGCCCTAGATGGCAGGAGAGTAAACATGAAGGAATCATGATGATGCTATTGTGTTCCATTTGCAGTCCCACAAACACCTAACAGACTCTCTGAGGATATTTTCTTGTCTGCATTATCATTAATTAAAGATCGACGTGTTAATAGCTACAGCACATTTATTGAAGTCATCACATATATCAATCATTATTGCAGATTATCTAACTATCTGAGCCCCAACAGTGCTTTTTTGCTCATAACCCCAGTGTGTTATCCAGCCATAACGCACTCTCAGACCTTTTCTTCGTCTTCAAGAAGCTGCTGGTATCAATCCGGACATGTTAATAAATTGGGGGAATATACAATGTCAACTCCTCCATACGTTTCCTGTTAAAACCGTTTAGGTTCAACGGGGAATCGATCCCCGGCCGCTGGGGCAGGAGGCGAGCTCGCTGTCCACTATACCAAGCCGACCGGTGATAGAAAGCTATGTACATCCAGTATTTGAAAATTTTTTCCCACATACCTGATGTTTGCAGACCTCGTTAGCATAGATTTCAATGGAGCCTGGTGGAGTTATTAACAGAGAACCATCCTTAGATATCCTAGATGAACATGCCATGCCAAATTCCTCCATTTTCTTCGAAATAAATAAGAATCCATTGATTTTCCATAGCGATACACGACTGACCCGGCTGACCTCCTTGCCGGAAGTGGGTTCAGCCGAAAGTAGGTCAGGTACATCCGGGCACCTATCCGCTTTGTCAACAAGACGAAATGGCCGTGTACCGGGCCGTGTGCGTTGGATCGTTATGGAAAATCAATGGATTCTTATTTATTTCGAAGAAAATGGAGACAAAATGAAGGCGAACACCAACTAGAGATCGTATATTTGGCAGTGTTAGAAGTACAGAACTTGACATTATTGGATTATACCCGAAAAATGAGTGTAAAGGTGGAGGTATGTCGGACAGAACGACAACATGGCCATGGCGGGTTGGCAAAGCTAGCGGATCGCATGCACTTACAAAATGTCTTCTCCTGGATTAATTCTGGGGTTATAAGGTAAGAAATTGATACAAAATGGAGAAATATGTTCGATAAACGCTTTAATCAACGTTATGAGAGAGCACTTGTGGGTCTATGGTTCAATATTCCACTCCCGCTTCGCGGTCGTGGAATATTGAACCATAGACCCACGCGTGCTCTCTCATAACGTTGATTAAACGCTAAGTATCACTAATTAGTTATGGCAGGTTATCTAACGATTTTAGCTTGGACAGTGCTTTTTTGGTCATAACCCCGGTGCATTATCAGGCCATAACCCTAATCTGATACCTTTTGTTCGTCTTCAAGAAGGCGCTGGTTTCAACAGTGTCTTCTCTTAGTTATAGCCCTAAAGTGATTATGTTTCTAAGGGAGTGTTTACTTGTTCACAATGGAGGGCAGAGGGACCAGCTGAAGTACTCAATGGAAAGACAGCAAACAAAAAATAATGAATGTTAGAATAAAAATAAGGGTTTATCTAAAATTGGACTGTATATCGATTTTATGGTCACTAAAACATGGGAACCTCAATCAGAGGGTAGTGCCATTCATCCATTTATCGCATCACCCTATATAAACAAATTTGAGAAGAGGCAAAAACATGGGAACATGAGGCCAATCAATCAAGTAACCTTACCATGCAGGATGCATCAGCTTGAGTACCTCTGCTGTGCGAGTGTACCTGAGGAGTGTCTCTAATCTCCCAGGGGTATATACGGCTGTCTCCGTATTCTCACAAATCTTAGTCCTAAGCCCCATCACCGACCCCTAATACAGGACCTAGCTGGTACCACACCCAGCATGGGCATTGTCCAGAAGACCTAAGAGGCAGTGATTAGGGTCCATAGTGACTCCAACATGCACCTCAAGTCTTAGCACATGGAAAGAAAGTGACGCCACATCAGTCTTATGGGAGAAAGGGCTACTAGAGAAAGAAGTGAAGCTTCTTAGCCACGGGAATGATTCAGATTGGCCAAACACAGGCAAGGAGCTTTTGGTGAGTGTTTGAGAGTCTGTGTAGGTGGCTACAAGTGGTGTTGTGTGTGAGGGGATAGCAGGCACATTAATATGCTCTGAAGTACATTAATATGCTCTGAATGCATTTCTGGTAAGGCCAGCCTTAAAGCTGTGTATGGCGAGGCTGAGTCAGAGTAGGAAAGAAGGATGCAGTATATACCCTCGGCACACCCAGTTCCAGGGGAAGTGTCAGGGGATGAATAGCCACCAGATAACAGCAATTAGATTGTGTGTTGGTCAGATCAATAGGGCAGCAGTAAGTGCTATTAGGGGCAGGCACCAACCAGACACCCATCTGTGATGAAGACCCATGGAACTGCTCCTATATATACATACTAGAGTCTCACGAATATTTCGCCAATTAGCTGTCTACACCTCTAAGATATTTGTTTCTGACAAAACGTCAATGGGCATAACCTCTCCCTCGTTCCCTCCTGCTCTTTCTCTTAATTATTGTATTGTATACTGATAACCTGCCTCTCTATACAAACATGATACCTAGCATATAATATGACACAGCGTATATTTGAGGATAGCCTCCTGCTTGATCCTTTAATTTAACTCTTCTTTTACCAAACGCGCATTTCTGCGAGTAAATCGCCGATATCATTATTTGAAGTTTGACGAAATCATCATTTTGTAGGATATATATGCTATGTTATCAGCATCATATCTGCCTTATCAAGATGGATATGGACAATCAGGATTGCATCAATTTTTGTCCATATGCTTACCTTGGACACTCATTACTCAGCTTATAATAGGAATATCAACATGATTCAAATATCATTTGGGAGATAATGACAGTCTCTAGAGGCCGAAAGTCAGCCAAAACAATTTGGTAGAAGAAGAGTTAAACCTTACCCAATTTTACAGTGAGCTGTAGAGGTAAGGAATGAGGCTATGCAGTACATGCAAACTGTGCCTTATATGCGAGATACTATGGCTAGAATATTTAAAGATTCCATCAGCCCTGTGCCCAACAAGAGAAGGACCTCATGAAGGAAAATGTCTATGGCCTGAATCGTTTTCATAGTATTGACATAAAAATTGCAGCATAATGTGTGAAAAAAAAATCGTTTTCAGGAGGGTCTTGCCAAAAGTAAAACGTGAACCAAAAATTAAAACGTGCACGTTTTCGTATTGCCAAAAGTATTCTCGTCATATCAAAAAGTGAAAACGTGCATGGATGCTTGCTCCTCAAAAAGTGCATGCCTGGTCTAATGTAGTCTTATATATGGAGGGATTATTTGGCAATACAATGAAAACGAGTTAGACCATTCTCTTGCAAATCGGCCCTCTCTGAAAGATTTTGGCAGGTTCTTCCTCGTTCTCTTTTGGCAAGACCCTCCAGATGTAAAAAGCTGTGCACGTTTTCTCTAAACGATTATCCAAACTATTATTTAGCAAAACAAAAACGTGCACGTTTCTGTCTTGGTTCACGTTTGGTTTTTGGCAAGACCCTCCAGAGTACTGGCACCAAGGAACATCGTGTTCAAGATGAAGACAAAAACAAATTAACATCAGCATGGATGGTGAGCTCCAAATCAATTCAATACACACAGGACAAGTCATAAAGAAACATCTAGTGTGAAAAACATGGTTGGTGATGAATGAGTGACTCAATTGCACATTTTGATATACTGGTAATAGATCTCACCATCCACTGTTGGAGTCATCTACAGTGAGGCCTTGATAATCCGTCCCTTGATAGTCAATCATACATGGGGTCTCGCCGGGCTGTGACTTTCCTATACAAATCTATAGTAATGTGCTTCAATAGTCCGTCAGTTTTGAGGTTCAACCAATACAGTGAGACCTTGATAGTCTGGCCACCCTTGATGCAGAAAAATATTGTATTTTTCTGCATCACGGGTGGCCGGACTATTGGGGTCTCACTGTAGCTTCCTTAGCAATTGGAATGGCTCTACTGGAACCACAGGCAATTTGATATAGACCAGTTCTGAGATGTAAATTAGTATATATTTCCTTTCTAGCTTTGTACATGGAGCTACTATTACTCGCTGTATAGGTGTCAATAACTTTAGGCATATACCATAGGTGCGTGCATGTTTAAGAGCACCTGTACCTATGAATTTCGGCTACCCAGCCCCAAGTCTTGTTAAATAAAATGGAGAACCCATGTTCCCTTCACATGAATACTACTTTAAGGGCACAGTTTGTATTAGTGTTAGAGAAAGGGAAACGTTCAGCTAATTTATTGTCACTATGACTACATACCATACATCAAACAAACCAATAAAACAGGATGAAAAATGATGACAGACACTAGCCCAGTAAACTTCGTTTCAGTTTGCTTTTTCCTTTCTTGATACATCGGTTCCTATTTTGAGAAACCTAATGTAATGTGAACTGATAAATTGTAAAAAATGGTTGACAGAATTAAAACTAGTTCCCATTACAATCTTTGGGTTTAATGGAGAACCTCCAAAATCACGTTTTCATCATCATTGGTAGATGAAATAACATCATGTGCACTTAAAGCCCAATCTCAAGTGTATGCATGTTTATAGTATTACAATGACAAAAAGAGGATAGCTGGTGGTCTGAGAGCTAAACTTATACTAAAAGCATCTACCGTACTGTAGGGTTGATAGCTGGTGGTCTGAGAGCTAAACTTATACTAAAGGCATCTACCATACTGTAGGGTTGATGATATCTTTTGGCATTGCCTCTCAGGGAATCATTACTACTGGCCTACCTGATGACTTTTATTACCCTCTTATAATTTTCAAGCATCACATATACTAACCTCCACCTTTTTTGCAAGCTCTATTCTTACAAGCTTATTTGAATCTTTTATTTCTTCAAAATAAGCAATGCTTTCCATTATTATATAATGTATTCTTTCATACAACATGCATTAGTTTTGAGCAACTTATATCCGTTTGACTATTCCCAGCACCGATACAGGATGATGATCCCTTGCCACTGGACCGTCACTTCACTTGTGTGGATCAGTAATCAATCAGATTTCAGTTTAGAGCAGTTATTGATGATTAGTGCTTTCATATCTTCTGCGATTTTCTCTTTTCCCTATGTGCATATGCATTATTATCTTATTAGAGATTATGGACGATAAATGACCGATCGAGGGATACACTATCTATAACACAATGGGAAAGGATCATTGGCATAAGAATAAGAGAATATAGGCAAATGGTTATAGATAGCACCACATATGCACACATGTACTCTTAATAGGCATCTCTGCATAATTGTTATAGACCCATAGGGATTTAGCTAAAGAGGGACGACTGTTGGTGCTCCTAACATCAATCACTGATGTCAGCCAATACACAATCTAATCACTGTTATCTGGTGGCTATTCATCCACTGACACCTTCCCTTTAAGGTGTACACTACATCCTCGTATATATACGAGGGTATATATGGGTCAGGTCGCCAGAAAGCAGTAGATTTTGTGTTTTTGGGTCATTTTGGACTTTTATGACTCTGGAGAAAGAAGTTGTGAACCAATCTTGTCTAACATAGACTCATTTGATAGAGAACACTTAGGGCTATCAGAAAAATGTGAATTTGTGGTCATCCATCAAAAACTTTAGGACTTATAGCCTGCTGAAGTGAAAAAACGGCCAAATTTGTTCTTTTTTATACTTTTTGTATTTTTTACAAGTGTCCTGTATTGAATAAAGAACACTATAGAGTATCCCAAAGTTATTTTTTGTATTGTATATGATCATAGGTATCATTTCCATGAGGTTTGGATATGTCACTAAGTGAGAATTTTTCATGATGTGTCTTTCAAAATGGAAATCTGTAATTTGTAACGTCCGGTACCTAAATCTAGATCGGTTATAAAACATGGAAAAAATGAAGTTTCAAAATTTTGTTATTACCCATATGAAGGGCCCTATCATCCCCTACTTTGGCGAAGAAATTGTGTGTCTACCAGCATTTGTCTACATATAAGAGCAGCTTATGTGAAATAATTCTGATAAAAGTACCGGACGTTACGTTACTTTTATCATCATGTAGGAGGCAGTCTACTGTGCATGCATAACTCAAATTTTGTTCCATTCTGTAATTGAAGTCAATAATAAACATATTGGCCTTGTTATTTCATGTGTTTGTTATGCATAATGGGACATCCTTATATTACTGAGAGCAACTTCAATTACCTCCATATTTCATTATTTTGGTATTGGACGTTACATGACACAAAACAAGCAATGAAAATGGAACCGGATGGCCTAGATCGGTATTTTTTGGTCTTCTGAGCTGAGGAGATGTACCTTGACAATTTTGTTAAGGTTATATAAAGTAATTAGAAAATTAGTTTTTCAGGGCCTTCAAGATCAAAATCTAACACTTTCTGACGACCTGACCCATATATATATATATATATATATATATATATATATATATATATATATATATATATATATATATGAAAGGCCCTCGCCATACACAGCTCTAAGTCGAATCTCAATTTTCCAACATATCTACAAACTCTGGGTGCATTTTATACATGGGGTATGCCTCATACACATGGTAGTATGTTTATCAAGGTGCACAATGTCTGTATTTTACATACATTGTGATAGAGGGAGTCCAACAGCCTGCATTGTGTCTTATTTTGTAATAATGGCTAATAACCTTTAAAAGGAAGGCCAAATAAGCTCATGATAACATGCACATATCAATCTTTAATCATTTAACGGTAATGGATTATGACAAGCCAATATGCTCGTCAAATGGATAGAATGAGCAACAGAACCTGACAGGTTTGATAAAAAACAAGAGCTTTACAATCAGGATGCAATGACAGAGTGTGGGGTTGGATAAAACTCTGAAGTTAATCTCTTTTAATTTATACAAGGTAAAGTATGCAGGCTAAACCAAATTACTTTCATAGGGTCAGCATTTTAGCCTTCACATACTAACTGCAATATCCCAATTTTGATTTTTCATGTGTTTTTGGGTATTGAAGCTATAACACTGTTTATACTGATTATCCTTCAGATTTCTTTGATAAAAGGAGCTATGAACTCAGGTTAGCTGACAAGTGCACACTTTGAAAAATAACTAATTAATCTACTAGGGATCCTTGTAAAACTGAGCAGTGAGCCATCATTGGAATTCTACCTCAAGGACAAAACCTTGGCTGAATAACTGTCTTCTCTTAGTTATAACCCCAAAGGAAATAAGTAATGTTAGAAATAAGAAATCATAAGGAGTGAATAGAAAATAAACACCCCCTCCACAAAGAAAAAAAACGTACAGAACCCCCCCCCCCCAAAAAAAAAGCAACAGGTTTGTCCAAAATTGGAATGTATGTCAATTTCATGATTACTAAAACATGGAAAGGATGTGTCATTCGTCCCCAATCATTCTATCGCCCTATATAAACAAATTTGAGAAGAGGCAAGAACATGGGAACATGAGGCCAATCCATCAAGTAACCTTACCATGCAGGATGCATCAGCTTGAGTACCTCTGCTGTGAGAGTGGACCTGAGGAGTGTCTCTAATCTCCCAGCAGAGTACATACGGCTGAACATTTCTTTATTCTCACAAATCTCAGCCCAAACCCCCATCAGCAACCCCTAATACGGACCTAGCTGGTACCACACCCAGCATGGGCATTGTCAAGAAGACCTAAGAGGCAGCAATTAGGGTCCATAGCCACTCCAACACGCACCTCAAGTCTTAGCACTTGGAAACAAATTGAGGCCACATCTGTCTTATGGGAGAAAGGGTGGCTAGAGAAAGAAGTGAAGCCAAGATGGCTTCTTAGCCACGGGAATGATTTAGATTGGCCAAACACAGGCAAGGAGCTTTTGGTGAGTGTTTAAGAGTCTGTGCAGGTGGCTACAAGTGGTGTTGTGTGGGAGGGGATAGCAGGCAAGAAAAAAAAGGAGGAGGAGGAAGAAGAGGAAACAATGGTCAGGTGAGACAATACTTATTTTCTTCAAATACCAAAGGCATAAAAAGCAATGGATCTTCTATGCTGTATTCTAAAACTTAAAATGATGACAAACAGAGAGTGGTAAAATAAAGAACTCTGATAACAGTATCTCTAAGCATATTTATTTCCCACTTGTTTAATAAGTCCATATCGTGAGAAAATCTAGACTAAGATGCTCTTATACAAATTAATCTACCGGTTTAACCAGTCTAAGATACACAATATCTTTACCAGACCCTTGATATATGACATTCCATTTTTATTCTATGCCCCCCCTTCAACTGTGAGATGAGTTTCTAAGAGGCAGCTAGCTATCAATCCTCTTAATCTCAAGGGACCTGGAAATACCAGCCATCCTATCAATGGACCAAGTCTTAAGGAGCTCTGAATGCAGTTCTGTTAAGGCCAGACTTAGAGCTGTGTATGTCGAGGATCAGTCAGGGAAGGATAGCAGGATGCAGTGTATAATCCAGGTACACCCCCTTATAGGGGGGAATGTGTGGATGAATAGCCACCAGATAACAGCGATTAGATTGCGTAGTAGACAGAGAAATAGGGCAGCAATGAGTGATATTAGCGTTAGTATTAACATTAGCATGAATGATGCTCTAGATTGATTCACTATACAAAGGACAGAAGAATCCAGTATTAAAACCAAGGTTGGTTATGGCGCATATGAATGAATGTCTCAATTGCACTTTTTGATTTACTGATCTCAAAATCTAAAAGTCTAGCTTTCCCGTCAATTGGAATGACTCTGTTTGAGATCCCCATCACAGCCAATTTGTTTTAGCCCAGTTCTGAGATGTAAATTAGTATTTACTTGTTTAGTTCTTTTGCCTTTTATATGGAGCTATTATTCTATAGCCCATTGTATTGGTGTTATTACCCTTGGTCATTTACTAATAATGCTTGTTTAAGTGTACCTGTGCTTATGAATTACAGCTACTTGCCAAACAAATGAATGGAGAATTGATATTCCTTTTACACGAACACTACCTTAACGCCACAATGTTCGTCTTAGCTGCAACCATCAGGGAAAGCGCTTTCTGCTAATACATTGCTACCAGGACTACACAGAACATTGCCATCAAACCTACCATTAAAACAAGAGTAACAATAATAACAGGGTTCTACAATGTCAGACCAATACACAATCTAATCACTGTTATCTGAAGGCTATTCATCCACTGACACCTCCCCTACTAGGGTGTAGCAGAGGAGTACACTGCATTCTACCATCCTACCCTGACTGGCCGTCACCTTACACAGCTCTAAGCTGTGTAAGGTGACGGCTCCTCCTAGTGCAGGCAACCATAAATATGTGCTCTTTATGGGTGACGTTTTTCGTACACAGAAACCTGTGACATCATCAATATGTGAGCTCTACATATAGTCGGAATGACTATCTTTCTGACTAGTCATCTGACCATGGGGCTCAGAATATGTTGGTATAGTCACTACTGACTATTATGTTTTATTATCAGTGTACAATAAAGGCACAACTCAGCAACCCAAAATACTTAAGAACTTAAAACCTTCCTCCAGATGACAAAACCCAATCACCGGCTCAGTGTCGTTGTTGGACAAGAAAGATTCACCTGCTCAACATCATCACTTATCTACCCACGTAGGATACAAACCTGGGGCGTATTATAATATCCTGTACTGTTGGGTTCCCTCACATAGAGATATCTGTGGGATGTATTTGAAATTACTCCATATTTGTGGCTACATGTATAGTTGGTTACATCAGGTTCCTCAACTATACTGACTCATTACAAAGCAGGATGAAGATATACTACTCAGTAGTAGAGACTACCAGGTTATTTTTGAAGATTTGATGATGATTGCTTACCTCACTAAGAGGGCTTGCTGTCGTAAGATATTCCCTCTTTAAATCGGTCCCTACAATGTCATAAGCATGTGCAGTGCTAGGATTTGATAGAGAAATCGTAGCTTTGCAGGCACTGAGTGTCTAATTAGCCAACAGTGTAAGTCTAGGACAACATATTGAGCGGCCATTCACAAGAAGGAAAATGTGTCAAACTATCATTTCTTAGTCAAAGTACATTTATCAAGATGCACACTGTCTCCCTTTTCCAGGTGATAAAGAGAAGACCAACACGCCTGTATTGTATTTGATTATATGGCTGATATGGTAATAACGGTTAACGACTTTTTAATAGTGGGGACAGATAAACTCCTTATAATATACATCAGTCTTTAATCTTCATTTCACAGTAATGGATTATGACAAGCCAATAAGCTTATCAAATGGATAGAATGAGCAACAGAACCTGACAGGTTTTGATAAAAACAAGAGCTATACAGTTAAGATAGAATGACAGAGACTGGGGCTTGGTAAAAGCTCTGAAGTTAATCTCCTTTACTTTATGCAGGGTGAATTATGCAGGTTAAACCAAATCTGTCTCATTCTTCCAATATTATAGCCCTCACATACTAACTGCTAGAACTGCAAAATCCCCTTTCCATTTTCTCATGTTTTGGGTACTCAAGCTATAACACTGTTCATATTGATTATCATGAGGATTTCTTTAATAAAAGAGTTGTGAACTCAGCTAACCTGTCAAGTGCACACTCTAAAGAATAAACTGCTTAATCTACCTGGGATCCTCATAAAGACTGAACAGTAAACCTTAATGCTATATTGCAGTGAAGCAGTGTAGCTTCTACAATGAAGCCCCAGATGGCAGTATGGTGATACAAAGTATCTCCGTGAAAATGACAACAGATCTCTGCCAACTTTGGAATAAGGGTTTTGCCGTTATTTTGCCGACTATTTTTTTACAGTGTGTTCCTGAATGTTTAGTTTACATTAACATCCCTGCCATCCATTAGGATGCAGAGTTTTTATTCAAAAAGATGTTCATCTATCTATCTCTATTTTGAAACAATCTCTATTTACTAATTCCTCAGTTTTAGATTAGAGGTTTTGAGAAAAGGCTATTCTGTTAATAAACAATACGCCACAAGGAAAAATAGTTTGAAATTTCCAAGCAGAGTATAAGGGTCAGGTCGTCAGAAAGTGTAAGATTTTGCCCTTGAAGGCCCTGAAAAACTAATTTTCTAATTACTTTATATAACCTTAACAAAATTGTCAAGGTACATCTCCTCAGCTCAGAAGACCAAAAGATACCGATCTAGGCCATCTGGTTCCATTTTTATTGCTTGTTTTGTGTCATGTAACAGCCGGTACCAAAATAATGAAATATGGAGGTAATTGAAGTTGCTCTCAGTAATATAAGAATGCCCCATTATGCATAACAAACACATGAAATAACAAGGCCAATATGTCTATTATTGACTTCAATTACAGGATGGAACAAATTTGAGTTATGCATGCACAGTAGACTGCCTCCTACATGATGATAAAAGTACTGGACGTTACGTAACGTCCGGTACTTTTATAAGAATTTTTTCACATAAGCTGCTCTCATATGGAGACAAATGCTGGTAGACACACACTCTTTTCACCAAAGTAGGGGATAATAAAGCCCTTCACATGGGTAACAACAAAGATTTTGAAGCTTCATTTTTTTCCATGTTTTATAACCAATTTAGATTTAGGTACCGGACGTTACAAATTACAGATTTCCATTTTGAAAGACACATCATGAAAAATTCTCACTTAGTAACATGTCCAAACCTCATGGAAATGATACCTATGATCATATACAATACAAAAAATAACTTTGGGATACTCTATAGTGTTCTTTATTCAATACAGAACACTTTAAAAAATACAAAAAGTATAAAAAAGAACAAATTTGGCCGTTTTTTCACTTTGGCAGGCTATAAGTCCTAAAGTTTTTGATGGATGACCACAAATTCACATTTTTGCTGATAGCCCTAAGTGATCTCTATCAAATGAGTCTATGTAAGACAAGATTGGTTCACAACTTCTTTCTCCAGAGCCATAAAAGTCCAAAATGACCCAAAAAACACAAAGTCTACTGCTTTCTGGCTACCTGACCCATAAACAAAGTCCTATACCCTTATTCTATTATTCTAGGATCATTACTTTCAGAAATCCCATCCCTGAACCCATCAGCACCCCTACTACAGACCCTAGTTATATATAGTACCAACACTAACATGGGCAGAAACTGATACCATATCAGTCTCATGGGAGAGACGGCTGCTAGAGAACGAATTGAAGCCGATATGCCTTCTTAAGCATGAAAATGATTCAAATTGGCTCACCACATGCAAGAAGGTCTTGGTGTGTGTTTAAGAGTCTCTATAGGTGGCCATAAGTTTCACTGTAAGCAGTGTTGTGAAGGAAGGTGTAATGCACGTTGGGTGCACTGTGTCAAAGCTGTGATTTGTTGTAACATGAACACATTGACCCAGCCATAAAGGATATCTATAAACATTTCTTCTTCTTCTTCTTCTTCTTCTTCTTCTTCTTCTTCTTCTTCTTCTTCTTCTTCTTCTTCTTCTTCTTCTTCTTCTTCTTCTTCTTCTTCTTCTTCTTCTTCTTCTTCTTCTTCTTCTTCTTCTGTTATCCCCTCCTACACAACACTACTCATAGCCACCTACACAGGCTCTCAGAGTCAAACACTCACCAAAAGCTCTTTGCATGTGTGTGGCCAATTTGAATCATTCCCTTGGCTAAGAAGCCATCTTGGTTTCACCTCTTTCTCTAGTAGCCCTTTCTCCCATAAGACTGATGTGACGTCACTTTCTTTCCATGTGCTAAGACTTGAGGTGCATGTTGGAGTCACTATGGACCCTAATCACTGCCTCTTAGGTCTTCTCGACAATGCCCATGCTGGGTGTGGTACCAGCTAGGTCCCGTATTAGGGGTTGGTGATGGGGTTTAGGACTAAGATTTGTGAGAATATGGAGACAGCCGTATATACTCCTGGGAGATTAGAGACACTCCTCAGGTCCACTCGCACAGCAGAGGTACTCAAGCTGATGCATCCTGCATGGTAAGGTTACTTGATTGATTGGCCTCATGTTCCCATGTTCTTGCCTCTTCTCAAATTTGTTTATATAGGGTGATGCGATAAATGGATGAATGGCACTACCCTCTGATTGAGGTTCCCATGTTTTAGTGACCATAAAATCTATATACAGTCCAATTTTGGATAAACCCTTATTTTTTTTCTAACATTCATTATTTTTTGTTTGTTGTCTTTCCATTAAGTACTTCAGCTGGCCCCTCTGCCCTCCATTGTGAACGAGTAAACACTCCCTTAGAAACATAATCACTTTAGGGCTATAACTAAGAGAAGACACTGTTGAAACCAGCGCCTTCTTGAAGACGAACAAAAGGTATCAGATTAGGGTTATGGCCTGATAATGCACCGGGGTTATGACCAAAAAAGCACTGTCCATATCATATCAATGTTGTGTCAATGTTGAATCAACATAGAAATACAAATGTTGAATCAGCGTTGATAGTTAGATTTTGAATCACAGTTGATTTTGATTATGTTGTGTCAACTTTCAAATTCAACTATATTTCAAGCCCATATCAACCGTTGATATGCAAACATTGCAAACGTTGTTTCAACGCTGAAACAATGTTGATGTGCCCAGTGGGTACTACTACTACTACTGCTGCTACTACTACTACTCCTCCTACTACTGTTGCTACTACTACTGCTACTGCTGCTGCTGCTGCTGATACTACATGTACTACTACTACGTCTTATTGGAAAAGGGTAATGCATTTCAAAGCCCACACCGCTTGTAACCTTACTGAACCTAAGAATATTTTGCATGGTAGGTCCTTACATAATCCCAATATATTAGTAGACATGTTAGGAGTACTACTAATTTTATAGGCATCTGTTTAGCATCATCTACAGAACAAGAGCTGGCAAAAGGGTTAGAATCTTGTTGAATTAGCCCGATACATATTGGGCCTATAGCACTTGGCCATTATTTCTACAGCCAAAACAGCAGGCCTGACATTTAGCTATGTAAAATCATGTTTACGACCTCATGCATATAGATTGTGCAGGGACTCTGAATACATCCTGTGCACAATAGGTACCGTATAGGCATAAACTTGTATTAATGAAGACCTTAATACAATTATACAGAAGGGAAGAGTGTAGCAGAGTGAATAGAACTGGGGCCTTTATCTGCATTATACACATCATACGTTCAGTGTTAGAAAAAGATTAACAAGTAAAATAGATGGAAAATTTATCAAAGACTCTTTTTCCACTAAAACCATCGGCAAAGTATGAAATGTACCCTAAAGAAATTCATAAGGCTATTGGGTGCTATACCATATAGAATGAAAAGAAATAATCTAGTAATGACTGTTAAATCTACCTGGAAGCAGTATAATCTCAACAATTAAGCCCTTGAAAACAATATGTGTTCTGAGGGACTGCAGTGAAAGCTTTGTAAAACTTTAAAATTGCTGGAGAACCATTCTCATTTTTACCTGCAATTCTATGTACACATTTTATTGTTGCAGTCCTTATTACACTGGGGGTCATGAATATCATAGTGTATTCATACAAAAGCATGGTTGTGCAGTGTATGTTTGTTGCAACCCAAGGGACATTATTATGATTGCACACCTGCTGTTTATAGAATCCCTCTATTCATGGAAGTTCATACTGCCAACTATCAGGATCTTTGAACTGTGAGTGTCCTCTAAAGCTTTGTGTCCACACGGCAATATAATTTGGTGCCGACAAAATTACCAACGACGAAACCACCTTTGTCATCCATTTCTGACGATAATATCTAACATGTTTGATTTTTGTCATCGAGAATGGACGACAAAATGATTTCATTATCGGGAATCAATGACAAAAGTCATTTTGTCATCGGTAATTTTGTCGGCACCAAATTATATAGCCGTGTGGACACACACCTTCAGGCTATCTTTTCTAACACCCTGCTTCTTCTCTCTCGGTATTATGGGAATTCTTTCCCGCTCGCTTTTACACTTTCTTGCTTGTTGCCACCTCCTCACCATTGTGATGAATGTTTACTACATGGGTTCCAAATTGGGCCTTCCTACTCTGTGCACAGCCATTTGTAAAGTTTCTACTTTGGGTCATCATAGCTCCCAAGTGCCACCACCCCGCAAAATGCCCAATTGCCCTTTCCTCGGAGGCATTTAAAACTCACAGAAATTTTGATGCACATAAGACGTGGCCTATATATTTTCCTTTAAATCAGGGTGCATCTGAAATACCTGAAAGGTGATTTAAATTACAATCATGCCAAATTGTGTGTCGACCTATTCTTTCCATGACCATTCCCTTTCCTCATATTGTGTCTGCATGAGAAAAACATAATACAAACGGAATGGAATGCATTGAAGGACAAAATAGCAACAAAAAAAAAGAGAGATTTACATGAGCTCATCGGGAAAAATTGGCAAAAGAAAAAAAAAAGAATGAGACTACGGACTATATCAAGAGGCAATGGATGGTTATGGATTGCAATTCTGCATAGTAAATTAGAGCTCAAGCCCTCTGCATGTACCACAGATTAGGATATATACATACTCAAGTGACCGTCCAACACACAATCTAATCACTGTTATCTGGCTGCTCTTCATCGACTGACACCTCCCCCATATAAGGTGGTGTACCATGGGTATACAGCTGCATTATACCATCCTACCCTGACTGACCTTGCCATACACAGCTCTAAGTCTTGCCTTAACGGAGCTGCATTCAGAGCTCCCCAAGGCTTTGCAGCTAGGTTCATTGATAGGGCGGCTGGTATTTTCAGGTCCTCTGGAATGTAAAGGATGGCTAGACAGCTGCCTTTTAGCAACTCTCAATATAGAAAAGGTGAAATTGTGTACAAAAAGATGTACACAGGTATCACACATCTCAAAAGGCTTGAAAGAATTGACAAATCTATACACGGCTATCATCGTCATACAAGGACAGCTCACTTCTACTTAACTCCTAATATACATTGGAAGCCAAATAGGTAACATATTATGTCTATTTCGCTGGAAAAATGTCATAAGAATCTGTAAAAGGAATCTTATGAAATTTTGAAAAATGTATAATTTCCTCCATTTTTGCCAGTATGTTATTGTCTGACTTGAAGCACACTACGTTATTCTTGCCCTGTACTATAATGTAGAGTTCAGTTATATACCTAGTCAGTGCCGATATTATTTCTGGCAACAATGTATAGCTGACATACTTTCAAATCTAGAACCAGGTGGAGCCTACAGATAACTGCCATAAAACCTTGCTTATTAGGTGTGGTTTATACACAAGGAGAAGCCCACCTGCACCTTTTCAGAGTAAGAGTGCTTCTTGTGGGCACAATACTCAATAGGCTTATGTTTTTTTATTGTGGAGCTACTCAAATCCAATCCCTAGGTATGACTGAGAGATCCTGCATTAGCTCAGGGAGTGAATTGTATACACTTAAGATGCACCTTATACAGGAGGTAATACGGTAGCTATACAAATAATAGCATGATATATTGCACTCATGGCTCTTATCTCTTATGGTCACTGCTAACGATACTCACCTTACAAAGGTGGGACCAATCTCTCCTGGGGCTATTCAAACTATCTGCTGCAGTAAGGCGGTCTTTCAGTAAAGGTTACCTGACAGGATGGATTTCAAGGAAATGGGAAATGTTTGATATTTAGAGGACTCTGTATAGGTTGTCTCACAGGGGGTATGCACATAGAACACACTTAGATATCTTTGGTGACTGTTATGTGAAACAGCTATAAGGTAAAGTGTATAGGGAGAAGATCTTAGAAAGGATAACAGGATGGTGACAGAGAAAAAAAGAAAGAGACAGAGACAGAAAGGAAGTGAGCGAGCGAACAAGCACGAGAGAGAGAGAGAGAGAGAGAGAGAGAGAGAGAGAGAATGAGATAGAGAGAGAGAGAATGAGAGAGACAGACAGAGAGAGACAGAGACAGAGAGCGACAGAGACAGAGAGTGACAGAGACAGACTGACAGACAGATAGAAATACAAAGATAAAGAGAGAGACACAGAAAAAGAGACAGACAGAGATAGAGACAGAGAGGGACAGTCCGAGGCATTAATGGGGGGAAGTGGGACAGAAAGATTGGGGAGAACTAAGTAAAACAATGGTAGAGATGAAGGGATCACACAGAAGCAGAGAACGCCTTTAAGAAGGTATACTTAAGGAGAACCATTATCCCCTCTTTAGCCAGACCATTGTGGCAGGTTGAAGAATGCCTTGCAGCAATTATTCAAACTGTCCTCGTTAAAATCACTGAAGAACTGAAAAATCAAGAAATAAAATAGAAATGCAGTTCTTGGTGCACTCCCATGAATTCGTGTTTCTGTCCTAATGGACTGCCTTCACAGGTTTTCTTTCCTGTTCTGTGCCAGTTCTACCAAGACCCCTGTCACCACGAGGAAAAGGTCATTGCAATGCCAATACCACAGATTGCTACAATAGCTAAGTAAGACCCTCATATTGGCCAGCAAGGTCCTGACTCCCAACTACATGCTGGTGGTCCCCAACTTCTATATTTTTTGCAATAATATAAAATATCGGATTAGTGAAAATTCGCCTGACCGATGGCAGTGGAACCAACTGCCATATCAACCCTAAAAATACCTGGTACTGTACATGCTTCTGAAACACCCAAATGGTCCAAAAGTTTCGTAGGTATAGGTCTTACGTCTTAGACTATATAATACTATTAGCGTGAGCGTATGGGTAGATAAGGGTCTCAAAGACTGATGAGCGGTCATAGAGGGAATTCCCAACAAAACGGCTAGCGCATATGCTTAAACTCTGTAACTGTTATGAGAGATCCTTCAAGAGATAGGGCGAATAAGGTTGGGTAACTCATCGGCTTCTGAATGGTTGTGGTGTTAATGGGGGGGAATTGTATAGGGAGTGAGTTACCGGTATACCAAAGAAATAATAACCACTATTGAATCCGGGGTGATTTGTTCATTAATCATTAAGGAAAAAGAAATATTAGGAAACGTCCATCTTACTGAGCCTACATTGTTATACAAGGCATCTTATTGAAAATATATAAAGCTAGTTTCTTTTCTTGGCCTGCACCAAAAGGAGTTGATTTCAGGTTCTCTGGGGACTAAAGCTGCGTAGACGGTACAAGCGGTCATTATTATTCCCTGGCCTTGTGGGCCATAAGCAGGTTGTAAGGAGGAGGATCTGAGGCCACTGTGGATCATAGCCGACAGGGAGAAATGAGACTTGTATGGGGTCTGTGAGCTAAGGTTGAGAGGTGAATAGTATATACCGCTGTAATACATAAACTAGAACCCAAATCAGGTCAATAGGTTTTTACTAACATCAACTACCAGTGTAGTCCTGAATTATAAGCTATCCACTGTAAAACTGGTGCGCTGGGCTGACAGGTACCAATGAAGTTCTGGCAAGAAAACTCGCCAGCACTTCATTGGTGCATCATGATTACCAATGGGCATAATGCAGTCTTGCCTTAGTGGCCCTTAGAGGGTTTAACACAAAGAGAGGCTGGATGATGAAAGTTGTAAGAAGATGGTTTGTAATAATGTATAGGTTCAGGTTTCTGAGATGGGAAAGCATGAGGGGAAACTGATATACTGGAGTATAGGGTCTAGACTAGAATTAATCAATAGGGAAGAATCATATAAAAGAACAATAATAACCACGAGCGTGGGCTGGTTACCAGGTTTAGTCTGTGTAGGTGTTATCCGTATGCTATAGATGGGTGAGAAACTAAAGGGAACAGTGCTGCCCTCTAGTGCTTTTATTTGCTATGCACAGACCTTGATTACGGAGGTGAGGGGTTACTTTGCCAAAGTAACCCCTCACTTCTGTAATCAAGGTCTGTGCATATTAACATGGGTATAGAGATGGTGTATAATGGCAATGGTTGATGTGAGAGATCATAGACTGGATATTATATGTAAATGGTATGTTCAGGAGGGTGTTGCTCCTATGTTAAATAGAGCTGTCAGTATGTGCCCTTTTTTCAAAACAAGTCACGCTCTGCTTCACCATTCAACTTGCACTCACCACATTAGTCAGAAAAGTTAATGCCTTGTTTAAAATATAGAGAGCTGCACTATCAGGCACCTACTCATGTCACACACTCTATACCTTAGTATACTGACTGACTTCTCCCGACTAGGTACCTACTCAAATCACCCTTTTCTAGCACCGTACTAGGATGACCACTTGTGAGCAACACAAGTGAAAAGTTATCACTACATGGAAAGTCAGTTCTGCAGAAGAGGCACTTCTTAGCCAGCACTACCTTTTCCAATAGGAGCAACACCCTCCCGGTATCTACGTTGAAAGCAGTGGGACTTCTAAAGAAGAGTGGTCATAGACCACAGGGTGAGCCCCCCCAATTGTGAAGTTCCATTCCCATATCGGGGGCAGTGAAATTTCTTTACGGCGTATACGAGGGTGCAGCATTTAATAGATAATCTAAAGAAAAACCCTACCCTATTTTCTGCTGGCCCTTATATCAAATGGAAAAGATTATGGCATTTTTATTGAAATGTGTATCACTATAGAGTTGATCTGGGAAATATGATGTACCAATGCAGTGCAGGCCTCCTTACCAATAGTGAAATGGTAGATCCTGCCGGCCCTCCAGCAGTGTATAAATCCTGCACTGTCAGCATTTATTCAAATGGGCATAATAATGCAGTAGTGCACTTTGCACCACTTAAGGGGTTACTCATGTAGTGTTTAGGCGAGATGCGTGAGTGAACTTGGGCTTTTTGGTGTGGTTTAGAGGTTAGGAGGATAAGCTGCTATGGGGGAAGGTGAATTGTAAGTGTGAAAGAATGACCTGCTGGTACTCAGTATATTCATGATACATGAATGCAGCCCTGGTGGGTTGACTTATCCCCAGGACTGCATTTACATCACTCCCCAGCAAATTGTCGTGAGTCCTCGTCAACCTGTGTGAAGTGGCTCACACATGTCGTTAGATGGAACACGACGTCGTTATAGCACAAGATCACCAGGAATAGCAATTGCTATGCCACGTGAGTCTAACACACAGTGGCGAAAGATGCCGGAATGAGTTATCACTCAAAAAGGAGTCACCATTGATGACCAATCATGGCGACAGATGACGACGATTTGCTGGGTCAGGAGGGTATCTCAAAAAGATTTGGAATTGATCCTGTCGGAGGTGATAATTCCAAAATTGAACTCACTGACCTTCTGGAGTGGATTCCCTCTTGTATTGTAAAGAGGGAGTCAGTTATAGGAGTGGTATAGGAGGGGTCCAGTCTCTTATTTTGCAACTCAACCTATTTCCGTGCAGTTCACTTGTAGCAGTCAAGCAGGGAAGTCTGTTCTTAGGGTGAGAAATGTAGGAGAACTGCAGGATCAAATAGTTACGGTGAGAACTGGTTTCCCAATCTTTTTGAGATACCCTCCTGACTCTTCTGGAGTGACTATATCAACTCTCCAGAGTCAGATGATCACTGAGAGTTACCCAGCCAGGTGGCATTCATGTAGCATTTCGTCACACTGTGGTGACAATGTTACTTGAGACAGTATGTTTTCCTTATGTATTAAAAATGTTACTTGAGGCATAGGTTGTCCATGAAAGGTTAAAGGGGTGAAGAGAGCATTAGAGTGGCAACAGCTTATGATAAGTATTATTTCTCATTAAAGGTTTAATAGCAGGTACCGTACTGGCACATTTAAGTGCCACGCTCTTAAATGAGTACCACTCCTGAAGAAACACCAGGGTTACAGGGTTATTGTAAATAATCCTAAACACACATTCAAATAATTGCCTGTCGCGAATAACGGCAAGGGGTACAGTGGTATCAAAAATTGACAAGCGCCTGGAGGGTCTTGCCAAAAAAGAGACGTGAACCAAAAAAGAAACATACACGTTTTTGTCTTGCTAAATAATTGTTTGGATAATCGTTTAGAGAAAACATGCATATTTTTTCACTTCTCAAAACGAGTTTTCCATAGATTCTGAGATTCTATAAAACGAGTTAGGCCATGCACGTTTGCCTCAGCACTCTCTGAGAAAATTAAGAAAAGTTTACTCTCGTCAACGTTTGGCAAGACCCTCCAGGGCACTTAAATGGGCCACTCCCCCACATCAAATTAGTTATTGATTTAGTATAGCTGTCAGATTTGATACTCCTGAAATAGAAGTTGCCTTACGATCAGGATCTCATTAACTACCCTCGGTAATACTGCAGGGATATTCTATTTCTTCTTTTTCTGTTTTTGAATATTTTTCACACAAATATTTCTCCCTCCCAGCATGCCCCACCGGGCATGCGCCTCTATAGATGACTCACTTCCGGTGGTTCCTGTGCATACGAGTAGCTGCAGGTGAGAAAAGGAGACAGGCCTTGGTTACAAACAAGGATAAAGGGGCTCACGAAGGAAGCTCGCGGTGTCCTGGGAGAGAGGGCATGGAGCAGGGTTGGGGTGGGGAGCCCACTTAGGGGCTATAATGATGCGAAGTGGAAACTTTACAAATGACTCTGCACGTAATAGGAGGCCACAATTTGGAGCCAGCCAAGAACACATTAATCACCGTGGAAGCAGGGGGAGGGAGTGAGTGAAAGTTTAAGTGGGAGGGAGTGGGTGTGGACGTGAGATGGGAGAGAGGATGGAGGAGAGGAGTGATCTCTGAAGAAAGATGAAAAGGGGTAGGGGACTGAGTGGAGAAAAGGAGAAAGCGAGGGTGTAAAGAGGACTGCCATGAGTCTATTTCTAATCATGACACGAAGAGAGAGAGAGAGAGAGAGAGAGAGAGAGAGAGAGAGAGAGAGAGAGAGAGAGAGGGGGGAGAGAGGGGAGAAAGAGAATGTATTTTAGCAGATGCAAGATTGCACATTCTATTGTATCCACCTGATGAGTTCCCCCAGGCCTCCTCCTGCCCCTACACACACACTCCTGATCTTCTGATGACGGCTTCACGTGCTGCTAATTGCCCACGGCGGCACCAGAGGGCAGCCCAAGCTGATGAGTTTGCCCCTACCTACTTCCAGCACTATATCTTGTAAATTACCCATCAACAATCTGAACAAGAGTAAACTAACAACAGCAACCTTACCATCTCCCTGACGCCCTTTTTTGAAGGCTATGGCTCATATAAGTGATGCAAGTTCAAAATGAGGGTTTCTGACCCAGGTTTCTGTCCGGCTGCAATATTTGGCTCTGGTTTGAATTCTGTAACAGAAAAGTATAGATTTTTCAAAAGATTCAGGTCTTTACATGTGTTACCTTACCCCTTGTACAATGTTTACCCAGTTACAATAGTAGGGGGAGGACGAAATACTGATACCACAGTATTTCTCATCAAATTTCAACTTTTGATTCCTCGGTAATGGGCAATAAAGTAAATTATTATTCTCCAGTCGATCAAATTCCTTCAAAACTCATATTCCAATGAAAGATTTATGCAACTTTTGGCTGTCTTTTGTCTCAGAAGTGAAGGTTTCTTACCGGAGGGTTCTGACTGGATGTCATTAAATCCGATCTTCCTTATTAGCCATGGCATATTATTACTAATTCCCATCTATTCCTATTATCAAAAATAATTATATACTAAAACTAGGGCAGCTGTGATCATATTTAACTTTGCCAGTCAGAAACCTCCAGTCAGAAATCTTCATCTCTTGGGCAGATTATAGCCAATCCACCTTTATTTGACCGGCACTCATTTGAATACTGTTTTAGTCAAATAGTGTTGAGGCCTAAGATTGATTTTGATACCCCTATACCATGGGTGCTGATTGCGGACTTGCGCACATAATTTGAGACCCCAGTGCACCAGTCAATGTGGTATATTCACATGTTATAATAGATGCAATGGGTAGATTTTTTCCTTGGTGAGAGCCTGCCATTACAGAAGTCACACATCACCCCATAGGGTTAAGATTTGTAAAATGATGTACTACTGACCAGTGTTGAACTGGTACATCACTGTGACATCTGAACACAAACTGGCAGGCATCACGAAGCTGTTCAACCACAGCCTTTTTATCAAGCATATAATAAATGCTATACTTAAGGACTTCGTTTACCATTTGAATTCAAACACCAACCCTGTTCTGACATAGACTGCACCCGTCTCTGATTATTGTAGGCCTGTTTGCTTGTTTGTGTGTTCATTACCTTGTTCCTTTGGCCCGTCCTTTACTCCTTCCTTTGCCTTCCATTTCACCTCTCCTTTCATTCACCAGTTCACTGCTCCCATTGTTTGTTCATTCTTTTGTTTCTACATTTCCTTCTGCTGTCCATCCTTTCCCTCCTCCTCTCTCTCATTTGCTCTTTCATCATGTCATTCTCTGTTTTCTCTTTTCCTTTCACACTTTGCCTTCATTCATCCCCTTCATCTATCCTTACAATCTCCTGTCTCCTTTGCCCCCCCTTCTCCTCTAAGTACTGTCCAGTTGATAAGCAGTATCAGTGACTGACACCTACACTACAGTGGTGTATAACAGCTTGTGAAGAGGAAATCTGACATAAATATAATATTATAACACTATTTGCATGTATGGGGCACATTGATATCAACCTCAACCATGTTTAAATCTTTATTGGTAAATTCTGAGTATTGAAATATCATCATCATGATCTATCTCAAACTCAATAAAAATGCATCACAAAAAGGGCCATGGATCACTATGTACGAAAGAGGAATATCATCATGTCCACTGACTGTCATCCATCTGAAGCCCTTCATCATAGAGATGACCTCAACCCTCACAGGTCAGTCCTAAAGGTCACCAACTCGACTCTTACCTATAACATGCTGATTTTCTACTATAGAGTGTGACAATCTGATTTGTCCACCAGAGATCTAAAAACATCACACTGGAATTAACCCTCTAAGAGTGACACGGTGCGTACAAACCTTTTGGTCATCCAGTCTTGACTTTCCAGTTCCCAATTTCACCACAAGAGCTAAAGTGGCACTGAACCATTCTCTATCAAATCACTGTAACCCAAATTTTTGAAAATGATCTGGGATTTTGGGTCATTTTTCAATGCAGTAAAGTCTACCAGGGTACTCTAGGTCAGTGCTTTAAAATAGCTGTCATGCATGAGTACACTGAAAAAAGTCTTCCTGACAAAGTGACATGTATACCCATGTCAACTTGATTTGACAAAGAGAGCACACGTCATTGGGACAAGTGCATATATGTCACCATGACAACTGTAGCACACAGTTATCCTCATATGATTTGACATGCTTTAAAATGCCACGTCATCTGTGAGTTGACTAGGGTCACAGCCATGTCGAAGGCACTTGACATGTGATGGTTTGACATACATAATTGTTCTAGGATATTCCACTAGATGGGGCAAACAACCATTTTGGTACCAGGACTAATCACTACCAAGAAGTACTACCAACACTTGAGACATTTGATGTGTCTGTGTCATTTTGTTTTCATGAAAAATAGATCATTAAGGTCTGTAAATACTATCAATGAATGGTAGTGAATTCTATTTCATTGTTAAATTTGCATTTGTTATTGAATATCAAAATAGACACCCACAATCCTGAATACCTCAACTGGAGAGGTTAGACACCTTATGTGTGGGTCAGTGAAAATACCAAAGGACTGTATTCTAACCCACAATTTATAATCTCAGTATCTACAGTACAGGGAGACATATGGCATTGCCATGCACCTTCATGTCCTTGTCTTATGGACTGCATAGAGGTCCTCAGTCAAGTAGAAGTTCTGTAGATAGGAAAAAGTGCCTTAGTTTTGCAGGCCTGTGGGACTATGATATCCCCTGCCTTCTATTATAGGCCTGCCTTGATTGAACCATTGGTACATAGTTATTGACTGCTCTTGGCCCTTACATAATTGTCTCACAGTATAACCTAGCACTCAGGTGAATGGATCAGAAATATGTGACGTGTCTTCATTAAGCATGTCAAGTGGAGTTGACGAACCAAATATAAGAGAGTCAACCTCATTCGACATGCCTTCATGCATGTCATGTTGGAGACAAATTGTGACCTGTGCAGTATGCGTCAAAGCGATCAGTGTTCTTCTCTCTGTGTAGCTGTAGGTTAGAAAAGGAGTAGGCTGACATACCATACACCAGGGTAGGCCAGTGTTGTTACGTATGATCAAGGACAAGCAGAAGACTATAAAAGGACAGAATAAATCTGTATACTTGATGTTAAAAGCAGTCGTCAGCTTGTATAACATCGACCCCCAGTCCCAAGAAAATAACATTTCAGCATATTCATAGGCCCTATCCCAGACAATACTTCATGGCCCATCTGAAACTGTCAATCATTGTCCTGGTTATTATGCTGTATCGATGCAGTGCTGCTAAGTCTTTGAAAGTGTATCATACACCATAGGATTGGATGATGCTTGAATATCTACTCACCTAGGCTGCATTTATACACAACAAGATTGGAAGATGCATGGGTATTTTTGGTGAGTTAAAAGTAAAATGGGGATGTATTGATATTGGTGTAAAAGAAACATAAATGGTTTATGGGTTATACCTATCTAGGTTTGATAGACTCTCATTACATGCCAGAATTGTTTCCAGACACAAAGTGGAGGGCTGAAAGGTGGAGTCTAAGCAAAATAGTTTTCAGTAGCACTAAAGAACAATAAGCCTTTGGGAATGGAACAGAAGCTGTCTATTCTCCAAAACAAGATTAAAACTATGATGACAAACAATCCCTCCCCTTTAAATGGGCCCTGTTGACACAGACTTGACTACCTTCGACCTACCCTGCAATATGGGAGTACAAATGAGCGATAAGGGGTAGCATGGTCTATCGTAGCGGCATCATACTATAGTACCTTTATTACCTTGCGTATAAGGTGATATGAACTCAATAAGTGAACTGAATATATTGTAGCGTTTTCCGACTCTATGGTTAATAAAGAATTACACAACTCCGACAGCTTGACTTCAGTGTCTTTTATTTCCTGGCAGTCCTCGCCACACCATCTAAGTCTTATATCGTATATATTAATCCGGAGATAAGCCTTTTAGAGTTCTGCTCCTCTCTGTCTGCAACTCGGAACTAACTAATCGGAGTAACAACTCCCTTATTTATACATAGGCAGATACTCCGACCCCGGCCCGCTTTACGGCAGGCCAGCGTCGGAGGATCTCCTCCGCCGACTACTATTGCCGACGTAACCGCGTTACTTCAGGACCGCTGGCCTCGCCGCCCCCACACCAGGATGGTTTCGGCTCCGCCAACGGCCCCTCCGTCTCCGCCACACTCTCCCCAACTAATCTATAGCCTTACCGGGAGAAAGAGTGTGATATTACCCTCCTGCAGATGGGTTTCCAATTTTGAATAATCCTGCCACGCCATGGCCCCTGGGCGTTTAAGTAAATAGCTACACATAACATACACACAGTAAATCCTACTTAAACCTCCTCTGTAGGCGGCATTAACTACTAAGTAAACCGAATCCGCCGTCCCCTATGCGGAGTATAACCATAACAACAACTTTTATACAATAATACGACGTCATTTCGTCTGGATCCGGCAGACATTCTTCGCCCGTTCGCCTCAGGCTGTCTTGTCGCCGCCCTCATTGGTTCCAGCCTTGGTCGTCCGCGCCGCCGACGTCTTTGGCCACCGCTGTCCGCAGCGGCTGCAGCATCCCTTCTGATCACGGCCATAACGGGTCCGGGTAACATGGACCAGTTCAATATCCCCATTGGGGAGAGTGTGAATGGAGGAAGATTGCAGTCCCCCGGGTATAACCCTCATCTCAGGTCCTAGGGTCCGAGGCTGCCCCAGTCGTCTAGAGTGTTCCTTGAGGGCCTCCGGCCCGGTAAAATCCGAATGCCATGGCATAGCCCCATCCTCCTCCGCCTCCTCGTCCCTATTGTCACCCGCTTTATCTCCTTGTTGATCTAGCAGCAGGCGGTGCACCTCCTCTACCCCCGCCAACCCCTCAGTGCTGGCTATTCCCCCTTCCCCCATATCTCCTATAGGTAATCCGGTTATTACAATCACTCGGTCTGTCTCAGTGTTGGGTAGGGGCTCCGGATCCCCAGGCCCTCCGACCACCGTCTCGACCCCCTCCGGCACCATCACCATAGTCTCCGCCCGTCCACTCTCCTCCCCCACTTCTACTTGCAGCAAGAATTCCCCCTTGGGCGAGCAAAGGACTAACCCGTCCAACCCCACAGTCACGGATCGGGGGTACCTATCCAACTTGGGTAGAGCAAATAAGGTCCCCGGCTCTACGAGGGGGGTCTTCGGTACCTTCTTCTCCGCCTGTCCTTTCTCCTTCACCGGTGTCCCTACGGAACACGATTGAAATTTACTCATTAATTGGGCGGTACCCTCATCCATGGATCGGTTCTGTATGGCCTCCTCCTCCGCCTCTTTTAACACTCCCTCCAGGCTGAACTTCCTCGTAGACTTTCCCGCCCCTTTTCCTTTAGGGCTTTTACTTTTAGTTTCCATCTCTTTCCTCAGTCTTTCTTTCTCCGCCTCTTTGGCCTTCCTCTCCTCCTCCTCCTTTCTCCGCTGTTCCTCTTCCGCCTTCCGGCGCTCCTCAGCCTCTCTGGCCTTCCTCTCCGCCTCCTCTCTCTCTTTCCGTTTAATTTCTCTTTTCTTCTTTCGCTCCTCCTCCTTGGCATCGCTGAGTACGGCCAGGAACTGGGCTTTCAGTTTAGGGCAGGATTGGACGTATGCCGGGATGGCCACCTCCTCCGACTCCTCGCTGGTTTCATCCTCCCCTTCCACCTCCCCCGCCTCACCCTTCTCCGGCGGCTCAGGCGTCACGATTGTAACTGTCTTCAGGATGGGTTTCGGTTTGCTAGGGGAAGGTTTACTCATATCCTCATAGGAGGGCAATGTCTCGGGACTGGCACCGGAGAGGGTGGGTTTGGGCTTGTTAACTAGTTCGTAAGGGGGCTGCTTCTCGGGGCTAGAGTCCAGCCCATTTCCCCCTAGTCCCAAGCTCTCTCCGTCCTCCCCACTCGTGGCGGAGATGTCCTCGTAGGCAGCCGACTTCATGGAGGTTCGGGAGGTCGGAGTGTCTTTCTTGGTTTCCTCGTACTCCGCCTCCAGGGCTCTCACATTGACTTCCCCTAGAGGCACCTCCTGTTGCATTCGTAACAGAGTCTTGGTGGGGGTCTCCCCCGCCTGTCCATATCTCTCTACCAGTAATCCTATGACGAACTTCAGTTTCCCCGCCATTTCCTCGTCTATTTCCACCTCCCCCCCGCTCAGTAGAGGTGTCAGGTCGGGTATCCCCGTGGCCAGTGGCGGGGTGGAGGGTCCCGCTTCCTCCTCCGCCTGCCGCTCCTTACCCCGTGGGGATTGTCTCTTTTTCTCTTTGCAGGTCAGCAGTTTCGCCTCCCGGTCAGCTCCAGTCCCCGGGGTCACCTGAACCAGCCGGATGGTGCCCCCTCCGGATCCTCCTTCCTCCTCGTCTGAATTGTCCGAAGATAGGGGCTCGGCCTCCCTTGTTTCATCCTCCATGGGAACATCCTCCGCCGTGGCCCGCGCCGGGGCCAGTTTTAGGGCGTCGTAATGGACTACCCTGGTAGTTTTACCCTTTTTAATTTTATACACCGCCTCCCCTAAGCGCCCCACTATCTCCCATGGGCCTGTCCAATAACTCTGGAGTTTAGGTGTCAGTCCCCTCTTCCGGAGAGGGTGGTAGTAGAAGACCCTGCCCCCAACAGCGAATTCGCCTGCCGAGGCTCTTGCATCATAGTTCCTCTGTTGCCTGCAGAGGGACCTTCCAAGGGCCTCCCTAGCGACGGAGTATGCTTTTGTCATGGTGGTTTGTAATTCGGCCACATAACCGACTCCTCCCCCTACATTGGGCTCCAGCGGGTAAACCAAATCCAGGGGGATGACCGTTTCCCGCCCCAACATCAGAAGATTGGGGGACAATCCCGTGGAGGCGTGTGCGGAGGAGCGATACGCCGCCATTACAAATGGCAGCCGCCGGTCCCAGTCCCGTTGGTCCTCCGCCACCACAGTCGCCAGCAGCATTTCAATTGTTCGGTTGGCCCGCTCCACCATCCCATCGCTTTGGGGCCTAAAGGAACAAGTTCTGGTCTGCCTGACTTCCAGTAAGGCCACCATTTCCCTGAATAGTCCCGACTGGAAGTTCTTGCCCTGATCTGTGTGCACCTCCGCCGGGGCTCCAAATCTACAGATGAACTCCTCCACCACAGCCCTGGCCACCGTGGGTGCCTCCTGGTTGGGTAAAGCGTACGCTTCCGTCCATTTAGTGAAGTAGTCCGCCGCCACCAAAATATATTGGTTCCCGGCGGAGGACAAGGGCAATGGACCCATCACGTCTAGAGCTATCCTCTGTAGGGGTAGTCCGGCACCCACATGTCCCATTGGTGCCCGGTGCGGAGGTGGAGCCGCCTTCCTCCGGAGACAGGGTTCACAGCTGGCGCACCACAGGGTCACCTCCCTCCTGAAGTCAGGCCAGTAGTAACCTGTCTGGAGGCGCCGGATGGTTTTATTGCGGCCCAGATGCCCCGCCAAGGGTTCTCCGTGGACCTCCCTGAGCACATCATTCCTGCTCAGGGTGGGTACAGCAATTTGGAAGCATCGTTCCCCCGCCGCACCTTCCCACCACCGGCCCAGTATCCCTTTTTCTATACTCATGCGCCCCAATTGGGCATGCCAGGCTCTCAGCTCATAGCCCCAGGTCCTTCTTTCCTCCTCTGTGGTGGTCGCCTCCCCGTTCACCCATGCTCTGACCTGAGTCAGCACAGCGTCCTCCGCTTGGAGTGTGCCCCACTCTCTCCCTGCCGGCGGAGTGGAGTCCCCCGCCGCCGGAGGCGCCCCCCGAACCATCTCCTGGCGTTGAGACCTTGTGAAAACCCGGCAATGCAGTAGCTCCTCCTCATCCTCTCGCCCACATTGCTTGCAGGGCTTCCTGGACAGCCCATCCGCATTCCCATGTAGTTTTCCCGGCCTATGCTGCACCACTATGTCGTAAGTACTTATAATCTGCAGCCATCGAGCCAGCTGGCCCTCCGGCTCCTTGAACTCCAACAGCCACCGCAGGGAGGCATGATCTGTTCGGACTACCACCCTCCTCCCTATTAGGTAATGCTTGAATTTCCTGAGGCCAAAGACTATAGCCAGCAGCTCCCTCCTTGTAACGCAATAGTTACGCTCCGGCCTGCTGAGAGTGCGGCTGCCATAGGCTAGGACCCTCTCTACCCCCGTCTGCTCCTGGGACAGTACCACTCCGAGGCCTGTGTCACTGGCGTCGGTGTCTAAGGTAAGCTGTCCCTCCGCCTGGGGGAAAGCCAGGATAGGGGCCTCGGTTAGTCTCTTTTTTAGGTCTTGGAATGAGGCCTCGCATTCCTCCGACCACCGGAACGTCCTCCCTTTCTCGGCCAGCGCGCTCAGTGGCTTAGCCCTCGTAGAGAACTCAGGAACGAAGGTCCTGTAGTAGCCGGCTAGCCCCAGAAAACTCCGGACCTCCGTCACCGTGGTCGGAGTGGGCCACGACTGCACCGCCTCTATCTTTTCCGGATCCGTCTCTACCCCCGCCTCACTCACTTGGTGGCCCAGGAATAACACTCTGCGGCGAGCCAACTGGCATTTGGAGGGCTTGATCTTAAGCCCAGCATCCTCCAGCCTTTGAAGTACCTCCCCAAGCCGGCCAAGATGCTCCTCGAAGGTGGCGGAGAATACGACTATGTCGTCTAGATAGACCAAACAAGTTTTCCACTGTAGTCCCCTCATGGCCACTTCCATCACCCTCTCAAAGGTGCCTGGCGCATTGCACAAACCGAAGGGCATTCTCCGGAATTGGAACAGCCCCCGGTGTGTCGTGAATGCTGTTTTCTCTTTATCCCCCTCCTCTATATCCAACTGCCAGTAGCCGCTGGCCAGATCCACTGACGAAAACCACGCGGCCCCCGCCATGGTATCGAGACAATCTTCCACTCTAGGCAGGGGATAAGCATCCTTCACGGTGGCGGCGTTGAGCCTCCGGTAGTCCACGCAGAAGCGAGTGGTACCATCTTTTTTTCTTACTAGGACCACCGGAGAAGCCCACGGGCTAGTGGATGGCTCAATCACTCCGGCTTCCAACATCTTCTCCACCTCCTCTTCTACCGCCTCTCGTCTATGGGGTGCCAATCGCCTCGGCGGTTGTTTGATAGGTGGATGTACCCCCGTATCAATCCTATGCTTGGCCAATTGAGTGTGCCCTTTGTCGCCCTTATGCCTCTGAAATGCCCCCAGGTGTTTCCTTATAAGCCGTGCAAGCTCCTTTCTACGGTGAGCCTCCGTCCCGCTCACTAACCCGTCCACCAAACACTTTAGCTCCTCCGGCTCACCTCTCTCCACCATCCGGCACCATCCCTCTCCGGCCACTGTCTCGCCTCCGCCTCTGCACTCCACTCGTTGAATGGCCCCTAGAGTCATGTCTCTATATATCACCACTGGCTCAGGACCGGGATTGAGCACCCTGACCCAAGTTGCCCTCCCCTCGGGGCATACCAGCCCCCGCCCCACCAGGAAGCTCGGTTCACCCTTGTGTCCGGCCATCCCTTCAATCATCCCGTCGTCCCCCTGTTGCCAGGGTCCGGCTAGAGTTCCCTCTAGCATGGCCTCCTGTCCGGATCCCAGCACCGCCGCTCGGGTGCTGACGATTCGGCACACGGAATCCTCCTCTGTCCACACTAGGCGCCCTTTTGCTACGTCGACCATTAGTTTGTTGGTGCGGAGGAACTCCGCCCCCAGGATTCCCTCCGTCCCGGTGTCGCTGACTACGAAACGCACATTGATAGTGCGCCTCCCGATTTCCAGCTCTGTGTACACTTCCCCTTTTATGTCCATAGGCCGCCCGTCGACGGAGTAGATCTTCTCCGCCGTTTCCCCCAGGCGTCCCCGTCCGCCCCACCTGCTCCACCATCCTTCGGAGACCAGATTAAGCGACGCACCAGTGTCCACCAGCAATTGGATGGGGGCCCCTGCCAGCCGACCCTCTACTATCAATCCTCCTCCGCCCCTCTCTCGGCGGCCCTGTATCACATTGATAGGCCCACTTCCCTCGACCTGTACTTGGCCTTTAGTATAGGTCGATTCTAGTTTCCCGCCGCCGGACTAGCCTGTTCGCTCACCGGCCTGGATGCCTCCTTGGCCTTGATATTTGGGCATTCTCGCTTGAAATGGCCTTCCTGTCCGCATCCGAAGCAAGCACCACTGCTTGGCTTTTTCTTCCTCCCCAACACCGCCGGATCATCCAGCCTTTGAACTAACCGCTCCATCAACTCCGCCATTTTGCTCATTTCCTCCTTGTTGGACTTGAGGTGTTCATTTACTGACGCATCCGCCGCCCGCACTTTGTGGATATTCTCCTGCTCCACTTGTAAGTACGCCTCCGCTCCCACCGCCGTCATTACTGCGGATTGTAAATCTTTCGGTGTTGACTGATACACCCACTGCCTGAGTGGATTGTCGAGGCACAATAGGAATCTATCGAGCGCTAAGGTGTCTGTCGTCCGGGCGTCTGCCTCCGGATATGCTAACTTAGTGTACTTTTTCAGTTCTTCCTGTAACTCTTGCAGTCCCTCCCCCTTTCGCCGGACCCTAGTGCGGAGGAACGCTTTGTAGATCTCTTCCTGATTAGTAGGCTCAAACCTTTCCACGAGTGCCCTTCTTAACTCCTCATACCCCTCCGGCGTGGCTGGTTTCCTTCCCGTCAACAATCTCCGGGCTGCCCCCGACAGACTCAGACCTAGGAACATACCCGCCTCCTCTGGCTTCCATCCGTTTACTTTGACGCACAGGTCGAAGTGGTTGAGGTAGTCAGATAGGTCTGTGGTGCCATCATATTTAGCGGGTTTCACCACTGGCTTACCCTTTGCCTCCTTCTCCCCATCGGCACCTCCTCTCCAGCCATCCTCCGGACGACCCATAACTCCTCTACCCTGCCGGAGATCTCCACCTTCCCCTACTTCGTCCTTATCCGCCTCCTCCGCACGTCTCCCGGTTTCGGGGCGAACCTCGGCCGGTGCCCGCTTGCTCCCCTTCCTTGGGTTATTCATCTCCGCCTGCTCCTCCGGCCACCAAAGCACCTTTCCGCCATCGTCCCTTCCCGGGTTGAACCCCAGCCAGGCATTTGCATCACCCAGTTTTCCTTTAGGGTGCCTCAACCTCCAGGCCGCCGGTTTCTCCTCCCTCTCCCATGGCCACAGGTAGGGCTCCTTTTCTTTAACGCGTGGTTCCTCATATCCCGTGTCCGTTACCTCCTCCCGGGATGCTCTATCGGCGGGTTCTGCTTGTCTCTCCGGATTCATCTCTTCCGGCCTCACCGCCCCTCTCTGCCGTAGCGTCACTTCCTCGTCCACCACTTCCAGCAAAACCCCTTTTTCCCGCTTAATCTCCTCCGTATCCCTCTTCTCCACAGGTAAGTTTATCGTTTCTGAAGCCTCCGCCATCTTCTTTCTCTCGTGGGTCTTCAAACACCGCTGTCACCAATGTAGCGTTTTCCGACTCTATGGTTAATAAAGAATTACACAACTCCGACAGCTTGACTTCAGTGTCTTTTATTTCCTGGCAGTCCTCGCCACACCATCTAAGTCTTATATCGTATATATTAATCCGGAGATAAGCCTTTTAGAGTTCTGCTCCTCTCTGTCTGCAACTCGGAACTAACTAATCGGAGTAACAACTCCCTTATTTATACATAGGCAGATACTCCGACCCCGGCCCGCTTTACGGCAGGCCAGCGTCGGAGGATCTCCTCCGCCGACTACTATTGCCGACGTAACCGCGTTACTTCAGGACCGCTGGCCTCGCCGCCCCCACACCAGGATGGTTTCGGCTCCGCCAACGGCCCCTCCGTCTCCGCCACAATATATATATACCAAATTGCAAGGGATTTTGGTATATGATTTCATTGTGTGGTCTATGTTTCTCTGCTACATCCTGGGTTGTACCATTTTAACTCCAAACGAGCATCCCTCCCCCTTGATTAGCCCTCTCCCAATGAGAAAGTCTTCATCTTACTTTCCTGCAGCTTTCACATAAGAGACACTGGAGAGAGCCATATGAACTCTTTAATGATGGCATGATGCATTAAGATCTGTATTCTTTGAGAGTCATGATAGACCATTGTGGTGCTTAGCGAGTAGCAAGTAAACCAACATTGGATCGGCACATTGCATTGACTTTTTACTGTTATTGCATCCTACTATGATTGGCATGATGCATGAATGCAGCCCCTCGTAAGTATCATGGCAGAGGGAAATTCATATATGACCAATAATCATGAATCGTCGTTATCTGGGCTGCCAGGGGGTTTCAAAAATATTTTGGACCAGCCTAAAAAGTTTTAGGGTACATATAGTACAGGTGTTGGGGCTTACAGTCCATATATGCGGGTAGCTTAAATATAATTTTTAAATCCACAGCATGGGACCAAAGTTGAGGGTCTCTCTAGGGTCTAATGGCTAGTGATTGTACCATAGATTTAAGCCTTAACAGAGTAAGATGTTGATATTAACAGGCTAAGTTACTATCATAAAGGTCTATTGTCATATAAGATATTATAGTTAGATATGTTATACACTGGTGGCAGTCTCTATGGGCTCTCTAGGGTCTAGGGTCTCTCTCGGGTCTAGGGTCTCTCTAGGGTCCAATTATTAGTGATTGTACTGTAACTCTAAGCCTTAATGGAGTAAGATGTTGATATTAACAGACCAGGTTACCCTCATAAAAGTCCATTGTAATATAAGATATAATAGTTAGATATATTATACACTGGTGACAGACTATAGGGCCTCTCTCAGGTCTAGGGTCTCTCTCGGGTCTAGGGTCTCTCTAGGGTCCAATTGTTAGTGATTGTACCATTGCTCTAAGCCTTAATGGAGTAGGGGGTTGATACTAACAGGCCAAGATACTTTGATATAAAGGTCAATTAACATGTAAGAGATTATAGTTAAATATATTATACACTGGGGCCAGACTGACATAAATGGTGATTAAGGGTCTCTCTAGGGTCTAACACAAAACTACCCCAACTCTGTCACCCAAACCCCAGGCCAAGATATAGGAGCTAGACTTCCAATTTTTTTTTCATGCATATAGGGACATGTTAAGGCTCTGCATGGTATATCTATTTCATCTCTGTGCTATTGGAATAATAGAACATGGTTGCTATGTTAGGGTCTCTCTAGGGTCTAGTGTAGAACTGCCCATGTACCTTCAGTGACCTGGCATAAAAAGTACAGTGGCCACATATTCCTATTTAGTCTTAAAATTTTCCCTGTGCTCTAGGGGAAATACCAAAACCAAAAAAGGAGCCTGTGCCCCAGCATTTTTTATTATTTGCAAGTTGCACTTGAGATTATTGTGTTTTTGTTCGAGAAAACCCTCATTTTGGCCAGTTTTAGCCCTCTAGCTCCCTAAATATGCCTCGTAGATAGGCAAAACCCATATACCCATTGTAGCTCTATCCCATCCCGACCAGAATAAATGATAAAGACACTTATATAACTTTATTTCAAGTTTTTGTTGAAGGGAGAACAAGAACAGGCCAGTTAACGACGATTCGTGATTATCAGTCATATCATGATTAATGGGCATGGGACATCAAGTACCATGTAGCCCTTTAAGAGGTAAGACATTGTCTGGGACCTTGCAAACAGAGATGGATAATGGAGAAAAAGGATCCTAGTGTCATATTTCCATGTATGAGATGACTCGTTGTGTCGCTTCCCGGACCATGCTGACTTGTGTTGACACTACATGCTGCTGTTACATGCTGTAATGTTAGCGTCCCATGTTAGCCAGGTCCCTATGGGTATGTGCGACAACATTCTGCTCAGACCCTAAAACATGCCACCATTCTTGGAGCCTGCGGGGTGTTTCAGAAGTTATGTATTTACAACCAGCCAGGACAACCAGTCATATCAAGATGTGGTAGCGGTCCTAAGAGCAGTTATCAAATCTCAAATCTCAAAAGTAGTTATAGGCTGGCAATAGTGGGTGTTTCTATAGTATATTTCTTTTTGATTCATAACATTAAAACGAAAAATCTTTCATTGAAACTATTAGGTTATATTCTCAAAATATTTTTTTAAATTGAAATGAAAATCTTTCATACCATGATTATCGAGTTTTTGTAAATTTTACAGGCCAAATCTGATGAAATCCTTTGGACAGAAGAATGTATGTAATTCATTGTATGTTATATAAGTCCTACTGGTGTAGAATCCATGATATTAAGGCGAAATATAATAAAAACGACTCATAAACTTCTGACCCTAGCACCAGCCTGCTCGCCGTAGTCAACCGGAAGTCAGATACAAGTTGTTACGTTGGCCTTTGCTGTGAGGCCATTTCGCTCACTGCGCATGCTGCTTGCACCCATCTTCATCCCCTCAGGACAGAGGTGAATGTGACGAATTGTAATAATTAAGATTAATGGTAACTACCATTGTATAAAGGTCATATTTAACGATTATGAATGCATGTGGTGGTGTCCCTCAATAAAGGCACTCGCCTTCAGCTCATGTCTTCATCATATGGCAACATCAACACGTGCATTCATAATCTTTATATATCCCCTAAGTAAATGCAATACTGCAGGTTGTAAGTAGCATTGAAGCGATCCAGAGTTATTTTTGTCCCTAACCTGATCAATTCTAAACAATTTCTATACTTAATCATTGTTTGACTTATAATAGCCTTCCAGCCGGGATAATGGTTGTGATGTTTGATATCCGAAATAGATATTCTTGCACTTTTTATATTTTTGGATTATGAAACACCCCAATGTAGTGAGACCCTGTAGGACTCTCCCCAGGGAACTGCCCTTGATCTTTAGATCACATAATGGCAGCTGGTTCCATGAATCTCTCCTTGTGAGATCTATTGCAGTCAGCAAAATATGCTGATAAGGCTCTACTTTAACTCTTTAACACTTAAAACATGATAACCACAGGACCCAGTGCATGAAAATACTATGCAGTATTGAAAAGGGCATGGGAAAAGCTGCCTGGATTTAACTATCAGCGCCATTTGAGTGTACCTTTGTATTTGTTTCATGGTATCATTGTTAAACATTTGCAAAAAAAATATTTTCGATGTCATCAGCGGCAATAAAATCCGGGACATGGTTATTCCATGGGGGAGGCATGAGCACCTAAGTCAATCCTATGGGGCTACTGTTTTCCACTGCATTAACCATGAAGTTCAAAGCAAAAGGTTTTTTCTTTGAATTAGGCCCACAAATAAAGCCCTTGGGAGCATTTCAATTGTAATGGCAGTATGAAGTTCAGGGACCTTATAGTGATGGTGTTCAAATACACATAGAGAGACAGCACTATACAAAGGTTAAAGGGTAGGGGATTCGAAACTGGGAAATGGGTACCAAGTGGGAAGGCCAGGGGAATTGAGGGTATTTCACAATAGATTTGTTTTGGGGAATTGGACAGATCTGGTAGATATGAATTCTGTGCTGTGGTTTACTAGTAAAGCACAGTTGAAATTAAGGTATTAGTAGCTTGGAATAGGCTGGCATTAGTGGTGGATCCAGGATCTGGAAAAGGAGGGGGTGGGTCCCAAGAGGAGGGGGCACTACTGCAGCAATGCTTGGCTTGTAGCTGTTCACAGGATTTAAGATTGGGTTCATATAAATGATGCCTTGCTTGCTAAAGGATGATCATGGAAGTTCTGTGATAATGAATGATGAGAAGGAAAACCATGTTTACCTATCAAGAATACAGTTCAGCAAGGTGCTGTGTTATAAGGAATCCCCATGAAAATATTGGTGAATGCTGTTACTGCATACATAGGTGTTTAACCTCTCACTGTCTAAAATACCTATTCTTATCTAAAAACAACATTTTCTGTTCCTGGTCAGCATTTGCCTGCTCATACTTGGTGCCCTGTACTCTGCCAATTGGCAACTCTCCATATGGCATTGGAAGTAATTATGAAGTCAGTGTGTGAGCCGGACCCGTTGACATTGCAACATCTGTCATACCCAACAAGGTGAGCATCAGTGTCATCCTTCCATCGAAGCGTGGAGAAAAATACTTGTGCTGAAATAAGAATTGTCAAAGCAGTGTCAAAATACCATCACCAGTACAGCTCTGATCATGACAATTTGGTTGGAGAGAGTCAATCATGTTTTGACTCCTGTGCAGGAGTCAAACCGATCTCAACTCATTTGTCCAGAAGAGTCAAACATTAAAATGGCTTACACTTCACTCCAGAAGAGTCAGAATCAACAAGACACTTTAGATATGAGTTTGACTCCTCACATAACCCAGGGTCAAATGTGCTATTAAAGGAGTCAACCTGCAATTAACTCCCCCAAAGGAGATTTCTGTCTGCTATACATGACAAGATTGGGAATAGTTTAGAGTAAAATGAATGTATATCCTTTTAAACTTCATCCACAGCAGCTATAGTAAGAATAATGAGCCACATTGTCTTAATACCTATACACACATAAACTTTGAATATTCAGTTCTAGTTCTCATGGTGCCGATGGTTACAAATGATTTCCGCGAGAGGGGATAGATCATTACATAACCATGACATTTTTATTTGATTGATTTGGATTAAAGCATAAATGCTCATAAAGTGCCCCTTTGTGATATTCTATCTACTCTGCCAACTGTTGTTTATCCACATACAGCATTTCCTTCTAACATTTTACTCTATGGTACTTATGTCCTAGTCTGACAAATACATAATGGGCCCTATATAAGCTTCCACAGGCCAGTGTTTCATAATTCAGAAAGGTAATCAACAAATGGGTCTGCTTACCATGCCCTCAACATCATATTTCCATCCCATAGAATGCCCCAGTGATGTATAGTGGTGGGTGTGCAGTCTCATAATCCTCCAAGACAGACACCATGTCACATTTTCTGTGACATCATGTGTCATGGTATATACATTGCTGAGGGTCATCCTAAATACTGTAAGTGGCTAAGACTTGCCCAAAATGCCATATAAGGGTGATGGAGGTAAAGAGAGGCATAAAAAGGTAGTGAGACATCCAGGAAAAGAGGGAAGATTGTGTGTTCAAATAAGGAGGTGCATATATAAACAATAAATTTAGGATGTGGGAAGATATAGAGTGAAGGGAAAGGGTCAGGAAATGAAGAATTGGGGAGAGTGGAAAAGGGAAAGTGAAAGATCGGGCAGAATTAAGACCATCATATCTATGATGGAAAGCATGGAATCTATGAACCATAGGCCATATGAGAAAACCTACATAGATATGCATGCCTACATGTATGTGTATGATAATATGTATGCATGTAGCTTTGTGGGGTTGATAATTGCTCACTTATTATTAAACAGTTTAGATTTATTTGGAGTAATTGTGGTTTAAACTGATGGTGGTGATTTACAAACTTGATACATGATAGTCTTTTAAGTTATAGTGCATGTATATAAAAAGTAGCTACTTTAGTTATTGAGAAGGAATATGACCACATGGTATGTGGAACTGTTGTACCATTTGCATTAACTCTACCTCATATCTATCTAAAACAGAAAAAAAAGATGAACATTTAAATATTGATTTCTTTCAGATCCCTTTACAGGTATCTTGAAAGGTTACATTAAGTAATAAACCAAACCTAAATCACCTCATCTGTCCTCTGCTTATCATAACTCCAAACCTTCAAGTGTGGCATGATACATGGCATGATACATTTCCTTGATAATGATATCATGATAATGCATTAAAGAGGGTTATCAAGCAACTAGCCAGGACTGCATTAATATATTGCACTGATCTATTTTGTGTGAATAATATGGCAGAATACAGAATGCAACCGTTAAAGTTAGAAATGCCAACTACACAGAATGAATATCCATTCTCCAACAACTCAAATATGCAGTACGAGCGAGCGAGGGTAGAGGGAGAGGGGTCACAGCAGCCATTTCTCTTGTGCATGTGACACAGGGCTGCTCTGAGCAAGCAGGTGGAAAGGGAATAACCTGACACTGTGTACAATGTTCATGATGTGTTCAGGCTTTAGTACTGATTTTTCTTACAGCTAGATGCTACAGATGGTTCCAAAAGTAATGCTATTTAATCTTAATTTGAATGACTTTTTCATGTCAGTTATGCAGTGATGCATCTAGGCCCATTGTTTAAATGTAGGAATATCCTTAGACATTTTCTGAAAAGGCCTATTTAGGTTTGCATTTTAAACTAATGATCATAAAAGTCAACTTTGAAAGCGGCTTTCCCCCCAACATAGGAACCTTGCAGTAGACATAATATCTATTGTTCTAGTGCACCCCTTTGGAAGTATTACATTTGTGCATCTAGCCAACCCTTGAGAGTATATAAAACCCCCCATGGCTATAACTTACATCAGTTCAGCTTTAGGCAAAAAAAGCATGAAGATACTGAATGACCGTAATTAAATGGCAGCATCATATTTACTTTGTCTCATTACGATGTGAGATATTACATACATGTCAAAATGGAAGAAGAAATGCCTTCATCTGTCTATTACATATATGTGACCCATCCTAACAACGTGGTACTGAAGTCGCACATTTAGAAGCCTAGATATGGCCTTTTCAAGTAGTATAGTGTCAAAAACATTAGATTTTTCAAAATTGATATTTTACCATTTTTCTAACATATGGGTAGATATCTTTCAGAATCCTTGCTTAGTAAACTAAATTTAAGCCCCAAATGCCTAAAAGACATGACTATAGTTGTAATGGTTATAAAGAATTACATAGGGATTATATAAGATTCATAAATCATTATATGTTTAATATGTCAATTATCTCAATTTAATCAATTTTAATTGATTCGACTGAATTTACCGGCAGAAGATCTGCAGAAGACCACCTGGTTCAAATATACAAGTGTTATATACCAAATGAAAGCTCTTGATGAGCTGTAAATGAATATGCCAATAACTAAACATTCTGTATGTGCGACTTCCGAACCATTTTGTAAGGATGGGTCACATATATACTAGTTCCCTTAATTATCAAAAGAACTCACAGATATGCCACCATTAAAACAGCCAACTGTCTATCAAATGTCTACCTGCTTTTTCATGATCCTGACATATATATGTCCATCACTAAAATTATGATAAAGAAAGAGCAGCCCTATTGATGTAAGGCTGAGGTTTTCTGATAGGTTCAAATTACAAAGAATGGTTATTTGGCTGGTAAGACTGGAGGGCAGCAGGGGGTACAGTGAAAGTAAGTTGGCTATATAAGAAGAGTTAGCTATAAAAGAACTATGATTGTAAGGAGAAAGGTTACTTAAATGTTTTACCACCTTACCTGTCTTTCTATCTTACACTTTGTACTCTGAGTCACCACATTATATACTAGTACTAGTAGTAGAAAGAGATAAATCATTGATTGAACCTGGCACTACTCACTGCTGTTTATGATTGTATGATTTGAGACTCGTCAAAACACTGTGTAATATCAATTCTCTAAAACTACATTAACTTCAGCAGGACTACTCTAGGGAAACCTATCATCTTAGTCCAATGAACCACCATCTTGGCACACCATTGGCTTAAAAATAACCATAAAATCAGATTTTAACTCTCGGATGGCAACATTTTTACCTCATTAGTGGGGCAGATTAGTTGCCGAATTGTTCAAATTGTAATACATGCACCAAATTTAGACTGGATACTCTATATAGGCAGTCTTTTCAGGAAAAAAACGGTAGCCACTCAAGAAGTGACCCCTGATGACCTCAAGCAGGGGTCAAAGGTTACCAAAATGCATAATTTGTTCCATTTTCCCCTCATTATTCTGGTTCTATGAAGGGCAGAAACTTCAAACTTAGTCCTGACATGCCCCTCCATTGGCCCCATAACCCCTCCGAGTATAAATGACCTTGACCCAAGATCAATGTCATTTCAAGGTCAAATACCATGAAAAATCACTAAATTAGAGCACATTCACCCTGATATCTGCTTCTATGGAAGGTGGGAAAGAACATTTACTGACTACTTTTCCAAGATTCCTGCAAAGTAATCATCCTTAACCTAGTATAATTGGAATCATAGTGAAAATGCTAAATGGGATGTAAACATTGTTCAAATCATGATGGAAACATCAAATTTGAAATGAAAACTCTTTATATGGTCAATTCTCACAAAAATGGAGCACAGTGCTTGGGAAGGGGAAAATCGTGAACTTCTTGTATCATTCCAATTTTCTTTTGGCTAAAAGCTATTGGGCAATACAGATTCCTGACAAAATTGGGAACACTAATCTTGTAAATTGAACATTCTATGCCATTTCTTATTGTGTTTGAAAGTGGACCTACGTACGGTGATGCATCCTAGGCATGAGCAGACTAAATAATTAGCCTAAGTGTCAAATAATAAGCATGATATTGAATATTATTAGTCAATATAGCCTATATAAAAGTTGACATATGATATCTTTGATTTCTATTGATCATGATTGGTGATATGTTCACTTTGATCATACCCACTCTGGTAAGGGTATACCCATGGCCATGTACCTATGTACGGTGATGGACCCTGGTTTCTGCTTGCCATGAGTAGAATGCTTTAGGGAAGTGATATTTTTTCCTGCACAAATTGAATGACTGGTCATCTGGCTATATTGAAAAAACATTGCACCTTCACCATTTTTATTATTACATCCATTTTTAGCCTGAAATTAATCCGTGGTGATGTACCTACGTACGGTGATTTTTCCATAGATTTGCTGTATCAAATGAAGGGAAAGCACCCTTCATGTATAATAATTTGCACATATATTCACAAAACAAGCTACACTTTTGTGCTAGAAAATGTTTCATTAAATATCAACAAACTTTCTCTTATAACAGTTTTAGTGGACCTACGTACGGTGATGCCAGTAGGTACACCACATGCTTGTCATTGCTATAGATTATTTATGTGCATGTGTGGGGAATTTTATGTTTGACTCTATGTTCCCCTTATCAAAAGCTACAAAATGAGGTATTCATTTATTCCAAAGGAGTATTCTCCCTGATGTTATATCTAATTTAATGTACCTACGTACGGTGAAAAGTTACACAACTACTTATTTCCTTTCAAACCCCCAAGAATTTATTGAAAAATGAATTTGAAGTCATCAAAATTTTCCTTTTGTGATTCTACAATTGTGCATACAAATGATTTTATTCTCTACCTTGCATCTATCTTAGATATGACATCTTATGTATTTCATCTTTTTTTTCTCACCTTGAAACATTCAAAATACACACATTTCACCCTATATTGGGATAGATACTGATGGTAGACATGCAAAAGTATGTGCCCACAGCAAGATATTACTGACAGTAATGTAAAAGTATGCACAACAAAACCACCCCCCCCCCCTTATTAAGTGTTTGTGACACAAGAACGTTATGGTGACCCTGTACTCCATTTTCGTGAGAATTGACCATATGATGTTTTTTCTAGAAAAAAATGTCATAAAGTGACCCCTTGAGCTTGAGCAGGGGTCAAAGGTCAAAGGTCACCAAAAACCTTACTTTTACAGTTGAAATGAGTTCTCTACCAATTCAATCCCTAATCATTTTAATTCAGCTATCACAGCACACCTGCGGCCAACTCCAGCCGCCAGCCGGCTGCCATCACTGTGTGTGACGTCATGATGTCATGACCTAAATGGATCGGAAACAAGGCTCGCTCAGATCACCTCCCTCTAGCATCAGGCTGATCCAGATCACCTGCCTATGGCACTTCAAGTAATTGAATTCCCCATAGTGTTACAGCCCTCATTGGATCAGTGACGCTAGCTACAGGCACATGATTTCTGTTCACAGGGCTGGCCTTCCTCTGAGCAAGGAGGTGGGAAGGGAATGATCTTAAGCGTATGTGCACAGGCTTTGCTACAGTTTTGGTAAGTGGCCCTAAAGCTGACCCACAAAATTATTGTTCAACCTTAAATATCTTCTTCCTGCCATATTCAGGCCTAAAACAAGAGAAAGGAATCGGCGACAAAATGTTAGTTGTAGTGTTGCTCTCCAGTGTTTTGATCATGATGAACAATTTCCTCAAGAAACTAAGGATATGGATAAGATTTGGATAACAGAAAAGTTCAGTCATATAATCTAACCTAGTACCAGTGCTACCTTTTATCTTGGTTAATTATGCATTCAATCATATACCAACTACCAACTTCAGAGGGGAGTTAGAGGAGTTGGTTCTAGGCTTATTCTTTGAACGTAGAAATATCCTTAGATATTCTTGAAAAGGCATTTCTATAGCTACTCTTTGAATTAATGATTATGAAAATTTAAAAAGTTAGATTCCCCAGACATAAGCATGGTATTGCTTGGTATGGTAATGACACAGCCATTTTACTTCACAGGCATCACATTGGTTTATCACGTACGCCAAACCCTAAGAGTGCATCAATATATGTATAAGGGGCATAATACATCAATGCATGCTATGGCAAATAAATTAAGCATAAAGATACTGAATGATTGTAAGTAAAGGGCATCATCGTGATTAATTTGTCTAATAAATTTAGATATTGTGTTCATGTCAAACTGGAAGAAGAAAGACCTTCATCTGTTTTTACATATATGAACATTTCCCTTGATTATCAGAAGAACTTGCAGACATGCCACCATTAAAAACAACCTCCTGTCTGTCAAATGTCTACCTGCTTTTACCCTATCCTTGTCATGTATATCCGAGGCTAAATTCATGATATACCGTAGCGATAGTAGTCCTATTGAGAAACAGCTGAGGTTCTCTGATAGGTTCAGATTACAGAGAATGGTTATTTGGCTGAGAAGATGGGAGGGCAGGAGGGAGTAAAAATAAGAAGAGTCGGCAATACAAGAACGCTGTGATCATAAGTAGAAAGGTTATCTATATGGTCCTCTTGATGCTTGAATGTAACCCTTGTGAATTTGCTTACTAAATACCATGCGTTTATGCATTGTGCCTCTCAAAAGGGCTAGAAAAATGCTGACTCACCAGAATAGATGGCCACAGAATTTATATATGCAGTAGGAGGGAGGGACGGTTGAGACAGAGGGGTCACACTGGCCATTTCTCCTCCACCTGTCACAGGCGAGCGAAAGGACCACAATATTTATAATATGTACAAGCCTTTTAGTGCACTTCATTCTATTCATATTTCAGAAGGTACCATCATATCTCAATAATTACAGAAAATGAATTGAGGCCATATATTGTGTTCATGTCATTTACCAACATTGCATTATCATAATGATCATGCATCTTGACAACTATCTAGAAGGACATAACAAAAAGACACTCATTGTTTTCCATATGATAAAAATAGGACGGCCTAGAGCAATTTGCCCTTTACGATTAGCTCCCTTAATCATGTACAGAACTAGCAGACATGCAAATGTTTAAACATCCTACTCTCTATCACTAATGACTTAACAAAAAAAGCAACCCTTAACTGGGGAAACGTTATGCTGAGGATTCCTGATAAGGTGCAATGACAGGAAATGTTCATTTTGCTGACAGCAAGGCAGTCAATAAAAATGCACTATAAGAAGCAAGTTGGAAATAAAAGAACTTAGTGTTTATATAGGTAAGCATATTTTATCAGGCATAAAGAAATAAACAAATATGTACATGTGCTCTTACCTGGCTTTTCAGCTTTGCCAATTGATTTTGGTCGGCCAGGGTTAAGTGGTTAGAATTTATGTGGTTTAATAAAGTACAGCTGTATATATACCTCTCTTTAATTTATAGTACAGCTGTTTGTATACCTCTCTTTAGATTTTCTTTATATCACATAGGTTATTGGCACCTAGATTGTCTCTGTGGCCACATAGGTTTGATTCCTGCCTTGATATCCAAAGGCAATCAGGGCATGGATTAAAATCCTGGTGCTGGAAAATTTGAAAATTGCTATTCTATTTTCTCATTACAGAATGTAGGTTCAAACCTATTGTAATTTTACGTTTTATAATGCATTTGGCTTAGATGTGTCAAGAGTTTTCTTTGATACTATTTGCACGTGAAATGACATGTAATTATTCTCAACCAGGCTGTTTCCAAATTCCCAAATTTCTGAGGCCCACAGAATACATTACCATATTGCTTTAGTGCATAAAATTGATTTGATATAACATTTGGTGCTTATATGAAAACCCAGAGCTTAAACGGGTCAATACAGTATGTTCACATGTTATCAAGTTGCAATGGGTAGATATTCTCCTTGGTGGGGGATAATTCAGTGGAGGACTTAGATGGGGGTACAGGGGTATGCACCCCTTCTTTTTGCCTGAAAGTTCATTTGATTATTTTGGGCCCCAAAATTTGCTAAAAAAAGTAGGAGGTACGCCCCTCCTTTTGGGATGCACCCCTCCTTTTCAAAATCCTGGATGTTACACTTGCAGTAAAATAACACCCTGACCTAATAGATTTGGATACAGTGCTAATCAGTGGTGCATTGATGCATCATTATACAGCTACTCACCTGTAGAAGACAACAGCAAACCTTATGTTATAAGGACTCTGTTTCTGATTTGAATTCAAACCTCAACCCTGTTCTGCCCCCATCTCTGCCGTTTGTAATTGCTTGTTTGTGTGTTAATTCCTTCAACCCTTTGGTCCGTCCTCCATTCCTTCTTTTGTCTTCCACTCCACCTCTCCTTTCATTCATTGCTCCCATTGTTTCTTCATTCTTTCATTGTTTCATTTCCTTCGCCTCTCAATCAATTAGCTCCTCCTTGCTCCCATATCTGCTCATTCATCATGCCATTCACTGTTTTCCCTTTTCCTTTCCTCTCCCTACATCTGCGCTTCAAGTCCCCTGTCCCCCTTATCCTTACCCTCTAAGCACTGCCCAATGGCAAAACCTGAGCGACCTGCTTCTATCATCAGTAGCATAAATGTCCTTGATATGCAGACAACCTGGTCAGTCCCCCTGAGGGACTGATGATAAGCAGTATCAGTGACTGACATCTATACAACAGTGGTGTATAACAGCTCTAGAAGAGGAAATCTGACATAAATATAATATTATAACACTATTTGTATGTATGGGGCAGATTGATATCAACCTCAACCATCTTTATTGGTAAATTCTGAGTGTTGAGATATCATGATATATTTCAAATTCAATAAAAATGCATCACAAAAAGGGCCATGGAGCGCTATGTACAAAAGAGGAATATCATCATGTCCACCGAATGTCATCCATCTGAAGCCCTTTATCATAGAGATGACCTCAACCCTCAGTCCTAAAGGTCACAGACTCAACTCTTACCTAGAACACGCTGATTTTCTACTATAGAGTGGAACCATCTGATTTGTCCACAGGGGTCTAAAAGATCATGCTGGAAAAAAACCCTCTAAGAGTGACATGGTGTGTACAAACCTCTTGGTCATCCAGTCTTGATCTTCCAGTTCCCAATTTCACCACAAGAGCTATAGTGGCACTGAACCATTCTCTATCAAATCACTTTAACCCACATTTTGAAAATGATCCAGGATTTTGGATCATTTTTCAATGCAGTAAGGTCTACCAGGGTACTCTAGGTCAGTGCTTTAAAATAGCTGTCATGCATGAGTAGGTAGGCTGAGATACTATACACCCGGGTTGGTACCTATGATCAAGGACAAGCAGAAGACTATAAAAGGACAGAATAAATCTGTATACTTGTTGTTAAAAGCAGTCGTCAGCTTGTATAACATCGACCCCCAGTCCCAAAGAAATAACATTTTAGCATGTTCATAGGCTCTACCATAGACTATACTTCCTGGCCATTCCAAGACTGTCAGTCATTATCCTGGTTATTATGCTTTATACCACGATTTCGGCACTTCCGGTGGGTTTATATGCAGTTTAGCCGTGCATTATTCTGCATATACCACCTATGTGCATTTTTGAAATTTTTGGTATATACTTTTTCGGGGTCAAGTTGGACTTAGAATATTTTTGGAAATGTATGGCAGATATACAAATTCAATCTGGCCATCTTCCATTGTGAAAAATCGTCCCAACTCGTATGAGGATCGAACCCCGGCCGCAGTGGTGGTAGGCGAAGGCCTTAGCCATAGCGCCACACTGAACGGTGATGAAACACAATGCGAAAATAAATATATTCTAACCTGAGGTCCTAGTGGTACGTTTCCATTCAGTTTTCGTATTGATTCCAAGCTTGTCATGTTATAATATTAAAATCCCAAGAAGTTTTCGATCCATAGACGAGGAATGCGTGCTAATTTTCTCCATTTTCTTCGATATAAATAAGAATCCATTGATTTTCCCAACGTACGCGAGTCGCGGCCCTGTTTGCTCTGTGCGAAGCCATTGTTTTTGTTCCTTGCCGGGAGGGGTACCGCCGTGTTCACACTCACTTTTGGTATGGAATCCAACCATGACACGTCTTCAAATTAATACATACATATCCTTAGACATTCTAGATGAGTACTCCATGCTTGATATGTCCGATATATTTGAAATAAATAAGAATCCATTGATCTTTCCATCGTAAGCGAGTCGCGGTCTGCCATTCCCACCCGCCTCCTTGTTCGGCGAAAGTGTGTCAGTGGCCCGGATGTGGATATAGGTCATCCGCTCGTCGTGCAAGGAAGACGCCGAAAATTTCGGACCGGTTTGGAAAATCAATAGATTCTCCTTTATTTTGAATATATTGGACATAATACGTATGGAGGGATCATCTAGACTATCTAAGGATGTGTATGTTTTAATTTGAAGACGTGTCATGGTTGGATTCCATACGAAAAGTGACTGTATACACAGCGGTACCTCTCCCGGCAAGGAACAAAAACAATGGCTTCGCCCAGAGCGCTGACCCGGGCCGTATCGCTTGCTTTTACAAAATGTCTTCGCCTGGCTATATTCTTTGGATTTCAGGTAAGAAATTGATACAAAATGGAGGAAATGGTGGTATAAACCTATTAGGTGATGCATATCGGGGCCCCACGGGCTGTATATGCTGTATATACAGCCCTAGGGCCCCGATATGCATCATCTATTAGCTTAGTATCGATGCAGTGCTGTTGAGTCTAGGATTGGATGATGCTTGAATATCTGCTCACCTAGGCTGCATTTATACATAATGAAGATTGGAAGATGCATGGATGTATTAAGTTGGATTAAAAGTAAAATAGGGATGTATTGATATTGGTGTAGAAGAAACACAAATTAGGTCAAGGTGAATATCAATGCCCCATTGACAATGCACTAAGCGCACCCTGCATTGAATAACAAGCGCCAAATCTGCATGATGATGTCATAGACCCACAGCGGATGTGCAACCTTGGTAAAACGTGAACATCCAAGATGGCGGCGGTCAGCATTTCGCATTGGTGGTAGGTGAATATTAGCTAACTATGGATGATACTGATTGAAAATTGATTAATTATCGATGAATCACCTTGACATAAATGTAAAGATGAACTCTGATCAGTTTGAGCCTCCTTTTTTCTTCAGTCGTGTCCAGCCTACTCCGCACTTGGCCTACCCGCCTCGTGCGGAATGGGCTGGACACCTCGTGAAGAAACGGTTGGCTCAAACTGATCATCGTTCACCTTTACCATTTGATTGATGAGTTATACCTATCTAGGTTTGATAGACTCTCATCACATGCCAGAATTGTTTACAGACACAAAGCGGAGGGCTGAGAGATGAGGTCTAAGCAAATAGGTTTTAGTAGCACTAAAGAACAATAAGCCTTCGTGAATGGAACAGAAGCTGTGGATCAACACGGTAAAAGGTATGCCCGCGCACCCCCTCATGGGCATACCTTTGACCATGTTGATCCACATTGCTGTCTATTCTCCAAAACAAGATTAAAAATATGATGACAAAGGTTCACTCCCCTTTAAATGGGCCCTGTTGTTGACACAGACTTGACTGCCTTCGACCTACCCTGCCATATAATATGGCAGTACAATTGAGCAATAAGGGGTAGCATGGTCTACTGTAGTGGTATCAAACTATAGTACCTTTAATACCTTGTGTATGAGGTGATGTCAACTGAACTCAATGAGTGGACTGAATATATACACCAAATTGTGCACTAACACAAGGCATTTAGGTATATGATTTTACTATGTATCTTTTCCACACACTTGTTAACTCATATGTCTTAAGACCAATAAAGTTTAAATTGTTAGAAAAAAAAATTGTGTCGTCTATGTTTCTCTGCTACATACTGGTTTGTACCATTTTAACTCCAAACTACAGAAAGCAGCACTCCCTCTTGATTAGCCCTCTCCCAATGAGAAAGTCTTACTTTCCTACAGCTTTCACATAAGAGACAATGGAGAGAGCCGTATGAACTCTTTAACGATGGTATGATGCATCAGGTTCTGTTTTCTTTGTTAGTTGTGATGCACCATTGTGGTGCTTAGCGAGTAGCAAGTTAACCAACATTGGATCGGTACATCGCATTGACTGTTCACTGTTTTTGCATCCTAAAGGTCTAAAGGGGAAAATTGAGAAATTCAATAATTTCACTTTTTTATGTGTTTAGGTGCACCAGTACATCAGGTATAGTACGTGAAAGTATTTAGTGGTAAAAATGAGTAGAACTCAATGGAAATGATGAGATATAAAGTACCAATAATCTTCGGGCTTCTTAATTTTGTTGAGAGTTTCTTCATTATCCTCAAAGATCACTCAATAATATATAAATTTTCTCCATGGGGACCAACTGTAGATGAACCTTTCCTTAAAGTCCAATACTTTCTATTCAATTTGGTACCAAACACAACACAAATTATTCAGACAGGATGACATTAAATGGCAGAAAAGTACAACAAATGTTTACTAGTTGGTGATTGACAATTCACTGAAAAAAGTTTCCATTCTAAACCTTAATTCCGTGGAATAAGAAATGCAAGGATTTATGATTGAAAAAGTCATAAAAAATCAGAAAATAAAGATATCCTGATGAATTCAAAAGCAGATTATAGCTCAAGATCTCTGCTTCACTTAAGGACAAGGGCTCCAGGTGACCCAAAAATTAATTAACAAAGTATTTTCTTGCAACTTGAAATATTTGTTCCTTACATGCTGTGTAATTGAAATATGGAATAAAAAATTCGGGTAGCAGCACTACTTTCTTAAGTACTAGCCATCGTTTATAGGATGCTTTAGCATTGAGTCCAATGGGCTGACAGCTAGACATTTGGGATTTTGGAGGAACATTGGTGAATAATTCCCAAACTGGACAAACAATTTTTTTCAAAAACTACTAATATGTCCATTGACATGTGTTAATTGAGATAGAAATGTAAAATTATATGGTTTCAACGCTACTTTTTGCACAAGATGAGTGTGTATATAAGAGGGGTGGGAACCCTAATGCATAAGCCTATGGACCACAGCCAGAGGGGGGTTTAGGGGGGTTTGTAGACTTTTGGCAAAGTTTCTTCAAACTTGATAAAAATGCACATTTATATTATTAGGCACAACTTTTGAAATAATGATGATAGAAACTTGCTTCAAAAACAGATTCCTCTTATTGAGTAGAATGCAGTAGTTCCAGTAGTGGTCGCTAGGCGCCTGCAGCTCTTGTCCTAAATGCAATAACCTCAAAATCCATCTTGGCTGACATGTTCCTGATTTCGTGAAAACACATCACAAATGGGCATGGGACATTAAGTACCATATAGCCCTTAAAGAGCTAAGACATTGTCTGGGTCCTTGCAAACAGAGAAGGATAATGGAGAAAAAGGATCCTGGCGTTATATTGCCAAGTATGCAATGACTCGGTGTGTCGAGCCCCAGACTGCACTGACTTGTGTTGACACTACATGCTGCTGTTACATACTATTTACATGTTGTAATGTTAGCGTCCTATATTAGCCATGTCCCTATGAGGATGTGCAACAACATGCTGCTCAGACCCTTAACTATGTTATTACACGATTTCTGTGATTCTGAGTGCTTTCCCTGCAAATTCCCATGCACATACCTGTCGATATTGCATGGCATGATGCATGCATCATGACTTTTGTAAGGTGTGCGGTTATCCAAGGATAACAGGCACCCAGTACGGTTATCCATGGATAACATGCACACCTTACATGTCATAAGTTACATGTTAAAACCTACAAAATTTTCATTGCCAGGGTAGGGGTCGAACCTGCAGTCTCCTGATCCCAAATTCAACTCCCTATGCATTGCGCCAGAGGGACTGACGAGAATAGGAGCAGTAGAAGTGGCAAATTGACCAGGCCTTTACACGAGGATATACTGTACTGCTGGATGCGTTCAAACCAAGCCAGCACCTGCTGGGTGCCGAGGCGTGTGAACTGATGGTCTAGTGGTCGCTGTGTGTACTCACACTATGGCAGGCTTCGAGTCCCGGGGAAGGGGAACGATTTTTGTTTTTAACTTGTATTTATTGATTTTCTATTGAATATCTATTGATTAATCGTCTAATAAAATAAGTAGTTAATGGATATGTCATGACTTGTGACTGATATTGAACAAGTAACCAATAGATAACTCATGACGAGTGGGGGTTATCGACGGATAATAACACGAGGCCGTAGGCCGAGTGTTATTATTGTCGATAACCCCCACGAGTCATGAGTTATCCATTGACTACTTATTTTATACCACGAAACCAATAAATAATCAATATAATACCAATAAATTCAAGTTGAAAACAAAAATTATTCCCCTCCCCGGGACTCGATCGAAGCCAGCCATAGTGTGTGTACACAGGTACATACACCTCCTTCCCCGGCAGCGGACAGCGACAGCGGCCGTCTCGGCTCGGACAGGCAGCGGCACATGGCGAAAGATTTCAATGCGTCTCACTGTTATGTTTGTGTATAATACACCTTTTCGCCTGGCAGCGGACAGCGACAGCGCACACGGCGAAAAAAGATTTCAATGCGTCTCGCTGTTATGTTTGTGTATAATACACCTCCTCGCCGGGCAGCGGACAGCGAAAGCGGCACACGGCGAAGAAAGATTTTAATGCGTCTCGCTGTTATGTTTGTGTAGAATACACCTCCTCGCCCGGCAGCGGACAGCGACAGCGCACACGGCAAAAAAAGATGCGCCCGGACCGGGGCTCGATCCATGTACCTGTGACGGCTTGGCGCAATGCGCTAACCGCTATGCCACCACGTCTCCTCCTCCTTCGGCCGTCTCGGCTTGGATTGATTTGAATGCGTCCCTTGGTTATGTATACACGATCGGTACTCACGCCTCGGCACCCGGCTAGGATTCCTTTGTTTGGTTTAGTTCTAGCCAACCATCTCTCGTCGGTCTCTGTGGCACACTGCATAGGGAGTTGGACTAAGGACCTGAGATTACAGGTTCGACCCCTACCATGGCAATGAAATAGTCTGTTGGTTTTAACATGTAACATATGACATAGAAGGACATGAGAGGAGTGCTGTTATCCTGGATAACAGCACGCCTTACATGGATAACAGCACGCCTTACAAAATTGATGCTAAAGTATATAGGGTGTGCAATATCGACAGATATGTGGATGGGAATATCCACCAAAAAGCACTGTGTAACCCACAAATCGTGGTATAACCAACTATAACATGCAACGAGGGGGTGAAGCGTTATGACATATCCATTAATTACTTGTTCCATAACATTCCTGGGGCCCAGTTGGTGTTTTAGAAGTTACAATGTTTACAACCAGCCAGGTCAACCACTCATATCAAGATGTGATAGCAGTTCTAAGAGCAGTCATAGTACATCTTATTGCGATAAGCTACATAAGTAGGGGTTTGATTCATAACATTAAAAAAAGGCATTGAAATTATCGTGATTTAACCTGATTCTCAACCTGATCATTTCTAAACAGAGTTTGTACTTAATAATCGTATGCCTTATGAATAGCCTTCAAACTAATGGTTAGGACAGTATCATAGTCACAGCTACATTGCCCAAATTGATGTTTTTTAACTATTTGTATCTTTTCTTCTAAAACACCTCCCTGCAGTGGAATCCTATAGGAAACTCCCTAAGGAACTAGCCTCAATCTTGGATCACATAATACCAGCTGGTACCATGAAGACTCTCCTTGCGTGATCTATTGCAGACAGCAATATGCCAGAAAGGCCCTGCTTTAACTCTTTAACGCTTCAACCATGTTGACTACATGACCAAGTGCATAAAAATGCTGTGTAGATTTCGAAAAGGGCATGGAAAAAGGTGATATTACCTCAGTGCCATTTGATGGAACCTTTTATTTTTTTTTCATGGTATCATTGATAATGATTTGCAAAAACCAATTTCATTAACATGCAAAAGCAATTTTTACATTCTCTATATGGACATTTTGGATACTATCAGCATCCATGGAATCTGGGACAGGGTTTCTTCATGGGGGGGGAGGGATATGGGCTCCTAGGGTGGTTCATCCTATGGGGCCGCTGTTTTTCACAGACTTAATGGTTATGTTGTTGAAATAGACATATAGAGACAGCAATGTACACAGGTTAAAGGGTTGGGGATTTGAAACTGAGAGGTAGGTACCAAGGGGAAAGGCCAGGGCAATTCAGGGCATTTCACAATCGATTTGTCTTGGGGAATTGGACGGATATAGTAGATATGAATTCCTTGCTGAGGTTTATGGGTAGAGCACAGTTAAAATTAAGGTATTAGTACCTTGGAATAGGCTAGCATCAGTGGCGGATCCAGGATCTGGAAAAGGAGGGGGCATGATCCAAAAAGAGTGGGGTACACCCCCTATTTTTGAATAAATTTTGGGGTCCAATATATGTAATTAAACTCTTAAGTACTGGGGAAAAAAGGGGTGCGCACCTCCCTGTAAATTTGCCACTGCTGAGTATTATGGAAGTTCTGTGGTTATGAATGATGAAAAGGAGTTAACCTGTGTTTTTCATTGCCAAACACTCATTATTCCATACATGTGATACCATGTTTGAAGTTAAACAATACCATTCCATCCACATTCTCAGGGATGAGAGTTGAATACCAGGACTACTTATCAACTGTACAGTGAACAACTATTTGTGGTGCAGTGAAGCAGTGGGAAGTCTACAATGAAGCCCAGGAATACAGTACCACAAAGTGCTGTGTGATAAGGAATCTCCATGAAAATAATGGTGAATGCTGTTACTGCATACAGATGTGTTACAACCTCTCACTGTCTAAATACCCATTGTTATCTCAAAAAACATTTTCTGTTCTTGCTCAGCAGTTGGCTGCTCATACTTGGTGCCCTGTGCTCTGCCAATTGGCAACTTTCCGTATGCCATTGGAAGTAATAATGAAGTCAGTGTGTGAGCCAGACTCATCGACACTGCGGGAGTCAAACCGATCTTAGCTCATTCACCCAGGAGAATGATAAATTAATATGGCTGACAGTTCACTCCAGAAGAGTCAGAATCAACCAGACACTTTAGATATTAGTTTGACTCTTCATATAACCGAGGGTTAAATGAACTATTAAGGGAGGCAAACTGTAATTAACTCCCCAAAAGGAGTTACTGTGAAGCGTCCAGTTTTCCATCTGTTATACATGACAAGATTGGAAATGGAGTAGAGTAAAATAAATTTATATCCTTTTAAACTTCATCCACAGCGGCTATAGTAAGAATAATGAGCATCGTTGTCTTAATAACATATACACACATAAACTTTAAAATATTCGGTGCTAGTTCTCATGGAACCCACAGTTACAAATGCATTCCACAAGAGGGGATAGATCACTACATAACCTATGTCCATTTTCATTTGATTCATTAAAGCTTGTATTCTCACAAAGTGTTCCTTTGTGATATTTTATCTGGTGTACCAACACTTTGTTTACCCACATACAGCATTCCCTCCATAAGACCTTCCAACATCATTCTATATGGTACTTACGTCCTAGTCTGACACATACATATGTGACCAGGCAAGCAAAAACACCCCTCTGCAGGGAAATTCATTATCAAAGTTCATCCCGAAAACTTAAAAATGAGAGATCATAGGCTTAAATGTTCCTAGTAGTTATGTCAGAACCCCTCCTTGAACATAGGTCGCTATTCATATCTAAAATTGATGATTAAGCTCTAAATACATTATAAACCATAATAATGTCTAAAAACACAATAAATCAGCCTTTTTCATAAAAAATACATAACAATAATGATTTTTATCATAGATTTTAATCTAGAAGGAATTTTCCATTTCTGTTTTCAGTTTTGGGGCTTTGGTGGATATCCCCAAAATTGGCATAAAAATCTGCAAATTTTGATTATTGGAATGGTTGCCATGGCAACCAGAAACAGGCATATAGGTTGATTTCTCATGAAAAATGTTCATTTTACCATCAAAATATTGGCCACTTTTATCGAAAATGGTGCATTTTAAATGAGACCATCAAATTAAGCATAAAAAATTAGCTTAACAATTTTTATAATGATTTCAGAGTCATTTTGCCCCACGAATGCCCCCTGGTGGCCAAATGGGGAATTAAAAATCCCCCGCGGAAGGGTGTTCTCCCTTGATGGGTCACATATATTGGGCCCTCTATAAGCAGCCACAGGCCACTCCTACATAAATCCTTAAAGATAATCAACAAATCGGCCTGCTTACCATGCCATCAACACCATATTTCCATCCCATAGGATGCCCCGGATGACGTTTGGTGGTGGGTATGCAGTCTCATAATCCTCCAAGCCAGACACGATGTCAGGGTTTTTGTTACATCACATGACATGGTATATAAGTCACTGAGAGTCATCCTAAACACAATGAGTGGCTAAGACTTGCCCAAAATGCCACATAAGGGTGATGGAGAAGGAGGTTGAATTGATACACAGTTTACATGCAGTTTGTGTCGATTTACAGACTTTATACATGCATGATCATTTTTCAAGTTATAGTGCATGTATATAAAAGTAGCTACTCTCTCTTTTTACTGAGAAAGAAGAAGACCACATGGCATGTAGAAATAAGGTATTATTGAAACGAATTCTACCTCAAATCTATCTAAAACGGAAAAAAACAGAATATTGAATAATTAATTTCTTTCACATCCCTTTACAGGTATCTTGAAAGGTTGCATTAACTCTGGGAAAAGGCTATGGTTGACCTAAACCCATGGTATTAAGAGAGAGGTGCTAAGTAATAAACCACACCTAAATCATAACCTCATCTGTCCTCTGCTCATCCCCCTACTCCAAACCTTCAAGCATAGTGCATCCGCATTTCTGGATCTTTTTCATGATAATGCATTAAAGAAGGTTATCAAGCAACTAGTGAAGACTGCACTGATTTATTGTACTGATCTATTTTGGGTATATCAAAACCAGACAATGTGATACTTGAATGGGCCTGTGTAAATTAGCTTACCAAGAAATGTCCACTAATGTAACTGAAGATGGCAGAATACAGCAAACATTAAAGTTAGAAATGCCAACTACACAGAATGGACATCCCCCGACAACTTAAATATGCAGTAGGAGCTGGGATGGTGAAAGAAGAGGGGTCACGGCAGCCATTTTTCACATAGGGCAGCTCTGAGCAAGCAGGTGGAAACAGAATGAATTGACACTGTGTGCAATGTTCATAATGTGTTCAGGCTTTAGTACTGATTTTCCTAACAGCCAAATGCTACAGATTACTTTCTGACTGTGCATGCGCGACTCCACCTCTCGTAGGTTTCCGGAAAAGCTGAAGTTTCCAAGGGATTATCCAAAATTAATGCTCTTTAAACTGTTAAATGACCTTTTCATGTCAGTGCTGAAGTGCTGAAGTGATCGAGGCCTACTGTTTGAATCTAGAAATATCCTTAGACGCCTTCTGAAAAGGCCTATCTAGGTTTGTCTTTTAAACTACATGTAATGAAAAGTCAGCTTTAAAAGCTGCTTTTTCCACCAACATAGGAGCAAGCAGTAGACAGGATATGTACTGCGCTGTATGGTCGTAGTGCACCCCTTTGGAAGTGCTGGTCACTTCTAGTATTACATTAAATTTTGTGCATCAAGCCAACCTTTGAGAGTATATCTACCGTCCCCCCCTCTCTCCCAATTGCTATAACATACATCAGTTCAGCTTTTGGCAAATAAAGGATGAAGATACTGAATAATTATAATTAAACGGCAGCATCATAATTACTTTGTCTCATTATGTGTGAGATATAACATACTTGTCAAAATGAAGGAAGAAATGCCTTCATCTGTCTATTACATAGGACTAGTTCCCTTAATTATCAGAAGAATTCACAGACATGCCACCATTAAAACAGACAACCATCTATCAAATGTCTACCTGCTTTTTTCCATATCCTGGCATGTATATGTCCATGACTAAACTTTTAAGTTGTAAGTTAGCTATACAAGAACTCTGTGATTGTAAGGAGAAAGGTTACTTAAATGCCATACCTTCTCCTCTGCTTTTCTATCATACACTTTGTACTCTTAGTCGCCACAGCGTGAAGCTCATAGAAATGCCACAGCCCCTATGCCAGAGAATACCACAAAGGGGCATGCCAAACATGAATTTGAAAATTCATTAAGAATTAATGCTAGGTCAATTAAGATTCATAACTACAAGTAAAGTTCATGATTATATTATTCCAACTGGATAATTGAAGAGTTTTTATGGGTTTTAGTGATTTTATGTGTTTCCCGGAAAAATACAACATAAAAATAATGAAATAATCATCGATAACTTTTTATTTACTGAAAAAATATAAAACATGGAGTAACATAGATGAAAATTATATAGAACGATAGGAAATTTTCGATAGATATAAATTGTTACTTTATGGGATTAAAAGTATGGATTTTAAGCAAATCTATTAATACTTAAAGTCAATGTCACAAAACGACCATGTTAAGAACGTGCGTTATGCCATATGGGGTCAAATGGGGTCGAAAGGGGTCAAATTGGGTCATATGTGGCCAAGTGAAATACAGAAAATTTCAATATATGGCAGGCCCTAGCTTCATTAGCATTCATCACATAAATATTCCAAGGTCACCTACCCCCCTTAAATCAATACCAAGGAATCCATTTGTGCTTTCCATTTTGTTCTATTCCAAATGGTTGCTTGGCAACGGGCCCTTTTATTTGGATAAGTACCAAGCTTAATGGCAACTAGTAGTAATGAGGAAAAACTATGATTTTTAAGGTATTTTCATGATTATGATTTTCCAAGAAGGAATCATAGCTATATCATGAAATTTTATGAGCATGATCCTGAAGACCTATATTTTCCATTGAAATTGATGAATCATCAGGAAAGACAAATTTATTTTAAACGATCTTTTCACTTTTATTTGTGGCAAACTCATGAGCTTGACCCAACACTATTATACTACTAGTAAAAAAAGGGCAAATCATTGATAGGCACTACCTACTACTGTTTATGAATGTATGATTTGAGACTAGTCACTTTGTGATATCAATTCTCTGAAAGTACATTAACTTCAGCATGAATACTTTAGGGAAACCTATCATTTTAGCCCAATGAACCACCAACTTGGCACACCATTGGCTTAAATTAAAATAACCATAAAATTAGATTTTAACTCTCGGATGGACAACACTTTGCGAGAGATGACTACACTTGATTTGAAGCATAAATATTTGAGATTAAGAAAAAATGTCCTTCCAACAGTAAAAGTGCAAATACCCATCCAACAGTTAAAAAGAGTCCACAAAGTATAGAGGGAATATTTCAAGCTACAGCAAATTTTCCTTTGCATTAAACTTAACCCACCTACTAACCCTCAATTATGAGCAGTGTAAAGATGACAGGATATTGATCCACAAGTTTTTATTTCATAGATGCATAAGCAATTCCAATTGTCCATCGACTTGTGTTGGGGAATTGAACAGATTTAGCTTAAATGAATGCAGTTTATGGGTAAAGCACAGATGAAATTAAGGCATGCTGAAGGATCATTGCTTGGCAGTTCTATGATGATGAACCATGAGGTCTCTTCCAAGAAGTTGTTGACCTGTGTTTTTCAAGGTCAAGTGATGATAATTGCATAAATGGATACCATGTCTAAATAATGCCATTCTATCAACATTCATAGAAGTGACAGTTGGATCTACTAGGCATCCCAATTAGCAAAACAGCTTATTGATATAGTTTAATTTCTAAAGTGAAACCTCTTGATACAGCATACAGATGTGTTACAACCTCTGGGATTCTTAAATGCCCATTTTGGTTTAAAAAACATATTCTGAACTTGCATGGCCTGCTCATTTTTGGTGCCCTGTGGTCTGCCAATTGACAGTGTTCAAACAGGACTCATTGTCACTGCACCATCTGAGAAACACAACAAGGTGGTCATCAGTGTCATCTGTCTAAGGAACCTAAACCTGAACTGGACTGAATCGCTTTGAAAAGCAGTAACAAGGGTGTGGCCAGGATGGAGACCTCTTTCTGAGCAGTTTGGGTAAAACAGAATTGTATCATTCATGCATCATTCAGGGCAGCTGGCATGATTAAGTACTTTGTCTGAATAACATACAAACATGATACTTTGAGATCTTCAGGGCTAGTTTTCATGATGTTAGAAATATATACAAAATGAGGATGTAGATTGTTGTACAATTGAGTCCTATATATATAGTTGATTGAGTGTCACTCTCTGTTTATCCACATGTGGCACTGACTTTGCCATCAGACCTTTCTACAACATACTCTATGGTACTTAGCGCCCACTACCATAATCTCCTGCACAAAGACGCACCTCGCATATAAGACGCACCTATCATAATTTTGGTTGTACTGAATGGATTTTCAAAATTCAAAAAGCTATGTGTAGCCAGGGCTCCCCCGCACCCCCTTGGGCCCCCAATGTATTTTTTTTTGTGAGTTAGAGGAAGTGTAAGATATGAAAAGAAAGTTCTTTTTGTCTCCCTTGCAAATCCAGGAAGAACTAAAACCCCTCGTATAAGACGCGCCTTATACACGGGAAATTACGGTAGTAGTTCTGCATATACATAGGGAGGCCCTCTATTATCATATATCCCACCACAGGGCACTGCTTCATAATCCACTCAGATTACCAACAAATGGGAATGCTTACCATGCCTCACAGAAAACAAAAACCACGTAGTGGAGCCTCCACCTGTGGACCATGGTATTAGCTGCTACAAGATGTCTAAGGGCCTTTGACCACATAAGTCTCATAATCCTCGCACCCAGATATGATGTCACAGGTACAGTGACGTGACATGGTATTCATTGTTGGCAGTCATCTGGAACACTGGAAGTGGCTAAGATAATATTATGTCCAAAATGACGTATTTAAGTGATGGAAGTGAAGTGAGGCATAAAAAGTTGGAGAGACATACAGGGAAAGACGGAAGATGGTGCTGAAGAGAAGGAGGTACAAAAAAAACACAGAAATATATGCATGTATGTTTAGCATGTGGGGGTAATGTTGCAACTGTCAGGGAGAGAAGAACAGATGGGTGTAACTCAGACAGGGGAAAATGAGGAAGGAGGGAGTATGAAAACGTGGGTAGTAGTTGTCATGGCCTCCTATTCTAGTTGACAAGTGTCGAGTAAGCATGCAAGCAGTGACTATGAGCAGTGTATGAGAAATTCAGACAATTTGAAGTTTTTTGGCCTTATTCTAGTCTCAATTGATAAGTGGTAGATAAACACCGAGTTTGGTCACTGTATTCACTATATAGACAACAGGCTGTCATACATAGATAGAACTAAACGACCGTGGTGTATGAGGTGGTCGATCCACCACGAGGGAGTTGTCTCCCCCGAGGGCGTGGATAGGCCACCGAGGATACCAGGGGAGTTTAGTTCTATATTTATTTTATATTTTTAGAGGTTTAAATAAGGAAAAATTATCAAAATCCGGTACCGCAGTTCCCCGTACAAGCGCCGGTCCGCCATTTTGAATGTTTACATGCACCCAGAACGAGGCTGCAGTAGTGGATCAGCCACTGTGGTGGATCGACACACCTCCAGTGGCGTGGTGATCGGCTCCGCAATGCTATCTCTACGGGAAGAAGTTATTCACATAAAAGTCTGTCTATATACTGGCTACACTGCCCAACGAGGTGTTTATCTCACTTATGCCACACTTGTCACCCACTGAAACCCATTCACAAACTGGGTAATGAGGGAGGGTGTATGTGCTCAGTAGACCGCATCAACTTACAACAGCTATATGCAATATTACCTGTGCTTTTCCATTGTCTTTCCACCCAAGTGTGGTATAAAGAGTACATACATCCAGTTGCCAGTGATATGATACATTGTAGTTTTACAAGCAATAGTATGTGCAGGTAATAAGTAGTTACTCTAGATTTGTAAGCAAAATGATGATGTCTATACTAGTACTATTGAAATGAGTTCTCCACCAATTCAATCCAATAGAAGAAGAGAAAATCTTTTCTTGACTACTTTTACTTTAGTGCACAGGCTTTTCTACTTATGTGCACATGCTTTTCTACTATCTAAATAGGTATTTCAGATAGGTGAACAGATTCCAATCTCACACTATCATGAAGATTTAGATCCCCCTTGCTCTAATGATAATGGTATTATGTACCATACCACATCTGAGACAGTCAGATGCGTGTGAAATGTTGAGGATTTTAGCATTGTGACACATATAGTGGAGAAAGTAAGACGTGCGGCTACCTTACCTATTCAAAGGGGAGGTAGAGGTGCAGGACCTAGGCTTACTTTTTGAATGTAAAAATATCCTTAAATATTCTTGAAAAGGCAATTGCGGTTACTTTTCGAATTGATGATTATAAAAACTTTGAAAAAATGCCGGATTCCCCAATATAGGAACCTTGCAGTTGACATGACATTTATTGTATGTTAACGATGCACCCTTTTCACTTCACAGGCATTACATTGGTGCATCATGCCAACCCTTAAGAGTGTATCAACCACTGTATGGGACATGGTACATTAATGCATGCTGTGGTAAATAAATTAAGCATAAAGATACTGAATGACTGTAACTAAAGAGCATCATCATATTACTTTGACTAATTATATTGTAAGATACTACATGCAAAACTGGAAGTCTGGAAGTCTTTATGGTAGTCTATCCAGACCAATCTACCAGTCTATCTACCAATTGCACCTTCGTATAATAGACTCTAGTCCCTAATCACTCATGCCACATATGGGTCAGGTCGTCAGAAAGTGTAAGATTCTGCCCTTGAAGGGCCTTTAAAATTAATTTTCTAATTCCTTTATATAACCTTAACACAACTGTGAAGGGACTTCCGCTGAACTCAGAAAACCAAAAAATACCGATCTAGCACATCCGGTTCCATTTTTATTGCTTGTTTTGTGTCATGTAACGTCCGGTACCAAAATAATGAAATATAGAGGTAATTGAAGTTGCTCTCAGTAATATAAGAATGTCCCATTATGCATAACAAACACATTAATTAACAAGGCCAATATGTCTATTATTGACTTCAATTACAGAATGGAACAGAATTATAGTTATGCATGTACAGTAGACTGCCTCCTACATGATGATAAAAGTACCGGACGTTACGTAACGTCCGGTACTTTTATCAGAATTATTTCACATAAGCTGCTCTCACATGGAGACAAATGCTGCTGGACACACAATTTTTTCACCAAAGTAGGGGATAGTAAAGCCCTTCATATGGATAATAACAAAGATTATGAAGATTAATTTTTTCCATGTTTTATAACTGATTTAGATTTTGGTATCGGACGTTACAAATTACAGATTTCCATTTTCAAAGACACACAATGTAAAATCCTCACTCAGTAACATGTTCAAACCTGATGGAAATGATACCTATGATCATATACAAATCAAAAAATAACTTTGGGTTACTCCAGATGTTCTTTATTCAATACAGAACATTTGTAAAATGTACAAAAAAAACAAAAAAGAACAAATTTGACTGTTTTTCTCACTTCGGCAAGCTATAAGTCTGAGAGTTTTTGATGGATGGCCACAAATTAACATCTTTCTGATAGCCCTAAGTGTTATCTATCAAATGAGTCTATGTAAAACAAGATTGATTTGCAACTTCTTTCTCTAGAGCCATAAGAGTGCAAAATGACCCAAAAACACAAAATCTACTGCTTTCTGGCGACCTGACCCATATACACAATGTGCCCTATGGAAACCTCTACAGCCAACTCTGATGTAATTCACACATTATGCAAAGAATTGGTCTGCTTACCCTGCCTTAACCTCATATAATATCACCTGACGTGGTATTATATGGCTGTCAGTTATCCCCACTGCCAGAGGTGGCTAAGATGGACCCAAAATACCATAATTAATTGGATGATGGAGCTGAAGTGATATACCAGAATTCGAGTTTGAATATAATCCTATCAAATCGTGTTTTTTATGCCTCATGCATCCCTAAAATGACAACTGGCCAGAATGGAGGGCCATACCCGCACAATTCAAATATGCAGTAGGAAGAAGGGGCTGTTGAGACAGAGGGGTCACAGTGGTCATTTCTCCTGCATGTGTCACAGGGGCCTTCTCTAAGGCTCTGCAAGCAAAATGACTGCTAGTTTATAATGTGTGCAGGCTTTTCTTGAGAAATTTGCAATTTGAAAAAAAAAGAACATGCAATGAATATCATATAAGACGCTAATAAGGCATAATGGCAGTAGTATCTGCTCATTGCAAAAAAAACAACAACTGAATTAAGGTCATAATATATGTCCATGCCTCTCACCAGCATTGCAACTTGTCAGCACTCTGAATAAACATAATACAAGGATGCACTTTGTCCTCCAATTAAAAAAAAAAAGGCCGGATTCTTAGTACTTGTCATTAAGGAGCCCCATCATAATTACTTTGCCTAATTATGATGTGGAATACAACAAACATGCAGCAGGAAGGCCTGAAGCTACTAGCCCTTTCTATGTGAACAGCTCCCTTAATCATGAAAAGAACTGGCAGACATGCAACTGTTAAAACATCCTACTGTCTACCACATTTCTACCTAGTTTTTTCTTTTCCCCATATTTTGTTATGTATCTCCACAACTGAACTCACTACATAGAAAAAGCAACCCTTAACTGGGGAAAAATTATCCTGAGGATTCCTGATAAGTTTATTTTGCTGACAGCAAGGTGGTACATAATAATGCATAAGAATAGGCGAGTTAGAAATACTAGAACAATGTGTTCATATAGGTAAGCATGTTTTATTAGACATAAAAAACATACAAATAGGTGCATGTGCCCTAACCTGGCTTTGCCACTTTGTCTTCTCTCTGCCAGGGTTATTTAAGTGTTGCGTCATGCTTGATATATTCCTAATAATACATTGTGTGTTCTGAGTTTTGTACTGTAAATCCAAGGAGAAAATATTCAGATATGATCAAAACTTACATGTGCCTAAATCCTTTTGGAATACCTCCGTGAACACTCATTTATTGACAAAAGCTGACAACTAATGGATCTTTCATGTGTCAAGAGGGCCTTAACGTCACCAGGAAGGCATTTCTCAAGATGGTACGAACAAACCCCCTTCAAATAATAGTGGGATCCCTCACTCCAATGGCATCACAGCCCTACAACTTGTGGTCACTTATGGTCTAGATCTATTTATTGGTGGTGATGTGCTGCGCACTGTTGAGTCTGTTACCTAGGTGTAATAAAACATTTTTTTTCGGGTTTTAAAAGGTTTATTGGCCAATAATATCTTGTCACAGTGAAGCATTTACAATCATCAGCCAGTTGGTAAGTAATACAACAGTCTACAGGCACATTATCATAGTTGTCATACAGTGTGTAATAAATGGTTTCCACGAACAGTCATCTCGGTCGAGTAGCGTCATATAGAAAATATATATCTTTATAATTCTTATCATGACAAAGCCCAGGTTCTTATGTTATGATTCCACATAGACTTTTCTTCAGTACATGCATGCTAACATCGGAAACTCGATGAACTCTGTGAGAAAATCCGGTCGTCTGCCCACCAAAGGTGAATTCACCTAAGAAACCTAAGGTGTTACATGAACAAAGACCTAGCATTGACCATATATAGGCAGATGGTTCTAGTAGAGGGGGCTGTCTAGTAGATGAGGCTCCTGTTGCTAACATACTGCCATTAAGACAGTCCCAAACCACTACTTGCGCTGTTGCATGAAAATTCGCGACCCCACAACAATCACAAGAATAGCACTTTATGAGTGCTGTGGTGTCTTAAAACTACTGGAGCAGTGCCATAAGCATCTGCCTGCTTTCTTATTTAAAGTCTCTAAAGATCTGAACAATGTGGTTGTCCCGGTGAGACTGTTGCATGGCAACAGCAAGATAAAGCTCAGATTATCCAGACCAACCTGTGCATTATACAGAGATAGTCCACCCTACAGAGCTGTTATTTTGTGGGATGGCCTATCTGCTGAGACCCAGCATGTGCTGAGTCTCTCAGATGGTAATTTACCATATGATTGACTTGTATCTGTGCTGGTATTGTATCAGCAGACCCATCAAATTAACATAGATTTTAAGCAGGTGCTGATCCTGAATTATGGTATTTAAATGATAGTATTATATTTGGTATATGGAGACTATTGTGATGACTGAATCATGTCATCTGGGATCTACTCGACAAGTGACTGAATGGAATGAAGAATGTATGTGGAAATTACTGTTCATAAAGACATTTTATGATTGTTGTGTGAGCTAAGTATCATGAATTATGGTCAACTGGAACTGTTTGTTGATATATATATATATATATATATATATATATATATATATATATATATATATATATATATATATATATATATATACACACACTCATGAAACTGTATACTTTGTCCTGTCTTTGATATAGACCATCGTTTATTGTCTATTGTCCTTATACATTTTTGACTGGAATGAAAAAAAGTATACTCTGTATTCCATGTATTAACAGTGAAATACAACTTTCAACAACAACAATAAAAATGATTGCACTGGTACGACTGCCCTACCAAACCCTATTTAATTACTACATCTTGAGAAATGCCTTCCTGAATATACCTTGGTCCATTATTGGCAACTGAGGTCATGAGGTACTGCAGCAGTTGGCCATCCACCGCTGGCCGTCCGACGTGGGTCACTGGCCATCAGCCATTGGCCAACAGATTTTATACTTTTGGGAATAGAAGGAAACAAGGTAACATACTGCAAGCTCTAATAGAACTAGAAAAACAACAGCCCTAATATTGCCCCAATGCATCTGTGAGTCTGCCAAATGGCAGTGCTTTGGTTGTTAGTTTGTTTTGATCTGTTAGCTGCCATAGGCCTCTGTGTGGCTGCTGCTGCATTAGTTCACTCTATCGACCATACAGGACTCCATCAATCACAAAAGATTAGCATAACTTAAGAAGAATGCCTCGGTGAGTTACTGGCCAGAACTTCATTCATATATGTAAGTGGCATCATACATGATTAGGTGCGTGGACGAAAAGCCCGTATAGATAGAAAATAATATTATGTGTCCCAGTGGGAGTATTAACCAAAGGGCATAAAGAATATGATATCTGATCACAGTGCAGAAGATACTAGTGCAACTTGCAGTTACCCCATACAACATGGCAGAACTTATGTAGTATAGAGAACTAAAAGGGGACATCACACAGTACTTCTACGACAGTCACCTATATGGAAATAAACTCCTGGTTTGGGAATAATTCTTGGGTTAGTATAACGCCTAGGCCAATACTGCATTTGTTATTAGGGTAGATCCCCCCTGACTCGACCACTAGGCATGTCGATAGACCTTACGTCGACCATTATCATCATTACAGATTATTTTCACAATAATTCCTTGGGACATATCTTAGATTTAGCAAACTCATGCTGTACAGCCATTTGAAAGACATTCATCTGGAGGCTGTTGCAAAAAGATTCAGAATTCATTCTGTCAGAGGTGCTATTCCCAAAATGGAACTCAGTGAATTCAGGGAATCAATTCTCTCTTGCATTGCCAAAAGGTAGTTGGTGATAGAAGTGGTTTAGGAGTGATCGCGAATTGATGAATGCTTCCCAATTGAGAACCAGTTCCGAGCTAGATCCCTTCTATAATTCCCTGGCCTACCTACTATGAGAAACATTCAGGTGGAACCAATCATGGAACCAGTTCCCCTAACTTTTCGAAATGCAGTCTAATTCAGAGCAATTCAATTCCATTACAGTATAAGGTGGGAATTGGTCTCCAGGGCTGGGGAATCCCTGGGAACTGGAAGGTGCGCTAGCTACAGTGAGAATCAAATCCCCAATCTTTACGCAACAGCCTCCTGGGGTGGTGGACAGAAGGTATACCAGCATACCTAACAGTGCTCGAGTCAGGGGCAACTTACCCTAGCTATAACCAAGGGTGAGTGGGGAAGGAGAAGCTTTGTGGGGGTGGGGCATGGCTTTGTCGTCATAAAAGGATCATGCACAGTGAAAGATGGTGTATTTGCGTGTGGTGAATCTTTATGCACGGTTACCAAATGCCATGGTCGATGATTCCAGGTTATGGATCATCTGTACACAGCATAAATAATGTCCATCTTTAGATGTAGAGAGATGGGAGACCAATAGAACAAACAGTCAAAACCCACAAGGTTGTAGAACTGGGCATTTTGTATTGACTGCCATGTTTTTCTTTTTCTGACCAGTAATTGGAGAAGTACAATGATGTATTAGATTTGTATGCTTTCTTTTTTTCAGTGATGTATATGTAAAAACGGAAAACAAAGAGCAAATTCTCCTTATAAATGGCTTTGTAGCCCCACGACTACTTATCCATTTGAGCAAAAGGGGAAAAAAGAAATAAAAATATAATAATTAAAATTTCATCAGCTGATTTCATAGACCCCGATCATGGGATGTAGAATGGTCAACTCTCAGACTGTCCGTTTTGGTGCTTATGATACGTAACCCAACTGTTCACTTGAGTGTTGGCACTCTATGTGGCACAGTGCTAAAACTCTCAACTTTGTACATGCCCTACACTATCACAATTGGATGTATGGTACATAATACTATACCAGTAGTACAGGAGGGGTCTAGATCTTTATGATAGTGTGAAATTTAAATCATTTCAACTATTTAAAATGCCAGTTTAGATAGTGAAAATCTTGCTCACGCCCATATTTCTTTGTGACCTGGAATGTTTTTTTTTTTCTGGTAGGATTTCAGGTGTAAATAGCTAATTATTATAGGCCACCAGCATTGAACTTGTGTGTGTGTGTGTGTGTGTTTGTGTGTGTGTGTGTGTGTGTGTATGTATATGCAGTAGGGGCCAGCACCTCCTTACCCCTGATCAAAGGAAGACACCTGATTGTGTATATTTGACTTAGGGATTTCTGACAGGGATGAATGGGCCAGGAGCGTGTTGCTCCTATGGTAAAAATAGCTGTCAGTAGGTACCCTCTTTTCAAAAGAAGTTACGCTCTGCTTCACCATTCAACTTGCACTCACCACATTAATCTGAAAAGTCACCTGCCTTGTTTAAAACAGAGAGAGCTGCACTATCAGGTACCTACTCATGTCACACACTCTATAGTATATTATACTGATAGACTTCTCCCAACTAGGTATCTACTCAAATCCCCCTTTTTTAGCACCGTACTTACATGAACACTTGTGAGCAACAAAAGGGACAAGTTATAGCGCTACATGAAAAGAAAGGACTGGAAACAAGGGCATTTTTACCCAGCTCTTCCTTTCACCATAGGAGCAACACCCTCCAGAGTTTCGAAACTCCTTGTCTGCCAAGGTCAACTACTTATTATTTTCACGAGAGTATGAAAATGCGTATCAAATGTTGAGAGCTCTTCAGTTTCAGTTGTCAAATGATGTTTAAGACACTTATGTCTGGTTCCTACCTGAACAAACCAATGTTATGATCGCTATAATGGCGATTCATACGGATGGGGATTGATGGAATTCATGAAAGTCATTGGCCTATTTAACATTCCAAAACCTAGGACAGAACTCCAGAATATTCTAACAGGGATGAGGGCCCCTAGAATAGGGGTCGAAAATTTCTCGATCCATAAAATGGTATATTGGTGTCGGGGGACCTCAGAACAGGAATTCAGAACCCCGGGGAGGGGATTTCTCAACATTGTATAACTGCTCCAAGCCAATACAACGTGAAAACCTCAAAATCAGATTGGGTCATTGTAAGTAATGTCCTACAGCTGTTCTCTATGATGAACACCTAACTTAGGTAGGGCAATACGTATGGTATCAGGGCAATCAGTAATGACTATTAGATGTGGGGCTGTAATGGCATTAGAGTGGGGATCTCACTACGATTTGAAGAGGTCGTGCCGTAGCCTGCACGGCGCTGTAGGGTGTCTGAGACAATACCATATAGATCAGATGAGATGGGATGGGGGATAAAATCAAATATGAAATAGTGCGTAGTTTCTACCATAGCATAAATCATGAATAAATCACCAATGCTTGCTCTCTCTGTACATACTCAACCAAGGAATAACCTGAATGGATGATAGAATGTTAGACATCAAGCTCTTGACATGGTCCACAGGTGAAGTAGCCAGAGGGAAAGATGGAGGTTGTGGGTTCAAATCCCTGTAGAGCTATGTGGAGTTGAACTCACCATATGGTGCTGGTTTAACTAGTCAGTACAATCAGACACTCACTACATCAGTATAGACTATGGATGCTGAGCACACCTGTCTAACGAGTTTGTAAACTAAGTGTATAATAAGGGCAATGGTTTGCTATGATATTATGAGAAGCCTGCATGCAAGACCGAGCCAGTTATATATCGGTAATAAGTGGATTTTGGTATAGCTATCATGGCAAAAGCTTACTATAATTCAAGAAAATTATGGCCCATGAATTTCGACACCAGCAACAGTTACCTTAAAATACCTTCTCTCTCTCATAACTCACGTCGACCAGATACAATGTGTCCTATGTCGGCCACCCCTTCAAGTAGAATAAGAATGACCATGGTTTTTAATTTCCATTGCCAACTAGCTCGATCGAGACATTCAATCAATCCTGATGTTTTGTGCTCCATGAAGGTTTGGAAATTTCTGGGTAGGGGATGGATTTCTAGAGAGAAAATAAACATCCCAAAACCGGGTAGAATCTCGTTGAGTCGACTATACATTAAACAGTTAAATACAATTATAAGTAGCTGTAATGTAAAAGGGGACTCTATTATTTAAATAGAAACTAGTCTTCTGCCATATGTGACACTGGTCAGAAAGTTAGTATGGCTCAAGAAGCAAGGAAGGGTGGCTTTTTCATGAATAAAGTTATGTTTTGCTCAATTTTCTTTGAATATCCAGAACTCTGCTTGAAGTGATGACCACATATGCCGACGATTTTTATCAGGGGATTCACAGGGGATTACAGGGTTGGTCTGGGAATCCCCTCATCATATTGAAGAACAATGAAGGGGGTTGTGGCACAGGCCATATTGCCATGCTTTGCCTTTCGAACACTGGCGGACAGGCGATGGTGCTGGTATTTCCTAGTCAGAAACCAGAAAGACTGAGGAGGTGGAGTGATTAAGTGTTCCATCGATCAAGTAAAGAAATTAACCTCATTAAATGAAACCGAGAAATTTCCGACGTATCTCTTTTCCCTGTGTTACATGGGAAGTCAATCAATATAAGCTTCGTTTATCTCTGTTTAAGATCCTCTTCGAAATAAATGTAAGCTTCATTTATCTCTGTTAAAGATCCTCTTTGAAAGTGATGATTTTCTTGTGCATTTTTATGTGAACAGTGGGAATTACATTTGGGTTCATGACCTTGGTGATCCTTTGCAGTTTGCGTGCATAACTATTTGTTCTTGAAGCGTCCAATACAAAATAATGGTTGGGTTGCATGTGGCCCGAAAAGCATTTCTCAAACATTATGGATGTGTAGTACCAGAAATACCAAAAGAATGGATAAAGAAGCTTAAAGGCATCCAGTAGGTTGAAGACGGCGTTTATTGATAGAGTTACGCCTTGGAGTCCAAGTGTCCCCTACACATGTGCCACATGCTTATATGATGCCTCGCGCACGTGCAGGAGCATGCCGGGACCCAGGGTAATAAGCATACTATGTAATCATTGGTTTAATTTGTGGCCAATAAGGCACGGTTGCATAATAATGATGTAACACGGTGGCGCCGCCACCTGGTGGTCGCTGACGGAACTATACTCTTTGTGTGACATATGGGGGGTTCGCTTGGCTATTATGAATGAGAAATAATACAATTATAGATATAAAAACATATAGATGTATATTATAGATAACGATATGAATGATATAATATCATAATTAATAATGATATTGTACTGTTGAAAGAATCTGGGGGAATCTTGCCTAACAGATGGATATCCTCAGTGTGGTCTGTGGCGGCTATAGGGTGTGTATGGGGTTTGAGGTACGATTTGGGAGAGTCCATTTGTAGTGGTTATGAAATATCAGGCAAATTTGGGGTAGGAGTCTGCCCACATTAGTCCATAAGATCTGAAAAAGTTTTTTTAATCAAACCTTAGGATCAGGGCCTGCCCTAGCTGTTTTACCCAAAAGCACTCTAGAAAATAATTGTTGAATTTTGTGAGACATCCTCGTAAAATTGTGAAGTGAGCCAATGCAATGAAGCATTGTAGTTTTTACAATGAAGTCCCAAGTGGCAGTACAGTAAAGGAAACCACCGTGTTAGTAGGGATCTGTCTAAAGATAGCGTTGAAAGCTTTGTTCTAAAGTTTTCAGAGAACCTTTGTTAATTTGACAGCCCGTTTTATCATATAGTTTTTAAAATTTTTGACTTTCGCCTAAAGAGCTTAGGGTAGATTAACCTAAAAGATGACCACATACCTAGAGTCGACCACCTGTCACTTGTTTTTCTCACTTTCGAATGTAGTGCATTGGTCTTAAACCCTAATATTATTGGAATAGAGGTGTTATAGTACCCCATAGAATGATGTCCTAGACTATATAAAGTAATTGTCACTGCATGATAATACTCTAAAGTTCCCATGTTTGAATGTTTTTTTACCATGACCAGCTGGTCATTTCATCAGAATTCTCCAACTTTGGTTTGATAATTTGAAGATGACAAGTGCTCACATATACAACATTTTGACTCTAGGCATAGATAAATATCTTTGCTAAATGATAACATAGGGAAAATTGCAGAAATGTTAGATACCTTCTGTATAGGACTTATTTCCTAGAACATACCAATTTCACCTTGAGATGACCACCATTTCACCTTGAGTTGACCACTCCTTATACACATATTTGTACATTTAATTGAATAGAAACCAATGATTATGTAGGATTACATCACAAGATTCATGGCCAGAATAGTTTGGGATAGAAATCTCCACTGGATTGTGCTCTGATGCATACATTTCAATCGTTATTGTAATGCTACAGTTATTACTTTGTAGAGGAACTATTTGATACTGAGAATGTGAAGATAAGGGTAAGGAATGGATTATTATAGTCCATATTGAAGGTTGATTAAGGTACATTAAAAACAAAGCCTCTATATAGCAGGGTTGGAAATACCACTTCTATTTTGATAGAATATCCATGGCCATAAAATTGCCTCCAATTTCCATTCTAATTGAGTCACTATAAAAACATACCTTTTCTTATGATGCAATAGTTTTAATTACGCCATTTTTCTGCATATCTATAGAAGACACTTATTCTTTTTTTTCAAATGATAGTTTAATGAACATAGCCTCATTAAAATAGTAGTTATCAAGTGGTCAGCTCAAGGTGCAAGGTGGTCATAACAAGGTGAAAATAGACTAACTGAGATGGTCTAAGAAATGATGAAAAACAATAAATGAACTTTACGCATGGATTTGAGAAAGGTAATTGGTCCAAAAGCCCAAATAATTGTCTTTCACTTAGTACCTTGGGGGACTCTAAGGACATATTAGACTCAAAGATATTAGTTACCACATTTCCCTGATTGAGAAGCTGCACAGGAATGGTTGTCTTTAGGTTAATCTACCCTACTAAAAAATATTTTTCAGCGGTAGCAACTCAGCAAGCCTTGTTTTACACACCATGTTTTATCGTATAGGTACGGGCAATTTGAAACACCTTTTCCGTTTTGCTTACATGATAAAAAAAGCTGTCAAGAAGCGTGTACACATGATATGAGAATTGAAGCCACCCAGGGGTATAACAAAGTCCTATACAAACTTCTACAGAGCCTCAGTGGTGTAACAAGGCCTGGTAGAACAGAGATGTGCAGAATGCGGAAACTGATGTTGTATGTATGGTCGAAGAGTCAATTGTCTCTGTTGGCATATAATGTGACAAGTATTCACCCAACGGTCTGATTCTAAAGGTGAGGGAGAAGTAATTCTGTATCTATAGGCCCTGGTAATAAATAGATAGAACTAAACGACTGTGGTGTACGAGGTGGCCGATCCACCACGAGGGGGTGGATCAGCCACCGAGGACACCAGGGGAGTTTAGTTCTATATTTATTTTATGTTTTTAGAGGTTTAAATAAGGAAAAATTATCAAAATCCGGTACCGTAGTTCCCCGTAAAAGCGCCGGTCTGCCATTTTGAATGTTTACATGCACCCAGAACGAGGCTGCACTGGTGGATTGGCCGCTGTGGTGGATCGGCACAAGTTACGCCACTGGGGGTGTGCGGATCGGCTCCGTAATGCTATCTCTACGGGAAGAAGTTATTCACATAAAATAATGCGCAGTTTTTATTTTGCAGAGGTAATGTTCTTGCACACCTATTACTACTAAGGACACCTACACCTTGGGAAAAGCTGATACTGCATGTGCTCCACCAAAGTTGTTCCAATAGCGGAAGTTTGGGCACTTTCATATAGGCTTCGCACGTCAACATTTCTTGTGGGGTGTTTCAGAAGCAGGTAATGTGTACAACCAGTCATAAGGAGATATGAGAGTAGTTTTAATAGTGATAGTAGGCTTATAACTGCATGTGTTTCTAAAGCATTACCATTATCTTACTGTGTCTATAACTATATGCCTGGCGAGAGATTTACAGTCCTACAACTGTAAATCCCCGTGATATTCCTATGGGATTTTTCGCATGGGCCCAGTCACAGCATGCAAAGAAATAACCTCAAAGTACATGTCTCAACAAAACCATGCAGGAATATCTATTACTTTTTGCTCGACCCACCATTAGGTGTCTGTGGCTCCATTAACTTTTGTTTTTATACAGTCCTAGAATTAGTTTAAGAAACCCCTGAAACCTTTCTGTCTGTCTGTAGGTGTTGTATAGTATAAACTGACCTCATTTAGTTACCTTTGCTACTCCTCCCCATCACCTTCTCCCCCCCCCCTCCCGTTCCCCATTACCCCTCCCCACTCCTGTAATGCCGGAATTTCCTTCTGTTCTCTCTAGGTATGTAAACCATTCACTCCCTCCCCTCCTTGCACAGAAAATACAGACGCGGTGCCATATGTATGATGGAGTATACACGCAGCATGCATACAGACGTTCTGAGAGGTGCACTGTAATAAAAAGAAATGTTGAAATAATGGCAAAATCCTTGTCCCAAAGTTATCAGAAACCCGTTGTCATGTTTGCAGAGATTCCTTGTACCACCATTCTGCCATAGATCCACTGAAATATAATAATGACGTTTCACTGTTCATTTTTCTTTTCGAGAAGACCTGGTAGATTTTGTTTACAGTGTGGTACAGAAGTTAGGAAACAATTAGTTTGGATGTACTTCGGACAAATTGCAAATTTCATCTCCCATGGTTTTTCTGGTTCCTTATAGGTACTCAAACATCATACAAACTATCAAACAAAATCCATTGAGGGGCAGACCATTTTTTAGGGGGTTATGTGAAATTTCAGATCCAAATTCATAGTTTGTTTAAGATATAACCTAATAAAAGCATATAATTAATTCTTTTGGATAAACAGCATTTTCGATACACTCATTGTGTGTTGGGAAGTTGATTTCTATGTATATATCAAGGCATCATATAACATTCAAAATACCAATATATAGCATTGTACTGCAATATCACTTTCTTTTTTCTATCCATCATAATCAATATGGAACACACTTTAAAATTCAACTATTAATCTGTCAGGGAACTACTCTAATAGATTCATAAGATTTTGAAACATAGAATTGACATTACTCTTATCAGAAGAAATGCCCCCCAGCACTAGAGAATCAGCCTGCACATGTATATATATATATATGGATCCTGCTAACTGAACACTTTTGCACTGCTGAGTCCAATGTACAATGCAATCTGTTCCTCTATGTATTATTGCAAGACCAATATAGAACTATTAGTGCTGCGATCAGTCAGCTGGAACCAAGTACACTGGCCACATAACTAACTAGCTCCTAGTAGATGGTGCTGCAAATATTTCCAGAATTATGACCGTTTACTTCAATGGAAGCTCGTCTGGGATTTCCATCTTAACATGCAGCTCCTGTAAATTGTGTCATGGAGATATTCAGAGGTGTGTCCAGTTACCTGGGCACTAAAAGGGCCTGGGCTCAGTTATTGGCAGTGAACAACACTGAGGGAACACAGAGAGGGTATTTTATCTGATAAGAGAGATGTAAATTTTCTGTTTCAAAATCTTGTAAAGTGTTCACACTAGAGCCCAAACAGATAGCTAGTTCTAAGTGTGTTTCATATTGATTATGATGGATAGAAACATCATGTGAAATCATGATAAAACTGCTATATATATCGGCCTTTTAAATTTTAATAATGCTTCAATGGATGCATATTTAAACACACTTTTTATAGTAAAAATCAATGAGTATTTCTATGATATTGTTTATCAAAAAAGGTTCAAAATATGAGGGTTATTTTGCATATAACTATGAAAACTATGAATTTGGATTTGAAATTTAAGATAACTCCAAAAAATGGTTTGCCCCTCAATGGATTTTATTTGATAGTTTGTATGATGTTTGGGTAGCTCTAAAGAACCAGCAAAAGTATAGGAAATGACATTTTTAATTAGTACTGTATACATGTATATGCAGACTATGACTGGACTAATATGAAAAGTAGACAACTTACAGATTGTAGGTATGTAAATAATAAGGAGACACAAGCTGTTGGTAAGCTTTTTTGGTTGATACCAAGGTAACAGTTAAATCCCATGTGCATTTCTAGATATAGTATTGAAATAGTTTGGAAATATTAGTCTTAAAAAGTAACGAAAAGATGTAATCTAATGACATTTATGCAGTTTTGGCAATATTTATTGGGATCTTGACCTTTGTCAATGTCACAAAATCCCATAGGCCATATGAATATATGATATAATCGATATAGAATGCCAAATGAAATTTCCAGTTAAGGAAATCCCTTCATTATTCACTTATAGGTTTTGCTTCTTCAATTGTAAATATATGCCATTTTTTGATAGATTCAACACAATTTACATCATATTGTGATCTGCATTTTAAAAACACATATCCTAGGTATGACCTGGATGTGTTATCTCATCTAAATTCACATATGTCTGGTCAGTAGAAGAATTACAACATTGCAAATGTTTGACCTTGTAGAATATGACCTTGACCTCAAGCAACTCAAACTCAAGTATTCCAATTTGTGATTTATATATAGAGGAATTGTTATCTCACATAGCAACGCACTGCCTACAGAATTTTTGGATTTATTAAACCACTTCAACATTGATAACAATTCTCGACCTTTGACCTTGAATTCTGACCTCTGCCCCTTGATTGATTTTGTTTGATAGTTAGTATAATGTTGTAGGCATATCAGTCAGTAGAATTAGTCAGTAGAGTCTAGACAAATTTGCAATTACTACTGAGTCCAGGCCCTTTTGATGCCCAGTTGACTGGACTAAATGGCTGGTAATTCTAATAGACAAGGTAATGCCATGCCGTATTACCTGGGAAGGGTAAGCAGTTCATGAAACTACTAAAGCTGCATGTTTAGAAAATTGTTTGTGTTTCCCTACCTGCACATGCAGTGGTGTACAAAAAAAAATCAAAAGATCCTGCCATCGCTACCCCTGTGATGGTAGCGTTGGCACATCTTATAAGACCTGGGTGGTTTTCTCTTTTTAAAACAAATATACTAAGTCTAATCTTTTAAAAACCGTTTTCCAAACCATTTCTCTTTCTTTTTTCTTTTTAAATTTTCATTCTGTACAAAACCATGGAAAATGGTCCAAACGAAATCGTTCGAAGAAAGATTTGAAGTATTGTTCTTTGTAATCTTTACAAAAGCTTTTTATTTTCTTTTAGTGAAAAGAAAATGTTTTGGTATTTTCTTTTGCCAAAACCTGTTACTCAGGGTCAAGTTAGGGCCACCTCTTGAGGTGGGGATAAGGAATTCAGAAACTTCCACATACTTTTTTAAATATATTTCTCATCAGTTTATCAAAGAATATGACTTTACAAAGGCTATAAACATAAAAGAATTCAAAACAATGAATATGGTAGTGTCTTGTTTTAGAATGACTCAATTCATGTGTAAGATTTTCTTCATATTTTCTTTATATTTTTATTCTTTATAAAATCCTTTTATGGATATGGAGATATCGTTGAGCAAATATTACCTCTATAATCTTTAAAGGTGAAAAGCGAAATTACAAAGAGAAATATAGCCTTTCTCATTTGAAAACGAAAATACAAAGAAAATCATTACATGAATATTTAATTTTTGTCACATGACCCCTGAGAGCCAATGATTGAAGGGATCCCCTTCTGACATTATGACATCATAGGGTGTTTCCCAGGTCTATTCATCAGAATGTACATATCAGCATAGAAACAACGTAGAATTCATTCTCTGAGAATCTAATAAAGATTATAGTATTCTACAGAAAATCCAAAGAATGAAACAGATTTTCTTTCTATATTCTTTACATGTTCATTTTCTTCAAAATATATTGAAATACACTGAAAAGAATTTAAAGGGAGAAATTGGGTTTCCTTCCAAGTTGAATATTTTCTTTATTAGATCTTTTCTCTAAAACGAATATATAATGATTTCTTCAAAATAAGAGAAAAACTACCCTGGTCAGTCTACCCTAACATTTATAGTGGTGGTAGCCCAGTCAGGCAAAGCAAATCCTGTGGATCCTTCACTATTCCTTGTCCAGCCTAACCACCACTGTGATGGTACCAAAAGAAATGCATAGTGGTTTCCCCTAAATATAAGTGCACCATTATGGAACACTCCTCCTCTTAAGAGTGAATCTGCCCACTGTATACATACATAGGGGAGGAAGGAGGTTTTCTCAGGGTCCTTGAAGGCTCTTCAGGCTACTCATGCATGAAGTGCACTTGAAAACGGTATGGTGTCAACTGCACCCTATACTCTATAATTAGCTCATATAGGGGAGGGGAACACTTTTGTAATCACTGTTGTGAAAAGGAGTGCTTCCACAGCTATTCTTTCATTATGGCCCTCTTGCCCCTGTACACAGTGTATTCTGCTTTTGATAGTCTATGTAGGGCTGAGGCTACCACCACTGAAAACATAGGGCTGGCTATGATAAAGCAAGGCATGCAGGCACACCTTATCATTGCTGAAATGGATAAGGCAGAAAGATTCCTACCATCATTGGGGTAGTGATGGCAGGGCCTTTTGAATTAACCTCCAGGGATCGAACCTGTCTTCTCACAACTCATGAGTGTACATGCTACCCACTTCACGTTACCGTTTGTCGACAGCTGAAAGCAGCTTAATTGCTGGTTCCACAGACATACAATTGGTTGCAATAGCCCTCATCCGACGATATTGCAATAGCCCTAATCCGACGATATATTATATATCAAAACTATAGAAAAAAAAATCGGTCAGACTAGCATTAATCCGATTTACGCCTGTGGAACCAGCACTTCAGTGACTGTTCATATTGGTGGACTTATAGTAGTTTGCCGGATGCTGCCTTAAAGGGTTTGAGACATGCCTACTCTAAGTGTAATAGGTAGAAATAAGAAGCACGTTCCTGTACAGCCCCACTACCTACATAATAAGCCTACATTACCTGAACTGGAAGTGGTGCAACCCTAACAATAACCTGCATACAATTCTGTTTTAATCTATTAACTCAGAAACACAGCTTTAGATGGGTCGCCTAGCTTTGCTTCAGAATCCTACCAGAAGTAGAGCTCTGTTTTAGAATCATACCAAACGTATAGCTGCATCAGATGTGGACATATGTTGCAGACTTCCAACAACATGTACCGAGTAAGCACATAAACTTGTGAAGACATGTTGCATGAACTAATATGAACAGTTTGTAGGTACACTCTCAGCTCCGCGATTGGAAATGGGCTACACATACCACTAGCATCAAAATCAGGTTATTGGGTTTGTACTAACAGCAACTACCCCTGTAGTCCTCAATAATAAGCAATCAACTGTAAAACTGGTGCGCTGGGTTGACAGAGTAGGCACTGTGCAGATGTTCTATGTAGATTGGCATAGAAGCTTTAATTCCTTAATAAGCTATTAATGTATTGATATTCAAGGACAAGGTGAGGTTAGCTGGAAATAATCGCCAGACCGCGCAGCGGGAGGGTGATTATTTCCAGCTAACCTCACTGAGTCCTTGAATATCAATGCATTAATGCGTTTATCGCACTTATTCATCCATTATGTATTAATTTCTTACCTTATAACCCAAGAATTAATCCATGAGAAGACATTTTGTAAGTGCATGCAATCCGCTCGCTTTGCCAAGCCATCGTGGCCATGTTGTCACTCTGCCCGACATACCTCCACCTTTACACACATTTTTCGGGTATAATCCAAGCATGTCAAGTCCTGTACTTCTAGCACCGCCAAATATACGATCTCTAGTTGGTGTTCGCATATATTTTGTCTCCATTTTCTTCGAAATAAATAAGAATCCATTGATTTTCCATAACGATCCAACGCACACGGCCCAGTACATGGCCATTGCATCTTGTTGACAAAGCGGATAGGTGCCCGGATGTAAAAACTAGGTCAGAGACGCATCGAACAAGGAATGGCCGAACGGGGCGGGTGCCGACTCGTATTAATGTGGAAAAAAAATGGATTCTTATTTATTTCAAAGAAAATGGAGGAATTTGGCATGGCATGTTCATCTAGGATATCTAAGGATGGTTCTCTGTTAATAACTCCACCAGGCTCCATTGAAATCTATGCTAACGAGGTCTGCAAACATCAGGTATGTGGGAAAAATTTTTCATATCTTCCATGTGTATTTGGTTCTACCACCGGTCGGCTTGGTATAGTGGACAGCGAGCTCGCCTCCTGCCCCAGCGGCCGGGGATCGATTCCCCGTTGAACCTTAACGGTTTTAACTGGAAAACTATGGCGAGGGTGGCTTCATATCCTTCTCCAATTTATTAACTTGCTCAGGTTCTAACCAAGATCGTCTTAGAAAAAAAAAATGGACTCTGAGAGTGCGGTTATACCCCAATAACGGAACGGGGTTATGACCAAAAAGGCACTGTAGGGGCCAGAATCGTGAGATAAGCGTTTATAAAGGTATTGATCAATTAACGAGTTGATACTGCTTCTTTCATTGAAAAATGCATTTTCAGTAAGCTGAGTAGTCAAGCAAAAAGATCTATCTGTGTTATACTAGGGACAATCTTTTCAGCCCCTCAGCTTATAAAAGCATGCAGTGCCTTCTCTACCTTTGTCCTCTCCTACTTCTCATTTATCAGCCTATGGCAGAGATAGATTGAGAGAGTAAGGTTACAAATTACATGTGTGAAGAGCGTTCCAATTTGTGTCAGAAAATGTGCTTATGTCGCCGAGAGAACAATGATTAATTAGGATGAGTGCAATTACGATGCGTCTCGTGTTGGAAAAGAAGGTCTAACTTTCACTGACAGATGACAACATTTTTAGTACAGCTCCCATTTGTAGCTTTGTTAATTTGACTAAACTTCTCTTTGTCCCCATTGTTTAACACAGTTAGACCTCGTTGTACAGAATGGTGAATTGTCGGTACAGCTGCATATATGTGTACATGCCCATAGAAAGCCTGGAGGAGAAAAGAAATGCATGGGAATTTAGCCACAAAAGGATGTATTCAAGAAGATCGACCAGCCAGGTGTTTAGACACTTGGGCCACTATTATATCACTTGATAAGATTTGGCCTTTTTTAAAAGGCCCTGATCCTGATCATAGAGACAATTGAAATGAGTTGCTGGTTTGCTACCGGTGTTTTAGCGTAGACAGCTTACACTTTAACAAGTTGTGGTGGGATGGGGGGGGGGGGGGGTCAAGACAGACGTACAAAAGAAAACTTTCCCACCATCTCAAGGATCAAAATCTTTACCTCCTGGAGGAGCAAACGCGCCAATTTAACCTAGTTCCACAGTTAAATGAGGGGGCCTTTGCTTGAAAACAGGTAAAACCATTTTGCCCCACCCCCTCCTCTAAGAGGGATTGACCCCCTCCCCCTATTACTCCCCATCCCCCTCCACCTGTTTTTGAAAATATGCTCACTACCTCAGTCACCCCCATGAGCTCCCATACTGACATTACATGACTATTGATAGCATCTATTGAAATAAGCTCCAGTGAACATCATCCATTCACACCAGCCCAAAGAGCAGCTCATACCCCCTGAATATGGTATAATAATCTCCCCATACAGCGAGGTGAGGGTCTGATGTGCACATTGCAATGCAGTGCCACACTGCATACGCCTTAAGTTAAACGTATGGGAGGCCGTTCTGTTACAAATGGCACAGTATGATGCTTCATAAGAGGTACTAAAGGTCATGTAGAGAGGCCATATGTCAGCTTTAACCCTGGCTGCATGGGGCTACTTCAAAACACGATATGGCATCGTGTAGACCCTGCAGCGTAGATAAATCTCAAAATTGTAGAAGGTGATTGAGAGCACCAATTTCTATGGCAGGTCCTTACAGGTTTGCAAAAATGTTTATTGCCAAATCAAAGTGCAATCCTCTCCTATTTATTATTGGCTCTGCAAATACACCTTTTTTTCTGGTACATCTTTTTTTGTCAATATCTGGTCATTTTGTCAGATAAGACTCCTCCTGTATTGGCAAAAAATGTTTTGAGATAATCAATGCACTACCTCTTGGTCTGCCTTGATGAAGCCATGCTCTCTTATAACTTGGTTATAACAAACAATCGGTTTTAGACCTTTAAAGTGCATTGTAACCAAATCATGATACATAAATTCAGGAGTTTATTTCCATACATCTGTCAGTGGTTACCTTTATACAGTAGAACATAGTTTCCTGATAACCCATGCTAAAGTAAAGGCAAATAGTATAATAAGCATGCTGCCGAGGAGGGGCTGGGTCGATCACAAAGATGACTCGGTGCTCTGGATCCTGACTAGCTCTACAGGCTTACAGCCCCACATATGGTACCATGATTTAGGGATTGCCCTACTCTCAAAAGGCAAAGGCTCCCTGAGGCCAAATATATCATATTCTAGTAGCATGGTAAAAAGGCAAATTGTGACCGCATAGTGTGAGGATGGTACACTTCTGAAGATCAGGAATGGTGCTCCAATTCGGTGTACGAAAAAAACTCCGATTGGCGAATTACCACCACCAAGAGACATTGATTCCACTGAAAACCTGGAAGATCCGAAACTAGTCAGCGGTGACGACTTTAGGTCCTCAAGTTGACGATACCTAAAACTACAGCTTTAGGTAGTCAAAATGATGACTTTAGGTCGTCATCCTGAGGACCTGAGCCGTCAGTATGACAATACTGACAGTACAGAGTCGTCATACTGGTCACAGGAGATATATCATTGAGTGTGAGATATTATAATAAGTGGATGCTTTTGAACTGCACTTACTCTCAAAATTGAAATATGGTATTTTACGTCCAAGCCAAATTTGTTGGCAGATGAAACAAGGCTCGGGTTAGCTCATCAATGTTATAGATGAATCGAGTGCATACACATAGCTATCATATAATACTGATTGTGTTCTATTTCATCGGCATGAATAAACCTCAAATTTTAGGTTATGAGGCAACTAATTTCATTAGGGCCATAATTATAATGCCTTGACACCCATGGTTCTTTGTCATCACTAGAGTAAATGGCGACTTGTCTTAATTTAGAATGATCATTTATTAAAAGGTATTTAAATGTAATGGAGAGTAAAGAAAACACCTAGGGTAATACGATAAGAATATATATTGGTAAAGGTTTCTAGCTAGCGGATGTGTACACGTTTTTATCCCAGCAGAAAAGATTTGCCTCAATTCCCATGACTGCCACTCCTATACTGCTACCAATATGCTGCTGTCGCCCTTCCTCCTCTCTATGCCCTAGAGTTATTAGAGATAGTTTTTATAATTAGAATAACCATTGGTAGCTGCCATCACTGATTGGGCACACTTTGCTAATCCATCATTAGAACTGAAATATATTAGCGGTTGCCTCCTCCGGGCTCAACTGCTATGCCACCATTTTTATTCCCATTTTTTGTTGTTCGTCTCCGGCAATGTCTTCTAATTGTCTCCTGGGGACAGTAATCAAAATGTCAGCTTGTTTACTTATTGATGTGTATTTCCCATTAAACAACCGCTGTCTTTTAAGGTTATTCATTACGTGGGGAATATATAAGGCCGCAAGTCTATGCAGCTTGCGGCACCAGGATAATTGGCTTGCAGATGATGGGGAAAGGGAGAATATGGAGAAAAATACTTGCCGGTGGGAAGAAGCTATTCCTGCTTGGCAGACTCATTTAGTAGTTTTAAAGCCATGGTCCCACAATTACTGGTAGGCCTATAGTGTGGTAAGATGGGATTGGTGGTGGTGATGGAGGGATGGGGGGGGAGGTTATGTATACCTCCCCCTCCTCATCCCTTCCTGCCTCTTATTTAGACACCCACCTGTTGCCATGTCAACCAGAAAATGAGGCATATGGTTGCTAGGTAACGGAGACGCGGCAGGAAGTAGGAGTGAGCGGAAGTCTGGGAATGGGCCGGATGTGGGTTGTCAGGCGCTGAGGTTCAGTGTCTCATTCAGGGTGCTTGGAGACAGAGAGGGATGCTTCATCATTAATAAACAAAGGTCAACTCTTGTCTCAGCTCCTTCATGTGGGCATAAGGGTCATTATCTGGGAGTGGCCATCTTGGATTCTTCATCAGCCATCTTGGATATGTCATAATTTGATAATCAAAGGTATACTCACTCTCCTCTCAGCTGTCTCGTGTGGGTATCAGGGTTTAAGGGGCCAGGCTGTGGGGCACAGCCAGCACGGATACCTTGATAAAGAAAGGTCAAATCTCCTCTAATTTTTCTTTTCTTTTGAGTATGAGAATTGAACAGTATGAGAATTGGAAGCTACTATAAGAGAGTAGCTGCTTCGGAAACTGTCTTCCTGTTGGATCATGCTGTATAGATGCCAAGGTCTGGAAAAGGAGGGGGGGGCAAAAGAAGGGGGTGTATTCACCGTTTTTGAGCAAATTTTAGATGTCAAACAAAACAAAAACTTGGCAACTGATGGGATCAATGTTGTAAATCACTGTGCTCTGCTTGAGGTGATTAAACTACAGGGCGGCTACATCCGGAACTTCACTCTGCAGAAGTTGTCCATCAAGGGTACGGTTGTAGCACCACCATGTCATTACTGTCCATTGACTACATCCCTATTTGCTCTGGTGTGAAGGCTAGCTTGTAGTGGTCAACAATGACCAGGATCACATTGCCTCATGTAAGGAATCTGAGTTCTACCATGGGGATAAACTGAGCACCGGCATAGGGTGACATTAACTCTGTAAAGGCAACCTGATAAACAACATCAACTGCATCCCTGCATCACGCCCACCCTACAGCCAAATAATACAATTTCTGGAGGGTGTGTATGATGCTCTGGTGGAGTGTCTTTCGACAGAGTACTACATGGGTGTATCATGCCGACCAATGAACTCTAGCACTAGCAGCCCTTAAGGGGTTAATAGCAACATGAGATCTTAAGGACAGTATCAGACATTCTTTTGTCCTTTGACTCATGCATTAGGACACTTTGGAATAGTGCACCTACGCATTATGTTGCCATTAACGGGTTCAACTTTTTAATGGCCATACAAGGGTAAACCACTTAAGGGCAATAGTCTAGTGATTCAATGCATCAATCCCATCATGGTATTCACTTGTAGTTTCCAAATTGTTATAGTTTACATTTGGAGTTGAAATAATAAGCAAAAATGATACTCCAGTGCGCTGTATAATGTAAAAAATTATCAAACAGATCACAGGAAATTCTGTGCCGCAGGTGATGGCGCCGTGGGTGTGCCGCTAGTGGGGCCTTGGGCATACTGTGCTTCATTGGAGCATCATAGCGCCAAAGTGACATCATTGATTAGGCATTTTTCGGCCCTTATGGGTTAAACATTTAAGGGCGGCTAAATAATCGTTAGATCATGTCAATCGGTCGCCATGCATATGAATGTGGCCCTGGCAAGTAAATCACCAGGGCTAAATTCATGTATCATGCTAACCCTCTGGGGGTTGATACAGTCCTGGCGGGTCAGCAGCATGATGCTCCAATGAAGTGATGGCAGGCAGTCTACACTTTATTGGTGCATCATGCCGACAAATAGGTATGATGCACTCCTGCATTAGCAGCCCTTAAAGTCTTAAGCACCAGGAATCAGGTTACATCTAGAGGATCACCTCCCCATTAGTAAGCATAGGCCTCGTCTCAGGTGAGGCATCAAGTGAACAGGTGGCACACTGATACCGTCCCAGGGCTCAGTGTCCAAGAAATAAGAGCACCCCCAATGTCTGGAGGGTGTTGCTCCTATGGGAAAAGGTAGTTTTGCCTAAGAAGAGCCTCACCTGCAGCAGTCCCTTTCTTTGTGGTCCTAGCGTTTTGTGTGTGTTACACACTAGTGGTCAAAATAAGAACACTTAAAAGTGTGGGCACCAAATGTATGTACCTCATCATGCAGCACACACTATCTTTTAGCAAGACAGGTGCCTTATCAGAACAAGGTGGTGAGTGGAATTTGAATGGTAAAGCAGAGCGTAACTTCGTTGGAAGAGAGGGCACCTACTTCTAGCTCTATTTAATATAAGAGCAAAACCAAAAAAACTGCAAATCTGATGTAGAATGAAGAAAGAGAGAGAGCGAGAGAGAGAGAGAGAGAGAGGGTGTGCGGGGAAGAGTTGCGAAAAGGCAGATGGACATAGAGCAGTTGCCCGTTTAAGTGTCCGGGTGCTCATTGATTTCAATGCCTCTGTTCCCCGGCCCTTTTCAAGACCAGCCCTTAGATCTATCTGAATATTGTTTTGGTGCTTAAGAGAGAAGTAGGGAGAGACAGAGAGACAGATAATACAGGTGCATACAATGATAAATTCTAACTGACACCAGGTGGTGAAGTGACTAACTGATTTAAAAAAAACGGAGAACAGGCAAGAACACTGAAATTCCAACTATATAAATACAAATATAGCGGGGGACTAGTTTATACATTCTTTAGAAATGCCAACCAGCTGTGGGTATACCCCAGAATAATCAGAGTGAAGGAATCGCACTGAAAACATGGAAGATCCGAAACTAGTCAGCGGTGACCACTTTAGGTCCTCAAGTTGACGATACCTAAAACTACATCTTTCAGGTAGTCAAAATGATGACTTTGAGTCGTCATCCTGATGACCTGAGTCATCAGGATGACAATACTGACAGTACAGAGTCGTCATATTGATGACTCAGGTCGTCAGAATGACGACCTAAAGTCGTCATTTTGACTACCTAAAGTTGTAGTTTTAGGTATCGTCAACTTGAGGACCTAAAGTGGTCACTGCTAACTAGTTTCGGATCTTCCATGTTTTCAGTGCGAGAAACAGAGAGAGAGAAACAGAGAGAGAGAGAGAGAGAGAGAGAGAGAGGACTGGGAGAGAGAGAAAGGAGAAGGAAAGAGAGAGTGAGAGAGAGACAAACAGAGAGACAGAGACAGAGCGACAGAGAGAGGCAGAAAGAGTACAACACTATAGAACAACAAATAGAAGAATAGAAGAATAGAAGAAGCATAGGAGCGCATTAGGGACGTTGCTTGCCCTAAGGCTGACCAGCGACATACCCGTAAGAGTTGATTACATGAGATGCCTACTTTTTAGACTGGTGATGTTGGGTAAATTAGCAGGGCGCTAATCATGGAGGGGAATAGAGCTACCCACTGAGCAGCTCCCATCTCCTCCATATGCCGCCAGGGGGCACCACTGCCGAGCTACTTATAAGATGTTTAGTCCTGCCTGGTCTAGCCACCAAAACTAGGTAAGGGTCCCGATGGTATGCACAATATATAGCAAACTTTCATATTCATTGTGTGTATGCAGCCATAGCAGTTCCAACCTCGGACTCTCTTGCGTTATTCACATGGGTGCCACACTTAGAGACACACTGTCAAGCCAGGAACAAACATGCGTCCGAGACCAGGTCTGAAAGTCGCTGATGTCAGCTTGCACTTGGCGATCCTGGGAACCGGTCTGGTCCTGAATCAGCAATATACTGCCACACAGACTGAGTGAACCCACGGCTATTTGAAGGTGTCTAGTCGTACCATCTTGAGAAAGTCCTCCCAGGTCCTGCCAAGAACCCGTAGTCCCTGCATGGCAATATGATAGAGGTTCATGGCAGCATGGGCAAAGGCCATTTTGCTGTTTGCAGGCATACTCCTTCTGGTCCTAGCACATTTGTATCCCTGCACGATCAACCCTAGTGTTTTAGCCACATGCAGGCGATGCCAGTCAGGGCACAGCTGCAGCCCAATCAGCAATGAAGAATTGGGCCATGCTTGTCCATGCTTGGCCCAATATAAGCCAACATTGGCCCAATGTATCCTTGCTACCTGGGATGCAGCTGATTTCAGCAAGCCTTGTTTTCAGGTACAATTAGGTCATGAGTTCATGACATAGCACGCAGCAATGGCAGCCCACCATTGGCCACCGGTGTGCAGTGTTAGTGGAATTAAAAAGATTTGGGATGAATTGTGAACCAAATAATCATACTCTAAGCTCTAATAGAACTAGAAAGTCAGTCGGCGGTTTCGTTTTGTATACAGAGATTCCATCACCTGGCTGTGGCTAAAACAGTGATGAAAACTCCCATAGTGTTAAGGTCCAAATTTCGGCAGTGTTGCGTGCTTGGGGTGGGTTCCTAAGTGTCCAGAGGGGACACTCGAGAAAGTGAAGTTATGGCGATCGAGATAGTTCAGATCTTGGACAGTGACCCTCAGATTTCTTTCACTGAGATACATCTTATTATTCTCAGTGCTCCACAGCAATTCAGTTTCACATTGCATAAAACCAGAATACAGCAAGTACATTTCAGAGTGTTGTGTGGATTTGAATCATGCATTCCCTCGAAGTTTTTGCCCTTAAGTGTGTTTTCTTAAAAGTGTCTTTTGTTCCACCTGTTAGAGTTACTTTTTTCCTGAGCTGTTTGCAATCATCTCACACAACCAAGGGGCATAATGTGTCTCTCGTAACTGTTGCAAACTTCATATCCTTCAGACTTTATAGGCTGCATTAAAGGATTATGCAGGTTTTTTGCGATGATGATGTACACTGTAAAAAGAAAAAGTTGTCAAAATGGGATAAAGATCCCATGATTTAGTCAGATTCTGTAGGTGGGGCTCCACTACGCGATTTTGTAGAGAATCGCAGCTATTCTCACAAAATGGGACTCAAATACGGACTAAAGAATGGTATTTGTTGTCATTGCAAGGTAGAAATTGTATGTTGGGGGAGCTATTTGTTTATCTTGGGATGTGAATGTGTGCGATCTCAGGCATACTTGTGTTGTCAAAAAGATGTTTTTGTTTACTAAATTTTACTGAATTTTACAGGACTGGTTGTTGTTGGACTGCTGTATTGTTATTTATTATGGTACAGTGGTATTGTTCATACAGCAGAATGGCACCTAGCCCTACCTGATCAGTGTGACATCTCAGTCACAGGTTTGGAGTATATATAAACAGACCTCTAGGTAAACACACTCCCTGTGATTACAAGTGACCCCTCAAATCTCATGTTTACAACTTTAGATCTCATGTTTACAGTTTATATATGTCAACAGCCTATACCTTAGGCACTGACACATGAGAATGTCCCAAGAAATTGCGTAGTGAAGCCTTCACTTGTGATTGTAGTGGTATCTTGGTGATCGTAGAGCTATTTGGTGATCGTAGGTTGCATTGAAACGTACCCTAGGAAGCATAATCTATCATGTTGATTGATACACTAAAGAAGTAGTGACTTGAGCATTTGTGGCACACATCCACTATAATTTGAATCCTTGTATGATCGTATAGATAATGATAGCAGTATAGATTCCAACCCAGCTGTACCCCCCTGCACTTATTCAAAACCATATTTTCAAGGTAAAAAAGAGAAACCATCTTATTAGTTGGAAATCCAACCGCTAGGTGTTTGTGGAATCTACTTGATTTAAACCCTGCCCTTAAAGTTAACAGTATCACCATTTACGTACTCGTATAATGGTACACAAAACACCATACAAAACTACTTGCCAAAATCGAGTTTCTTTAAAGGACCTTTCATACTGTTAGTAGGCCTGCAAACATTATTTGTAAACCTCCCCCCCCCTCACATCCCTTGAGATTTACATATTATACTTCTTTTTTCCCTAATGGGAACCATGGGATTTAACAGTGCAGCATAGGTTGTACAGATATAATTAGACCTTAGCTATTTGCATTACTCTCGACCATCGGTGCAAAGCTTTCAGACTGAGCGTCACTTATTATATCAGAGAATAATACCTGGGGATTAATCTACAATAAACACGGCATTGTGAAAGTACTTGTATCCCAAACACTTTAACAATATGATTAATAAAAAGGTAGAATTAGGTTTCTTGTTAAATGAAGGAAATGAAGGTTTTGGGGAGGCAATTAAACCGTTTGAAAACAAATTGCCATTAAAATATTTTCATAATCGCCCACGGTGTTAATTTCATTTAATACAATTATTCATTCTGAGATGGGCGGGGGTTGGACATTTAAAGTGGAATCCTGAGAAACGAGGTGTACATTTTCAAAAGACAACCTTGCTACACACACTGAGTTATTTCATAACAACTTTAAAAGAATATTCTTTTATTGAAATGATCAGATTGTCAAGGTCGTTTCATGTTGAGAAAAATACTTTCATTGAAACGAAATTCTTTCTTGAAAATCGTATAGAATATGTTCATGGTATAAATCAATAAAGCATATTGTGAATTGCATCAAAACGATCGAGAGCTTTTATTTTACACACCTGATCATTTCCAAACAAATGTATACCTAATAATTGTTTATTTTATGAATCATCATCCTGGTGTGTTGACATGACTTAAGTATCAGTCACTCACCATGGCTGCATTAATTCAGCATTGCCACAAAAGTACATATAGTGTATCAAAATATTCAATGTGTTTTAATTTCAACTACCATGAAACCTTGTACATAAGGCCACTGCATGAGCCTTCTGATTTAAGAAAAGTTAAGCAATATTTAAAGCTGATTCATGGCAGTAGTTCCTGCAGCCTAAATCAACTTTACACTAAAAAGTTAATTCACCTTAAGATTAATCTGAAGGCTCATTTTGCCTCCCTCCTTTTGAGGATCAAAACTTTTTTTGACCCCTTGGAGAAGCCGAAAATCATGTGTGAATGCGCCCTTTGAACTTTTAGTAACGCGGGCTTTGCTAAAAACAGGTAAAATTATTCCCGCCCCCTCACAGGTGTTGAAATTCGCTCCATCTCTTCAAGAGGTCGAAAATAATTATGACCCCCCCTCCCCTATTGTTAAAACATTGCCACTCCCTTAAAGCTGTCTCAAAATGGGAGTGCATCACGTATACAGGGTGGGCATAAAGGTACTGGTACAGGCTCACATGTTATTACGCCTACACGGGGTTGATGAGTTGCTCTATTAGTATTGAGTAGCTCTATTAGCTGCAGTGAAGCAGCTAAGGGGCATCCAGAGGGGAGGGTGCACAGGACGTCGTCAGGGTCCCCAGAGGCCGTGCCCCGGCGTGCGCCAGGCTCCCAGAGAGCAGACCTAGGATGGTAATTTCATTTGGGGTCCACGAGTTGATGAGGGCCAAGACGCCGGTAGCCATCGGCAGGACGCTTTGTAATGATAATTACGCCTTACTGCTGGATTAGCTGGGGAAGGTAAACAATGAGCCTTGCTGATGGAGGGTGGGGAGTGCAGGGAGGGGGGAGGGGGCTTCAGAAATGGGAGGAAGGGCTTGAGGAGGTGGCTTTGAGAGAATATGGTGAGGTTGGTTGTGATTGAGAGCAGGATGGAAATGCAAAATTAGTGGGGTAAATTAATAGAGGATTTCTACGTAGGAGTGGGAAAGATTGAGAAAGAGAAAGATAATGACAGTTGAGAGAGGTAAAGTAGGTGGAGGAGACTAAGATTGGAAAGGGAAAAGAGAAGAGAGAGAGAGAGAGAGAGAGAGAGAGAGAGAAAGAAAGAAAGAAAGAAAGAAAGAAAGAAAGAAAAGAGAGAGAGAGAGAGAGAGAGAGAGAGAGACAGACAGACAGACAGGAATAAAGTGAGATATGGAGAGACAGAGACAGGAACACAGATGCAATCGTGAAATTAGCCTCGATATACCATATAAGATGCATACTGCGATGTTGAAATAAATGTCATCAAATTAATGTTGGTTCTCTGGCAACTTTGTGACACAGTACTTTGTATTGCTATAGATACTAGGGCTTTATATCAGGGAAACTAGAGTCTACACTGCTTCACAGCATCACAGCATACGATGGTTCACTGTTCAATTTTCAGGAGGATACCTGGTAGATTCAATGGTTATTTCCTAGAGTGTAGAATGTGTTAATGTACTACAGATTACAGCCTTCATGAAGCTCAGTTCCACCATTATAGCCTTGTAGGCAGCTATGTGCTTTATGAGGTATATTCACTGTATGAGAACTAAGCCCCTTATGATTACATTACCACCTCTTTGGGGACATTAGGCGATGTAGGCATATACATAGTCAAGTATTCATAAACCCTGGTTATCCTGATAATCTCGTTATTATGGAGCAGATAGGCAGCCCAATCCATTCTCACCCAGACACTAGAGTAAGCACTAGAGGGTGGTGACCGTGCTGGCTAATGCATGTTCCACAGTTGGATGGTGTCAATCATGTGTAATCATCATGGTGGGTGCTGACAGAGTGACAGGTTTGACTCATCCATCATGCCCGCTCTTCACCTTCTACTCCTTTTGTCCTTTTACCCAAATATGAAGTGTTATCCTAATATCCAACCATTTTAAGCCTGTGTGATGCTTTTGGCTTTTTTCTCCATTATAATGCCTTTTTGATGTATAATTCCAAGTGTCTTAAAGCTTCTCCTGCAAGCTGCATGCACATGTAAGCTGCACCCTTACTTCACAATAAGACGTATATAAAACACTGATGATGAGATGATCTTACTTGGGGTGCCTACTATTATCATCTATTCCTCCCTAACTGCCTTGGGGGATACCACTTCATCAAACAGGATTTGATAGAGCAGTCATAGTACTTCAGGCAATAATAGAGGTCACTTTGAGCAGCATGTAGTGGTAATACTGACAATTGAAGCCTATGTTATCATCAGTTATTTAGCGTTTAATCAACGTTATGAGAGAGCACGCGTGGGTCTATGGTTCAATATTCCACGACCGCGAAGCGGGAGTGGAATATTGAACCATAGACCCACAAGTGCTCTCTCATAACGTTGATTAAAGCGTTTATCGAACATATTTCTCCATTTTGTATCAATTTCTTACCTTATAACCCCAGAATTAATCCAGGAGAAGACATTTTGTAAGTGCATGCGATCCGCTAGCTTTGCCAACCCGCCATGCCCATGTTGTCGTTCTGTCCGACATACCTCCACCTTTACATTTTTCGGGTATAATCCAATAATGTCAAGTCCTGTTCTTCTAACACAGCCAAATATACGATCTCTAGTTGGTGTTCGCCTTCATTTTGTCTCCATTTTCTTCGAAATAAATAAGAATCCATTGATTTTCCATACCGATCCAACGCACACGGCCCGGTACACGGCCATTGCTTCTTGTTGACAGAGCGGGTAGGTGCCCGGATGTAAAAACTAGGTCAGCCACGCGTTGAGCAAGGAATGGCCGGACGGGGCGGGTCCCGACTCGTATCGATGTGGAAAATCAATGGATTCTTATTTATTTCGAAGAAAATGGAGGAATTTGGCATGGCATGTTCATCTAGGATATCTAAGGATGGTTCTGTGTTAATAACTCCACCAGGCTCCATATATTCTAGGCTATCGAGGTGTGTAAACTTCAGGTATGTCGGAAAACTTTTTCAAATCCTCCATGTGCAGTGGTTTCTAGCACCTGTCTGCTTGGTATAGTGGACAGCGAGCTCGTCTCCTGCCCCAGCGGCCGGGGATCGATTCCCCGTTGAACCTAAACGGTTTTAACTGGAAAACTATGGCGTGGTTGACTTTGTATACTTCGCCAATTTATTATCATGTCCAGATTAAAACTAGCAGCCTCTTGAAGACGAAGAAAAGGTCTCAGAGTGCGTTATGGCTGGATAAGGAACTGGGGTTATGAGCAAAAAAGCACTGCTGAGGCTCAGATAGTTAGATAAATCGAAATAAACTCCTGATGAGGCAGTGGTTACCAGACTGGTTTAGCTAATACTTGGTTGGTCTATATCATGGTTCATTAAGCGCAGAGGTAGCAGTGCCGTACGACCAATTTGTGCATGACTTTCCAGCTACCCCACTCACCTCCCTACCCATACCTTCAACCACCCCACCTCCCTTCCACATCAATAGTTGCCTTTTACATGCATAATAGGACACATGGGTCTGACCTAGTGACCGTGAACATGTACATGGTGTCATCATGAAAAGCATGGAAGTATCGTAGTGTTGGACACCCAATTTTGCAAATCAATGGTCCTGGATAGGTTGGTCAGGAGGCGCTTTTCCCACAATAATATTCAATATTACAAGAAATGCCCTCCTGAAGTCTTAAGACTATCCCACCATTGATATGATAGTCACAACATGATGTATGTAATCCAAATCCAAGTTAAGTCACAAAAGAATCCTCTTTAGACCTCCCCCCAAAAGAAAAAAAAAAGAAAAGAAAAAGCTACATGTACTAAAGTGTATTCATTTAAATTGCTAGAGTGTGCATTAATGTCCAGGGGAAGTTGAGGCAGTAGGCGAAGTAGAGAGGTGGACTATTTTACCATGGGGGTGGGGTGGGGGTTGACAAGACTACATTGGGTGTGACATTAAGTGCTCCCTGTCACAGTCCACTCCCTACCCACATCCTTCCTGTATGCCATGTGTCACCTTCATGTAGCCCTCTCCCTATCACATGTATGCAGTGGCCTATCCAAGATTGTGTAGGAAGGGAGGGGGAGGTTCTTAGGAAAGTATTGAAGTTCTTTGTGCCATGTCACATTCCAAGCAAAGCACAGAGTGACAAAAGGGCTTTTAGGGAATCCTCCATGAATGGTTGTGATATGGTTGTGATGTTCTAGACTACATGTATTCTGGTGCATTTTTGAACACCAAATAATATTAGGCTATAGTGTCATATCTACCTGCTAGATAACTATTATCTGAATGAGTGCCCTTTTCTTTGTGTGTTCTGTTCTTCCTCCTCACCTGTCTCCCTTTTAGCCTTCCAAGGGAGGGGGCTTTTTACCCACTTATGATAGGAACCAAAAGTGAATCACCCCCTTTTTTCTTGCTATTTCAAGGCTTCTAAAAAGCTACATACTTTTTTCCACAACCCTTTTTTTTGCACACAAAAATGTTCTTAAACATGACTTTCCATTTGTTTATTTCAGCAAAATGCTGAACAGTTTGGGACTTTGAATTCAGGTTTGTGATTTCTTCCTTCCTTATCTTTCGTTTTCATGAATTTTAGTTTTCTTTAAAGATCAAGGTAGCTATCAGTTTGTTTTGGAATAACAAAATTAGTAACAAGATCAGAGAAACAGCCTCCTTTAAAAACTAAGAATAAAATATAAACGAATCAAATAAGCTCTCTTTGTTGAAAAACACAGAAAGCCATCTGATGGAAAAACAGGGTGCCTTGCTAAACAACTATTTTCATGACCACAAGGAATCTCAATTTCTTTGTCCAGCTTTTCTTTAGATCACCAAAAATATCTTGTAACTGTGTGAGAGACATAAAGTAATATGTTAATCCCATACTGAAATGGGCAGAAGCCTAGTTCAAAGCATATTGTATTTGTACAGTAAGTAGAGATGCTTTCACTACAACCACGGCACAATGTACAATCAGTAATATGTATTCCCAAAAAGACTGTATTTCTGGGTGCTCTAAGGTCCATTTCCTTGTACATATGTCACAGTTATTGTGGGTAGGATTCAATGTTCAAAGATGAATCATCATCTTGTGTCAATACGTATTTTTCTTAAATTGAAGCAGTATTACAAATAAAAATGTATGTAAGACACTGTATAAAAATCCCCTGGATATGCCGAACCTCAGTAGGGTGCTAACTACTAAGTGTTCATTTTGAGGGAAGTCATCTCCAGAATTAAAGTACATACAAGCAAATGGGCACAAAAGCAGTATCCCATCATTGCAAGTAGAGCCACAAGCATTCTGTACTTAGATGTAATCAGAACCAGTTCCTGCAGCTTAGGTTTCAGTGACAATTCAAAGATGTTTAGAAATAAGTGAGACAGGAATGTCTCATAGGCTGCCTGTCTGCACCATCCATGATTTTATCTGAAAATGGGAAGACAGTCGAGGGTAAGAGTGCAACGGGTGTACCAGTGGTAAAACTATAAAGAGATTGTTCTATTCTACAGTTCTACAGTCATATTGTTATATGAAGTATCTTTGATCCTCATGTCTTTATGGATGAGACACTGAAGTAGGGCAAGTAATAACATACAATGAATGACAAAAATGTTGGCCATGAAATGCAACTGGTATTATCCCATGTATAAGGCACAGCTTATACTTTAGGATCCCTTATCCACCTTATATGATTAGCCGAATCTGTGAATGTGGCTTATAGGGGGATATTTATGTAGAACTAAAGCTCCAAAAACTTACCACTAGCTCTGCCTAATGAGATGTGCCAGGTTTGGGACTCTATATAACTATATGCATGGTGTTACAGTATTTACAAAACATCAGCTTGGAGTGATATTCAGAATGCATATCCTCGTTAAATGGGCATCCTCAGTTTCATAGTATCCCACCTCTGCACTTCATGGGATATACTTACTGCATATTATAAGCCCCTAATGATTACATTACCAGCCCCCTCAGGGACATGAGGTGATGGAGGTATATACATAGTCAAGTATTCATAAACACTGGTTATCCTGATAATCTTGTTATTATGGTGGAGACCATGTTGGCTAATGCATGTCAGGATAAGGGGGAGACATTTTGGATGGTGTCAATCATGTACACGTAATCATCACAACAGGTGCTGACAGGGTGACAAGTTCCAGTCATCCATCATGCTCGCTCCACCTTTAAATCCCTCCTTGCAAGTCCCCTTTCCCAAATATAGAGTGTTTTCTAGTATTTGACTCTTTTAAGCCTGTATGATAATTTTAGCTTTATTCTCCTTTGTCATTAAAATACAGCAATGAAATGCTAGGTTAGAGACTTGCACATGCTTAATTGACACATGATTTTAACTGTCTTAAGGCTTTTACTAAATTAACATGTCCCATAAACTAATAAAACCCTGTAAAGTAGCTGCACCTGCATGTTAGCTGCACTCTGACCTCACTATAAGACTAATAGGAATCGCTGTGATCAGCTGACCTTACCTTGCCTATTGTCATCAGCAATTCCTGGCTAAAATTCGGGCTAGAATTTAGGATTTGGTAAAGCCGTCATAGCTTAAGGCAATAAAAGAAGTCACTGTGAGCAGCACATAGTGGTTTCACTGACAATTGAAGCCTATATAATGCCGTCAGTGATATTGAAATAAACCCCTAATTGACACTGGTTTTGCTAATACTTGGCTGGTCTATATCACAGTTCATTAAGCACAGAGGCAGCAGTGCCGTCCAACCAATTTGTGCATGACCCTCCAGCTGCCCCACTCACCTCCCTACCCATAGCACCCCACCTCCCTTCCACATCAATAGATACATTTTACATGCTTAAAAGGACATATGGGTCTGACCAAGTGACTGTGAGCATGTTTGTGGTTTTGACACTATTTTTGCAGATTTCACGGTATAAAAATTCAGGATGGATAGGTCAAAAGATCAACCCATTATTGATCATCACATTAAATCCAAATCCAAGGCGAAGATTTGACCCTGGACTGAACTAGGATTTAAAGCTGGTACAGGGTGTCATGAAACAAATTGAAGGGTAGCTAGGAAATTCATGCATTGGTAGTGTGCATTGACCTGCGGATGAATCTGAGGCAGCAGAAGGTGTAGAGAGAGGGACTATTTTATAAGGTGGAGGTGGACAGGAGTACATTGGGTGTGACATTAAGTGCTCCTTGTCAAAGCCCACTCCCTAACCATATCCTGCCTGTATGCCATCTGCCACATTCATATAGCCTTTTCTCTATCACATGTACTCAGTGGATGGTCCAATATGATGCAGGAAGGGTAGGGGATCTTAGGAAAGTATAGCAGTTCTTTGTGCCACCTCACATTCCAAGTGGAGTGCAATGTGAAACTACAGATTTTGAGCATACCCCAAAAAAGGTTAATTTCATGTTTTAGACTTCATGTATTCTGGTGCAATTTGGCACACCAAATATTATGTCACAGGGCTGTATCTACCCACTAGAACAACATATCATATCCAAATGCCTGCCTTCCCCTTCTTCCCACTCTTTTCCTGCTCCCACCTCTTTCCCTCTCAGCCTTCCAGGGTTGGGGCTGTTCAATCTTTGCTGATAGTGAGCAAAGGTGAAACTTCAGCGTGAGTCTTTTTTTATTGCTATTAAAAGGTCCCTAAAAAATTACACACTGTTTTAACAATCTTCACTTTTTTTGCATGAAAAATTATTCTTACTCATGAATGTCCATTTGTTTATTTCAACAAAATTGCTGAAGAGATTGGGACTTCGAATTTGGGGTTCTTATTTCTGTTTTGCTTCTCTTCGGTTTTATGAATTTCAGTTTTCTTTAAAGGTTTGTTTCTGACGAACAAAGTTAATAACAATTATATTATTATTTTTCTCAGAACCACATTTTTGTTGGCTTCATGGAATCTGGCTGCTCTAAGAACTGAGGGTAAAATGTGAATGAATGAAAACACTGAATGCTATCAGATGGGAAAATGGGTGCCTTTCTAAACATCTATTTTCATGGCCAAGTGGAATCTTCATCTTTTTGCCTAGTTATGCCAGAGCTTGGATCATGCATATGCTCGTTATCTTTCAAAAAAAAATCAATGTCCGTCTCAGAGAAATAGGGCACTCATCAATGCGAACATTTCTATGTTCTGTAAATTATAATCTGTTCATGTAGAATTACAATGATACATTTTGAGGAAGAGCCTTTCAGGTTACCAAAAAATATCTACGTTTATGATAACTGGGTAATGACACCAGATGGGGAGGGGGACTAAGGTTAGAGAACAAAAGGTGTGTCAGTGGTAAAACTATAAAGTGCAAGAAATTTGTTCTATATTGCAGTCATATTGCTATACAGTATCTTGGACCCCTCATACCGCTCTGGCCTGTTTAAGCGCCACGGTCTCAAATAAGTGCTGGGGTCTAGGGGTATTGGAATTAATCTTAAGCACTAAAACAAGTATTCAAATAAGCACCTGTCATGTATACAAGCGCCAAGGGTACAGTGGGATTGAAATTAATCAGCGCCCGGGCACTTATAATACAGCCCACTACGGTATATCTTTATGGATGTCACACTGTCGTAGGGCACGCAACAACATGCGATATAGAACAAATGCAAACAATGTTGGATATGAAATACAAAGGTAGAGCTACCATCCTATGTATAAGGCATGGCTTATACATTAGAATCACTCCTGCATATTATAGGATCAGCAGAGGTTATGGAGGTGCTTTATTGGGGTATATTTGTATACATATCAGGCCATGCAGTGGAGACGTCATTGCTTGTTCTGATATCTTGTGTGATAAGCACTGAAAGGAGCCAGCATGATGGGTACCAGTTGTTATGTAATGCACCCTAAAGATTCTGTAGTGGATGAAGAGAATTTTCTCATTGGTTGTTAACCCCAGCACCTCCATATAGGATTCTACCAAAGCTTAAAAAGTCCACTAGTTGCGCCAATTAAATCAGATGGACCTGAGTTAGGATTGTACATAGGGTGTGCTGTATACATGAGGTGTTAGAGCACTTACAATAGGACTGTCCAGGGTCGTAGTGATAATGAGAATACAAATCCTGACTAAAAGGGCACCCTTAGTCTCTTTAGTACCCCAGCTTTGCACTGCATGGGGTATACTTACTGAATATGATAAGTCCCTGATGATTACATTACCACCCCCTTGGGGACATGACGGGGTGTAGGCATATACATAGTCAAGTATTTATAAACCCTGGTTACCCTGATAATGCCATTATTATGGAGCGGATAGGCAGCCCACTCTATTCTCAGCCAGACACTACAGCTAAGTACCAGAGAGGGTGCCCGTTTTGGGTAATGCATGTTAGCACGTGGGGTAGATATGTTGGATGGTGTAAATCATGTGTATTCATCAAAGTGGCTGCTGATAAGATGGACCCAGTATTGAAATTTGATCCAGCCATTACTAACCATTGTCAACATTCCTGTCAGTATAAGTTGTGGCCAGAAACCTTCTCTTTTTATCTACCATTATCATCTATCAAACAATCATAGTGTTATTATAAGAACAGTAGCATTTAAACTATTGACTGGAAATGATACAAACACAGGCAATACATCTATCTTGATACAGCGATCGACATATCCACTGCCCTGTGTAGATACTCTCTTTCCATCCCCAAAGAATGACAAAGGTTCTTTTCCTTAGCTTCAGTTCCAAATAACCTTCATTGTAAAAAGGACCTGTGCACCTTAATGTCCTGAATGATGTCACATCTGAATAATTGCATTCACTAGTAATTGCCATTGATTGCCAAGGTAAGATATATATCTTTCATGCTACTCATCCCGACCCTCCAAATGTCACCGAACATACATGCATCTAAGGTCAAATGTATACATATCGTCCTTCATGTTTAGATGCCTGAAGTCATTTCTTTGCAGTCTAAATGCAAGACCTTTCAATTAAAGCGTACCTTTTCATGTTGACATTTAGATGTGTATAACATATCAAGGGCCAGACAGATGCTTTCATTTACTCTCTGACAGATGATAGTAGAGCAATAATCAATGAGAGGATGAAGGCACAGGGAGCCCTATGTATAATCATATAGGCCTATTTGCAAGACATTTCTCAAGTTACAAAGCCGCTGTGATTTATAAACCTCAAAATTAGAGTGAGTGATCATAGGTAATGCCCTGTGATTGTCCCTAAATCTAAACCATCAGTACTTATCAGTCATCACATAGGGTTTGGGACTGAAATTGTGTAGGTGCAATCATTAGTACTCCTTATACCACGGTTATCACATTTCAGAACGATTTTGGGTGCCAAAACTGGACAATCTGTGTGCTTTTATTACAGGACAGAGGCACTGAAGTTGTCATTTGAATATTGCAGTGTTCTTTTTCTATACTGTTCTTATATGTGACAGCAGCTATAACATAGCTTTGACAGTGGTTCATACTGTTAAAGCTCAGCATTGCCTGGGATTGATCCAGGGACCTTCTGATATAAAGTTCTGCATCTTATCCATCAGGCCCGAGGCTGGACACTAGTGTTGGGTTATATGAGTCATATGTCTGGGACCCTATGGATACCATATATATATAAATATATATATATATATATATATATATATATATATATATATTTGTTTATACCACTATTCTGGCACTTCCAGTGGTTTTATATGCGATATATACGTGGTATATTCTGCATATACCACACTTGTGTGTTTTTAGAATTTTTGGTATATACTTTTTCGAGGTCAAGTTGGACTTAGAATATTTTGGGAGACGTTGGCGGACATAGAAATTTAGCCTCGCCATTGTTTTAAGGTGAAAAATCGTCCCAACACATATGAGGATTGATCCCCGGCCGCAGTGGTGGTAGGCGAAGGCCTTAGCCATAGCGCCACACTGAACGGTGATGAAATCCAATGCGAAAATAAATAAGTTCTAACCTGAGGTCCTAGTCCTATGTTTGCACTCAGTTTTCATCTTGATTCTAACTTTGACATGTTATAATATCAAAATCCCAAGAAGTTTTCGATCCATAGACGAGGAATGCGTGCTAATTTTCTCCATTTTCTTCGATATAAATAAGAATCCATTGATTTTCCAAACGGGTCCGAAATTTTCGGCGTCTTTCTTGTACGGCGAGCAGTTGACCTATATCTACATCCAGGCCACTGACACACTTTCGCCGGACAAGGAGGCGGTTGGGAATGGCCGGACCAGGACTCGCGTACGTTGGGCAAATCAATGGATTCTCCTTTATTTTGAATATATTGGACATAATACGTATGGAGGGATCATCTAGACTATCTAAGGATATGTATGTTTTATTTTGAAGACTTGTCATGGTTGGATTCCATACGAAAAGTGACTGTATACACAGCGGTACCTCTCCCGGCAAGGAACAAAAACAATGGCTTCGCGCAGAGCGGACCCGGGCCGTATCGCTTGCTTTTACAAAATGTATTCTCCTGGCTATAATCTTTGGATATCAGGTAAGAAATTAATACAAAATGGAGGAAATCGTGGTATAAACCTATTAGGTCATGGATGTTGGAGCCCAAGGGGAGTCTATGCTGGATATACCCTGGCCGCTCCGCGGCTCGGGTATATCCAGCATAGACTCCCCTAGGGATCCAACATCCATGATCTATTAGCTTAATGTCAGTAAATCCACTAGTGCAAGCATAATCATCATATATTACATTCCTACACACAGAGCTGCGATGGCATTAGAGTGAGAGCCCCCACTACAATTTAAAATGTGGCAGGTGTAAAACATTACTAAATGCCCTCTGGAGATGCTTCTTTGAAGGATGAACTTTAATCACTCCTTTGAAGAACGTTTTATCCTCTCCATTCCCATATAACGGAACAGGGCTATTGAAAACAAAATTCAAGCACTCAAAGGTATCCAAATAAGCACCTGTGTCGGATAAACACCAAGGGCATACATGTATTGAAATTTAAAAGCCTACCAGCATTTAAAGGGGCCACTCATCTGGTCCAAAATTAAACATCCCGAGCTGATCTCTTTGTCTTGTACGTGCATAGTATCAGTAATGCATACAGTAAAGTTAAAAGCGTAAACACTGAGGGAGGAAGTCTACCTGACCTATATCCCACAGACTTTGTGTTTTAAGGAAATAAATGGAGAATTGGGAGAGTAATTTGAGAAAAGGATGGGAGATTGGGAGGAAAATGTTGAAAGGAGAGGGTTTCGGAAAGAGATGTAAAGTGGAAGATTTGAAGATAGAAGATTGAAATGGAATGTCAAAAAAGTGAGCTGACCCGAAATATAGAAGTCATAATCAAGAAAACATAATTATGTTTTTTTAGGAAGGGGCTAAGAGCAAACCTTAAGACAAGGTTTAGCTGTGAGAGCTGATAGGAACGTACAAATTGAGGAAAGATGATATATAGCAAGTATCAGGGAATTCTGGAGAAGGAATAATGGGGGCTCAGCAAAAAAGTGGCCTCGACATGCACCTTCATCTGACTCTACACTATGACTCCCAAACCCTCACTGCTGACAGTGGCTGACATCACAGGTGGCAGGGTAATGATGTTGCTTGGACATCTCTCCTGGTAACTACCATATAAATTGAGTTTATGTCTCACCCTACATTGCTCAGGTGACAGCATCAGTGAAGGGTCAGTGCTGTGGCTTAGTGTACTTTCTTTATAATGGGCTAGAAAGAGGCTAAATGTAACCATTTCCAATAAATCAAAAGTGAAATGAGGTAGGAATCCAAACAGAAGGGAGTGTGAGAAGCTATACTAAGGCTGTGAAGGCAAAAAGCTTTAAGCGGAAGACAAACATAGCGCAAAGGGTGAACGCAGATGGCTGTTTCTATGGCAACATATACACATCAGGGCGTCAGAAAACCCCTATCAAGCGTTTACTGACACATGCACATGTGGGTACACGCATCGGCAAACATGCTATGTTTGTCTTTAGCTTTAGAGGGACACAGAACTCTTCAAAGACAGATGCATGTTGGCTAAATCTATTAGATTTTCAGAGTACCCTGCATAACATTATCTTGATGCATGGGGAATTATGAGATGCAAAAGAGCTATCATCCTCATAAAGCACCTCATGAATATTCTTGTTGATATGGACTTGAAGTTACCACCTTCATATCTATCTAAAGGTCAATATTCCACTATTGTACCATGAGGGCTCTCTCTACATTTAACTAGGTATTGTAGGTATTAAAGCAAGGAAACTCACATGAGTGGACGGTATCAGTAAAAGCATCCCTTACAGCACAGCAAACAACTGATTATAGGGGAACTATTCAAATTCATTCATATGTAGCAGCGAATCCAAAGTTTGGAAAAGGAGGACCGCGCTGCTCATTTGGCTGGAAACACTTCCTCTGGCAGTTAAGAAATATTAATATAAGAAATACATGCTCTTGTTTTCAATAAAGCCCCTACAAAAGCCCCTGCTTCAAACCTCCCATTGAACCCACACTGCAACATGGGGGAAGCGAAGATAGGCTGCCAACCATTAAACTGTTTCTTTGGAAACCAGGTGGTCTCTTACATTAACAATTGGGCATTTTTCCACATAATTATGTATAATTTAGACGATCATAGACATAGATTTACATATATTATAGGGAGAAGGGGCAGGGAAAGGTTAAGTAAGCAATGGGAAATTGCCTCCAGGATAGGACCTACCGGTAGGACTGGTTATGTATATGGTATATCGTACATCAGCAGGGAGCTTAGGGCAGTAATTGGAATACAAATCCTTATCTAAATGGACATCCCTAGCCTAACCACATTGTGATGAGATACACAGAAGGTAATACCTAGAGAATCCAGTTGTACTTTATCAAGATTACATTAACACCCACTTGGGAGATTAAGGGCCGGCCCTAAACAAGTGGCTATAAAACCTTGTTATTATGATGTTTATATATAATTTAGCATACTCACCCAGACTGTTCAGCCGGAGGGTATTTCAAAATGGACTAATGTAGTAGACATTAGAATCGTTGTGAAATGTCTCAATAAGGCTAACAATGGTGTCATAAACTGATAAAGCCGTGTGTTCACAGGGCGATAGAATTTGTAATGACAAAATCCGTCGGTCAGTTCCTATGATTAAACCACTTTTGTCGTTCATTTTCAACCATAAAAACACATTTGTCGTTCATTCCTGGTGACAAATATCAAACTTGTTAGATATTTGGTACATTCTGCTGTATTGGCCAATCAAAGATCGTCGGAAATGAACCACAGAAGTGGTTGTATCGTCGGAAATGAACAATGGATTTTGTAGTCACAAATTCTATCACCCTGTGGACATAAGGCTAAAGATGGGTATTCCACTGCATTATGTTTTGTGTAGCATGACTGACTGCCGTCAGACTGCAACTATATCAAAGCTTTCTGGATCCACATTGGTCGGGCTGATTTCATGCCAGTAGAAAACCTAGAGGGTGTTGCTCCTATTGTAAAAAGAGCTGTGAGTATGTGCCGTCTTTTCTAAACAAGTCATGCACTGCTTCGCCATTCAACTTGCACTCACCACATTAGTCTGAAAAGTCACTTGCCTTGTTTAGAATAGAGAGAGCTGCACTACCAGGTACCTACTCATGTCACACGCTCTATAGTTTATTATACTGACTGACTTCTCTCAACAAGGTACCTACTCAAATCCCCTTTTTTTAGCACCATACTTGAATGACCACATGTGAGCAACAAAAGGGACAAGTTATAGCTACATGAAAAGAAAGGACTGGAAATGAGGGCATTTTTAGCCAGCTCTTTCTTTTACTATAGGAGCAACACCCTCCAGGCACTAGTCTAGCCCTCTATTCTAGAAAAGCAAGGAGCAGGCCAAGATGGGGTTTAAGGTTTCACCCCACCCTTCTTGCACTTCGGTGTTGAGATTTTGAAAGGCCTGTCTTATTGAACAAGTAAGGCGAGATATTTTGCTTGGTTATGAAGGCACAATGCTTTTGTAAATATATGAATAATATACGCATATCTTCAATACATCCATATAAGATAACAGATACTTATATTTCAGTCTGGTAGACGCGTTTAATTTGATTGAGTTCTACATCTCAGTAAGAGCGAGTAACAGCTTTTTGTTGGCAAACCATTAAAACATTATTCATCATAAATCACTCCAAATATCCTACTTTCAACAGTGCACTCTGTAATACCATTGTCACAGGTGGAACTAAATAGCAGACAGAAGCAATGATCAATTGTCTTTTGGCATGATTGCAGTGCATTCTGTCCAACCTTAGTACCTTTAAACAAACCAATGTGGTTTTCACCCTCAAATACTGACTGTTTGACTACCCTAATACCCATAGTAGCGTAGGTTATAGACACAGGTCTCAGTACTGTTCCATGTTAGTATTGTATCAAATATAAAGCTTTTAATTTACCTAGTATATGATTCACATGTTGGTGAAGGAGAAATGCACGACTGGCCAGTCCTTGAACCAGCTCCTAATGACCCATAGGGAGTTCATTTGCATGTGATAGATGCATGTGATAGATGCAATAAATTTTCTGTTTGCATTTGACACCATGATGCATAATTCTTGAATATATCTGATATATGGTGGACACACATCACAGCCTTGAAGCAGGCCGGTGACGGTGGTGTCATATGCTTGGAGGGCTGTGATGGCGCATTGATTCCCCGCTTTAGGCCAGTGATGGTGGATAGCCTCGTTCTGGGTCCAATTAGGTCATGAGGTCACATTCAGTGATGGTGGCTGCCCGTTGGCCGCTGTTGTGCAGTGATAATGGAATTTAAAAGATTTGGGATGAATTGTGAACCAATATAACATACTCCAAGCTCTGACAGAACCAGAACGCCAGGAACCTTAAGGAATCTGTCCCTCTGCAATCTGTCAGTGACTGACGGCTGTCAGTCACTGCACATGTGAGGGCTGACGGCTGTAAGTCAGCCATCAATTTTTTTTGTATACAAATAGTAGGCATCATCACTGGCCTATAGGAGGACGTCAGTGTGCTGCCAAGCCTCAATGGCATGCTTCAGGGCCTTCACAATGTGTCCGTAGGGGATGTAGTCTAAAAGAGTAACAGCAAAGCGATTTCCTGCATCACAGTTCATATTGAGTAAACAGTCAAAAACACTGCATTCCCATCACCTGAAGCCAGCAGCATTCTGTATCTAGCTTTTCAACTCAGCACTTGTTGCTAGAGATTAGTTTTCAGTGACAATTCAAAGAGGTTCAGAAATACGTGAGACAGGAATTCCCCCTGAAGCTGCGTTTCTACCTCTTTTTGTGCTTTAAATGAAGAATATAAGAATAAGACTTAGGGGGGATCAGAAGACAGAGGGAGGTGTGAATATTCGTAGTGCTCTGGAGCACATGCGACTTGTTTCTTGTGATCCCTGTTTCTTAGTAGACAAGACACTGTTACTTGGTGAGGTTCTGTCAACATTGTTTAGTGATCCATCAATAAAGCTTGTGTTTGTAAGATAACCACTAGTAAAGTCTATGGTGTTGGTTATCACCAATCCATTGTGCTCACTAGGAAGAGGAGTAAGGTAGGTGCATGGAGTTTTAAATTTGTAGATCGTCAGCTACCCACAATTGTAAGCGGAAAGGCATACCTTGATACCCGAGCTAGGTTCTGAAGGAAGAAGGGGGGGACCTAAGGCCCCAAAAAAATGTCGTGTTTTTGTTGGGGCTTGAAAAAAAAGGTCGGGAGGTGGGGTAGAATTTTTTTTTCAGGGGAGGGGGGATGGTTTTGTGGGGAGGGGCAAAAAAATCAGACCCCCCTTTTGGGGAGGGGGAAACAAATTGAATGCTTTCTTAGTAAAGTAGCTCGCGCATTGCTATACTGTAGCACAAAGTCATAGGGGGAGGGGCGAAAAGTTTCTGATCCCTCCGAGGGGGAGGGCCACAAATATTTTGATGTGCCTGCCTGAAAATCCACCACCCCTCCCCTGTTGTTAAAAAATGACCACTTCTTTATCACATATGAGGCAAAGCGTGACTTTGAAATAAGTCTATATATATGGCAAAGCTGGGGATTGATTGTGAGCTGTCTATTAGAATTCAAATTCTGGCATACCCAGTTATACCCCACATATATTACAGGTGCACCCTGGATTCAGGGACATCCCACAGGCTTCAGGGCATATGGGTTTGGGCGTCCCGTTAAAGCTGCAAGGCTCACGTGTGGGACACTAAAGAACTTTTAGGTGATTCTAATTCAAAAACCAACAGTAGAGTGGCACAGGGATATATATATATATATATATATATATATATATATATATATATATATATATATATATATATATATAAATAAAATCTAGACCCCTATTTTACCATCTAACACTCTCTATCCTAACAGCGATCTGGTTGAGAAAGAATAACTACCGGTACCCTAAATTCTTGTATGTAAGCCACACCTGCATATAATCCACACCTTGAGTTTGAATGAGCTATAACCCATGACATAAAAAAAACAAAGGTTTAGAGTACTATTGTAATGTGTTAGATACCCACTCATAAGCAACAGCCTTTGTTTCAAGTCTTCCTATAGGGCTATTTACAGATTATGGATCTGGCAATGATATTTTTAGTATTTTCAATGATTTTATTTTTTCAATTTTCTTGCTGATGGCTGATGGGATTTACAAGATATAAGTCAAAAAAAGTTATATTTAAGAAATAAACCCCGTGTTTGCTTAATGCAGTGCTTAATAGGTTCATAATTCATAAGCTGGCATTGGTGTGCTTAAACGGGCATTTACAGCATTTTGCATTAAAAAAAGAATGAATGTTTGCCCTTCCCCATCATGATGCTACCAAGTGGACACAAAGCCTCCGGTGTATCCATATCATCCTGCCTGTAATACATGCAATAACTAAAACCTTTAAATACCACACACTGCAGTAATATTATGCATCCTTTTGTCGGTGTGACTGATGTATTCAGCCATATGGAATTACTCACCATTTCTGCCATCATGCAATCTATAGGTCGATGCACTACTCCAGCCTTCACACTTAACAATGAAGCTCGTCATAGCCAGTCCAGAATTCATACCATTGCATTTATGTGCACTGGTTGATGCACAGTGACATTTAGGTTGATATGCATAGGATTCCTCATGGCTGACATTTAGATAAGTAGAGATGTAGAGAGGTCTTTATCTACCCTACTACAGCCTATGGTAAATCAATAATTAATTGGATAACTAAGGGAGTTCTGACTTTGTCTTAAGGCAAACTATAATAATGTCTTTGGATCAGGTAATTTCTTATTGCTGTGGCATTTTGGTGCTATGCTGCCTCCCTTTACTCTGCCTCCTCTCATAAATATGTACCACTACCCCTTCTCATGTAGCAGTGTAGATCTAGTGATTCTAAATAATTCAGTCCGTAGATCTACCCTTAGGAGGGTATGAGTTCTATATATTCAATTCTGTGTATTGAATGCACATATCAGTAAAGGCAGATCAACAATATGATATTACAGAACAACAATGCGGCATGAGGTCAGTGGTCTGTATCATAGTAACATCAAGGAGGAATTGATAAATAGTCCCTTGTCATGATCCCAGTGTATTCTGTGCAACCTTAGTACCTTTGCCTGACCAAGGTGTGCTTTACCCCCCCCCCCCGCATAGCACCTGTTTAATTACTCTTAAACACAATACAGTGGGTTGTTAACAGGCTATAGACTTTGGCTTGGGATGGAATCATGGCTTTGCGGGTACCAATTTATTTGCTGCAATCTTTGCATTGAACACAAACACACAGCTATTCTTTATTTGCCTGAGATATTGAGGTTTAAGGACTTTGGAGTAGCCTCTCTTGTGGGAATCCTTCATAGAGCTTTATGCTGACAATGTTGGCTTGATCATTGTTTAGTAATTTCGCCCCCCCCCCCACTATATACCCTCGTAGTATATGCCCCTAAAATATTACCCTAAAATCTCACCTATAAAAGTATAAGTCGACCTCACGTAAGTCGTCCCCCAAACTTCTATGCAGTTTCTTTTAATAATCACGTACAATATTATGTTATTATTGTACAGATGCATTCCTAATGTAGGTTAACAAGTTATCCCCAGAATTGCGCTAGTTATATGCAGCATCAATAATGCATATGGGCCAAATTTTTGAAAGTGGCACTTTTGGCCCTGACAAAGCAAAAAATGGTCAAACTCAAAATAGGTTAAAACAACTTTATTATATTCAAAGGGCAATGTCTTCGCTCCGTAAAAACACCTGACATAGGCAGCAACTCCTAGCAGGTCCATTTTTATAGGCGTTCAAAGATAATCTGTTGTAATTTGTGTTACTCCCTGCTCGAAATTCAGAGACCAACTGGATATAGCTCTTAACTCTATACTAATGACTCCTAAATCCATTTACAGCATCTACTAGTAAGTATGTATCATGATTCCAAAAATAAATATGTCCCTTCAAAAACTTTCAGAGATATCAGTTATAGAACTTTTGTCATTGACTGATTATTCTGAGAAGTTTTTTTCTAAAACACCAATTTTCATCTAGCTTTGTCAATAGTTGGTAAATAATCACCAAAATTCATCTATATTAACTTCAATATGCATACTTTAATATGCAACTACCATCTGTTCCATATCTAGCAGTAGTTTGTGATAGAACTGGTCACAAGTTGGACCACAATTAGGCTTTTTTGAGCAGGGAGTAATGCGTTACTCCCTGCTCAAAGTTAATTTCACCCCCCAAATAGCACAAAGTGCAAATTATGTACACAAATCTACATAAATAGGTTAGCGGGACCACATACCAAACAACTAAAACAGTAGAAGAAGGAGTTTGATGGATATTTCTCTGAAAAACAACATTACAACATTTTTCCTATTGGGTGTTATTTTCTGCTCAAAATTCAAAATTTCACTATTAATTGGGTTAGTGGGGCTAAATAACTGCATGTAGGTAACATTTAACACATTTCTTTTTGAATAAGTGGGAGGTGCATCTATCATAAAAGCCACAAAAACAGTAATCTTTACAATATTAGGGACATGAGATATGAAATATGCATCAGTTTTCATCAAAATAAAAGCATTTGGACCCCAACAAAGTACATCAGCATGTGCCCTAGACCTTAATACATCTTGTTACGGCAAATTTTGGCTAATCCCCTACCACTTTTTTGCTGTAAGAATAACAATTATTGGTAAAATTGAACAAAAATTGCATCAAACAATAGCCAAAAGTGTCCTTGTTGTGATTCAAAAAGACCCGTATGGATGCGCCGTGCGAGGGACGACAGAGATGTCATCTGGTTTAGCAGCAAAGAACTTAGAATTTTGAGCAGTAACACCCAATCATATTTTATGGTCTACAAACGGCACACCCAGTCAATATTGGACCAATCTTTCTTCATGATTAATTAGGAGGTGCCAATACACTATGCTAGGCAAAAATTTACTGTATAGAAGCAGTAGAATTTGATTCATTAACCAAAATGTTAAATGTTACTCCCTGCTCAAAAATGTGTATGCCAATACACATTAGGGCCAGGACTAAAAGATAATGGGTCTGGCCACAAATCTTTTATACCATATAAACCCCTCAAATATCCCTCAAAATTAAGTGTAGCATGGATGACAGAAACAAAATATTTCATTAGTATTTTAATGAGGTTTAGTTTTGAGCAGGGAGTAGCATAATGCTGCCTTTATTTAGTATGAAAATCTACCATGTACATCAGGTTTAAAACCCTTTGGATCTCAGAGTTAACATATGTTTTGAATTCCAAAAGTGATTTTAGGGGTGTTGTACAATATAAGCAGTATGTGGGGGGAGGTATTAAAATTTTTTTTCCCAGCAAAGTAGACACTTTTTGGTCTTTTTTTCAACTCTGTAAAACCATAACTAAAAAATATTATGGTTCAATTCGCTAAAGTTTACACTCATTTGAAAGCCTAGGATGTTTTCTCTTGAATGAAACCGAAAAGGACCAGGTTAGTGCATAGGTATTGACCCTATTGGTAGGTAAAGCTTAAAAACCCTGTAAAATGCTAAAAGTACCATTTTCAAAAATTTGGCCCATATATTATGCTTGGGGTGTAAGTTTTTCAATAGTGCATGACTATAGCTTCAGGCTATGATACTCCGATATCAAATTCACTTTATGGCACAGAACTCTGACAACCGTTTGAACTGCGAAGACACATTTTCTATTCTATCACCTCATTACGTATCTGAAGGTTATTTCAACACAGCCTAGAAGTCCACCCTCTAATATGTGAAAGAAAGAGAGAGAGAGAGAGAGAGAGAGAGAGAGAGAGAGAGAGAGAGAAACGGACAGACAGAGGCAGACATAGACATACAGACGGAGAGAGAGTGGCAAAGTCTAGGTGGGTGGGGCAGGTGTTATATTAGTGCCTATCTATCTAATGATATCAACATTATCTCACTAGTTGTAATTCTAACCTAATAAAAGTAACATCTTTAGCTTGGGTTCAGCTTCAAACGCAGCTTTCAAATTGAACTACATTTAGGAAAACCTACACATTAATGAGAGCGCAAAAAAAGTATGCCCGTCAGGTGGCTCTTTGATAAATAAGAATTAGTCCCTAAAGACTAGTTTTCAATGGCAATTCAAAGCCGATCGGAAAAAAGGGAAAACACTTTTTGATCTAGACATTGACAATTTAATTCCCAGAATGGATGGATAACAGCCAGGGAAGCTATAAGCTTCATGAGAATCAGACCAACATAATGTACTTAAAATTAAAGCATTTTAGGCTAAAAAGCGTCATGTTGGGGTGGTAGGTGATTTCACATGGTGGGTTTTTGAAGCATCTTGGTCAATGCTGAAATGTAAAACATATATTTATACATGTGTAGTACATATTACATTATCAGTGTGAGATACCATACAAGTATTCCTCTGTGCCTAAGATCATTGAATGATACATCACCTGGATTCAGAACATGGTTACCAATAGCATATAAAGATAATTACCTGTTTCACTATGTGTTCTGGGTGGTCCCGTCTATGACAGCTCATCCGTCCTACTCACTACCTGTCTCCCCCATGGTAGGTCTAGCTAATGATGGCAGAGCCTAATAAGTAAATATCCCATCATTTACTTTTATTATTTCATGAAAGGACAATCATAATAATAAAGCAATGATGACCTAAAGGCCTAATTAGTCTTGTCTTGAAAAGCCAAGATCAGTGTTGTGCAAGAAGGCAATTTTTGCACAACAAATTGTCTTGGTTATTGCAAGACAGGTCTGACTAGATATATTGTAAATGTTTCAAGGCAAAATGTATCCAGCAGAACACTTTGTTTTTAGGTCCAATAACAATCATACAATTTCATTCTGGTTTTCACAACAAGTGTGATCAGGCTTTGAAGTTGTCGATCTTGGTATTGTTACCTTAAGGACCTGCTAAATCGTCAGTATTTAGATCTATTAGATCTATACCTATCCTAAAAACTTGCCTTAAGTCCAGCATAATGCACCAATGTTAGATGACGTGGTGACACATGAAATTGAAGGGAAGAAAGGAATCAGATAATTTAGGAATTTCAGTGCATTAGGGCATAGTATAAACATTCACCCCTCTAACTTACATTCAGTTCCTATGGCATCCGAATGTAATGGTGATATACCTTAACCAAAACAGGTTATACACTGCCTTTTCTGCACTTATATAAAGCTGTCTAAATAGTGCAATCAATGAAAATGGTCTCCACCTAGACAATCCTAGGTGGAACTAAATACTAGAGAGAAACAACATGCTATGAATGATCAATAGTCTCTTGGCAGTGCATCCTGTCTAGCCTTAGTACCTTTAACAAACCAATGTGTGTTTCACCCTTCAATACTGACTGTTTAACTGTCCAAAACTCATGATATCTTTTTTTGTTAACTAGTTATAGGCAAAGGTCTCAGTTTTGTGCCATGTTGGTATGTAATCTAATAAATAGGCTTTAAGTTAATGTGTTTCAAATGCTGGTGAAGGAGAAATGCATGAATGGCCAGCCCTCAAATAAGCTTCAAATGACCTATGGGGAGTTCACTTCCAGTATGTGTTTGATGTAATACTTTTTGTTTGCATTTTACACCAGGGTGCATAAATCTGGAAATTATGGTCTCCATATTTGGCATTATCTAGGAAAAGCGGTTTCCAGCATCAAAGGTCATATTGTAACAGTCAAAAACACAGCATTCCGATGACTTGACGACAAAAGAATTCAATTTCTAACTTTTTGAATCAGGAACAGTTCCTGTAGATAAGTTGTCAGTGACAATCCAAAGATGATCAGAAATAAGTGCGAAATTCCTCCCGTGGCTGCCTGTCTGCATCCTTTTTCTCAGATATTGAAGGAATAAAGGGGAGGGTAACTAACAGTTGTGCCACACAGAAAACGAAGGCAATCCTATTGGGTACATGCATTCAGCAGCTAAATTCAATTCAATAAAACACTCATTTTGCTCAAGTCACTCTCAGTCAAGGTAGCATCAAGGTTTTTCTTTTACCAGAGTAGAAGACCAAAGCCACAGGTGGTAAAAGGACAGTTGTAGCCACTTTCTTACTTTTATTCAAATAAATGATGTGGATGGGAAATGCACCCTCCTCCCATCTGTCAGCGAAACCGGTATTTTTTCATCACTTAGGGTCTTCTAAATAAGAATCAAGATGTTAATATTGATTATCTTGGGAGCAACTACCTGTTTTTGCTCATTATCCATGTGCAGGGTCAGACCACTTTTGAGTCATTTTTTGTACCATACCCAGCAAATTGTCGTTATCTGTCGCCATGATTGGTCATCAATGGTGACTCCTTTCTGAGTGATAACTCACTGTGTCATCTTTCGCCACTGTGTGTCAGTCTCACATGGCATGACAATTTATCACAACAGTCACCAACATGATCTCACTCACTACGTGAGTATGTGCCACCCCTTGTCATCCCTCACAAAGCATGGTGACTTATCACCACCATCGCCAACATGGATCTAACTCACTGCGTGAGTATGTGCCACTGCCTGTCAACTCATAGCATTGGTCTCACTCAATGCGTGAACTTGTGTCACTCCATGTCAATAATCTCTAAGGATTGCATCATCTGTCACTCACTCTCACTCAGAATGGCAACTTATCACCACCATTGCCAGCCTTTGTCTCACTCAATGCGTGAATTTGTGTCACTCCAAGTCAATGCTCTCTGAGGATTGCATCATCCGTCACTCACTCTCACTCACAGTGGCAACTTATCACCACCATTGCCAAAGTTGTTGAGACAGCACCACTGTTCAACATGTAGCCTATCTAGGAAGTGTGGGCATGAAGTATAAGTCCCATACGTATCAAATGTGCTTTGTTTCACACTGATTTCCATGTAATACTTCAGAGTTGAATCAAACAAGATTATAGAGAGAGAATATCAATTGAATTTAGATAGAGGTATCTCTAAAATGAAAGCAACTATCCATAAACACCTTTTCTCTGGTTACAGGAAAAATACATAGGGAAATATCAACATGAACACCTTGTCTGTGGTTAGAGGGAAGATACATATGGCAATACCTTCTCTGGCAAAACATACTTTGATCTGGCAGATGTGAGGCTGCATGATTACCAATGTCGATGATCATGAGCTTTTCATCTAACAAGGTGAGTGATCAACCGCCTTGCCATCCCTGGTGAGTGTGAGTCATCAAGATCCTCGCCAACCGTGGTGAACATGCTCTATGGCATGGTGTGCGTTTCATCTAGCGAGGTGAGTGATCACTCGTGTCGCCATCCCTGGTGAGTGTGGGTGATCAAGATCCTCACCATCTGTGGTGAACCTGTGCTATCACGAGGTACGCGTTTTATCCAGCGAGGTGACTGATCACAATCCTTGCCATCCGTGGTGAATGTGCATTATGACGTGGTGTGCGTCTCATCTAGCGAAGTGAGTGATCACTCATGTCACCATCCCTGGTGAGGATGAGTGATCACTCATGTCGCCATCCCTGGTGAGGATGAGTGATCACGATCCTCGCCATCCCTGGTGAACATGTGCTATGACGAGGTGCGTGTTTCGTCTAGCGAGGTGAGTGATCACCCGCGTCGCCATCCCTGGTGAGTCTGAGTGATCACCATTCTCGCCATCTGAGGTGAGGCCATGTGATCACCACCATTGCTATTCCTGGTGATCTTGTGCTATAGCGACGTCGTGTTCCATCTAGCGACATGTGTGAGCCACTTCACACAGGTTGGCGAGGAGTCACGACAATTTGCTGGGCATTATCTAAGGGGTATGCTTACACTGTAGGCTCTAATGCTACCTTATTGTGACTGAATCTTTAAACTTTTGGTCTCATTTGAAAGACGACATAACAACCTTTCAAATAAGTCCTAAATTGTGTCTTTATGTTTAGAATTGAGTGAGAAAGACGGAGGTTGGAAATGACAAAGTTAAATTTTTCACTGAAAAATTTCAATCTATCCCAGATACATGTATAGAAACTGCCCTTATACCCCTGCTAACCACTATATCCACTCTGATTCTTATTGCCTGAACCTTTCTGAGTAATATGAGACATTGTGCAGCATTCCTTGCATGACTTAAAGCTAGGTAAGTGTGTTGGATACGAGGTGATGATTTGCTGCTATATTTCAATAGACCCCTTCTTAATGTAAATGATAAACCTATAGTAATTAGAATGAATCCTAGTTAAAAAGGGTGCTGATTACAAACATGGATGTTTCCAGCTCCTAAAATTTTATGGCGAGGTTGTATATGGCTGAAATTCAAAATGGCTGCCAATTCATCCAAATGTCACTTGGTTGACATGTTGGCACGAGGGGGGTAACATGTAGGAAAGTGTGAATAACACTGTGACACTAAAACATCCATTTACATTAAGAAGGGGTCTATTGAAATGTCAACATCGTCAGCACATATCAACAAGTAGCAAACACTATGGCAATGTTCTGTGCCCGCTAGGAAGGGAATTGAGGTGCCTGGAGCTTTGCATTCTGTCAGCTTCCCGTAAAAATGTAAGCAAAATGCATACCCAGATATTAAAGGAGGAAGAGGCAGGGGACCTCAGGTGGTATGGTTATGACGTGATTGCAGCATCTCTCCTGGTAACTACCATACAAATTGAGTTTATGTCTCACCAAACATCAGTCAGATGGTGGGTTGGGTAAGGGGCCACTGCCATGTCAAGCCATGCTTTGCTATGAGACAGGATGGATACCCATAGCATTCTTGTACATTCTACTCTTACAAGTTATAGCATGCATTATCTTCCAGTGATCATCTCATTTGTGACATGTTCTTTGAGGCATCCGCTGCTACAATCTCATAATCAAGTCCCCTTTACACCATAACTTGTTGAAGCTAAGGAGGTCTCAAATGAGTGCAGGATTCAAATGACCATAGTGTTAACAACCCCTTGAAACTAACAAAACTCTGTAACAGTTTGAAGTTCTACGTTTCAGGAGTCCATGTTTTCTTAATGCTGCGCTTCATAGATAATTCATAAGCTGGTGTGTTTGAGCGGGTATTTAAGGCATTTTGCATTCAAAGAAGGATGAATTATTGCCCTTTTGCAATTATGATGCTACCAATTAACATAGATCTGGCATATCTATAAACTCTGCTTGTAATACATGCAATATCTAAACCTTCAAAGGCCACAGAATGAAATACTATTCTGCATCCTCTGGTTGGTGTGATGCATTCAGCCACAAAGAATTACTGATCATTGCTGCCATCATGCAATCTATGGGGTTGAGGCACTACTCAAATGTGCCCACTTCACAGTAATGAAGCTTGCAGTAACCACTCGAGGATTCATACCACTGCAGTTGTGAATTACCAAAGCAAAGTAAGTTAACCTTCACAAACATTATGGGCACTTAAATGGTTGATGCACAGTGACATTTCTATTGATATGAGCAGGATTCCTTATCAGGTTGGGGACGAGAATATCTTGTTGAGACACACCAGAGTAAAACAGTCTGATTTTAGTCTGTGCTAAGATTATGATACCATGCACCATGTCTTAGGATGTACTGGTACCTTAGTACCCCTGTGTGTGAACTGGACCATGACACTCACCGCTAAAGGTGTATGGGCCAATCAGAGTTCTGGTCACTGGACCAGGACACCTACATACATTATTGGGGTCAAAAGTAGGATGGTGAAGCTACTCTACAATTTGGTACTTATATCTATATTAAATGATCCATTTACTCCCTCATTAAACAGCACTTAGCTAAAATGAAAACGTCAGGTTGTAGGCATTTATCTATTCTTGTGAGTTCATATTTTTAGCATCAATGGTGTGATATTGACATGAAACTTCACGAGCATTTACGCAACACTGATCCATCATGTAAACAAAAACAAATAGGACAAAAGTTTTGTACTGCTACCTGCGACACATACACCCGTGTTACGATGGCATTAGCATGCCCCTGAAAACCTCCTGATGATATTCCTGCTGAGAATAAACCTACTGTATGGACAACAAGGCCAACACCTGCACAATGTATAATTACTATGTGACATTTCTGTCAGAGCAGTGCCTTATACCAGTCTGGCCCCTGCTCCTGTCTGTCAGCACTGACAGACAGATCTAGGTTTATCTAAGTCTCATCAACACCAAATGTGGAAGGAACAATGGAATTTTCCACCATTGAATGATACATCTCCTGGACTCAGAACATGGTTACCAGTAGCATATAAAGATAATTACCTGTTACACTATGTGTGCTGGGTGGTCCCCTCCATGACAGCTCATCCGTCTTCCTGACTACCTGTCTCCCCCACAGTAGGTCTAGCTAGCAATGGCATTTCTTAATACTGTATTTTAGGAAAGGACAATGCAATGACGACCTAAAGGTATAGCCAGTCCTGTCTTGAAAAGCCAAGATGACTGTTGTGCAAGAAGGCAATAGTTGCACAATAAACTGTCTTGGCTTTCCAAGACAGGTGTGACTGGGTCCAAAACTATAAATGTTTCAAGACAAAAAACTTTGCAGGAGAACATTTGGTTTTGGTATTGTCACCTTGAGGATATACAGATTCATCATCATTTACTTATTGTACCCCTTAGGTTTTTATTGTAAAGTATATCCTCGCCTATAGTGTACCGCAAGCCATACCTTTGAATTAGATCTATACCCATCATAAGATTTTTCCAACCTAATGCACCAATGTCGGATGATGTGGTGACACATGAAAGTGGAATAAGAGTACAAGCTGTTTTAAAGAGCCAGGAATCGAAAGGTCACTGAAATGCAGTTAAACACTATTAAATTTTGCCAGAATGTTATGTTTTTATATGGGGTAAACAGAATAAGATAATTTATGAATTATGTTATTTATGATGTATATTACCCCGTGCATTAGAGCATAGTATAAAATCCACCCCCTCTAAATCACAAAGTGCTCATCCCATCAGGATTGCATATTTTTTAAGCATATAGATGTGATGGGTATATGCCTTAACCAAAACAGGTTATACTCTTTTTGCACTTATATAGAGCTGTCTAGGTATCGTATAAATGCTGCAATCAATGTCAATGGTCCCTGTCTAGACAATATTCTCCCGTTGCACCCCTTTCGGTGTACCAAGCCCAATGCTCATAAGCATGGCAATGGCAGAATAGCTGTGTATCCATGAGGCCCATTGCCATTCAATATGGTAGAATACCATTTTGTCTGTTTTCTTCTTCAATGTGTTTCCAAATATACAAACTTGACCATCAATTGGCGGTGTTCATTAGACCAACTGCTATCTATGGAATTTACCCTTAAATCTTATCTCAAATTCTGAAAGAAGCATAACTAGAATAGGACACATATGAAAAGAACAGATAGTGAGATTCTAAATTGGTAGGGATTCTGAATTTGATCTGTTCATTATAGGCAAAAAAAGAGAACCGAGAAATGTATTTGATTTGGTGAATCACAAATGATTCCAATATCCAAGTTTTCTGTGAAACAATATATAAAACAAAGGACAATGCAGGCAGTAAATAGCAGTCAGAAACAACATGGTAGGGATGATATAAATTGACCCTTAGCATGATCACAGTGCATTCTTTCCAACCTCTGTACTTTCCTAGACAAATGTGTGTTTTACTCTCCAATACCGACTGTTTAACCACCTAAAAACTCAATATAGTAGGTTGTTAACCAGAAGTAGCCTTAGGCTAGGTTTGAAATCGTGGCATTGTTGGCACCAAATTATTTGCTTCAGTGTTTACATTAAGCACACACCCCACATTTTATTTGTATAACAACCAGGTTCAAAGACTTATAATTGGGTTTGGAGTACGATTTCTTGTTCGGTGACCTGCATGGCATTTCATGGTTTCAGAAATGTGTGGTCTGCTCTATTTGATTTCAATAATGTCACCTTCAGAGAAGGCAATGCTGATGATGAAATCAGCACTTATTATAGGGCATTTGCCAACCTTTAAGGGGTGTCTATGGGTGAATTGAGTTTTTCCTATCAACACAATGTACTAACTTATAAATCTAGTCTGCCTGGAAGCGGACATAATTTCATTTGTTATTCATCAATCATAAGAAAGAATCAATTGATGAGTTGATTTACAAAGGTATTGCAATTAAACTGACAAATTACCTGTCAAATGGTTAATTCAGCAATTAAATGGTGGGCCAGTTGTCATACATATAGAAGCCCTGTACTCAATTAGTAGATATCAACTAGGTATTATCTAAATATTTGGTAAACATTTGAGTGCTCAAAAATATCAAGAGAGACTATTCAGTTTGGGATGCTGATGAAACAACTTCATAACAAGTTGGTCTGCATCAAAACTCCTGTTTGATCTGAACTGCCCAAACTAGGATGGCTTCAAAACTCCTGTTTGATCTGAAGCGCCCAAAATCAGACAGCTACAACTGGTTGATTAAGTACAGAGGCCACACTCCCAGCCTGAGTGGCTAAGGGCCAGTTTCCACATCCCTATTTGGTCATTATATTGGATGATAGGTACCTCCATGAAGTCCGCTGGGACTCACTGAAAAATGTCATGGTGGTAAAAACATTTAGGAATTTTAATATCTCAATATCTTGATACTGTTGTTGCCCACATCTTTTCAAATTGTCCCTCCATACAATTTTTATCTAGGCATATATTTTATACCTTTTGAGTCAACCTATGGAGACATTCTGTGGTGCAGATATAAACAAAAATAGGGCAGGAAGCATAAATTTTCATATTGAAGTCTCAGCTGTGCAATGAATACCAGTAGCTGCTGGAGGCTTCAGCCAATCTGAAGTTTCTAATAATACATGCCTAGCAACAGGTTATGATACTCAGATATCAAACTCTGTCTCAAGGGCACAGAATTGTCAATGAAAGAGAGCTACTAATAAGAGAACTGACAGAAACGTGAAGACGCATTTTGTACTCTAGCAATTCATTAAGTTTTCTTAAATTCTCAAATTTCAGGTGTTCTATCATTATTTTGTATCAAAGCTTTTTATTCCTGGTTAGAAGGTAGAAGGTAGAATAAATAATTGTGTATTACACCAATGGTTTGTTCTAACATATTGTATCTTGAAAATAAAGAAATTAACATTAATTCAATTTCGAAGGAAATTAGGAAGAAAAATATTGTAGCAAAGCAAGGCCAGCCTTTTCCTGGTATTCATAACTGTAGGTTGGTAAAAGTAGTTCAGGTCAAATGAGGGATTGAACTTTAAAAAACGTAGTGGTACTGCAGCTTCTACAATTAAAATGCAATAGAAAACCTGCTTAATAATCAATTGAGCATAAACATAACATTCCCATCAGGTGAGCAAGTGTGATTTCATTTTTAGCTATGATAGATCAACACCAGTCCCTGAAGCATAGTAATTAAGAAATGAGGACTATTTCAGACGACTGATGTGGCTTGTAAATAGAAAAGTCATGAAGTCAGGGTATGGCATATATCTGGATCCCGTGCAGGCGATACGCACGGTTTTGCACTACATGCAATTTAACTGTCCTGTCTGAAAGTACTATGCGATGGAGTTGCTGTCAAACCTAGCAGGGGCAAAGAAAGGATGAAAACCTGGGATGAACTATTTTTCATGCAAATGAGCGCAATCACTTAATGCACTTCAAATTAAAGCATTTTGGGACTGATTAAAGGAGAATTAAAGCATCACAATTGGGCATTGGGTGATTTGACATGCTGGGCTTTGGCAACACTTTGCTTGACGCTGAAGCAGTTATTAAAAATATCACACAATGTTAGACTGTAACCAACATAGAGAATTACTCGCCAAATTGTCACTGTAAGAAATTCTCTGTTACCTGTGCAAAGATTATAATGGAATACTCCAGCCATGGGGGTATTGGAAACCCCTTGTAGGGGAATTATGTACCAAGGCTCTCTACTTGGTCAACATATCCATCTCTCAAGGGCTTTAAAACCTGCTGATGTAGGTGCTGGAATATGAGAATGAAGCTGCAGTATAGGCCTACGCACATTGGGTACCGGTATAATCGCCATGTGACATTGCCATCAATGCAGCACCTTATACCATGATGACCCCTTCTCCTATCAGTCAGCATAAAGAGAAATAGTATCAAATGCATGTTATTCTTTAATTCCTAAGTTGAGTGCTGATTTAGAATACTCACTACTATTTTGAAATATTGAGCAGAGTAGCAGCCAGTATTGCAAGTCATCACCAGTCCTACTAGTGTGATTGTTGAGGAGTGTGAAGGGGGCTTACATCTCCATTGCCCTCTGTACTGTATGTGATGGGCCCTTTATGACAGCCCATCAACATTTAATGATTCCCTCCTGTCTGTTCTGTTCTAGATCTAAACTCTCCTGGTATGCACCACTGCAGCTGAAACCAGGAGGGTCTTGCCAAAAAGAGATGTCAACAAAATAGGAAAACATGCACATTTTTGTATTGATAAAAGATTATTTTGATAATTGTTTAGATGAAACGTGCATGTCAAAAATAGTTTTCCATGCATTCTTCTTTACTTTCTTTGTCAATGTTATGAAAACAAGGTAGGCCATACACATTTTCCTCAGCACACTCTGAAAAAAATACGTCTCCCGAAAGTGATGCAACTTTGAGAGGCGCCAAACTGACATGCTCCGTAGGTGACAAACTAACAATATATAAATAAATTGCAATGAAATAAAAGCTGACCCATTACTTGAGGCCTATGGAGCTCCTTTATTCCTCAAAGCAACAAGATCCTAATACTTATATAAGTTTTCTTTTTCCTCCTTTTCCTGACATCAGGGCGAAAAACTGACACGCTGGCGAACAACTGACTCAGAAAACAATTTATAGCTAAAACATGCTCATGTGAACAAGCAACATATTTAACTCTCCCTCACCAGTTAAAAAATGGTCCTTCACCCTCCTCCCTTCTGCCCTCATAGGCATTCCTATTAAATATTTTCCTTATTTTGTTTATAGTTGAAAAAAAAAATACTTTGGCCAAATCTGACACGGGGCAAAATCTGACAGGCGACTAACTGACATGCTACTATCTTTAGAGAACATGACATTGAACACTTTTTTAATTTTAGAAACATTAAAACAATGTTTCTCCATCTTAACCCAACCCCCTCTTAGTTGCTTTCCTTCTTTTTTCCTTCACTTTCCTCCCCTTTCCATTCCTGAATCCTGTCAGAAGGCAAAATCTGACACAACAGGCGAAAAACTGACACGCAAGGCAAACATCTGACAAGACATCCTTTACACTTTTCCTGAAAAACAGGGTGGGAAATAACTTCCCCTTGTGGCGCCATCTGATGGCTCAAGGAGGAACTTAGGCCAGCGTCTGCTAATTTCCGCTGGTTCCTGCAACCAGTAGGCCGGTACCATCCTCAAGGTACCCTGGTTGATAAAAACAAAGACAAAATGACCAAAAAAAAAACAACAGTTTTTCATACTTAAATGTATTGTTGCATTGTTTGCGTGTGTGCCTAAAGTGCTATAGAAACTAGCTGTGCAGAAGATTAAAGTTAAATATATCTTATCAAACTTTTACATTCTGATTTGTGAGACATGTGTAGCGTGTCAGTTTGTCGCCCTTCCAGCGTGTCAGTTTCTCGCCTCTGAGGCACTCTTCTTCTTCCTTCCTTCTTTTCTCCCTTCTGAGCTGTTAAACTAGTCCAGTATTGTGACAAATTACTCATTTCCTCCTGGGAGAGAGTTAAGGCCCTAGGTTTGATGTGTATAATCGCACCTCCACCTTCAACAATGTCCCTTCTTTGCATGTCAGTTTGTCGCCTTGGCGACAAACTGACATGCTGGGCAAAGACTGACATGCACCTCAAATTTTCCTTAGAATAGTCTAACACCAGAGATTAGTTTCCCTGTGAGTGTCTATTTTGATGAAATCCTCATGTCTCTATACACTTTTTATCAAATCTCCTTCTCCCCCTTCTCCTTTTCAATTATATATCAGCAAATTGTATGTCATGGACAATTTTTTTTTTACTTTCAGATGTTGGACAGCAACATATCTTCTGAATATGGGGAGGACTTCCCCTTTTATGTTCCGCTAGTCCCCCCGCCCAAAGGTACCGCAGTCCCCTTCCTCGAAGATTGGCTTGCCTTAAGGAAAGAATACCTTTCATTTTTTGACAAGGCCGATTTTAAAGTCTACAAGCAAATCCTCAGCCGGGTTACGTCTAGAAGGTCGGACTAATCAGACTATTAAAAAAATTTTAAATTCTCAAACTTCTCAAGATAACATTGCTAAGTTTCTAATAACAATTAGAAGTAATCTTTTAAGAATTTAGTAAAAAACTAATGTTTATAAATTTCTTTTCCCTTTTTTCCAGGCCTCTCTACCTCCCAAAGGGATTGAGGGGTATGTCAAAATCTTGGAACAAAAGAGGATGTCTAAAAAGCAGAAATCAGATGGTTTGCATTAACTAAGATCATGGCACACATGTACAATTCTTTTAATAATATTTAAAATTTAAAGTATTTATTTAAATTATTTTTCTTTCTAGACCCCAGTTCTAATTCTTGTAATATGAATTTAATGTAGACTCATAATTGTATATCTAACTAGTACAGTCCATGTAAAGGCCAAAATTACTTGTAAATGCAATCAAAGTTTAATCCCTAACTGTGCTTGTTGAATGTTCTTTGTCATTTATAGCTACCCATTGAAGACAGAGCCTGTAAGTCAAGATTCTGGCCCAAAGAGAGTGGCGATGGAAAAATGCTAAATTTCTCACATCCTCCCATGAAATTGATTTCATTTTTTTTTTTGCCTAATAGAATCAGAGATCACTAGATGTTTGCTTGGTTCCCTTCCATTTCAAATAGGTATGAGTGACATGTGGATACCTACGGTGTGCTAGGTTCTGCCTAGTTAACAACGAACCATGTCACGCTTATCTAGAAACCTCTCAGACATTGCAGTATCTGAATCTGAGCACTTTGGTCTACTATGGTTTTTTTTAATGTCATGGGCATCTAGATGTATATTTTACATGTGAGATCAAAAAAGGAAATTAAGCTTCCCTATGTCATATCTACCTCTGAAGATTACCTCAAAAAAAGAATGTATACTTGTGAATATAGCCCAGTATTGTTTTATACTAAATACTAAATAAATTGATATTAAAAAAGAAAAATCGAGTTAACTATACAATATTTTAGCTTATATTTTGACTACCAGCATACATCTACTAGGCCTAAATCTATTATGAGGCATGCAGAAGCTAACCAGCAACGAAATAACCCCAATTTTAATATGGGGTAATCACTCTTGACATCCATGGTTGGAGTAAATTTATAATCTCTTCTCTAGCGTGTCAGTTTGTAACCTTGGTGACAAACTGACACGCTTGGCGGCAAACTGACAAACACCTCAGAATTTTAATCTAGTAGCTCAAACTAAGCTCCCTGAGCAGATTCCATCTACAAGGTCCAGAGCACAGACCTAAGGTTAGGTAAGCTAAGGTTAGGTCCATCCCAGCTGCAGAAGCCGCTCCTGAAGCCCTGCCTGATGAGAAGTGGCGATGGGGGTCAAAGGAATCCACCAAAGACATCCCTCAACCTACAGTGACCACAGCTCCCCTCGGCTGATAAACCTGCAGCGGTCCAAGAAGAAGGATGCCTCCTCACCGGACCCATCCTCCTCACCGGACCCCTTCTCCTCACCGGACGCCTCCTCACCTCAACACCCTCATCCACGTACAGTCCACTACATAGAAGACAAGGAGAAACCCTGTAAGTTTTATCTCATGGTTGATCAATAAAGGGTAGCCATAGGTTTTGCAATAGAGAACCATATCTAATGGTAAGGTCTGTGAAACTGTACGCATAGGCTGCATCTCACACACTCAAAATGTTTAAGATTCTTGCTAATTTAGAATAAGGAGAGAACCTGTCAAAAATCAAAACATTACAATTTTTTCCCCCTTTTAAGCAGCCTCCAGTGGCATATGAAGAAATCGAAGAAGTCTGCTGGACCAAAGAAGAAGAAGAATGTGCTTGAACATACGAAGATTTCGTACGGACTCGTCCCCCTTGCTGACAGCCGGGCCGAAAAAAGGTAGGAACAGTCCTCTGTGCAGATGTCTTAAACTTACATCAGTGTCAGTCAAAATAAAGGTGCAAAGATATTATACATACGCACCAGTCGGCTGCACTACATAGTTTATTGGAAGCTCACTTCTATTTTAGCCCTGTTGGTCTAAAAAAATTATCCCTGTCGGTTCCTGAGGTTCCAACACAACCCGATGTCCAGCAGACTACGGCCTCACACTCACATGAACACTCACATGAAGAGGTTCCTGAGCCCTTAACGCAACCCGGTGTCCAGCAGACTTCAGCCTCACACTCACATGAACAGGTTCCTGAGGCCCTGTCACAACAGCAGCCGGCCTCTGACTCACATGAAGAAGTTCCTGAGGCCCCAACACAACCCGATATCCAGCAGATTATGGCCTCACACTCACATGAACACCCACAGGTTCCTGAGGCCCCGACACAACAGCAGTCAGCCTCTGAAATAGTCTAAATGGAGGTAAATGTGACAGAGGAGTACACAGAGTCAGACGAACAGACTGTTCCTGAACAACACCAACAACAACAACAAAAACAAGAACAAGAAAATTTTCAAAATCGTCCATGGTCCCCCTGTCTGTTGAGGAGCAGGAAGTGCCAATCCTGGTGGCACAACCTCTCAACAATACGGTTCCTGACAATAGTGAGCCAGTTGGTCCGGCATCGGAACCACAGACAGCCCTTCTTGATCCGCCGGTTGTTCCGGCAGGAAGAACATAAGCTCCTGATCAGCCAGAGGCTACAGGGGCTGATAAACCTGTTGACCAGGTTGACCGGACTGACCTTGCCCAGTTTTTCCCAGTAGTAGCTCTGGTGGACACCTTGCGGAACTTACACTAGAAGTTCTGTGTGGAGACGGAGCTGACACTTGCGTTCTCTACATTCTGCAAGGCAAGGGACAGCAAGACAGTCAAGGTGCACATGCTTATGCACATCATATCAGAATATGAAGTTGATTTTACATGCAGTTCCTGGGTTAGAGAACTCGAAACTCTTGGAGATGACTGATGCGGAGGTAGACAAGGCACTTGAGACCGTCCCTCCTGGCATCGTTCACTACAAGACCTGGGGTTTACCAAGGGTTTACAAAGGCCCAGAAGTCCACCACACTGCTCTCCTCAAGGAACGAGTAACCAAGGCGATGTTCATTGTCCGGTTTAAAGCCCGTCTAGCACCCTTCCGGTAACATTGCCACCGTGTCACATGTTAGTATGAAGCTGTTTGTCAGCTCAAGGAGGTTCTCCCTGGCAATCATGCCATTTGCCAGATGGAATACTCGGAGAACTGGGCAACCTCCTACATGAACGAGATCAAGAAGGCTTTTTTCGCCAAGGATCAGCTGACACTGCACTCCATGGTGGTCTACACGAGGGATGGAGAAGATCTGACTCACCGCTGATTTGTAGGTGTCACCGAAGTCAAGAGTCACTCCTTCACTACCACTCTGGCTTTCATGAAATTGCTGATTACTTAAGTGAAGGAAGGCATCCAAGATCTGAAGCACCTGCATCTGGTGACTGACTCACCCTCATCTCAGTACAGGAACCGCTTGGTAACTGTTCATTAAAACAAATGTAAGGCTGTGTAGCAGAGGCCAAGTAACCAATGAAATATGAATTGTGAGTTCAAGGCACTTGGGAAAAGAAATTCTCAATTTCTGTGCACATTTTTCTATTTCTTAGTATCAGAGAGGAAAAATGTGGATGGTTTAAGGGACTAGAGATGAATTTTAGGGTAATTGGAATTGCTTTTGCAAATGTCAGGTTGATTACATGTCATTAAATGCCAATTATTGATTTTGTCAGTTTGTCGCCTAAGGGCAACAAACTGACATGCTTTTGGAGCAATTTTTATTTTAATTATTATTTTTTACTTTTTTTTTTATGTAAGTCATTCTAAGCAGGTAAAGTAAAAGTGCAAAAGATAAATGAATGGAAATAACTAGACTTTTACAGTTAAATAAAGTAAAAAGCATGAAATACATTGAACACCGGCAGAAAAATGTATAAACTTTTTTATTAAAAAAAATAAAATAAAACAGTATTCTGCTATTTATGGAGAATAATGTTATGTTATATTCAAGTTAAGAAAATAAAAGTTAAATATCTTAAATACAAATAACTTTGAAGTTTTTTATAGCCAAGAGTGTTAAATGGCAAAATCTGACACGGTAGGCGAACAACTGACATGGAGGTGAACAACTGACACATGGTAGATGTTCACTTTATAGGGGAGGAGGGAAATAAAAAGAGGATTCAGGCTGCATTATGTGGAACAGAATGAGAGAATGCACTATGGAGAATGAGAGAGGCAAGGATTTGGGTGAATAAGACCTATGTTTTAGGAGGAGAGAAACTTCCAAGTTACACAGAGATAGGAGAAACTTTCAAGTTACACAGAGATAAGAAAGATAGATACGATAAGGGATTAACATTCTGCTATACTGAAAAGAGTTAAAGCTTGTTTGGAGTAATAAAATGAGGGGCATACATACCTGCGTGTCAGTTTGTCGCCTAAAAGAGACATTATCAACTTCATTCAGTTTCCATACCAACCACAGCTATATTTAAGGAAAACAAATCATGAAACCATGACCCCATGGACCTTAGCTGTGTACATGAATGATATGGAGATACTAGGTATATGAAAAAAAATAGCAACATGTAAGTTTGTCACCCTCGAAGTTGCATCACTTTCGGGAGACGAGGTGACTTCCTGGTTATCCAGATGCCACCAATGTTTTAGCGTGACGTTCCAGCAGCTAAGAATAGTATGTTTCATGTAATCTAAAAAGATTGGTTTCACTTTTTTTTTCTTTTGCTTTGTTTGATTTGTTCGCTAATATCTTCTAGAAGTCACCCAATTCTTGAATTTGAAGAAAATGAGTTACAGCGGGTGTGTTGCATCTGAGAATGCAACATCCCTAACCTTTGGCAAAATTATTCATTGCTTAAATGCACTGTAAACAAATGTCGTTGAAATAAGGAATAATCTTTCATCCCAAAGCTGCCAGAGATCCTTCATTTTTTTTACAGAGATTCCTTGTAATACCGCACTGCCACCTGGAGTTTCTTGTAAAAACTACACTGGCCCCCTGTTATCTAATTACGGTGGTTCACTGTTCAGTTTTCAAGGATCCCTCTAGATTCAACTGTTTTTTTTACAGTGTGAATCACATGGTTTTCCAATTCTCTCCAGAGCCTATTAATGATGTACACCCCCACACTACCTGGCTGGTTTTTCTCTTTTTAAAGTCTAATCTTTCAAAAATCGTTTTCAAAACCATTTCTCTTTTTATTTTCATTTCAAATTTCCATTCTTTACAAAACCATGTAAAATGGTTCAAATGAAATCGTTTGAAGAAAGATTTGAAGTTTTGCTCTTTGTAATCTTTACAAAATCTTTTTTATTTTATTTTAGTGAAAAGAAAATATTTTGGTATTTTCTTTTGTCCAAAACCTTTTGCTCAGGGTCAAGTGAGGGCCATCTCTTGAGGTGGGGATAAGGAATTCAGAAACTTCCACATACTTTTTTAAATATTTTTTTTTCTTCAGATTATCAAAGAATATGACTTTACAAAAGCTATAAACATAACAGAATTCACAACAATGAATTTGGTAGTGTTTTGTTTTAGAAAGACTCAAGTCATGTGTAAGATTTTCTTCTGAGAGCCAATGATTGAAGGGATCCCCTCCTGACATCATGACATCATAGGGTGTTTCCCAGGTCTGTTCATCAAATTGTATGTATCAGAATAGAAACAATGTAGAATTCATTCTCGGGAATCTAATAAAAATTTTAGTATTCTAAAGAAAATCCAAAGAATGAAACAGATTTTCTTTCTATATTCTTTACATGTTCATTTTCTTCAAAATATATTGAAATACACTGAAAGGAATTTAAAGGGAGAATTGGGTTTTCTTTCCAAGTTGAATCATTTCTTTATTAGATCTTTTCTCAAAATGATTATTATAATAATAATAAAAATAATAATAATAATAATAATAATAATAATAATAATAATAATAATAATAATAATAATAATAATAATAAAGATTTCTTCAAAATAAGAGAAAAACTACCCTGATGCATTAGGGAATATTATAATATGTTCCCTGAATCATGAACCTTAGAAGCTGACTATAATGGGATATGTCTAAAAAGAGGCAGGCTACATACCACAATCTCTGCACATATAGGAGCCTGGCCAAGGGTAACCAAAAAGAATTAGCAGTATTATCTATTCCTTTTGCATACATAAACTTCAAGTGTTGGGGCATAGGACCCATATATGAGGGAAGGTTTAATATGTTAAGTATTTCTGTACTAGCCTGGCCAAGTGGGGTATGCCAAGCACCCTGTGGTCACGTCTACGACCTTATGTCTTTGCAGAGATTGAAAGGATATACATGTGCCACAGTTATAATACCTTAATGACTGTTAATAATATCTAAGAAAACACCGCAAGCATGAAGGGAAATGACCATTCTTATACATTTTTAGCAGAAACTAACATGCCAGCAAATTGTCGTCATCTGTCGCCATGATTGGTCATCAATAGTGACTCCTTTTTGAGTGATAACTCATTCTGTCATCTTTTGCCACTGTGTGTTAGACTCACGTGGCATAGCAATTGCTATTCCTGGTGATCTTGTGCTTTAATGACGGCGTGTTCCATCTAGTGACATGTGTGAGCCACTTCACACAGGTTGACGAGGACTCACGACAATTTGCTGGGTTCTTTCCACTTAGCACCCCTCCTTGAAAGGGGGACATGAACAATACATTTTATCATTAACAGATAGCATATCCCTTCAGCTTTACCCTAGTATATAGATATGGGGGTCTAGGATTGATGTTTAGGTACTAAAACTAACAGAAAGAGGTCGTAGACATGGCCACTCAGTCACTATATACAGGCAAAATGCTTAGAATTGAATCCTATGCCATTGAATAGGTAGTCAAATTCCATTTCCAGTATATGACGAAGAAAGACCTAAATATATATTGTACCTACTTTACATATTATTTTTCTGTCCCAGTTTAGCCATGGAAATAGTGAAAAGTACTGAATCTGAGCACTGTCCTTCAAGAAGGAGAGGCTAGGCCCAGAGGAATCCACATCTCAAATGTTTCTCTCTTTTCAGGAAGGCTAATGGCTGCACATTTCATTCTTTATTCAAATGATTTATATGGAGAATGGCTGATGTCAATAGCTATTCTTATGTTCCTGTGTTTTCAAAATTGACAATTAAATTGGGATGCTTAGCACTGCCCTCCATCAGAGCCCTTGTGAGTACACCCTGGTGCAAACTAGCCTGTCTCTTACAGTAACGCACTTCTGAGACTCAATCTCGCGGCTGCCATTATGATGAGGTGTGGCCTCTTATACTAGATTCTACGTCTTTGGATGTCTTTTCTTCAAGTGCCACTGACTGCAAAATAAAGGCCATACAGTTTAGGGTAAGTGAGTAATGTATGTGGTTGTAGACGTGACCACACGGTTGTAGACGTGACCACACCTATACTTTTCTTATGATATCTCTGGTACTATGTGGAATAAATTAACCAAACTGACAGGGTTTATTGCTTTAATATAAATGTATCAGGCACACATAATAAGGAAAGTTAAATATTAAATACCTAGCAGCATGGCTGCATGCATGGTTGTAGACATGACCACATGTAAATTACCCCAAACTCATATCATAGCCTGTAGGTCATACAGTTCTACAGGTCGGTTCAATTTTCTTTATGTGCTAAATAGGTAAATGTAAGGTATTTACATGATAAATTCTATTAGTCCATATACTGTGTTTTTCATAGTGTGAGGGAACCCAAAAGAGGTCATAGACGTACGGAGCCCTGGAAAGGACATCCGTTTTACATGTTATATTTTTTCAGTTTTGTTTCCGCAAGTTAATATTTCGTTTCCGCGAGTTAATATTTCGTTTCCGCGAGTTAATATTTCGTTTCCGCAAGTTAATATTTCGTTTCCGCAAATTAATATTTCGTTTCCGCGAGTTAATATTTCGTTTCCGCGAGTTAATATTTTGTTTCCGCAAGTTAATATTTCGTTTCCGCAAGTTAATATTTCATTTCCGCGTTTCCTATTAAGCGATCTTAAGAGTTGACTGGGTTCACATATCCTAGCCAGCACTAAGATCGCATCGATCTTAGCCTCAGCCCTCCTACACTATTCCAAGAAATACTGACTAGGCACAGGGGTAAGAGTCCCAAAATAAAGGAATAGCTGTGGAGTCACTCTTCTTCACAAGAGTGCTTATACCATCGTTACCCGTCCCCATATGGGCTAACAAAAGAGCACAGGGTGCAGTTGACCCCCATACAGTATTCAAGAGTTGTTCCCATGAAAGTATGATTTATGCTTGCCTATTAGAAGCATTGTGCCCTCCCCCCTGGAGCTTAATTCAAAAGATCCTGGGATCACGACCCCAGCGATCTTAGGAATAAATCAGCCTTATCCTATTAAGCGATCTTAAGAGTTGACTGGGTTCACATATCCTAGCCAGCACTAAGATCGCATCGATCTTAGCCTCAGCCCTCCTACACTATTCCAAGAAGTACTGACTAGGCACAGGGGTAAGAGTCCCAAAATAAAGGAATAGCTGTGGAGTCACTCTTCTTCACAAGAGTGCTTATACCATCGTTACCCGTCCCCATATGGGCTAACAAAAGAGCACAGGGTGCAGTTGACCCCCATACAGTATTCAAGAGTTGTTCCCATGAATGTATGATTTATGCTTGCCTATTAGAAGCATTGTGCCCTCCCCCCAGGACAAAGAGAGAGAAGGGAAGAATTACCTTACAGTGCACTTAACGCATGAGTAGCCCTAAGAGCCCTCAAGGACACTCAGCAAACGTCCTCCCTCCCCTCTTTATGAAACCCTATGAAATTGCAAAAACGAAAATATTAACTTGCAGAAACGAAAATTAAGTTGCGGAAACAAAATTATTAAGTTGCGGAAATGAAAATATTAACTTGCGGAAACAAAAATTAAGTTGCGGAAACGAAAAAATTAAGTTGCGGAAACGAAAATTAAGTTGCGGAAACAAAAATATTAACTTGCGGAAACAAAGTTCAGAAAAATAAAACATGGAAAACGGATGTCCTTTCAGGGGCTCCGTATAGACGTGACCACTCTGCAATTACACAAAAGGTTTAATGCTCCCAGTGTTCACCAAACATAATGCATGGACTCCCAACTATTACAAAAGAATTCTCGACCATAGGGGGAATATACCAGGTGAAATGTATAAAATTGTTCCTTTTTTTACCCAAAAAATCCCCCTTTTTGGCTGTTCTGACCCCTGTAGCTCTCTCATTATACTTCACAGATAGGTAAAACCATAGTTCCCCTACAAGCTCTAAGCCTTGACGACCACAATGCATGATAAACACAAATACATCTCTTACTTTGAAGAATTTATTGAAAGGGAGGCAAAGACAACCTACTTGACGACGATTCATGGCTATTGGTCATATAGTGTTGTCTGGGTATCGTCGAAATGGTGCAATCAATGACAATGACCATTGCCTGGACAATGTTCTCAGATTTCAGCCATTTGTACCAGTCCCTATGCTGATGCCTAGGAGAAATTACCAGCATTTTCTCATTGTCTATGGTCCAGGATTTCTTTTTTTTTTCATTGATAATATGTTTTGTATGGAGGTCCTAGCTGGGACATTGAACATGGCATCTTTCCTGTAGTTCTGCCTGTAATTTCAATTCATTGCTTCTTCTCTGTATCGAAATGTAGTTTACAGTGGTTTAAGTCATCCTAATTCCCTGTCACTGTGTTCCACTTTAAAACAGTCTGTCTCTGACACTCAATGTCACATACAACCCCTTGCTTACTTAGTTAAAGTCCATTTGTCTTGCTGATCACATGTCCTCACCTTCTCACCTATAGGTCTCAACCCCTAGGGACCATGGTTAGGGGGTCAGAGCAGCATCCTATACCAGTGACACCTAGCAGGACGCAGTGCAATTAGGGGGGCTGCCCCATGGCCATGCTTCAAACACTGATAGCTCTAGTGGCACATGTAGATTAGGCACCGCGTCTCCTGGTACCTTCCCTGGGCCTCCCGTACATCTCCAGGGTGTGTATGTCTTTACTGAGTACTGCAGTGACCTTTTAAGCACCCCTGGAATCTGTAGATTTCAATGTACCTATACCCCCTACCCTTAAATGAGACAGGTGCTTACTTAAATACTGTTTCAATGCCTATAGAATGAGTCCAGTACCCCTTGCGTCTGGCACTTATTTGAGACTGGAACTTATCTGAGACCCTGGTGCTTAGGCTGGCCACTACGGTACTGGGTGGGTTAGTAGAATGGATAGTTGCTAACTTGGGTTACTAACTGGTACCTCTAACTAAGGCTCATTGTTCCTTCCCAGTGAGGTCATTCTATCTTGACAGACTCTCTTCCTTTAATCCTTTCTTCCTTTGTTTTTAATTGCTCTATCCTGAGGAAGGCTCACTATGGCCAAGATGTTGATCACTTCTACTTAAGATATCAGCCCACATCATATTCATTTTTTTGTTGTACATTCTACCTCAAAATTAATATTACCAGAACCGAATTCCTTATGCTCCCCTTCCCCTTACCTAAGGTTTACATGAGAATATCCCATTCATAAAATTATATGTGTATCCATTTGCATCTATTCATCTAATAACCCTAACCAACTTTTAAAGCAGCATCTTTTTACCCATACCAGGATTCTTACCAGTTGACTCTCTGGCACGCAGGACTGCCCCTCCTCTTCCCCCTCCCCTTTCCCTGTCTCTCTATGTCCACACTTACCAGGGCGGAGTGTGAACATTGGCAGGACTGGGAGTTGTCAGGGACAGTTTGGCACATCCACTCTATTGGGCCCTCAAGGCCCTGATCTAAGCACTGTTTACTCTCTTCTTCCCTTTCCTTCTCTCAGGGTCTATTGCACAGTTTTGCCATTTTCTTTTTTTATGCTTTGCCTTTTCCTCTGTAACATGTAAAGTTGTGGGATGTGCCCCTTTCCTGTGTTGGCTTTGTACTTATTTAACATTTGTTCTTACTGTGCAAGGTCGACCATGTAAAAAAAGGGCAACTTGTGTATAAATAAGGTCATAGACAAGACACTTTGAAGTTTGGGTATCAACAATCAGTTGAAATCATGTTGAATTTGAAAGTTTACACAACATAATCCGATCAAAATCAACATATGAGCACTGATTCAGGATCAAGTTTTCTCTGATGATTGTTTGCCCTTTTCTCATCATAATGCTGCCAAATTAACATTAAGTATCAGATCTGGTATTTTGTTTATTTTTTGCATGTAATGCATGGAGTATATAAAGCCATACACTGCAGTAATACGCTGTGTCATCTGGAGGTTAATTCAAAAACCCTACCATCAGGCTCTCAGTGATGGTATTGTTGCCAATTCTTGTGGATTTTATAAGACCTTGTGATAGTCCAAAATCAACAGCTACCATAGGGGGTGGTGGTGATTAAAAAAGGAAATACCAAGTGCTATTGAATTTTTATTTCTATTGATTTTCCAGTTCTACTGGCACCACTGGTGGTAGTGGTAGGAAAATATATTGATAGTGGACTGCCATAGGTAGCTATGCATGTGTATTCTTCCCACTCCTCTACTCAATATCCATTCATGCTTTACATGACCTATCAAGTGATCCATACACCCTGCCTACGAGGGAGCCACGGCACTTTAAATATCTCTTGAAGGGAAGAGAATCATGTGTTATTGCCTTTTTTGAAAAGGAGTGTTCCACAGCTATTGCTTAATATTTTGCCTCTTGTAATAGATAGGGCACTGTGCACAGTGTGTTCTGCTTGTGGTAAGTGCATACAGGGCCAAGCTTACCACCACTAAAATCAATAACACATGTTGTTTCAATGCCTCCAAGTCACATACTACCATCAGATAAATCACTAGTGCTGGAATTTCCTACCATCACTGGGGGCCCAATGGTAGGACGTTTTGAATTACCTCCTGGTTAGTGTGATGCATTTAGCCATAGCAGATTACTATTTGCCATTGCTTCTATCATGTGTGATCTGAGTTTGTCTTAAAGCAATGGTCATGCCCTGAATTACACACTTTGCCTTTGGTGTTGCATTTTAGTGCTAGATCTATACGGTTTCCCTTTACTATATGCCTCCACTCAGAACCATGTACTTCTATACACACCAATGTAAATAGTGACGCGATCTGCGAAAAGGGACCTTATTTCAAGGGAAATAAGGTCTCTTTACCCAGTACATGTAACATATGTGATGCATCCTTACCTAACCAGGCACATGTCAGGAAAATGGATTTCATGATTATACTGGTTTCACAGAGACTAGATCAAGAGCTTCAGAACACTTTTTGTTTCATTAAAATATCTTTATTTGTCAATTTTTGCTGAATTTTCAAAATTATAAATTGGTCATCATTCGTTCCGAGAAATAGAGCTCTAAACAAAGGTCTTTTTATCACTGTATACTCATACCGAAAATAGGGAGGCCCCACTGTATCAGTGTCTAGTCTGTATGTACCAAATATATGCCAAGTAAAGCTAGTATGAATTTAAAGAGAAAATGTTAAGCTACATGTGGATATTAATATCTGTTGTCTTTCTTTATTTGATACCTTTCTTTCAAAAGATTCATTAAGATTATATTGTAGATATATTGATGAAAACTGTCGTGGTAAAAATCAGCGACAATTATCAATTTGGCCAATTTTCATCATTTCTACTAATTTTTTGTATTTTTTCTTTTATCACATGAAAGGGAAGATAATAATAGAAGCAAATACCCAAAAAGCTCCAAATGACTATATTTAGCATCTTCCACCTTTTGACCTCATTATCTCTGGTCTATGACGGGCGAGATCTGCCTGATTTGGTTAGGATGCATCACATATGGTGAATCTAAACTAAATGATTCATTCACACCTCTGTCCCCAGAAGGTCCTTTCTAAATATTACTATTTAGCATTATTACGAAATGCCCTAAAGGCCTATGTGTCATAGGGAAAGCTAACAAGGACAGGTATTCTACATTCCCATGTCCATGCATTAAATGCCCATATCAGAAAAGGTGTATCATCATGATACTTTACAGTAAGAGAATAACAATAAATTGTACAGAGTATATGATGGCAGTGGTCTGGATCATTGTAACATCAAGGAGGATATGATAAATAGACCCTTAGCATCGTCCCAGTGCATTATGTGCAACCTTAGTACCTTTGCCTGACAAAGGTGTATTTGACCCCCCCACCTCCCATAGCAACTGTTTAACCAACATAAAGCTCATTACAATCTTTTCTCAACAGGCTATAGCCCTTGGCTGGGGATGGAATCATGGCTTTCCTGATGCCAACATATTTGCTGAAATGTTTGCATGGAACAAATAGACAGAGCTATCCTTTATTTTATTTTTTATGTTGAGGTTCAAGGACTTTTAACTGACTTTGGTGTGTGTGGAAAACCTTCAGAGAGCTTTATGGTAACAGTGGTGGCTAGGCAATTTTGTAATACTTTTGCCCTCCCCCATATAACCTGTAATATGGGACACATTTTCTATTCTAGCAACTCATTACATTTCTGAATGTTATTTCAATACAACCTAGAAATCCAGCCTCTGAAATGTTAGAGAGAGAGAGAGAGAGAGAGAGAGAGAGAGAGAGAGATGCAGAGTTAAGATAAATGATAAATCAGCATCAGTCCCTAAAGAGTACTTTTCTATGGCAATTTAAAGCCGATCAGAAAATCTCCTTTTAATCTAGATATTCACACATTGTTTCCCAGAAAAGATGGATGACAGCCAGGGGAGATGCAAGCTTCATGAGAATCAGACCAATAATATAATGCACGTTAAATTAGTGCACTGTAGAAAATAACTGTTGATCTACTAGGGATACTTGTAAAACTGAACAGTGGACCACCGTAATTGAAAATCACCGAACCAGTTTAGTTTTTACAAAAAGCCCCATGTGGCAGTATGCTGACACACAAATGTACAAGGAATCTCTGTGAAAATAACAATGGATCTTTGACAACTTTTGGATAAGGAATGTGCAGTTATTTTGACAATCTTTTACAGTGTGATGTGACACACATACTAGAGAGCAGGTAAGAAACAAAGAAAATAAATTTAAGTTGTCTGCAACCTCTTGTTTTATTTCAGCAGTTAATACAATAACTCAAAAATGGCTTAATTAGATGTCAAAACAGTGGGAAGCTCACCAATACACATAAAGGGCCTGGTACAATTCATCAGCATAAGTTCTTAGAACAACCATGCAAGTCTTCCTCTGGGCCTGAGTTCTACAAAAATCTCTTATTCAGTTTGGGCAGGAGGAGGCACATCTTAATTCAAAGGATCTTGAGCATTTTTTGAATCTATATGTCTCCATTGGAATTTTTCGATTGGGGTATGGGGGAACCCTCTGGTGTAAAAAAATGTGAAATGATAATGAATCTTCTAAGGTCTTACAAATACTGTTTAAGCCAGGGTTCCACTTGTGAAGCAGGGGCATGCGTCACAGACAACATGCCAAAATCCATTGTTTTAGGTGACAAAGGTGCACCAACAGTGTGATATTGACATGAAGTTGCCCCATCATTTATGCGAAACTGATGTGTAATGTAAACAAAGACAAATAAAACAAAAGATTTTGAGTGGTACCTGAAATGCATACCCTGTGTTTTGCTAGTGGAGCTAAACCTCCTGATGATATAGCTGCTGAGAATAAACCCACTGTATGGACAACAAGGCCAACACCTGCCCAGTGTATAATTACCACGTAACATTCCTGTCAGAGTAGCACCTTATACCATGCTGCCCCCTGCTCCTATCTCTCAGCACTGACAGACGGATCTAGGTTTATCTGAGCCTCATCAACACCAAATGTGGCCGGCAGGCACATAAGATTGATTATAGTGCTATAGTAGGTTGACAACCAGTTTGCAAGCTTTTTTACCCAGGCACAGTTCCTCTCAGCATCATATTGCCTTGTATGTGAAATTCCATAAGAAAAATATAGAATGTTCACACTACAGTGCACCAAGACCAATTCTTATAACCATAGCAATGGCAATGGCAGAATATGCAAAGAGCTGTATATTCATGGAGGCCCATTGCCATTCAATACAGTAGAATACGATTTTGTCAATTTTCTCCTTCAAATTGTTTCTAAATATATATACAAACTTGATCATCAATTTGCAGTGTTCATTGGACCAACTGCTATTAATAGAATTTACCTGTAAATCTTATCTCAAATTCTGAAATAAGCATAACTTGGGAAGTACACAAATGCAAAGAACAGATTATAAGATCCTAAATTGGTAGGAATTTTGAATTTAATCTGGTCATTATAGGCAAAAAAAGAGAACCGAGGAATGTATTTGATTTGGTGAATCATAAATGATCCCAATGTCCATACTTTCCATGAAGATTTTTGAGTTTGAAAAGAAGTTTATTGTATGTCTCACAAATGAAATAAGTGGAAAATTGACATAAAATTATTAAATCAAGTTCAATTGTAACAAGTATCGTTTCCTAGCAAGTTCAATATAATGCACTAATACAGTATATCCATTTTTTTGTAACTATACAGTTTGAATGACAAGCTATGATTCTCAATTTAATAATGAGTACAAATGATTGACATACAATAGGAAGTCTAATTAAGACTAGACAGAACAATACCAAATAAAACATGCGAATACACACATGGACATAAAGGAAAGATGCTAAGATAGAGTTAAACAATCCATAAAACAAAGGACATAGGTGCGAGTAAATAGCAGTCAGAAACAACATGGTAGGGATGATAAATTGTCCTTTAGCATGATCACAGTGCATTCTGTCCAACCTCCGTACTTTCCTAGACAAATGTGTGTTTTACTCTCCAATAATGACTGTTTAACCACCTAAAAACTCAATATAGTCGGTTGTTAACCAGCTGAAGCCCTAAACTAGGGTTGATATCATGGCATTGTTGGCACCAAATTATTTGCTGCAGTGTTAAACATTGAAAAAAACAGCCCACATCTTATTTGCACAGCACACCCAGTTTCAAAGACTTTTAATTGGGTTTGGAGTAGGATTTCTGGTTTGGTGACCTGCATGGCATTTCAAAGTTTCAGAAATGTATGGTCTGCTCTATTTGATTTCAATAATGTCACTTTCAGAGAAAGCAATGCTGATGAGGAAATCAGCACTTATTATAGGGCATATGTCAACCTTCCGGGAGTGTCTCTGAGTGAATTGAGTTTGTCCTATCAACACAATATACTAACTTATAAATCTAGTCTGTCTGGAAGTGGAGATAATCTCATTTGTTATTCATCAATCATAAGAAAGAATGTAATTGATGAGTTGATTAACAAAGGTATTGCAATTAAACCGACACAATACCTGTCAAATGGTTAATTCAGCAGTTAAATGGTGGGCCAGTTGTCATACAGATAGAAGCCCTATACTCAATTGGTATTATCTAAATATTTGGTAAATCTTTGAGAGCACAAAAGTATCAAGAGAGACCATCCAGTTTGGGATGCTGATGAAACCGAACTTCATTATAACATGGTTTGCCTCAAAACCCCTGTTTGATCTGAAGTACCCAAACTCGGATGGCTTCAAAACTCCTGTTTGATCTGTAGCGCCAAACTCAGATGGCTACAACTGGTTGACTAAGAACAGAGGCCACACTCCCAGCCTGAGTGGCTAAGGTCCAGTTTCCACAACCCAATTTGGTTGTTATATTGGCCGATAGCTTTTATACCTTTTGAGTCAACCTATGGAGACATTCTGTGGTGCAGATATAAACAAAAATAATGCAGGAAGCATCAATTTCCATATTGAGTCTCAGCTGTGTAATGAACACCAGTAGCTGCTGGAGGCTTCAGCCAATCTGAAGTTTCTAATAACACATGCCTAGCCACAGGTTACAATACTCAGATAACAAACTCTGCCTCAAGGGCACAGAATTGTAAATGCAAAGACAGCTACTAATGAGAGAACTGACAGAAATATGAAGATGCATTTTGTATTCTAGCAACTCATTAAGTTTTCTTCTCTGAAATGAAGTCTCAAATTTTGAGTGTTCTAACAGAATTTTGTTCCAAAGTGTTTTATTCATGGTTAACGATAGAATAAATAGTCATGTATTATACCAATGGTTTGTTCTAATATATGGTATTTTAAAAATAAAGGACAAAACATTAATTCAATTTCGAAGAAAATTAGGAAGAAAAATATCTTAGCAAAGTGATACCAGCCTTTTCCTGGTATTCATAACTGTAGGTTGGTAAAAGTAGTTCGGGTCAAATGAGGGTTAGACTAAAAAAAAGTGCTGGTACTGCAGCTTCTAAAAAAGAAATGCAATAGAAAACCTGCGTATTAATCAATTGAGCATACTCATAACATTCCCATTAGGTGAGCAAGTGTGATTTAGTTTGTAGCTATGATAAATCAACACCAGTCCCTGAAGCATAGTTGATGTTGATAAGGCAAAATGTGGTATTTGGAAATTATGAAGAAATCCATTACATTATTCCTCTACAAAATACAGAAAATAATCATAGTTGTATAAGTTCTGCACATTTGGGGAAAACCTCCTGGAATATAAGAGGGGTTTTGCTCATAATATACAATGGTAATCAAGAAATGAGGACCATTTCAAACAACTTTCTGGCTTGTAAATATAAAAAATAATGAAGTTAGGGTATGGCTTATTTGTGCATCCTGTGCAGGTTATACAGTACATGCAAATTAACTGGCCTGTCTGAAGGCACTGGGATGGAGTTGCTGTCAAAGCTAGGAGGGGCAAAGAAGGATGACAACCTGGGAGGAACTATTTTTCATGGGAATGAGCGCAATCACTTAATGCACTTCAAATTAAAGCATTTTGGGGCTGATTAAAGGAGAATCAAAGCATCACATTTGGGCATTAGGTAATTTGACATGCTGGGTTTAGGCAACACCTTGACCGATGCTGAATCAGTTATTGGAGTCATTCTGCCAAATATCATTGACCCATCCCCACCACACTTCCTCAAAATTGAATGCCCTTCTTCATACATGTAGGTATGTACCATTAATGGAGCTGTGCAAAATATCTAAGCTCAATTGCATGTAGTTGAAATTTTATGGCCTCACAAAGTGAGCAGGGTGAGAGTGCTTTTTCTTGGCCTTATTTCTGAGCAACTACTTATGGCCCATATTTCCCAAACTATGATAAAATATAGGTATTTAATCTTTTGGACCTGTTCTTCTAGTTATTTGCACGAGGGAAATCCAACAATATGATCTTCAATGTTGGACTTCCCATGCTAATGTGCTATGGAAGTGGGAAAAAAACTCAAATTGGCTTGAATGCCAGGAGGAGTTTATGTTGATCCTGCATCAATACCACTGAACGACTTCCAGCTTGTATAAATCTATGTCTATATACAATTGTTAATAAGGGTTTCGAATCACGATTGGGAAATATGGTTTGTGGTGGAAATATGGTGGGCTAAAAACAGCCAAGCTCTAAAATTAGCAATTTATAATCTCCAATATTGGCTTGTGGGATAGGTAACAGCAACTAACAACAAGGTCCATGTGAAAGATCACGATCCCCCCTACAAATTCACTCAGTCAAATGCTCTCATTTTAACAACAAAAAGGGCATCAGTCTCTGACTTCATCACCGTTCTTTGTGACCAAGTAGACAAGGTTACAACACAACACTACATAGCAAAGTCCCAGACTGCTTTCCTAAGCAGTACAAAAGAATATATGTCAGAGGACAGAGCAATCATTCTCCTGGATTTTACTGAGAACTATTCATTCATTGAACAAGACTGTATTGAAGGCTTTTATTGGGAAAACAGGCAAGCAGCGCTACATCCCTTTGGATTTTACTGTCCCAACAAATGGAGAATTATGTAACATGCCAGTTTGTGTGATAAGTGACTGCCTTAAGCATGATACCAGTAGAGTATATGTATTTCTAAATGCAGCCTTCCAACACACTGCATTCAGAATTTAATTCATTTCAGTGATGAGGCAGCTTGCCAGTACAAGAACTATACAGATGTTTTCTAACCTCTGCTCCCACAAAGATGATTATGTGTTGACAGCAGAATGGCACTCTCTTACAAGCAGTCATAGGAGAAGGCCTATGGTCACATCTTGACCCCAGTTCAACTATTTGATTGGGCAACACCCAGAGAATTGTTACACTCTTTGTATCCTACAGGAATCTTGAGTCCCAACTTATCAGGCTAGAGCAGTGTTACAATGCCTAGTTGTAGGAGCCACCACAGCTTAACTCCCACCAATAGGAGGGAACTGTGGGAGAGCAGAATATCTAGTGAAGATACTGCACGACTGTGCAAATATGTCACACAGGTGAAACAGAATCATTTAGATATATGCTACCTTAAGCAGTTCCTTACTGCCTGGTATATTTCATGATTTGTGTCATACAAGGACGAGGGAATATCATTTGGACTCCTTTGACCAAAAGACCCTGGAGAGTCATTCTCATGGGCAAGACACAAAGACCAATCCTGAATACAGGTTACACATGTACTGATTAAAGTGGAAATTAGCCACACTGGCGGGAAAAGTATTTTCTGCCCCCCCATGCCCTCAGATGAATAACATTACAGTTTCAACTCTTATGTAAGGGGCATTTCTCCTCAGGTAAAATTTCTTCCTTTCAAGCTGGGTATAATTTAAAACAAGAAAACTATGCATGCGTCACTGTTTTATTGATGAAGGGCACGATCTATACAGTTCTTAGGGACATAATAATCATGCTTGGGAAACATTAGCAAGCCTCCTCCGAAGGAGGAGGGAAAACGTTGGCCTATCCTCTGGTTGAATTTCTTATACTGTCAGGTTAGGAATAGATAAATCAATTTGTGCAAGGCAATAACGATTTGTGCAAGGAGGTTGACCTGCATAGGGGTAGACCTTGTTATTATCCAGGTATGTGTATGAACACATTTAAAACAAAGTTGTATATGATAAGATATGCTGCATTTACTTCATGAAAATGGTTTCAAATTATGCATTTTCTGTGGACTCCATACCCCCTCTCTCACCTCCACACCTGCATTGCCACCACTGTTGGAGGATTGTCCAACACCTGCACTAACCTCTTATCAGCCATCACTATGGCAACCAGGAGATAAGAAAACTCACGGGGGGGAGGCAGTGTCCAACAGTGGGGAGTTGTCCAACAGTGAGCCAGGCTCCTCCAAATACAGGTTTATTATTGGACATATGGCCAACGTTTTTCTCTAGTCCACTGTTGGTGTTGTGTTACCTTTTCCCAAGCAATATACCATAGGAAGTTCCTGTACATGTTAAGCTTTTGTTTGACTAAACAAAAAATGAGAGCATTTGACTAAGTGAATGCACCATGAAGGAAACATTTCTGCAAAAAAGATTTATATGAATTTGTAGGAGGATATTATGAAGTTTCCCATGGACTTGGTGGTTAGTTGCAGCTACCTATCCCACAGGCCAATATTGGAGGTCGTAAAGTACTAATTTTAGAGCTAGGCCTTTTTTAGCCCATCATATTTCCCCCACAAATCATATTTCCCCATCATGATTCCAAACCCTTATTAACAATTATATATAGGCATAGATCTCCAAGCTGGAAGTCATTATCATCAGTGGTATTGGTGCAGTATCAACATAAACTCCTCTTGGCGGTCAGGCCAAATTGTGTTTTTTCCACTTCCATAGAACATTAACTTGAGAAATCCAATATTGAATATCATACCGTTGGATTTCAATCATGCCAGCAAGTAGATGAACAGGCCCAAAGGATTAGATACCTATATTTCAGTTTGGAAAATATGGGCCCTTGAAAATGCCTCAGAAATAAAGCACAGAAAATGCGCTCTCACCCTGCTCACTTTGTGAAGCCATAAAATCTGAACTGCGTGCTATTGAGCTTAGATATTCTGCAAAGCTCTATCAATTGAATAGATCTAGCTATGGATGGAAGGTCAGTCAATTCCATAGAGGTGTGGTGGGGATTTTTCTTAAAATCTGATGATTTTAGGTGGATTGACCCATTAGAAATATCACACAATGTTAGACTATAACCTAGATAGAGTATTAAATGCCAAATTGTCACTGTTATTATGAAAGAAATTCTCTAGTTCTCCTTCTCCTATCAGTCAGCATATCAAGAGGAATAGTATCAAATGCATAAATATAATTTCTTAATTCTTGATTTGAGAGCTGACTTGGAAAACCAACTAGTATTTTCTAATATTGAGTAGAGTAGCAGCCTGTATAGAGAGTCATCATCAGTCCATCTTCATTGCCCCTGTAACTGTATGTGATGTCGCCTTTATGACAGCCCATCAACATCCATGATTCCCTCCTGTCTGTTCTGTTCTAGATCTAAACTCTCCTGGTATGCACCACTGCAGCTGAGACCAGCAGGGTCTTGCCAAAAAGAGATGTCAACCAAATAGGAAAATGTGCACATTTTTGTATTGATAAAAGATTATTTTGATAATTGTTTAGGTGAAACGTGCATGTTGAAAAGAGTTTCCTGTGCATTCCGCTGTACTTTCTTTATCAATGCTATGAAAACAAGGTAGGCCATACACATTTTCCTTAGCACTCTTTGAAAAAATTGAAGATGTACTTCCTCGTTTTCCAGATGCCGCCAATGTTTTAGTGTGAGGTTCCAGCAGCTCCTACTAATCCCAAAAGAATAGTATGTTTCGTGTAATCTACTTAAAACAAAGATTGGTTTCACATTTTTTTTCTTTTTCTTTGTTTGATTTGTTTCTTAATATTTTCTAGAAGTCACCCAATTCTTGAATTTGAAGAAAATGAGTTACAGTGTGTGTGTTGCCTCTGAGAAGGCAACATCCTTAACCTTTGCCACTGTCACCTGGAGTCATGAACCATTGAAGCTGACCATAACGGAATATGCCCAAAAAGAGGCAGGCTATATACCACCATCTCTGCACGTATATAGAGTTGTCTGGGTATTGTCTAAATGGTGCAATCAATTACAATGACCCTTGCAGGGACAATGTTCTCAGATTTCACCCATTTGCACCAGTCCCAGGAGGTATTACCAGCATATTCTCATTCTCATTGAACATGGAATCTTTCCTCTAGTTCTGCCTGTTTCTGACACTCAAATTCACATACAACCTCTTGCTTACTTATTTAAAGTCCATTTGTCTTGCTGATCACGTGTCCTCACCTTCTCCCCTGTAGAGCACAACCTCAAGGGACCATGGTTAGGGTTCAGAGCAGCGTCCTGTACCTTTAGTGACACCTAGCAGGTCACAGTGCAGTTAGGGGGGCTGTCGCATGGCCGTGCTTCAAACATTGATAGCTGCCAAATATCATCAAACATTGAAAACCTCCTGGAATATAAGAGGGGTTTTGCTCATAATATACAATGGTAATCAAGAAATGAGGACCATTTCAAACAACTTTCTGGCTTGTAAATATAAAAAATAATGAAGTTAGGGTATGGCTTATTTGTGCATCCTGTGCAGGTTATACACAGGGCTTTGCAGTACATGCAAATTAACTGTCCTGTCTGAAGGCACTGGGATGGAGTTGCTGTCAAAGCTAGGAGGGGCAAAGAAGGATGACAACCTGGGAGGAACTATTTTTCATGGGAATGAGCATAATCACTTAATACACTTCAAATTAAAGCATTTTGGGGCTGATTAAAGGAGAATCAAAGCATCACATTTGGGCATTAGGTAATTTGACATGCTGGGTTTAGGCAACACCTTGACCGATGCTGAATCAGTTATTGGAGTCATTCTGCCAAATATCATTGACCCATCCCCACCACACATCCTCAAAATTGAATGCCCTTCTTCATACATGTAGGTATGTACCATTAATGGAGCTATGCAAAATATCTAAGCTCAATTGCATGTGGTTGAAATTTTATGGCCTCACAAAGTGAGCAGGGTGAGAGTGCTTTTTCTTGGCCTTATTTCTGAGCAACTACTTATGGCCCATATTTCCCAAACTATGATAAAATATAGGTATTTAATCTTTTGGACCTGTTCTTCTAGTTATTTGCACGAGGGAAATCCAACAATATGATCTTCAATGTTGGACTTCCCATGCTAATGTGCTATGGAAGTGGGAAAAACTCAAATTGGCTTGAATGCCAGGAGGAGTTTATGTTGATCCTGCATCAATACCACTGAACGACTTCCAGCTTGTATAAATCTATGTCTATATACAATTGTTAATAAGGGTTTCGAATCACGATTGGGAAATATGGTTTGTGGTGGAAATATGGTGGGCTAAAAACAGCCAGCTCTAAAATTAGCAATTTATAATCTCCAATATTGGCTTGTGGGATAGGTAACAGCAACTAACAACAAGGTCCATGTGAAAGATCACGATCCCCCCTACAAATTCACTCAGTCAAATGCTCTCATTTTAACAACAAAAAGGGCATCAGTCTCTGACTTCATCACCATTCTTTGTGACCAAGTAGACAAGGTTACAACACAACACTACATAGCAAAGTCCCAGACTGCTTTCCTAAGCAGTACAAAAGAATATATGTCAGAGGACAGAGCAATCATTCTCCTGGATTTTACTGAGAACTATTCATTCATTGAACAAGACTGTATTGAAGGCTTTTATTGGGAAAACAGGCAAGCAGCGCTACATCCCTTTGGATTTTACTGTCCCAACAAATGGAGAATTATGTAACATGCCAGTTTGTGTGATAAGTGACTGCCTTAAGCATGATACCAGTAGAGTATATGTATTTCTAAATGCAGCCTTCCAACACACTGCATTCAGAATTTAATTCATTTCAGTGATGGGGCAGCTTGCCAGTACAAGAACTATACAGATGTTTTCTAACCTCTGCTCCCACAAAGATGATTATGTGTTGACAGCAGAATGGCACTCTCTTACAAGCAGTCATAGGAGAAGGCCTATGGTCACATCTTGACACCAGTGCAACTATTTGATTGGGCAACACCCAGAGAATTGTTACACTCTTTGTATCCTACAGGAATCTTGAGTCCCAACTTATCAGGCTAGAGCAGTGGTACAATGCCTAGTTGTAGGAGCCACCACAGCTTAACTCCCACCAATAGGAGGGAACTGTGGGAGAGCAGAATATCTAGTGAAGATACTGCACGACTGTCCAAATATGTCACACAGGTGAAACAGAATCATTTAGATATATGCTACCTTAAGCAGTTCCTTACTGCCTGGTATATTTCATGATTTGTGTCATACAAGGACGAGGGAATATCATTTGGACTCCTTTGACCAAAAGACCCTGGAGAGTCATTCTCATGGGCAAGACACAAAGACCAATCCTGAATACAGGTTACACATGTACTGATTAAAGTGGAAATTAGCCACACTGGCGGGAAAAGTATTTTCTGCCCCCCCATGCCCTCAGATGAATAACATTACAGTTTCAACTCTTATGTAAGGGGCATTTCTCCTCAGGTAAAATTTCTTCCTTTCAAGCTGGGTATAATTTAAAACAAGAAAACTATGCATGCGTCACTGTTTTATTGATGAAGGGCACTATCTATACAGTTCTTAGGGACATAATAATCAGGCTTGGGAAACATTAGCAAGCCTCCTCCGAAGGAGGAGGGAAAACGTTGGCCTATCCTCTGGTTGAATTTCTTATACTGTCAGGTTAGGAATAGATAAATCAATTTGTGCAAGGCAATAACGATTTGTGCAAGGAGGTTGACCTGCATAGGGGTAGACCTTGTTATTATCCAGGTATGTGTATGAACACATTTAAAACAAAGTTGTATATGATAAGATATGCTGCATTTACTTCATGAAAATGGTTTCAAATTATGCATTTTCTGTGGACTCCATACCCCCTCTCTCACCTCCCCACCTGCATTGCCACCACTGTTGGAGGATTGTCCAACACCTGCACTAACCTCTTATCAGCCATCACTATGGCAACTAGGAGATAAGAAAACTCACGGGGGGCAGTGTCCAACAGTGGGGAGTTGTCCAACAGTGAGCCAGGCTCCTCCAAATACAGGTTTATTATTGGACATATGGCCAACGTTTTTCTCTAGTCCACTGTTGGTGTTGTGTTACCTTTTCCCAAGCCTGATAATAGTGCAATATACCATAGGAAGTTCCTGTACATGTTAAGCTTTTGTTTGATTAAACAAAAAATGAGAGCATTTGACTAAGTGAATGCACCATGAAGGAAACATTTCTGCAAAAAAGATTTATATGAATTTGTAGGAGGATATTATGAAGTTTCCCATGGACTTGGTGGTTAGTTGCAGCTACCTATCCCACAGGCCAATATTGGAGGTCGTAAAGTACTAATTTTAGAACTAGGCCTTTTTTAGCCCATCATATTTCCACCACAAATCATATTTCCCCATCATGATTCCAAACCCTTATTAACAATTATATATAGGCATAGATCTCCAAGCTGGAAGTCATTATCATCAGTGGTATTGGTGCAGTATCAACATAAACTCCTCTTGGCGGTCAGGCCAAATTGTGTTTTTTCCACTTCCATAGAACATTAACTTGAGAAATCCAATATTGAATATCATACCGTTGGATTTCAATCATGCCAGCAAGTAGATGAACAGGCCCAAAGGATTAGATACCTATATTTCAGTTTGGAAAATATGGGCCCTTCAAAATGCCTCAGAAATAAAGCACAGAAAATGCGCTCTCACCCTGCTCACTTTGTGAAGCCATAAAATCTGAACTGCGTGCTATTGAGCTTAGATATTCTGCAAAGCTCTATCAATTGAATAGATCTAGCTATGGATGGAAGGTCAGTCAATTCCATAGAGGTGTGGTGGGGATTTTTCTTAAAATCTGATGATTTTAGGTGGATTGACCCATTAGAAATATCACACAATGTTAGACTATAACCTAGATAGAGTATTAAATGCCAAATTGTCACTGTTATTATGAAAGAAATTCTCTAGTTCTCCTTCTCCTATCAGTCAGCATATCAAGAGGAATAGTATCAAATGCATAAATATAATTTCTTAATTCTTGATTTGAGAGCTGACTTGGAAAACCAACTAGTATTTTCTAATATTGAGTAGAGTAGCAGCCTGTATAGAGAGTCATCATCAGTCCATCTTCATTGCCCCTGTAACTGTATGTGATGTCGCCTTTATGACAGCCCACCAACATCCATGATTCCCTCCTGTCTGTTCTGTTCTAGATCTAAACTCTCCTGGTATGCACCACTGCAGCTGAGACCAGCAGGGTCTTGCCAAAAAGAGATGTCAACCAAATAGGAAAATGTGCACATTTTTGTATTGATAAAAGATTATTTTGATAATTGTTTAGGTGAAACGTGCATGTTGAAAAGAGTTTCCTGTGCATTCCGCTGTACTTTCTTTATCAATGCTATGAAAACAAGGTAGGCCATACACATTTTCCTTAGCACTCTTTGAAAAAATTGAAGATGTACTTCCTCGTTTTCCAGATGCCGCCAATGTTTTAGTGTGAGGTTCCAGCAGCTCCTACTAATCCCAAAAGAATAGTATGTTTCGTGTAATCTACTTAAAACAAAGATTGGTTTCACATTTTTTTTCTTTTTCTTTGTTTGATTTGTTTCTTAATATTTTCTAGAAGTCACCCAATTCTTGAATTTGAAGAAAATGAGTTACAGTGTGTGTGTTGCCTCTGAGAAGGCAACATCCTTAACCTTTGCCACTGTCACCTGGAGTCATGAACCATTGAAGCTGACCATAACGGAATATGCCCAAAAAGAGGCAGGCTATATACCACCATCTCTGCACGTATATAGAGTTGTCTGGGTATTGTCTAAATGGTGCAATCAATTACAATGACCCTTGCAGGGACAATGTTCTCAGATTTCACCCATTTGCACCAGTCCCAGGAGGTATTACCAGCATATTCTCATTCTCATTGAACATGGAATCTTTCCTCTAGTTCTGCCTGTTTCTGACACTCAAATTCACATACAACCTCTTGCTTACTTATTTAAAGTCCATTTGTCTTGCTGATCACGTGTCCTCACCTTCTCCCCTGTAGAGCACAACCTCAAGGGACCATGGTTAGGGTTCAGAGCAGCGTCCTGTACCAGTAGTGACACCTAGCAGGTCACAGTGCAGTTAGGGGGGCTGTCGCATGGCCGTGCTTCAAACATTGATAGCTGCCAAATATCATCAAACATTGAAAACCTCCTGGAATATAAGAGGGGTTTTGCTCATAATATACAATGGTAATCAAGAAATGAGGACCATTTCAAACAACTTTCTGGCTTGTAAATATAAAAAATAATGAAGTTAGGGTATGGCTTATTTGTGCATCCTGTGCAGGTTATACACAGGGCTTTGCAGTACATGCAAATTAACTGTCCTGTCTGAAGGCACTGGGATGGAGTTGCTGTCAAAGCTAGGAGGGGCAAAGAAGGATGACAACCTGGGAGGAACTATTTTTCATGGGAATGAGCGCAATCACTTAATACACTTCAAATTAAAGCATTTTGGCTGATTAAAGGAGAATCAAAGCATCACATTTGGGCATTAGGTAATTTGACATGCTGGGTTTAGGCAACACCTTGACCGATGCTGAATCAGTTATTGGAGTCATTCTGCCAAATATCATTGACCCATCCCCACCACACATCCTCAAAATTGAATGCCCTTCTTCATACATGTAGGTATGTACCATTAATGGAGCTGTGCAAAATATCTAAGCTCAATTGCATGTGGTTGAAATTTTATGGCCTCACAAAGTGAGCAGGGTGAGAGTGCTTTTTCTTGGCCTTATTTCTGAGCAACTACTTATGGCCCATATTTCCCAAACTATGATAAAATATAGGTATTTAATCTTTTGGACCTGTTCTTCTAGTTATTTGCACGAGGGAAATCCAACAATATGATCTTCAATGTTGGACTTCCCATGCTAATGTGCTATGGAAGTGGGAAAAAATCAAATTGGCTTGAATGCCAGGAGGAGTTTATGTTGATCCTGCATCAATACCACTGAACGACTTCCAGCTTGTATAAATCTATGTCTATATACAATTGTTAATAAGGGTTTCGAATCACGATTGGGAAATATGGTTTGTGGTGGAAATATGGTGGGCTAAAAACAGCCAAGCTCTAAAATTAGCAATTTATAATCTCCAATATTGGCTTGTGGGATAGGTAACAGCAACTAACAACAAGGTCCATGTGAAAGATCACGATCCCCCCTACAAATTCACTCAGTCAAATGCTCTCATTTTAACAACAAAAAGGGCATCAGTCTCTGACTTCATCACCATTCTTTGTGACCAAGTAGACAAGGTTACAACACAACACTACATAGCAAAGTCCCAGACTGCTTTCCTAAGCAGTACAAAAGAATATATGTCAGAGGACAGAGCAATCATTCTCCTGGATTTTACTGAGAACTATTCATTCATTGAACAAGACTGTATTGAAGGCTTTTATTGGGAAAACAGGCAAGCAGCGCTACATCCCTTTGGATTTTACTGTCCCAACAAATGGAGAATTATGTAACATGCCAGTTTGTGTGATAAGTGACTGCCTTAAGCATGATACCAGTAGAGTATATGTATTTCTAAATGCAGCCTTCCAACACACTGCATTCAGAATTTAATTCATTTCAGTGATGGGGCAGCTTGCAAGTACAAGAACTATACAGATGTTTTCTAACCTCTGCTCCCACAAAGATGATTATGTGTTGACAGCAGAATGGCACTCTCTTACAAGCAGTCATAGGAGAAGGCCTATGGTCACATCTTGACACCAGTGCAACTATTTGATTGGGCAACACCCAGAGAATTGTTACACTCTTTGTATCCTACAGGAATCTTGAGTCCCAACTTATCAGGCTAGAGCAGTGGTACAATGCCTAGTTGTAGGAGCCACCACAGCTTAACTCCCACCAATAGGAGGGAACTGTGGGAGAGCAGAATATCTAGTAAAGATACTGCACGACTGTCCAAATATGTCACACAGGTGAAACAGAATCATTTAGATATATGCTACCTTAAGCAGTTCCTTACTGCCTGGTATATTTCATGATTTGTGTCATACAAGGACGAGGGAATATCATTTGGACTCCTTTGACCAAAAGACCCTGGAGAGTCATTCTCATGGGCAAGACACAAAGACCAATCCTGAATACAGGTTACACATGTACTGATTAAAGTGGAAATTAGCCACACTGGCGGGAAAAGTATTTTCTGCCCCCCCATGCCCTCAGATGAATAACATTACAGTTTCAACTCTTATGTAAGGGGCATTTCTCCTCAGGTAAAATTTCTTCCTTTCAAGCTGGGTATAATTTAAAACAAGAAAACTATGCATGCGTCACTGTTTTATTGATGAAGGGCACTATCTATACAGTTCTTAGGGACATAATAATCAGGCTTGGGAAACATTAGCAAGCCTCCTCCGAAGGAGGAGGGAAAACGTTGGCCTATCCTCTGGTTGAATTTCTTATACTGTCAGGTTAGGAATAGATAAATCAATTTGTGCAAGGCAATAACGATTTGTGCAAGGAGGTTGACCTGCATAGGGGTAGACCTTGTTATTATCCAGGTATGTGTATGAACACATTTAAAACAAAGTTGTATATGATAAGATATGCTGCATTTACTTCATGAAAATGGTTTCAAATTATGCATTTTCTGTGGACTCCATACCCCCTCTCTCACCTCCCCACCTGCATTGCCACCACTGTTGGAGGATTGTCCAACACCTGCACTAACCTCTTATCAGCCATCACTATGGCAACCAGGAGATAAGAAAACTCACGGGGGTGCAGTGTCCAACAGTGGGGAGTTGTCCAACAGTGAGCCAGGCTCCTCCAAATACAGGTTTATTATTGGACATATGGCCAACGTTTTTCTCTAGTCCACTGTTGGTGTTGTGTTACCTTTTCCCAAGCCTGATAATAGTGCAATATACCATAGGAAGTTCCTGTACATGTTAAGCTTTTGTTTGATTAAACAAAAAATGAGAGCATTTGACTAAGTGAATGCACCATGAAGGAAACATTTCTGCAAAAAAGATTTATATGAATTTGTAGGAGGATATTATGAAGTTTCCCATGGACTTGGTGGTTAGTTGCAGCTACCTATCCCACAGGCCAATATTGGAGGTCGTAAAGTACTAATTTTAGAGCTAGGCCTTTTTTAGCCCATCATATTTCCACCACAAATCATATTTCCCCATCATGATTCCAAACCCTTATTAACAATTATATATAGGCATAGATCTCCAAGCTGGAAGTCATTATCATCAGTGGTATTGGTGCAGTATCAACATAAACTCCTCTTGGCGGTCAGGCCAAATTGCGTTTTTTCCACTTCCATAGAACATTAGCTTGAGAAATCCAATATTGAATATCATACCGTTGGATTTCAATCATGCCAGCAAGTAGGTGAACAGGCCCAAAGGATTAGATACCTATATTTCAGTTTGGAAAATATGGGCCCTTGAAAATGCCTCAGAAATAAAGCACAGAAAAAGCGCTCTCACCCTGCTCACTTTGTGAAGCCATAAAATCTGAACTGCGTGCTATTGAGCTTAGATATTCTGCAAAGCTCTATCAATTGAATAGATCTAGCTATGGATGGAAGGTCAGTCAATTCCATAGAGGTGTGGTGGGGATTTTTCTTAAAATCTGATGATTTTAGGTGGATTGACCCATTAGAAATATCACACAATGTTAGACTATAACCTAGATAGAGTATTAAATGCCAAATTGTCACTGTTATAATGAAAGAAATTCTCTAGTTCTCCTTCTCCTATCAGTCAGCATATCAAGAGGAATAGTATCAAATGCATAAATATAATTTCTTAATTCTTGATTTGAGAGCTGACTTGGAAAACCAACTAGTATTTTCTAATAATGAGTAGAGTAGCAGCCTGTATAGAGAGTCATCATCAGTCCATCTTCATTGCCCCTGTAACTGTATGTGATGTCGCCTTTATGACAGCCCATCAACATCCATGATTCCCTCCTGTCTGTTCTGTTCTAGATCTAAACTCTCCTGGTATGCACCACTGCAGCTGAGACCAGCAGGGTCTTGCCAAAAAGAGATGTCAACCAAATAGGAAAATGTGCACATTTTTGTATTGATAAAAGATTATTTTGATAATTGTTTAGATGAAACGTGCATGTCGAAAAGACTTTTCTGTGCATTCCGCTGTACTTTCTTTATCAATGCTATGAAAACAAGGTAGGCCATACACATTTTCCTTAGCACTCTTTGAAAAAATTGAAGATGTACTTCCTCGTTTTCCAGATGCCGCCAATGTTTTAGTGTGAGGTTCCAGCAGCTCCTACTAATCCCAAAAGAATAGTATGTTTCGTGTAATCTACTTAAAACAAAGATTGGTTTCACATTTTTTTCTTTTTCTTTGTTTGATTTGTTTCTTAATATTTTCTAGAAGTCACCCAATTCTTGAATTTGAAGAAAATGAGTTACAGTGTGTGTGTTGCATCTGAGAAGGCAACATCCTTAACCTTTGCCACTGTCACCTGGAGTCATGAACCATTGAAGCTGACCGTAATGGAATATGCCCAAAAAGAGGCAGGCTATATACCACCATCTCTGCACGTATATAGAGTTGTCTGGGTATTGTCTAAATGGTGCAATCAATTACAATGACCCTTGCCTGGACAATGTTCTCAGATTTCACCCATTTGCACCAGTCCCAGGAGGTATTACCAGCATATTCTCATTCTCATTGAACATGGAATCTTTCCTCTAGTTCTGCCTGTTTCTGACACTCAAATTCACATACAACCTCTTGCTTACTTATTTAAAGTCCATTTGTCTTGCTGATCACGTGTCCTCACCTTCTCCCCTGTAGAGCACAACCTCAAGGGACCATGGTTAGGGTTCAGAGCAGCGTCCTGTACCAGTAGTGACACCTGGCAGGTCACAGTGCAGTTAGGGGGGCTGTCGCATGGCCGTGCTTCAAACATTGATAGCTCCATTGGGACATGTAGATTAGGGACCGCGTCTCCTGGTACCTCCCCTAGGCCTCCCGTGCATCTCCAGGGTGAGTATGTCTTTACTGAGTACCGCAGTGACCTTTTAAGCACCCCCGTATCTATAGATTTCAATGTACCTATACCCCCTACCCTTAAATGAGACAGGTGCTTACTTGAATACTTTTTTTCAATGCCTATAGATTGATTCCAGTACCCCTTGCTTCTGGCACTTATTTGAGACTTGAACTTATCTGAGATCCTGGTCCTTAGTCTGGCCACTACAGAAATGGGTGGGTTAGTAGAATAGATAGCTGCTAACTTGGGTTACTAACTGGCACCTCTACCTAAGGCTCATTGTTCCTTCCCAGTGGGTTCATTCTATCTTGACTCTTTTCCTTTAATCCTTTCTTCCTTTGTTTTTTTTGCTCTATCCCAAGGAAGGTTCACTATGGCCAAGACATTGATCACTTCTACTTAACATAGCACACATCATATTTATTTCTTGTTGTACATTTTACCTTGAAATTACTATTACCAGAACCGTATTCCTTATGCTCCCCTTCCCCTATCTAAGGTTTACTTTTAATAGCCTGTTCCCCCTTTACTACCTCTCTCCAGACCAGAATATCTTATGCACATATATCTATCCCTTTGCATCTATTTATCAATTCATCTAATGACCCTAACCACCCTTAAAAGCAGCATTTTGTACCCATACCAGGATGTATACCAGCTGACTCTTTGGCACCCAGGGCTGCCCCCGTCCCCTTCCCCTGCCTCTCTATGTCCACACTTATACTGGGTGGGGTGTGTAGATTGGCAGGCCTGGGAGTTGTCAGGGACAGTTTGGCACCTCTGCTTTATGGGGCCCTCAAGGCCCTGCTCTAAGCTCTGTTTACTCACTTCTACCCTTTCCTTCTCTCTGGGTCTATTGCACAGTTCTGCCATTTTCTTTTCTAAGCTTTCCCTTTCCTCTGTGACATGTAAAGTTGCTGAATGTGAGGTCTCCCATGCTGTATTGGCTTTGTATTTATTTAATTTTTGTTCTTACTGTGTATGAAGGTCGAACAAGTAAAAAAGAGGCAATTTGTGTATATGGTCATAGACAAGAGATTTTGAAGTTTGGGTATCGACAGTCAATGCAGTTGAAATCATGCTGAATTTGAAAGTTTACACAACATAATCCAATCAATATCAACATAATATGAGTGCTGATTTAAGATCAAGTGTTTTCTGATGATTCAATGTTGAGAATATTATTATTTTGTTGATTGTTGACTATGTATATATGCCTACATCCCTACTAGGATGCGTGACTTGGCAGTCTGTCAGCTACCCTTAATATAAGTGGAAATGCATAATTATACCCAGACATTGAAGACCAAAGGGGTTCAAAGGGGACCTAACAGTGTGCCACACAGAAAACAACAATAAAAAATTATGAAATTGCTTACATGCCCACCCTAACCCCTACCCAAACCCTTACTGATGACAATGGCTGATGTAACAGGTGGCAGGGTAATAATGTGGCTGTAACGAGTCTCCTGGTAACTACCATATAAATTGAGATTGTGTCTCACTCAACATCAGTCAGATGATGGGTTGGGTGAGGGTTCACTGCCATGTCAATCCATGCTTTGCTATGAGCCATAATCAGGTTTGGTAAAGTATTTTGAGAAGACGTTGATGTGGCATGGTAGAACGATGTGTCTTCACACACCCAAGCCTATATATCTAGGGTGGGGTGGATATTTGTTATTTCACTGTTGTTTTTATTTTATTATGTATTTTTTAGCACCAGAAAAAATCCAGTTCTTACACATATACATGATAGCATTCAAATGGGTAAAATATTCACCACATTTGTTTGCATATTAAAGGTAATTGAAGGTGTGTAGAGATGCCATCCATGAAAAAGGTACACCTCTATGTCTTTGGGCTTTCATTTTCAATGGTTAGTTTCTCAGTAATCAATGAATTACCTCGCTTAAGACAGTTAAAATATGAAACCACATCCAAAATCATAGCCTAATAGAGCACCGTCGTGGTATGTTACAGGAGCTTAATTCAAAACATCCTGGGATCCCAACCCCAGCAATCTTAGTGTAGGCACATATCATAAGACCTGACTGGTCTACCCTATGTAATGCAGTGGTTGCAGGCCTGTCCAGAATAGCTAGTCCTGGGATCACTTCACTATTCTATTTCCACCACTAAGATCACTGCGATCTTAGTGAAAGAAATGCATAGTGGTTTCACCTGAGTACAAGAGCACTTACAGGGAACACTCCTGATCGAAAAGAGTGAATAGCCTGCTGCATACATAAAGAGGGGAGGGAGGATGTTTGCTGAGTGTCCTTGAGGGCTCTTAGGGCTACTCATGCATTAAGTGCACTGTAAGGTAATTCTTCCCTTCTCTCTCTTTGCCCTGGGAGGAGGGCACAATGCTTCTAATAGGCAAGCATAAATCATACATTCATGGGAACAACTATTGAATACTGTACGGGGGTCAACTACACCCTGTGCTCTTTTGTTAGCCCATATGGGGACGGGGAACGATGGTATAAGCACTCTTGTGAAGAAGAGTGACTCCACAGCTATTCCTTTATTTTGGGACTCTTACCCCTGTGCCTAGTCAGTTCTTCTTGGAATAGTGTAGGAGGGCTGAGGCTAAAATTGATGCGATCTTAGTGCTGGCTAGGATATGTGAACCCAGTAAACTCTTAAGATCGCTTAATAGGATAAGGCTGATTTATTCCTAAGATCGCTGGGGTCGTGATCCCAGGATGTTTTGAATTAAGCTCCAGGGGTACCAAGGTGCAAGTGGGGCTACCTATTGTCTCAGTGCACAAAGCGTCACCCTATCCATCCCCTACTGCATATAGCGATGCTGTGAGGTGTAGTACACTGACTGCGCATGTTATGAACGTAATATGCCGAGTCTGATAATGGATATCCATAGTTTTCTTGTACATACTGCTCTTACAGGTAATAGCATGCATTATCTTCCAATGATCATCTCATTGGTGGCATGTTTTTCGAGGTTTCAGCTGCCATAATCGCATAATCAAGTCCCCATTATACCGCATCTGCTTGTTTAAGCACTGGGGGTCTCGAATAAGTGTAGGATTCAAATGGCTGTAGTGTTACCATCCCCTTGAAACTAACAAAACTATGTAACAGTTTGAGGATCTATGTTTCAGGAGCCTATGTTTTCACAGTGTTTATAATTAGGTAATCCACAAGCTGGCATGGATGTGTTTCAACGGATGAGACGGCATTTTGCATTAAAAGAAGAATGAATGTTTGCCCTTTTGTCATCATGATACTGCCAAGTGAACATTAGGTATCAGATCTGGTGTTTCTCTACCCCTGCATGAAATGCATGCAGTATTTAAAGCCACGCAGTAATCTGCAGGTTAATTCAAACATCCTACCATCAGGCTCTCAGCCATGGTATTGCTGCCAATTCTTGTGGATTTTATAAGACCTTGCCATAGTCCTCAATCCACAGCTACCATAGGGGGTGGTGGTGATAAAAAAAGAAATAGCAAATGCTATTGATTTTTCACTATTGATAGTTCCAGTCCTACCACCACCACTGGTAGGACTGATAGTGGATTGCCACAGGAGTAGCTATGTATATGTGTATTCTTCCCACTCCTTTACTCAGGAGCCATTTAATGGTGGTAGGATAAGCCTACCACCACTAAAACCAATAACACTTGTTTCAATGCCTCCAAGTCACATACTACCATCAGATAAATCACTAGGGCTGGAATTTCTGGGGGCCCAATGGTAGGACCTTTTTTTAATTAACCTCCTGGTTGGTGAGATGCATTTAGCCATAGCAAGTTGCTATTTGCCATTGCTCCCCACCTCTGTCCCCAGAAGGTCCTTTCTCAATAGTACTTTTTACCATTATTAAGAAATGCCCTACAGGCCTATGTGTCATAGGGAAAGCTAGCAAGGACAGGTATTCTACATTTCCATGTCTATGCATTAAATGCCCATATCAGTAAAGGCGAATCAACAACATGATACTTGACAGTAAGAAAATAGCAATACATTATACAGAGTATATGATGGCAGTGGTCTGGATCATGGTAAAATCAAGGAAGATATGATAAATAGTCCCTTAGCATAGTCCCAGTGCATTGTGTGCAACCTTAGTACCTTTGCCTGACAAAGGTGTATTTAACCAACGTAAAGCTCTTACTGTCAACAGGCTATAGCCCCTGGCTGGGGATGGTATCATGGCTTTCCTGATGCCAATATATTTGCTGCAATGTTTGCATTGAACAAATAGACAGAGCTATCCTTATGTGTTGAAAGCCTTCATAGAGCTTTATGGTAACAAAGTTGGCTGGGTCATTTTGTAATACTTTTGCCCCCCCCCCAATATAACCTCTAATGTGGGACACATTTTCTATTCTCGCAACTCATTACATTTCTAATTGTTGTTTCAATACAGCCTAGGAATCCAGCCTCTGAGAACTTAACATCTTAAGCTTCAAATTCAGTTTTCAAACTCAAACTACATTTAGTAATGAGAATGCAAACAAGATAACCCCATGAGGTGGCTCGAGCGCCACTTGCTAAAGACTTCTTTTCACTGGCAATTCAAAGCCAATCAGAAATAAGGAAAATCTCCTTTTCATCTAGATATTCACACAATGTTTCCCAGAAAAGATGGATGACAGCCAGGGAGGATGCAAGCTTCATGAGAATCAGACCAATCACATAATGCACTTCCAACTAAAGTGTCGTGTTGGGGTGGTAGGTAATTTGACATGTTGGGTTTTTGAAGAATCTTGGTCAATGCTGATTCAGTCATTAGTGCACTGTAGAAAATAACTGTTGAATCTACCAGGGATGCTTGTAAAACTGAACAGTGGACCACCATACTTGAAATGCACTGAACCAGTTTAGTTTTTACAAGAAGCCCCAGGTGGCAGTATGATAACAACAAAATGTACAAGGAATCTCTGTGAAATAACTATGGATCTCTGGGAACTTTGGGATAAAGAATGTGCTGTTATTTTGACAACTTTTTTTTTCTTTTGCAGTATGACATGACACCCATACTAGAGAGCGGGTAAGAAACAAAGAAAAGTTCTTAGCACAACCATGCAAGTCTTCCTCTAGGCCTGAGCTCTGCGAGAATCTCTTATTCAATTTGGACAGGAGGAGGCACCGCTTAATTCAAAGGATCTTAAGCAATTTTTAAGTCTATATGACTTCATGGGAATTTATTAATGGGGGGTATGGGGGAGCCCTCTGGTGTAAAGAAATGTAAAATGATAATGAATCCCCTCAGGTCTTACAAATACTGTTTAAGCCAGGGTTCCACTTGTGAAGCAGAGGTATGCGTCACATGCCAAAATCCATTGTTAAATGTGACAAAGGTGCAACAATGGTGAGATATTGACACAAAATTGCCCCATCATTTATGCGAAACTGATGTGTAATGTAAACAAAAACAAATATAACAAAAGATTTGGAGTGTTGCCTGTGACGCATACATCCGTGTTTTGCTGGTAGAGCTTGGACATTAGCATGCCCCAGAAAACCTCGCAATGATATAGCTGTTGAGAACTGGTATAATTACCATGTGACATTGCTGTCAGAGTAGCACCTTACACCATGCTGGCCCCTGCTCCTGTTTGTCAGCACTGACAGACGGATCTAGGTTTATCTGAGCCTCATCAACACCAAATGTGGCAGGCAGGCACATAGGATAGGCATATAGTGCTATAGTAGGTTGACAACCAGTGTGCAAGCTTTCTAACCCAGGCACAGTTCCTCTCAACATCATATCCCCTTGTGTGTGAAATTCCATCAGAAATCCTTCCTACATTTCTTCATGCAGACAGAAAAATAAAGATTGTTATCACTACAAACATTTTTCAAATAGGTAAACGGGGGTGCAGGGTGTAACATTGTTGAGTGTAAAGTGCTAGGGAGACATGCAAATGTTAAATTCAATTGGACAATATAATAATTTTAGTATAGCTTTAAATGCAAAGCCACATCCATTAACTTGCCTTCAATCTAAATCATAGTACCTATACTGGACAGAACAATTGAATTTTCTACCATTGAACGATACATCTCCTGGATTCAGAACATGGTTACAAGTAGCATATAAAGATAATTACCTGTTACACTATGTGTGGCCAGGTGAGGGAAAACATGCCTCATTGAGCTAAAATCTCCCCGGTAGTTTTGCTGTAATTGCTTGTTAAACATAGGTCAGTGTGTACAACTGAAAATTGGAAATAAGCTCTAAATGCATTATATCCTATCATAAAGACTAATAATACAAAAAATACAGTTTTGTGGAAAAATAACCAAAGAAATGTGATGTTTTTGTCATAAAATTGGTTCTACAGGGAATTTTTCTACAGCTCTATTTTTGGTTCTGGGTTCCTGAAGGAATTTCAAAAATTGTTTGGGGCGAAAATTCCCAATCGGAATAGGGGAGTGGTTTCCATGGCAACCAGAAATTGACATATCTACCAATTTTCTATGTTTCCATGGCAACCAACATTCCGAAAATGGAACATTTTTCAGTGGAGAAAGATTTTAAGCATACCACTGGATTCCTTATCAAAAATTGGTCTAAAGCTTTTTTTAGCATATTTGTCAGTGTTTCACCCATAAACTGCCCCCTGGTGGCCAAAACAAGTACTAAAAAAAAACCCCAGAGGCACATTCTCCCCCGTTGGGCCACATGTGTGCTGGGTGGTCCCCTCTATGACAGCTCATCTGTCCTCCTGACTTCCTGTCTCCCCCACGGTAGATTGCCAGAAAGTTTTGTCTTTACATGGGGTAAAAAGAATCAGATAATTTATGAATTACGTTATATATGATGTATATTTATATATATACCGCTGAGCTACATCCCCTGGCCTAACAATCTCCCCCTTCCAACTACCCCTGGATCAGTATGATATACATAGGGGGAGTGACACCATCAAGTGAACAGTCCTCTGTCCGCAAGGCATCTGCGCACCAGAGGGGGGAACGAACCCCTACATTTCACATAACCCAGTCCATTAGGGCATAGTATAAAAATCCACCCCCTCTAAATCACAACGAGTCCCATCAGGATGGTGTATTTGTAAGCATATAGATGTAATGGGTATATGCCTTATCCAAAACAGGTTATACTCTTTTTTGCACTTATACAGAGCTGGGTAGGTATCGTCTAAATCCTGCAATCAATGATAATGGTCCCTGTCTAGACAATGCTCTCGCATTGCACCTGTTATCAGTGCACCAAGCCCAATGCTCATAACCAAAGCAATGGCAGAATATGCAAAGAGCTGTATATATATATAAATATATAAACTTGACCATCAATTGGCAGTGTTCATTAGACCAACTGCTATCAATAGAATTTACCCTTAAATCTTATCTCAAATTCTGAAAGAAGCATATCTGGGGAAGGACACATATATGAAAAGAACAGATTATGAGATTCTAAATTGGTAGGGATTTTGAATTTGATCTGGTCACTGTAGGCAAAAAAAAAAGAGAACCAAGGAATGTATTTGATTTGGTGAACCACAAATGATCCCAATATCCATACTTTCCATGAGACAATCCATAAAACAAAGGACAAAGATGGCAGTAAATAGCAGTCAGAAACAACATGGTAGGGATGATAAATTGTCCCCTGCCATGATCACAGTCCATTCTGTCCCACCTCTGTACTTTCCTAGACGAATGTGTGTTTTACTCTCCAATGTCGACTGTTTAACCACCTAAAAACTCAATATAGTAGGTTGTTAACCAGCCGTAGCCTTAGGCTAGGTTTGAAATCATGGCATTGTCGGCACCAAATTATTTGCTGCGGTGCTCACATTAACAAACAGCTCACATTTTATTTTCATAACACACCCAGGTTTAAGGACTTTAAGTTGGGTTTGGAGTAGAATTTCCTGTTCGGTGACCTGCATGATATTTCGTGGTTGCAGAAATGTGTGGTCAGCTCTATTTGATTTCAATAATGTCACTTTCAAAGAAGGGAGTGCTGATGAGTAAATCAGCATCCCTACAATGGGGCATGATACCAACCTTCTAGGGGTGACCTTGAGTGAATTGAGTTTGTCCTATGAACACAATTGTACTCACTTATATATATAGTCTGCCTGGAAGCGGATATATGTTCAAATGTTATTCAGCAATCATGACTGAGTGGCTAAGGGCCAGTTTCCACAACACAATTTGGTCATTATATTGGCCGATAGGTACCTCCATAAAGTTTGCTGGGACTCACTGCAAAATGTTATGTTAGAAAAACGTTTAGGAATTTCAATATCTCAAAATTGATATAAACTTGATACTTTTCTTGCCAGCATCTTTTCAAATTGTCCTTACATAAAAGCTTTATCTAGGTGTAGCATTTATACCTTTTCAGTCAACCTATGGAGACATTCTGTGGAGCAGGTATGAACAAAGATAATGCAGGAAGCATCAATACTGCCAATCTGAAGTTTCTAATAATACATGGCTAGCCAGAGGTTACAATACTCAGATAACAAACTCTGTCTCAAGGGCACAGAATTTTAAATGCAAAGAGAGCTGACAGAAACGTGAAGACGCATTTTGTATTCTAGCAATTCATTACATTTTCTTCTCTGAAATGAAGTCTCAAATTTCAAATGTTCTAACAGTATTTTTTTTCGAAGCTTCTTATTCACCAATTACACCAATGTTTTTTTCTAATGTATTTGTTTCTTAAAAATAAAGAAAAAACATTAATTCAATTTCGAAGAAAATTAGGGGGAAAAATATCTGAGCGAAACAATGCCAGCCTTTTCCTGGTATTCATAACTGTAGGCTGGTAAAAGTTGTTTGTGTCATATGAGAGTTCAACTGCAGCTTTTAAAATTGAAATGCAATAGAGAACCTGTGTATTAATCAATTGAGCATAAATAAATCATTCCCACCAGCTGAGCATGTGTGATTTCATTTGTAGTTATGATATAAACACCAGTCCCTGAAGCATAGTTGATGTTGATAAGGCAAATTGTGTTAGTTGGAAATTATGAAGAAATCTATAATGTTATTTCTCTATAAAATACAGAAAATGACCACATAGGTATATAAGTTCTGCACATTTGGTGAAATAATTCCTGGAATATAAGAGGGTGTTACTTATGAAATAAGTATAGACAATGGTAATCAAGAAATGAGGACCATTTCAGACCACTGATGTGGCTTGTAAATAGAAAAGTCATGAAGTAGGGGTATGACTTACATGTGAACCCCGTGCAGGTTATACGCTGGGTTTGGCAGTACATGCAAATTAACTGTCCTGTCTGAAGGCACTATGTGATAGATTTGCTGTCAAACCTAGGAGGGGCAAATAAAGGATGACAACCTGGGAGGAACTATTTTTTTTTATGCAAATGAGCACAATCAATAAAAGGCACTTCAAATTAAAGCATTTTGGGGCTGATTAAAGGAGAATTAAAGCACCACATTTGGGCATTAGGTGCTGTGACATGCTGGGTTTTGGCAACACCTTGCTAGATGCTTAATCAGTTATTAGAAATCTCACACAATGTTAGATTCTAACCTACATTACTAGCCAAATTGTCATTGTTATAATGATATAAATTCTCTAATTACCTCTACAAAGATCATAATGGAATACTCCAGCCAGGGGGGGATTGGAAACCCTTAGTAGGGGAATTATGTACCCAGACTCTTCACTTGGTCAACAGTTTCATCTCTCAGGGGCTGTAAATCCTGCTGATGTAGGTGCTGGAATATGAGAATGAAGCTGTAGAATATGCCTATCCACTTTGGGTACCGGTATTATCACCATGTGACATTGCCGTCAATGCAAAAACTTATACCATGCTGACTCCTTCTCCTATCAGTCAGCATAAAAAGAGGAATAGTATCAAATGCATGTAATTAGTTAATTCCTAATTTGAGTGCTCGTTTAAAATACTCACTACTATTTTGCAATATTGAGTATCCATTGCCCCCTGTACTGTATGTGATGTGGCCTTTATGACAGCCCATCAGCATTCATGATTCCCTCCTGCCTGCTCTGTTCTAGATCTAAACTCTCCTGGTATGTACCACTGCAGCTGAGACCTGATTCCACCAATGTTTATTCTGAGGTTCCAGCAGCTCATAGTAATGCCAAAAGATGTGTCTCTTTCAGGTAATCTACTTTAGAAAATTAAGATTGGTAAAGCCTTTTTTCCTTTCTCATTTATTTTGTTTATTGTTAATATTTTCAAGAAGTCATCAATATTTTTTGAAGAAAAAAGGTTTGAGTTGGCGTGTTGCATCTCACAGGGCAATATCTTTCACCTTTGGTAAAACTGTATACTGTAAAACTGTAATTCACATGGCTTTGCAATTCTCTACAGAGCCTATTAATGATGTACACCTCAGAAACCTGATACTTTAGGTAATTCTATTTCATTTCCCTCTTGAAAATCATGAACCTTCGAGGCTGACTACAATGGGATATGCCTGAATAGAGATAAGCTATACACTGCCATCTTATCTCCACAGTTATAGAGAGATGTCTGGGTATCGTCTAAATGGTGCAATCAATGAAAATGACCCCACCCTGGACAATGTTCTCAGATTTCACACTTTTGTACCAGTCCCTATGCTGATGTCCAGGAGCCGTATATCCCCAGCACATTCTCATTCCTTCGGTCAAAGATTTCCCGTTAGTTTCATTTGCTTTGTATTAAGGCCTAAACATATTGAACATGTCATCTTCCCTGTATTTTCACCTGTAATTTCAATACTTTGTTCCTTCTCAACTTCCAACAGATATGCTACAGAAGGATTTTCGCAAATGCAAAGGGGTCGCAGGTGGTCTTATGAAATGCAGTCTTCTATGAAAGGTTAATTCTTTGTATTTTTCAAGCTAAACTTTTCTAACTCTTCCTCTGGATATATGGAAAAGTAGTTTGCAGTGGTTTCAGCCCGGGGTTTAAGGCAGTCAATGCCAATCCCCTGTCACTATGCCCCATATTCAAACAGTCTGTCTATGACACTCAATGTCACATACAACCTCTTGTTTACTTAGTCCATTTGTCTTGCTGATCACGTGTCCTCACCTTCTCCCCTATAGGGCACAACCTCTAGGGGACCATGGTTAGGGTTCAGAATGGCGTCCTGTACCAGTAGTGACACCTACCAGGACGCAGTGTAGTTAGGGGGCTGTCCCATGGTCGTTCCTCAAACACTGATAGCTCCAGGGGGACATGTATAGAGTAGGCACTGCATCTCCTGCCGCCTCCCAGGGGTCTCCCCAGAATCTCCAGGGTGTGTATATCTTTACTGAGTACCGTAATGACCCTTCTAAGCTTTCCCTTTTAGATTTCAATGTACCTCTGTCCCCGGCCTTTGATTAAGACAGCTGCTTATTTGAATACTGTTTTCAATGCCTATAGATTGATTTCAATACCCCTTGCCTCCAGCACTTATTTGAGACTAGAACTTATCTGAAACCCTGGTGCTTAAGCAGGCCACTACGTCACATGTACGGTAGTGGGTGGGTGAGTGGGATGGACGGCTGCTAACTTGGGTTACTAACTGGTACCTCTAAGTAAGGTTCATTGTTCCTTCTCAGTCAGTTTGTCCTATCATGCAAGTGTCTCTTCCTTCAATCCTTTCTTCCTTTGTTTGTTTGCTCTATCCCAAGGAAGGCTCACTATGGCCAAGACATTGATCACTTCTACTTGACATAGCCCACATCATATTTATTTCTTATTGTACATTCTTTGTTTGTTTGGGTTTTGTGTTACATAAGATTTCAAGTATTGTTTGCTGGTTGTATCGTCTTATCCTTCCTTCCTTCCTCCCTTCCTTCTTGCTTCCCTACTCACCCTTCCAATCTCTTTAAAATCGGCATTTCTTACTCAGACCAGCGAGCATTTCTTAAGATTGTATGGCTGAACTCGGTGACTATGGTTTGCAACCCTCAAAATTAAAAGTGATGATCGTAGGTAATGCCCTACGACTGCTCTGTGTGTGGTTTGGTAGGGCAGTTGGACCAGTGCAATTATTAGTGACCACTATATTGCATTTGAGTGAGGGATTCCAATACAGTCTGAAGGGGTCTAGTCGTACCATCTTGAGAAATGCCTTCCTGGTTCTATACTAGCTGACTCTCTCTAGCACCCTGAACTGCCCCTCCCACTCCCACTCCCCTTCTCCTGTCTCTCTATGTCCACACTTACCAGGGAGGGGTGTGTAGATTGGCAGGACTGGGAGTTGTCAGGGACAGTTTGGCATCTCCGCTCTATGGGGCCCTCACCGCCCTGCTCTAACCTCTGTTTGCTTACCTGTTCCCTTTCCTCACTCTGGGCCTATTGCACAATTCTGCTATTTTCCTCTTTACACTTCCCTTTTTCCCTCATGACATATTGTTTATTTGCGTGATAGAGGCCAAGTGGACTATGGGTTGTCATATGGTAGTAGTATAGGGAGCTCGTGACTTGAACCTGGAATATATTTTACATAGACATTAACTGGTAGCTCGACCTATACCTAACACTTGCCTGCTATACAGGGAAGGGGCGGGGCTTCCAGGCCAGCTTGAATCATCGGGTTGACCATATTGGTGCCTTAACATTCCAATATGCAAAACCTGATTAAAAAAGTGATGTTTGGTACCTTTCCCTTGCCAACCTCTGTAGCAACCCCCTTCCACTGCCCTAGATATCTGAGAAAATGTGGGTGGCTATAGCTGGTAGTAGGAAATAATGCAGCATCCCACTGGGCACATCAATGTTGATTCAGCGTTGAAACAACGTTTGCAATGTTTGCATATTAACATTGATTTAGGGTTGAAATAGAGTTGAAATTGAAAGTTGAAACAACATACTCAAAATCAACTGTGATTCAACATCTAACCATCAATGCTGATTCAATGTTTGTGTTTCTATGTTGACTCAACAATGTTGAAACAATGTTGAAACAACGTTGACAGTTGTTTTGTTGACATATCAACGTTGAATCAACATTGTATCAACATTGAAATCAATATTGTTGATTCAACATTGACAAATCAATGTTGAATCAACGTTGAGTTGACAACAATATTTCAACATTGATATGTCAACTGTTGACTGGATGTTGAAATGGTGATGGTTGACAACGTTGAAATACAAATATTGAAACAGTGTTGAAAACAGGCTGATCAACACCATCAACATAACATTAACTGGTTGTCAATGTTGATGCAACATTGTGTGCCCACTGGGATATAGACAGAGGTTCACGAGAATTGTTTAAAACAGAGAGTCTCTTCATGGATTTGTCTAAGTAGTATTCCACGAAGTTCCAACAGGGTGGAATGTTACTTCAATGTTACCAAGTCAGGAAGGTTGTAGCAATTAAGTGAACCTCAACATTAATATCCATGTGTTTATGAGACAGAGAGTCTGTAGGGCAATTTGATGATGTCACAGTGAAAGATCGGGATATAGTTCCCTCATCCCCTTGTGGAGAAGAGGTCTCCCTATTGATTTAATACATGATGATCATGGATGCACAAATCGATTTTAGGTCCTTCAATGTCAATGTGAAATGTGTAGGTAAACTGCCAGACTGCACAACTACATTTACAGTGCATTGCTTTTATTTTTAGAAAACGGTAGGAGCTACTTTTAGTACAAATCCAATGACTCTAGGTTGCCCTGTATGTAGTACAATTCGGGCTGAGAGGGTGGGAGGCCAAGGTATATAGCCACCTGCTCGAAGTAGGAAATTTGAGAGTTGCATCACTGTCATCAACATTATGGCTCTTTCTTTTTTGAGAACCAAGTGCAGGAAAGTCTCGACCTTGAAAACCTATTTCCAACTCTACGTGATACGGCCATACGGCCTCCCTTTACTATTCCTGTACGTAATAGTCCTTAGGCTAAAAGGGATATGTCAGCTGGGCTCTAATTCAGAACAGACAACGATTTGCTCCTCATTTGTGTTCTTGGACGATCACCTATTGTACAATCAGTAAATATACATCAGTTTTCCAATTGGATTATATTGATTTGTTAAAAGGCATGGGAAAGAATTTCGGGCCATTCAGAAGTTAAGTAGAAACAGAACGAAGATCTGTACTCAAACCCCCCAGCAAATTGTCGTCATCTGTCGCCATGATTGGTCATCAATGGTGACTCCTTTTTGAGTGATAACTCATTCCGTCATCTTTCGCCACTGTGTGTTAGACTCACATGGCATAGCAATTGCTATTCCTGGTGATCTTGTGCTATAACGACGTCGTGTTCCATCTAACCACATGTGTGAGCCACTTCACACAGGTTGACGAGGACTCACGACAATTTGCTGGGCCTGTACAATGCTACATATGTTAGAAGATAGATCCTACGATTTAGCCATATTCAGCGATGGTAGTGGCACTTTGGAGATCGTAAACAGTGGTAAAGTTGTTTGGGGATCGCAGCTTGTATTGAAACACACTCCAAGGGTCTGTATCACAATTAATTAGTGCAGGTCAACAAGCTGAAAGGAACACCCATGAGGAGCTTCGCAGAGGGCTGTTTTACCTTGCTGAAACTGCCATGTCTCACAGACATTTTCCTCAGGCTCAGAGCAAAAATAATGTGCCTGGCCATTTGGGTGGCCTCTCAGTACAGCTCCTAGGGGGACAGGTAGGCGATTCATAAGTCAAACGATTATCTAGTTTTGAATTCATCTGCAAATGATCAGATTGGCGAGGAAAGAAGTTATGATCGTTTTGATGTTATTCACAACATGCAGTATTCCATGTAATAATTGTAAACGATTACCACGAAATATTTCTGTTTCACATCAGGTTATTATTCTTACTATGAAACGAACATCGTTTCAATGAAAGATCTTTCCTTAAATGTTATGAATTCACCCACAGGCCTATTTGCAATTTACATAATGAGGCTCAACTATTTTCGACTTTTGGCCTACCATGGTGTCAACTTTAGTTGTTGCCAGCCCTCAATTGGTTATTATATCAATTAAGTTAATTACTTTAATTGTTGCAGCATGTGTGCGTCATTTTAACTGTTCGGCCATACATTCTATTTGCATGCTCATGAACATTTGAACAAGGGTAGGAAATAATTTTTTTATAAATGTATTTCACATGTATATCTTTTTGAATGGCATCTTCTTATCCTCCCTACTTCCCTTTTCAATTTATTTAAATATCTCTTCCTCCTAAGATTTCTGTTTGTCATCCAACCCAAGATGTATGATATATTAGAGATAAATAAATGACATTGCTCTGTACTATATATCTTAACTAACAAACAAAGGAGGACCTCATAATCTATACTCGCCCTCTAACCACCAACCCTAATCCATGCCTCTTCTTTAAGCCTTCAATGCAGACTATCCATTAGGTACACACACTTTCTGCCCCAATATTGTTTTTAGCAGGTATATTTTTGAAGTTACAGATGGTAGGATGTAGGTTTCTGTCAGATAAAGACTGCTCCTTATCAGGGCCATACGATAGTTCAAAGGGGCATTGAAATATCCTAAAAGAATACACAATAAAGTTGTATACCAGGATTCCATAAAACCATTAGGTATGACTCCTTCTTCCAGCCCTCCATTGGTGCGTATGCGGTTCATGGATAGGCCCATGCCCACGCCAAATAACAATATGCGTAGCCCTGGAGGGTGTTCCTTAATAAGATATGACTAGACACAGCCAGTATGATACAGATGGCCCCAAAGTTGTACACCGAAGTTATAGCGCATGACCTTCACCTTTCAAATGTTGTGTTGGGAAGGTATATATGCTAAAGTCCATGAGGGATGACCCGCAGGGTCTTGCCAAAAACGAACCGAGAACAACAACAAAAAACATATTAGGCCTATGTGTTAGTTTTTGAATTGCTAAAGTATTTTCATAAGCTTGTTCAGATAAAACGTGTATACGTTGCTTACAACTCGAAGTTAGTGGCGGATCCAGGGTTTAGAAAAGGGGGCTGGGCGCGGCCCAGAGGGTGGGGGTGCACACCCCATTTTTTAAAGATTTAATCAAGTAACCTCTTAACTACAGAAAAAAAGGAGGGGGCGCACCCCGCACTCCTCTCTAAATCCGCCACTTTAAAGTGTGATTATTTCCTGTTTTCTACTGTAAAATTATATATGTCAATACTATGAAAACGGGCTAGGCCATGCATTCACCTTTCGCTCAGTACTGTCTGCATGAAAAAAGTTTACAGGGGTTCTTCCTCGTTATCTTTTGGCAAGACCCTCCTGAGGTGATAACCAAGGACCATGCTGGTACAATCTGAGTAGCTCTAGTCGTAGTAGTTTAGGAAATATCCCACAGGGCACAGAGGAAGGTGATATTATTAATAGCTGTTACCGGCGGGTCTCATTGTGAATTCCTACCTGTTTCCGCATAGACAAAGGCCGGAGCCTAAGCAGGCTGTCTTGGTGACAATATCTATGAACCCCAACACCTCCCCAGCACCACCCCATTTCGTTCTCTTCTGGAGGCATTTGTTTGCAGTTGTCCAATCTATTTGTGATTATTTTCGCATTTCCGCACTGGTTCTGTGCCTATGTTCTCTCATGAGGCGGGGATTTATTGCGCTTTAGAAAACGGCTGGCAGTGCTCTGCTGCACGGTAGAAGTGACCTTGAGTGCATTATAGGAGTACAGTGCACACCTGAGCAAGGTCACCATAGCTGTAGACCAGTCAAATACCATTAATTGGTCTAAAATACCTTGATTGGGTACTTGATAGATTGGAATGAAATGTACAATGTTTTATAAAGACAATAGACAACTCCTTCTTCACATCTTGACTGCCTGTTGTCCTATAATGCACTCATTATAGGACAACAGACAGTCTCGATGAGAAGAAGATCATTATCTATTCTCTAATTGTTTGGGTCCCTGAATTGGAGGTTTTCCTGGGCTTTGTGGATCAAATACATAGACAAAGGTGCAGGAGAATTGGTCCACACTGGGGGACCAATTCGAGTGCTCCTTCGTGTTCATCTCAAGTTGTTTTTGTCAGAAATGTTCAAAAATTCATTTATTTGGCATTAATAATCATTTTATCACTAGTTATGTGACCATTTGCAATGATCTACCTGGCAGTATGATACATGGAAGGGTTATTACACTGGGGGTGTGATACAGAGGTTCTTGGTTAAACTTATGGGGCTGTCGTATTAAACTTGAGATAAATGTAGTTGCCATTCATTGCTATGTTCTATTTAAATGTAAAACCCCTGGTAACAGCCGCACCCTGAGGTAAGGAATAATCTATCTGGAATTCTCGATCCTCCTTGACTTGTCAGTTACAAAGCAATCTAATATTGTTCCAGGCTGTCTCATTTAGTGCTCTAGCTCTGGACAGCATACTTCACAAAAGTGATTAGCTTTGAAGAAAAAAACAACAACTCTTGACCCTTTAACCCTGCTGATCCCAATCTATTCTGTTTATCCCTTTCCCTCATTTATTTAGCTCCAACTCCCGTAAAACCTCGCATATAAAATGAACCTACTTGTATAAGGCACCCACTAACTTCACGAATGTGGTACAAGCACAGCTTTGGCTGACCTTTCAGCAGATAATAACTAGTTTAATATTTTATTCACCTCGCCTATGAGGCACACCTAGACCCTAGGACATTCCTATAAGGTGCAGCTATGGTCTTCCTCGCGTATAGGGCGCGTGGTATATACACCAGGAGGGCATTTCAAATTGATAGCAATTGCATATTCATTCTGAAAAGCACCACAGATGCAATAGTACTATATTCTACATTTCCTCTGTATGTGTACCTACATCCTCCCCACCTCCTGCTCCCCTGTGTATCACCTTGAGTACCACCTCCCCACGTCTATCTAACAGTTGTTGCCGTGCTAGGTGCGTGACGGTGATAATAAACACGTTTTCAGTGCTCTGACGACGACATTTGGATAGGGCCCGAGGTGTGCAGGTCTGCAGCTATGTAGAGATAGATAGACAGTGGGCCTAGACCCTATGGGTAGATTTAGATCTACTGTGACTATAGGACTAGGGCACAGTGTGACTAGGGGAAAGGGGTAGTTTGAGGGAGGTAGAGCAAACTAGATTTATATATTGATGTCAATGCTGTTCAGCCAAAAAGCCTGTCTAAATACTCTAATCAATTATATCTTAAAAGAACCCTTTTGCTTTCAGTCCCAGCAATTTACGAATTCACTTTTATGTATTTTCTTATTTCTAAATTGTTAATGTTGTTAAAGCCCTGCTAGCACAACTCATCCAAATGATGTCTTTTTTACGTACATCACATGGGTTTCATGTAAGAATGATATAAATTGCACGAGTTGTGCTAGCTGGGAGGTTTGAATGCTGTTGGCGACTGCTAGGTGCTTTTCAACTGAAGTCCTTGAATAGAATAAGATTTGTTAAGGAACCAACTCAATCAAATCTGCAAACCTTCAACTCCAGAAAGTTACACACAGAGCGTTTTTACAAGTGAAAATGTCAGCCAGGGCAAACAACCGGCATTAGAACTAAGAAATATCTTCTGAAAAGAGATTTTCGGAGAAAATGATTTTCAGAGAAATAAGGGAATGGTTTTCAGAGAAGATATGGAAATGATTTTCAGAGACAATAAGAACATGATTTGCAGAGAAAAAGATCTTGTCAGTTTGGCTGTAGTTGGATGTGAGTGTAGTAGAAACAGACAATGAGGTCTCACTGTAACATGGTGAGAAGTGACTGGTATAGCGTGTACCATCTCCATCAATCATGTACTACACCCAGACATTCAGCCTAGTGTTAACCCTTCACAGGCCCGATAGGACATGGGTGCATCATGGCTATCGGCTGCCATGATGCATGAATGTAACCCTGGTGAGTAACTCACCAAGATGCATGCATTTATCATGCCAACCTTTTCGGGAGCACCTCAAGGATCATTGATACTATCACACAATCGCATTGAAACCTCACTAGATTCGTACAGATCACCTACAGTCCATATCATAGAACCTGAATCAATGATGGGAGTGATTGACCGCGTGATACTGAAATTATAGCTGCCCAAATAATTTATTGATTCTGGACTATAAGATGCAGCTCATCGTCCAAAGCCAATATCAGTCTCTCGGTTGCAGTAGGGATATGGGCACGTATGCCTCCCTTATATCCATTATAAGTTGTTTTAAGTTATAGGGAGAACCACACCACACATGTATTAAAGCAATGAGTTATCTCGTCCATTTTATCGTAGCTCATTTGCACCAATAACATGCAAAAGGAAATTATTAATTTCTGGTTATTCTCTTTATAATTGCCTCTACTTCATATTCTGCAGTTATTTTGTCCCTCTCAATAAACGGACAGGCACTTAAAACAAGTATAGATCTATATGTCAAAACTACATTACATCAGTGACAAGATGCACATGCATACAAAAGCGTAACAAAAAGACTAAGACCTTGACATTGAGGGTGTGAAGTGGCAGAGCACAAAAGAAGTCCATTGGCACGTCACTGAGGGTAAGGACAGTTTTCACACTCACCTACCAGACACCAATATAATATAGACAATTATTCCCCATTGCTGATAAGATCACAACCTATCTTGTTGCAGATGTCCTTTGAAGCGTTATGCTTTGATGACTCCACGTCATTTAGTTTATATTAATCCAGGGTTAAGGTAACAATGATGCATGGATGCCACCCCGGCGAGTTACTCACCCGGTCTACATTCATGCATCATGCTGACACTTTCATACCGATACGCCCAGGGCTAGTGGATCCATATGACCACTTCATTTATGCACCATGCCGAAGGCTATGATGCACTGGTCTATTGATCAGCACTTCATAAAGGGTTATGATAGTGGCTTGACCATTAGATTCTATATGCTGCACATATCGGACATCATCATAGCAAATCAAAACAATATTCACATTTTAACTCTTCTTTTACCAAGGTGTTTTTGGCTTAAAATCGGTCTCTATGTGCTCTCATAATCTTTCAAATGCTGTTTAAATCATGTTGATATTCCTACTAGAAGCTGGATGGTGAGTGTCCAAGGTGAGCATATAGACAAAAATCAAGGGAATCCTGATTGTCCGTATCTATTCTGATAAGGCAGATATGATGGGGACAACACAGCATGCATATCCTACAAAATGATGATTTCATCAAACTTCAAATAATGATATTTTAGGACTCCCTCTATCAATTTACATGAAATAAAAAAAACACTTGATAGATTTTTTTGATTAATTTTAGAATTTTCAAGTTACATGGTCACATGGTACACATTATTTAAATTACCATGGCAACCAAATCTATGTAAAATCAGTACTTTCAGTGTATCTGTTGCCATGGTAACCAATATTTCTGTCCAAAATCCACCAAATTTACTAAAAATGTTGGTACCATCTTTTTCTTCATGAAAAACTGCCCAAAGTAGGTTTTCATTAGAAAAATGAATTTTTTTTGCCATAAATACTCATTAGAATTGGCCCAAACCTTTCTTAATTCTCTACCATGTTTAGTAGCCCACCATATCTCAGCAAAAGATAGTAGAGACCACATACCATACAGCAATATCTGAGAAAATCAGAGGATATTATTGACAATCGAGGGAGAGAGAGGGTACCATAATCGGCGATTTACTTGCAAAAATGCGCGTTCGGTAAAAGAAGAGTTAAACGTGTTTAGTTTTAGAGAGGGCATTGAACCCAGTGTACAAATAGTGAGAATACAGAACTGTATAGACCCTATGGTAGGAGACTTTATAGGACAGTGAACCCAGCATCTACTGTACCCAACACATTTAGCACACCATTACACAGAATGAAGCTGTGGGTGTGATGGTTAGGTACATTTAACACCTTAAAAACCACAGACCATCTGCCTTAATTTTGTATTTATGCAGGTCTAGCAGTTACTCACAAATGCTACATTTAAGATGTGGCAGTGGTGATCATAAACAGAGTGGATTCACCCTTGAAAGGTCAGCATGAGGCAGGAATGCAGTGCAGGCGAGTTACTTGCCATCACTGCTTCAGTGCTTCAATAGGACAAGTCACCCTTCATCTCCAGACCTCATGTGGCCGTGTAGGGTTAGGCCTTCCTTATAGAGCTATAAGGGATGTTGTTAATGGGGTGATCACCAACCCATGTTGGGGCAAAAAAGGGTTCTGTAGTCCTCTGATCAGTTTGACTGCTTCAGTGTCTATGCACAGCAACACAGAGAGACTGCCAGTGTTGCATTCATCTATCAGGCCAACTCTATGGGATTGGTACATCTATTTAGGATTGGCTACACACTAGAATTTCACTAATGCACAACAATGGGAAATAACCCTGAGGTATTTAGGCATGGTCTCCTCAAGATGTCAAAGGGTTGGTATGCGAAAGGTATGTTATATATATGTAGCTCAGAGGTATCATGTTTCCCTCAATGGGTTAGGCTAATTACCGTAATCTCCCGTGTATAAGGTGCATCCCGTGTATAAGGCGCACCTAGAGTTTGAAAATATTGCCAAAAAAATTAAAAATTCATATCTTTTGTTCTACTGAATGGATTTTAAAAATTCAAAAAGCTACGTGCACCTAGGGTCCCCCAGACCCCTCTGGCCCACATTATGTCCTATTAGGACTTAGGGGAGGTGAAACATATCAAAAGAAAGGTCTTGGTGCCCGCCTTGCGGAGTTAGGGATAACTAAAACCCCTTGTATAAGACGCGCCTTATATGCGGGAGATTACAGTAGTGAGATGCTGAGCATGCAATTACTAGGTGTATATTGATCAGTTATTATTTCTCGTAATGCAACAACAAATACATTAAATATACCAGCTTCATCATTTAGATGTCATAGTACATCACCTGTATGACCTGCCCCAGAAGCCTGCCATCCCACCCTCCCCATTAACCTTTTTCCTAACACAAATAATATACATCACCTCTCACAAAATCTACTGAATTATCACCCAAAGGTTGTGTTAACCACACCTAAATGTTGTGTCTACTCCATATTTTCTATATCTTAAATTCTCAAACATAAGGTCACTATGTATATGGCTGTACTTATTTATATTTGTCCACTGCTCCATTGGACTCTCCTCACACCCTTTCATACATGTCCACTGCTGCACTATTGGCCTCCTATATCCCAGTCCTCACACCCTTTATACCACTGGTGCCTCTTTGAGCACGACACCTCACATCAATAACTGGGAACTCAGTCCTGCTCATTCAGTCACAACTTTAGACGCCCTATGTGACAGGCAGAGTGAAAAACAGGATTATGTCGCGAGCCAGGGTTAATAATGCTGTTGACAGCAAAACCAATGCTGTAGACAACAACATATCAACATGGCGTTGGCCTGATGCACAAATGCACCCCTGTTGAATGGATCCCTGCAGCTGGTGAATGCATCCCTCTCCAGGGCCCATGATGACCAAAATTGTGATGAGCATGATGCATTATCTGATTATCAAGACCTAAATCTTCTTTTTAAGCTATGCACATAGGCAGCTGTGCATAAGCAAGCCTGGCTTCAAGGAAATTATTGATTATAATCAGCAATTTATTATAGTTATTCATACAACAATTCAGCGAGATTTAACCAGGCGACAATGTCTTATAAACGATGTCCCCTCCAGAAACATCTACAGAATGCTAAAAGCCTGCACACTATGTGTCATGTCACCCTAAGTGATGAGCTGCCCAGGGCTAGTGCTAAGGCTGTAGGCGGGCCTCTCATTGACCAAGCGGCATTGGGTCCCTTTGATGTAGCCGCATATGAAGCCATATCATATCAATCACCAGCCTGGAGACCCAATACACACCCTTCCCCTGTTAGCCATTTAAGGCCCTGTAATGCATTAATGCATCATGCCCATTGGTCGTCATGGTGTATGAATGCAGCTCCTGGGAGTTCTGGAAAACTTGCCAGGGTTGCATTCATACATCATGCCGGTTGTACGGAGTTGATATACTCATGGACGGTTGGCAAGATGCTCTGATGAAGTGCTGGCAGACAGACCCGCCAGTGCTTTATTGGTGCATCATGTTGACCAATGGGCATGATGGACTCCTGCCCTTAAAGGGTTAGCCTAATGAAGCATGCTCACCAGGCGGCACCACCTCACACAAAAAGTGGCCATTGTTTCTGCTGCGAGCAGCTCAGAGAAGCTCAGTGGGGATGTTAGTCCTACTTTGGACCTATGGAGGAGCAGAGAGGAGGTCCTCGAACTAGCTCAGACCAATAACACTGACAGAGATAGCATGGGTACTCAGAGACCTTTTTCATAAGCATTCCTTATTTAAGATCGTTCTTTCCACTCTACTAGTGACAACTTAAGATCAGTCATTTGGGAATGACTACTAGTGTTTCGGAACAAGCTGTCACTAGTATTTGAACTTAAGACTGGTCCTTTAGAAACAGCTGTCAATTGGACATAGGGGCAGTAATCAAGATCAGTCCTTAGGTCACTCGTAGACCAATCATTCAGCTAGTAAGATCAATCTCCCAGGTGCAGAACGTGCTTCTACTTTGTTATTTCACAATATAAAAAGGTATTATAAAAGGGTATTTCATTTTGATATATTCCTGACATCATGGATTAAAAAGATATGTGGGATTCCACTAATTGATATGATTTTTCCCATTTATGTGTACCCTCAACCTTCCACATAAATCAGCTACTTTCTGTTGGTCATATGTCACTCTTACATTGACTCTTTACTAGTAAGCTTCAATCCCAATTTCCTTTTGAAACACCTCCTACTAAGAGTGAGCTATGGAGATATCACCAATGAATCCAATGATTGATCTTAACACCACCTTACGAGTATCTTGCTCTTAAGTCTATGTCACTAGTATATGGCCCTTGTGAAACAGGTCTCAGGCCACTTTTACCAACAAGTGAAAGAGAGAGAGAGAGGGTAGGCCATTGTGGGTGAATTGGTGCTGTTGATTGTCCTTCTTTCTGTTGATCCAAGACTGTCAGCCTTAGTTTAACATATTAGTTCCAGATATCCTTTAATCTGTTCACAGATACCAACACTGAGTAACTCTGAGTAAATTATAAATTAATATTCAAGATCTTGGATCGACCCCTCTTTGCTGCATCTCTCTCCGCTGACAACGTGCCATCATTGAATAGGAAAACACCTTGAACTCCTACCATTCAATTAAGTGCTGGTTCCACTGCTGTCAACTGCTGTTTTGCGGCCAGGCAAAATTTTGCTATACTCTGATTCTTATGTATACCGATTTTTTCTATACTCTCGCAATACTATAAATCGCTGGATTAGTGAAAATTCGCCTGACCAACAGCAGTGGAACCAATGCTAAAGGTTTCTTATGAAACCCTTTACACAATGGCGTCGCTGCCTCTAGACCCACAACTCCAGCAGTAAACGTTTTACCCTTTGTAGATGAGTGGTTGGACACTCTCTATGTGAGGTGTCTCTGTGTATGTGCAAGTCTCTTCTCGGACTTTGAAGGGGTTTTATGTTTCTCTGCTTTTGCAGACACCAAAACAGGCTCATATACAAAAGAGAAGAAAGGATTACACCTTGTACAAAACACGATATATCTGTTGGGTAAGAATGCTAGATTAACTGTGATGAAGGTAAAGAAAGGTGGGGCAAAAAGGTGCCGTGATAAAATCGAGATAGCGAGGCGACAATTATAGAAGAAATGGGAGAGGTGTAGCTTAAGTTTCTAAGGAATATCTCCTATATGGTCTGTCTTGGAAAATAATAGCCTTATGCATTGGTGCACAGGATCACATAGGAAAAGAAAATGAATGAAATATAGAAAAAAGAGATAGCTGCAGCATTGTGGCTACCCTGCAAATTGTCGTTATCTGTCACCATGATTGGTCATCAATGGTGACTCCTTTTTGAGTGATAACTCACTGTGTCATCTTTCGCCACTGTGTGTCAGTCTCACATGGCATTGCGATTTATCACAACAGTGGCCAACATGATCTCACTCACTGCGTGAGTATGTGCCACCCCTTGTCATCCCTCACAAAGCATGGTGACTTATCACCACCATCGCCAACATGGATCTGACTCACTGTGTGATTATGTGCCACTCCCAGTCAGTTCTCACTCAGAATGGCGACTTATCACCAACATCGCTAATATGGATCTCACTCCCTGCATGATTATGTGCCACTCCCAATCAACTATTACTCAGAATGGCAGCTTATCACAACCATCGCCATCATGGATCTCACTCATTCCGTCAATATGTGCCACTGTCTGTCAACTCTCACTCAGAATGGCGACTTTTCACCTGCATTGCCACATGGCTCTCACTCACTGCGTGAGTTTGTGTCACTCCTAGTTAATCTTCTCTCAAAATGGTGACTTATCACCACCATCGCTGACATGGATGTCACTTCCTGTGTGAGTGTGTGCCACTGTCATCAACTCTCACACAAAATGGCGACTTATCACCACCATTGCCAACATTGGTCTCACTCAATGCGTGAATTTGTGTCACTCCAAGTCAATGCTCTCTGAGGATTGCATCATCTGTCACTCACTCTCACTCAGAATGGCAACTTATCACCACCATTGCTAAAGTTGTTGAGACAGCACCACTGTTCAACATGTAGCCTATCTAGGAAGTGTGGGCATGAAGTATAAGTCCCATACATATCAAATATGCTTTGTTTTACACTGATTTCCATGTAATACTTCAGAGTTGAATCAAACAAGATTATATAGAGAAAATATCAATTGAATTTAGATAGAGGTATCTCTAAAATGAAAGCAACTATCCATAAACACCTTTTCTCTGGTTACAGGAAAAATACATATGGCAATACCTGTTCTGGCAAAACATACTTTGATCTGGCAGATGTGAGGCTGCATGATTACCAATATCGATGATCATGAGCTTTTCATCTAACAAGGTGAGTGATCACCCGCGTCGCCATCACTGGTGAGTCTGAGTAATCACCACTCTCGCCATCCATGGTGAACCTGAACTATGACGTGGTGCGCGTTTCATCTAGCGAGGTGAGTGATCACTCATGTCGCCATCCCTGGTGAGTGTGGGTGATCAAGATCCTCACCATCTGTGGTGAACCTGTGCTATCACGAGGTACGCATTTCATCTAGCGAGGTGAGTGATCACCCGAGTGACCATCCCCCGTGAGTGTGAGTGATCACGATCCTTGCCATCCATAGTGAATGTGCATTATGACATGGTGTGTGTTTCATCTAGCGAAGTGAGTGGTCACTCATGCCCCATCCCTGGTGAAGATGAGTGATCACTCATGTCGCCATCCCTGGTGAGGATGAGTGATCACTCATGTCATCATCCCTGGTGAGGATGAGTGATCACCATCCTCACCATCTGAGGTGAGGCCATTGTGATCACCACCATTGCTATTTCTGGTGATCTTGTGCTATAGCGACGTCGTGTTCCATCTAACAACATGTGTGAGCCACTTCACACAGGTTGACGAGGAGTCACGACAATTTGCTGGGTAATGATGTACTCTCCCTTAACCATCCTCTGTTTTGATGATATGGCCTTTGTGGACAGTGTTCTCCTATTTACCTTTCTATGTATATAATTATATTAATACTGTATTTACTTTGAGGTGGTACATGATAGTATAACTTGACTAAACAATGAGCAAGAAGATTCACAGCATTATACTGTGGTGGATGTGGAGCTGGGGGGCGTATGGCGGATCAGGAAGTGAGGAGTGTGGAGTGCGGGGTGCGGAGTGCGAAGTCTGACAGGTAGCACCATTGGAGTGCGGAGCACATATAAGACGAGTGGCATCTCCGCTCCAGCCAGTTGTGTTATAGCGACAGCCGCGTGCAGACGTATTGAGAGGAGCTCCCCCAACTCCGCAGTCGCCACAACTTCAGGGACGATGTTGAATTGTATTAGTTGAGAGATTACTTGAGCCCATAAAGGGACTGTTATGTAACTGTGGACTATTGAGAAAGTATATGTCAATACACAGGGTTAAACTATATCCGTGACTTGTGTCTTTATTCCTATACAGATCGGTACAACCATTTCCATAACAATACTCTCAGCAAGGATTATCATTCTGTGGAGCAATTTGCACCTGAAGTGAAGAGCATAGTTTTCTTCCATCAGATCGGTAGCATATTTAGAAAAGGTGCACACTTCCCTCATTTTGTACTATAGTTTAGGTTTCATTTGTCTCTTTTATGCCTTATTCTGATTGAAATAAGGGCTAAACAAAGGCGCTTTCCGTCTTTTGAAAATCCCAGATCCACCAAGTGCTGTAAAGGACAAAATGTTTGGTGCATCATTCTCGACAAAGCTCCTGATAAATTGCTCAAAATCACTGTATCCATTTCTTAGAAATCCTAATGCGCAGCATGTTTATGGTCGGCATTCACCTCTGTGTGATATCAACAGTCTCTGGATGCTTTAATCTTTCAAACATCTGAGGGATTAAGAAGAGGTGTATAAAACAGTGCAAGGTAGTGTGCTCCATTAGCAGTTTTTGCTCCATTTTCTCTGTATGCAGAAAAAACTGCACTCATTACAACAGGGAATAAGATGAGGCACTGTGTTTTTCCTATGTGAGGATGAGTGATCACCATCCTCACCATCTGAGGTGAGGCCATTGTGATCACCACCATTGCTATTTCTGGTGATCTTGTGCTATAGCGACGTCGTGTTCCATCTAACAACATGTGTGAGCCACTTCACACAGGTTGACGAGGAGTCACGACAATTTGCTGGGTAATGATGTACTCTCCCTTAACCATCCTCTGTTTTGATGATATGGCCTTTGTGGAAAGTGTTCTCCTATTTACCTTTCTATGTATATAATTATATTAATACTGTATTTACTTTGAGGTGGTACATGATAGTATAACTTGACTAAACAATGAGCAAGAAGATTCACAGCATTATACTGTGGTGGATGTGGAGCTGGGGGGCGTATGGCGGATCAGGAAGTGAGGAGTGTGGAGTGCGGGGTGCGGAGTGCGAAGTCTGCCAGGTAGCACCATTGGAGTGCGGAGCACATATAAGACGAGTGGCGTCTCCGCTCCAGCCAGTTGTGTTATAGCGACAGCCGCGTGCAGACGTATTGAGAGGAGCTCCCCCAACTCCGCAGTCGCCACAACTTCAGGGACGATGTTGAATTGTATTAGTTGAGAGATTACTTGAGCCCATAAAGGGACTGTTATGTAACTGTGGACTATTGAGAAAGTATATGTCAATACACAGGGTTAAACTATATCCGTGACTTGTGTCTTTATTCCTATACAGATCGGTACAACCATTTCCATAACAATACTCTCAGCAAGGATTATCATTCTGTGGAGCAATTTGCACCTGAAGTGAAGAGCATAGTTTTCTTCCATCAGATCGGTAGCATATTTAGAAAAGGTGCACACTTCCCTCATTTTGTACTATAGTTTAGGTTTCATTTGTCTCTTTTATGCCTTATTCTGATTGAAATAAGGGCTAAACAAAGGCGCTTTCCGTCTTTTGAAAATCCCAGATCCACCAAGTGCTGTAAAGGACAAAATGTTTGGTGCATCATTCTCGACAAAGCTCCTGATAAATTGCTCAAAATCACTGTATCCATTTCTTAGAAATCCTAATGCGCAGCATGTTTATGGTCGGCATTCACCTCTGTGTGATATCAACAGTCTCTGGATGCTTTAATCTTTCAAACATCTGAGGGATTAAGAAGAGGTGTATAAAACAGTGCAAGGTAGTGTGCTCCATTAGCAGTTTTTGCTCCATTTTCTCTGTATGCAGAAAAAACTGCACTCATTACAACAGGGAATAAGATGAGGCACTGTGTTTTTCCTATGTGAGGATGAGTGATCACCATCCTCACCATCTGAGGTGAGGCCATTGTGATCACCACCATTGCTATTTCTGGTGATCTTGTGCTATAGCGACGTCGTGTTCCATCTAACAACATGTGTGAGCCACTTCACACAGGTTGACGAGGAGTCACGACAATTTGCTGGGTAATGATGTACTCTCCCTTAACCATCCTCTGTTTTGATGATATGGCCTTTGTGGAAAGTGTTCTCCTATTTACCTTTCTATGTATATAATTATATTAATACTGTATTTACTTTGAGGTGGTACATGATAGTATAACTTGACTAAACAATGAGCAAGAAGATTCACAGCATTATACTGTGGTGGATGTGGAGCTGGGGGGCGTATGGCGGATCAGGAAGTGAGGAGTGTGGAGTGCGGGGTGCGGAGTGCGAAGTCTGCCAGGTAGCACCATTGGAGTGCGGAGCACATATAAGACGAGTGGCGTCTCCGCTCCAGCCAGTTGTGTTATAGCGACAGCCGCGTGCAGACGTATTGAGAGGAGCTCCCCCAACTCCGCAGTCGCCACAACTTCAGGGACGATGTTGAATTGTATTAGTTGAGAGATTACTTGAGCCCATAAAGGGACTGTTATGTAACTGTGGACTATTGAGAAAGTATATGTCAATACACAGGGTTAAACTATATCCGTGACTTGTGTCTTTATTCCTATACAGATCGGTACAACCATTTCCATAACAATACTCTCAGCAAGGATTATCATTCTGTGGAGCAATTTGCACCTGAAGTGAAGAGCATAGTTTTCTTCCATCAGATCGGTAGCATATTTAGAAAAGGTGCACACTTCCCTCATTTTGTACTATAGTTTAGGTTTCATTTGTCTCTTTTATGCCTTATTCTGATTGAAATAAGGGCTAAACAAAGGCGCTTTCCGTCTTTTGAAAATCCCAGATCCACCAAGTGCTGTAAAGGACAAAATGTTTGGTGCATCATTCTCGACAAAGCTCCTGATAAATTGCTCAAAATCACTGTATCCATTTCTTAGAAATCCTAATGCGCAGCATGTTTATGGTCGGCATTCACCTCTGTGTGATATCAACAGTCTCTGGATGCTTTAATCTTTCAAACATCTGAGGGATTAAGAAGAGGTGTATAAAACAGTGCAAGGTAGTGTGCTCCATTAGCAGTTTTTGCTCCATTTTCTCTGTATGCAGAAAAAACTGCACTCATTACAACAGGGAATAAGATGAGGCACTGTGTTTTTTCCTATGTGAGGATGAGTGATCACCATCCTCACCATCTGAGGTGAGGCCATTGTGATCACCACCATTGCTATTTCTGGTGATCTTGTGCTATAGCGACGTCGTGTTCCATCTAACAACATGTGTGAGCCACTTCACACAGGTTGACGAGGAGTCACGACAATTTGCTGGGTAATGATGTACTCTCCCTTAACCATCCTCTGTTTTGATGATATGGCCTTTGTGGACAGTGTTCTCCTCTTTACCTTTCTATGTATATAATTATATTAATACTGTATTTACTTTGAGGTGGTACATGATAGTATAACTTGACTAAACAATGAGCAAGAAGATTCACAGCATTATACTGTGGTGGATGTGGAGCTGGGGGGCGTATGGCAGATCAGGAAGTGAGGAGTGTGGAGTGCGGGGTGCGGAGTGCGAAGTCTGCCAGGTAGCACCATTGGAGTGCGGAGCACATATAAGACGAGTGGCGTCTCCGCTCCAGCCAGTTGTGTTATAGCGACAGCCGCGTGCAGACGTATTGAGAGGAGCTCCCCCAACTCCGCAGTCGCCACAACTTCAGGGACGATGTTGAATTGTATTAGTTGAGAGATTACTTGAGCCCATAAAGGGACTGTTATGTAACTGTGGACTATTGAGAAAGTATATGTCAATACACAGGGTTAAACTATATCCGTGACTTGTGTCTTTATTCCTATACAGATCGGTACAACCATTTCCATAACAATACTCTCAGCAACGATTATCATTCTGTGGAGCAATTTGCACCTGAAGTGAAGAGCATAGTTTTCTTCCATCAGATCGGTAGCATATTTAGAAAAGGTGCACACTTCCCTCATTTTGTACTATAGTTTAGGTTTCATTTGTCTCTTTTATGCCTTATTCTGATTGAAATAAGGGCTAAACAAAGGCGCTTTCCGTCTTTTGAAAATCCCAGATCCACCAAGTGCTGTAAAGGACAAAATGTTTGGTGCATCATTCTCGACAAAGCTCCTGATAAATTGCTCAAAATCACTGTATCCATTTCTTAGAAATCCTAATGCGCAGCATGTTTATGGTCGGCATTCACCTCTGTGTGATATCAACAGTCTCTGGATGCTTTAATCTTTCAAACATCTGAGGGATTAAGAAGAGGTGTATAAAACAGTGCAAGGTAGTGTGCTCCATTAGCAGTTTTTGCTCCATTTTCTCTGTATGCAGAAAAAACTGCACTCATTACAACAGGGAATAAGATGAGGCACTGTGTTTTTCCTATCTTTGTGAAAGATAAAGAATGTCCTGGAATGGATCTTTGCTAAGTAAGAAATAGCCTTTGCAGTGTTCCTCATTATTTCCCAAGCTACCACCACCTATTTTTTTATGAAAAACTCAATCATCTTTTATGGCCTTAAAATTTATGATGAAATTGAAAAAAAGATTAACTTTGTCTCTCAATCTGAATGGACAAGGTTTCTGAAGGTTTTGTCTTGTCTTAGTTTTTTTTTTTAAATTATTACAACTTAACAATGCTGATAGCTTAGTGATACCCACTGGTTATGACAGTTGCTCATTAAGGGGCAAATAAACAAAGTCACACAGGTCTTTCTGGCTTCTTTCTTATGATAACAATGCACACATGCTTTTTACCCTTTTCATTTCTTGCCAATTAAACCAATGAGGATGAACGATTCCTGACCAAACCAATTCATGCACACCGCCCCTTCAGACATAATGATTTCAAACAATAGCTGTCACAATGTTACTTACAACGCTTCAATGAAATGCACTGTACAAATTGCTGTGAAATGAATTCCAACAATTTATCTTTGACGAGAGCTAAAAACCAGTGGTCAGAAATGTTGATTCAATATTGAGCAAAGGACAGGTTAAGGATCGGTGGGTCAAGGTAGACTTTGCCAGAGAAATATCTATAACCTAAACAAATTACAAGAAATGCTGTGTTGGACCACTAGTTTTGTAATGATCTTGATAACCTGGCTAAAACCATGAGGATGTGGCCTCCATAAACTCGTACCAATCATGTCCCTTGTTGTATGATTATAATCTTGCATTTCCTTCTGAAATCGATGATTGAATAGGAAACCGCATGCATGACTGCACACAAAATTGCTTCCATTGTGTCCAATGATGATGATGTACTGTGAAGAATAGCAGCATTTCTGATTATGAATATAATATATATGCAGAGAAATTAATCATTCTGTCTTATCTTTCGGGACTTGGCTGAGTGCATGTATACAAAAACAGGAAGTATAAACTAGTCACTGATCCTGAAACTCATATCCTGATGATCAATGATCATGTAAGGGACAATGACAAATTCAGTGTGATATCCTTTTCTCAAAGCTTGAATATTCAGCAAGGCATTTTTCACTAATGTCAAATAACAATATTAATGCCAGAGCTCCACTGAGCAGGACAGCGACAGCAACAGCGAAACGCTCTCTTCCTTTACATCCTTTGTTCTACTTTTGTTTATTTACATTTGGCGTGGAACTGGCAAGCAGAAAGGGGCCCCCATGTGTTGTAAACAATAAAGATAGGACATAGAAAACTATGTGCCGCATGTAACACTACAGCTATGCCACTAGTAGAGCCTTAATTTTAAATTTTGCTTGAGGAAATGCCTTCCCATTTCCTCTGCTGTATATAATTCATCCATTGTTTATCTTGTACTGTGTTAAGGCTTGGACATTTTAATAAAAAAAAACAACAATGGAAAATCTGACATGAAAAATGTAGGCAGTTGTCATGTAATCAACAAAAACTGACCGACCGTGACACATACCCAAACATGTATAAAGTGTGCCTTAAATACACTGGGAAGACTCCTATCTACAGTACACTTAAAACCCATAGTCCACTAGTCCAGATTTTATATAGGATTTCTTTAGCTCAATCACACAACATAGGACTATAGGTTTTACATGACATGTCGCATATCATGTGCAACTCTGCACTGGTAAAATTTCTAATTTTAAATCACAGTATATCCAAATGCCAGTTATGGCCACATATTGCTCGAGCAATTCCCAGGGGAAATATTATTTGAATTTAGGATTTGTCATCCCGTTACTGCAATCATTCAAAAAGGATGATTAGGGCTAACCTTAAAGGAACACATGTTTCAAACAAAACTAGGCATAAACACAGTGTTTAAACATATGCTTTATGAGTTTTCTTTTAGTAATTAATTTGGTTATCACCATGATGTTAGCAAAAGAAATCAATAAAAGGCGCTTGTAGTATAAGGTCATAACCCTAAGTCATCAAACTACTTAACCTGAAATGCCCCTTTATTTTAGGCTAATATCTTAAGGTACTACATGTCTATATGGGTTTCTAAGAATAATCATAAGGCAGGGCACAGTATATTATCCTTCTCCCTGCAGATATATGATCTCCATCCATCTTCCATGCATACAATAAAGCCTCTGTTAACAGGCAGATTGGCTTTTTTTACTCTATTCAAATCCCTTTTGAGATTTGAAGTGAAACTAAAAAAAGCCTTAAGACCGATCGCCTGCTTCTATAATCTACTGCCTTCATCTTGTTTTTAGTTGCATATACCCAGCCACCTTTGAACTGAGTGTCATATCTAAAAGAGCATTAACTTCCCAGGGTGTCTGTTTTTAAAGCTAACATGAATGGCATTTTGCATCTTTGCTGGCCTTGTGGTTGGGGGGAGAGATGCTGGTGTGAACCTAAATATATCCTTACTTTAAGAATTAAACAATGACAATTCACTAAATGTAATCCCAATGCAAACATGCTATTGATTTTATTACTTTCAGTTGAAGGTCCTCCAGTATCATTTAACTGGAGCATTTTACAAGGCGTCTGGGGTGGCTTATGCAAGCACATCCCAACTTGGTAGTGCGGTGTTTATCTATTATGAGGTCATAGCTCACAAGGGTACTTATATTTTCTGGATGCCCCTCTTTTGATTTTCTCAAATACATGTAATGATGGTTACATGAATTGCCTTTAATACATATGGAAAATGTCCTTAATCTATTGTCCCTCTTGAACACACTACATATAAACCAATGTTATGATGATTTTTCCCACCACCTTTGGAAATTTATGTATGGTATACAAACCTGTTTTGTAAAATGGGCCCTGGATCTAGATAGAGATAAGTGAAATGACTGTTGAATCTAACTAGCGTCCCAGTAAACTGTGGGGCAACTATCATATTTATTATACAAGAAAACATTGTAATTTTTACAATAAATCCCCAAAAACCCTCACTCTTCAGTTTGACGAGGATTCTGTTTAGATTCAAGTATTTTTTTTACAGGTGCACTTGCATGTAACTGAGAAGATGAGATTTACAGCTTATCCAAAAGTGTTCTATGGCAAAGACAACACTAGTATGGATTAGCTATGTCATGAATCCGAAGAATGGCAGGTAAAAAGGTACTAAGCTGATGGAGGTGATACAGTACAGGAACTAATACAGAAGTAATGAGGAAGGTAAAACCCAACTTGTATTTCTAGGGTAAAAGCACCGCTCATGTAATGTGATATCACTGAATACTTCATAAGGAGGAAAAAATCAGGTAAAAAGAGAAAGTGTCACGTCTACATTCTACGTTTCTAAAAGCTGTCTTCATATGGTGTACATACCTGTATTATCAAAGAACGTATAGAGGCAAATTAACTGGCGCTTATAGATTCCAACAATTTAATATATATATATATATATATATATATATATATATATATATATATATATATATATGCATATACTGTAGATATTTCATTGTTGCCAATTGATAACCATGAGTATACACACTCAAACATATTTTTCTTACATTGACTTGCGTTTATCTTAGTTGAGTGGTGGTGAAAGCAATTGCACAAGTTGTCAGAGGTAGCTATAGGCAGATAATGAAGTTGCAAATCTGCTAGAGAGTGTGCCATGGCAAAGATGGGACAGTTGTCTTTATTAGCATGCAATTGATGTCTCCTTCAAATTCACATAGTACATGAGAAAGTGCAGGGGTATCAAAAAGATACAGGCTTCCTCCAGAGCATGGGTCTGGACTTGAGTTCTGTAGCAACGTCGGAGGTGGTTGCACATATTGTAAACTAGAATGTGCAGGGAATGGCCACCCGCGCCTCCCAGCAAACCTTCCACTTAGCTGTCAGCAGACAGGTGGGCTTAGGGGAGATGCCAGAGGTCATTCCCAAAGTATGTACACTACTCATGGCCTCATGATCCATACATGATTGTAATAACCCCCCCCCCCCTTTATCCGAACACAACAGATAAAAAGAACATACAGAACAGGATGAAAAAAGTAATGACCATGCAGAAAAATATTGCAATGAAGAAAGAAAATCATCTATCCAAACAATTGCAAAGAAACACAGACAGTTAGTATGTAAAACATTACAGCATTCTGGTTAGAAATTGCCAAGGGCCAAATAAACCTATTTGTTAACCCTTCAACAGTACATTAGTTTTCTGGACGTCATAGTGTATTTCTTAACATTGTACAACTCGAGATTTTCATAGTAATGTGAACTCGGAATGATTGCTCTTTTTGACTGGAGTTCCTAATTATGAGTCTGGGTAGTTGTGTCTAGCCATGCCATGTGGAAATGCCCTCCTGGCCAGCACCATTAACACAGGCAATAAAAATAGTATGTGTGATGGTGGAAGGCCATAATGGACCATAATGGGCTGATGATTCAATACTGATTTCCACCCTTACTTAACCAATATTTGTACCAAAGCAAAAAAATGTCTAACTCAAGTTGTAACAGGTGCCAGTCTTAAAGAGCCATATATCAAATTTGCAGTCTAATGAATGGAGGACACTTCTTAACAAGGCTACCATTGTTAAGAAATGCCCTCCTGAGCCCAGACATTGCATCAATAAATACCGTACTCTTCTTGATTGCACAACATAGGCTGGGTACAGTGAGTGATGAGAGCTGGGGGTCGTTGCACAAACAGCGTGCCTTCGTTCTGCTTTTCTCTCTCGTTAGTACGACATTCACAAAGAGACTTATTTCTGACCGTTGCACAATATGTTCTGCCTTTTCACAACGAGAGTCGTTGTGACAGCGAGACAAAAAAAACAGGACTCGCTGTGCTTTCCTCGCTGCTGCAGCGAGACTCTAGCAGAGCGAGAAAAAACGACAGGGCACCCGCGTATTTTGACCCAGTTAGGCAGAACGTCACTTCCGGTGCCCGCGCTGATGTCAACAAGAGGCCGGCTTCGATCAACGAAACACAGGGATATATCATGTCTCACTACGCTTCAGAAGTAAGTTTTCTTTTAAAATAGTGTTCTATAAGGTAGATCTTGTTCATAAGAAGACAATGACATGCTGTTCTTAGACTGTTATTCCTTTTCCGTCGTTCTTTTAGCTTTCTTTCTATGCCGGGTCGGGCGATAATAGGGTAATTTGGTTCGCTCTAACGTCTTTTCAGCGTGTCTCTCTCTCTGTCTTGTTATTTCTTTTCATTTTCTTTTTTTTTCTCCCTCTCTTCGAATTTTACTTCAAAGAAGAGAAAAAATCGAGTTATTCAGACATTCTTAGATTCATTTTTTCATAATTAACAGTACCTGAAAAAAAGTCCCCCTCTCCTCCCCCCTAATTTTCTTTTTTCCTGAAAATAAATATTCTTTATTTTCTTTTTTCAGTACGACCGTTGTTATGCTTTGTCTTCAAGCGACGAAGACGATGAGGAAGAGGAGTACGATCTTGCGACCCAAGCGGGCAGCAGGTCGTTCGAGTTACCAGAAATTTTGAAAACTAACACCCTAACAGAAGGATCAGACGAGGAGGAAGAAGCACTAGAGCAAGGAGAGGAAGAAGAGGAATACATTTTAGAGGATTCTAGTGAACTCTCAGATGAAGATAGCCCTGTTCGAAAGGGTAAGGTGAAAAAGGCTAAGGCAAAACAACCTAAGGCGGGTCCCTCCAGCAGGCCTGAAACGAACTTAACTTCCCGGGGGACAGAGAGGGCCAGAGACGTATACTGGACTGAAGCTGAGCATAGAGCGCTCTTCTTTGCCCTCCTCAATCAGAAGCCGTATATCAAGGCTAGGGGGAAGAATGGAGCACAGCTGAGGAGAGAAGGTTGGGACACAGTTCTAGGTGAGTTTTTTTTTATTAAGTTTGACATTATGACAGAAAAAAATCTTTATCTTTTCTCTTATCCTCAAAGTTAAACAGAACTAAGTGCCTTCTGTGTGTTTTTCATGAAGAGAGCTGTTCTTTTTCTCAGATATTCTATGTCTCCTTTGATCTCTTGCAGCCACAGTCAACAGCATCAAGAATGCGAACCGGGAGTTAGACAAAATGCAGCATCACGTGAATGATTATTTCTCTAAGCTTAAGGCAAAGGTGAGCGAACAAAAAATATATTATACTCTTCATCGTGATTTGCTACACCTTTCAAAATATAAGTTAGTGTAACTTAAATGGATGTCTTATTTCTTCTCTATCTTTCTCACCTCCTTCCCCTTTATTTTTCATTTTCTTGTCCTCATTATTTTCTCATGCTTTTCAGAACGAGGAATATCTATACCTGATAGAGAAAGGAAAACCATGTGAAGGATGCTCCTTGACCGACATGATGTTGTTGAAGTATAAGGGAGTCGAGAGAATTGCCGGTAAGACAGAAAGAAATTTCTTTTAAGAATCAAACTAGGCCCTATCTTTAACTTATTGTGAGCGTCCTGAATTTTACTTTTATTGATTATTGTGTTTTCAGCACAGGCATTTTTTTTCCTTTGAATAAATTAATGTTTTCAAGAAACATGCATCAATATTATGATGGGTCTACGCTTTCCCAAAATTCATAGTAAAACACAGCAGACCTAACATTGTTTGTTCTTTTGACCTATTTTCTTATTCTTTCTCTCCTCGATAGCGATACCTCACGTTGTTCTGTTCTTGACAATGTGTATATTCTTGGACCACAATTTCCCTTGAACAATAGAATTTTTTTTTTTTTTTCAGGGCAAGGAGGGGAAATAGTCTACTACACGGATCCCGTGGAAGAGGAAAAGAAACGAAGGCAACAGGCCAAGAAGTCCCCTGCTGTGCAGTCTAGAGTTAAAGCTAAAGGTGCTGCTCCGTCTCCCCTTAAAGTTTTGGTTGTGCCTTCAGAGAAGGAGCTGTTGGCACAGTTTCAGTGTCCCATGCCTAAGAAAGGGAAAGGACCTGTGTCTCCGGCAGTCAAGGTGCCTTTCAAGAAACCGGGTAAGGCTGCAGCAGCAGCAGGTGGGGCCAAGGTCACTGGCACACCGAAAGCGACAAAGGCCAAAGTTGCTGCAAATACAAAGGAAGCGAAGGCTAAACCTTCTCCTTCTCCCTCTCGAAGAGGTACCGCTAAGGCTCCTTTCAAGAAACCAGGTGTTCGGGCAGTCAGGAACGCTGCTGCCTTTGACGTTGATTTGACAGGAGACGACAGATCTGATGACATGCAAGTAGACGTTGTGTCAACAGACACCGACATAGTGGACTTGACCGGTATTCAACAGGAAGTCCCCCTCACTTCTACTCCAAAGTCGGAAGTCAAAAAGGAAGTACGGCGTAGTCCACGGATTCTTGAGAAGAAAAACTCTGGGGGCAGAGGAAAGAAATTAGACTTTGAATCAAAAACCACAGATGCCTCGAGTAAAGAAGAAGAAATAGCAAATCAGGTTAAGAACCAGGAAATCAGATTAGCCAATATCGAGTCTTTTATGACCACTATGGAAGTACACAGACGGGACAACGTGGATAACATGATGTCCTTCCTGAGTCGATGCACAGAGGTGCATGAGAGGCTAGGAACAGTGCTTGAGAGGATAGTGTCAGACAGGGAGTCCATCGTGAAAACGCAGGAAACTACCAGCCGTCACTTGCAGTCTATCATTGACACTCAGGCAACTTGCAGCCGTAATGTGGCTCAACTTATAAACGGTAAGGCATTATTTGGGTGGACATGTCATAAATTGAGAAAAAAAATATGTGTAGCAGTAAGTGTCTAGGTGTCTGGCATTTCCTTTTTTTATTTCATTTTCACTCTCATCTGAAGTTTTTCTTGACCAACAAAAATACTTATATTTATTTGTTTGCACAACGAGACAAATCGTCACAGCGTGACTTATACAGTTGGCATAATTTTTTTTATTCGTTTCAACTTTTTATATCCTACAGTTTCCGGTAAGGTCATTCACATGACCGACGGGCTCCAAAGGAGGCCTGTCATGATGATGTGTGAAACCACGCAGACCCCGCCTGTTCCTGAGTTTCCTACTTTTCCCCTTGTTGTTAAACCTTCGTCTTCAGGTGCCTTGAAAGGTAAGTATTTTTTATTTTTTTTTCATAGTCTAAATGTGTCTTGTCCTATCCAATAAGTCTCTTTGTGAATCTCGTACAGACGAGAGAAAAAAGCAGAACGAAGGCACGCTCTTTGTGCAACGACCTCCTGGCCTATCTGTGCTTCTTCATATAGTTAGTCCAAAAGATTGGGAAGTTGTAAGTTATTGGAAAAACAGAATAAAAGAAAACACCGTAAAGACAGAGAAACTCACCTGTGTATAGTTTTGTATCACTCTCGTTCTGAAGAAAGCACAAAAAAAGTTTTTGCCTTGTTTTTCCACAGTTTTGACGCTCGATCCCTCTGCAGACCAGTCCACAGTGGCCCAAAACCTCCTTCACGTCAATGGCAATGGAGAACTAGTCACAGGTCCCACCGTAAACCAAGCTTCCCCTCTAACTTTGGTTTTAGCGGGGGAACCTGCAGCCCAAGAAGAGGAAGAGCAGCAGGGAGGATCGTATCCTGGTTGTGTGGTAAAAAGCGAGCCTCTAGAGCACGATCAAGGAGACGCGGGAAACAACGTCAACAGAGAGGTTGTTTACCAAGAGGTTCTTTATGAAGAGGAGGGAGAGGAAGGGACTCAACTTCCTTCTCCGCCAGGTGATGACCCTCAAAATCAGGTCACCCAGCCATTGAATGTACCGCATAACGAGCTTATTGAGCAAGGCAATCAGGGGCATACTGACCTCTCAGAGCCTGGAAAAGACTCCCATAGTGACGCGGGTGATGCAGGTTCTAACATAGAAGCACAGGGAGGTAGTGATCTTATGAAAGAGGGAAGCACTGACATGCAGGCTCATAACGAAGGACTAGAACAGGGAGGGAATGATGTCCTTGAGGATGGGGGTCAAGATGGCCAAACTCTCAGAGGAACTGACTTACAGAAAGAGGCGGCAGAAGGAGATAAAACTGTAAGCTGTGAGGCAGGAGAGGACAGCGAAGTAGTACCATGTCCAAAACTTAAAGAAGATGGAGGTGAAGAGACAGTGAAAGAGGTAGCACAAGACACCCAAAAAGAGGCTGGAAAAGAACAGCCACATTTGCAGCAAGGCGCTATTCAGACTAAAGAAGACCTCGAGGTTTCTCTCATAGACGTAGACGATGAAGTTCCAGAAGGAAGACTTGGTTTATGTGTGGTTCTTTCTACATGTGCCAGAACACACCCTCCTCCGCGTAAAATCAAGAGGGTCCACATAGATATATCTCAGGGGGGAGTAGTGCTCGACTGCAGTAACATAGAAGGGGTACTGAAGAAGGAGAAGCCTCTAGAGGAACTTACAGAGCCTGAACCTGACAAAGAGGTGATCACAGCGGCAGAAACTCTCCACTCCCTTCACCTGGCTGTTGATCCTAAGCCGGGTCCTGCGACCAGGAAAAGGGTAGCAGAGGCTACCAAAGGACAGCCTAAGAAAAAAAGGAAGGGCCCAAAGAATGGATCGAAAAAGAAATAGAAAATGTTACTTTCATGTGACTTTCACAGTCAGAGTATTCATGTTCGTTTTCCTCTTTGTTATGATACAAGGGTTTCAGATTAAGAAAATCTAATTTTTCAAGAGAGAAACAAACTGACTATGACGCTGTATGTTTTATGACTTCAACCTACATAGAGGAATCTTTTTATTTGGCCACAACGAGACTCCTTCTGTAATGCATGATGCGGTTGGAGAGTGGACAGACATATTTTCATGTAGGGAACATTTCTTTCGGGTGAACAAAAGAGAACACCCACTTTGGTTTACTTTACTAGTACTTAAGCTTAAAAAAAGAGATACTTCCTAACATAATAAGTCACTGATGTCTTATACCATCACCCCTTCACTAAGTAGTCTGAAAAGTCATGAGGTACAGTGTAGTTAAGAGTTTTATGCCTTTGAAACAGTTATCGGCTTTTCCTCGACCACAAAACCATTTGAAAAGAAATAAGGTGCTACAGTGGCCACACTATTGAAGTCCACTTTTCCTAGTCACTTTCTGGTCATGATATGTAATAAAAAGTTTGAAGTGAAAGCCTGTGTGACCTGTTGTTCCTCTGATAACGTACTGAATAGTATATTAGCTTGAAGTTAAAGAAGTACAAGACTGAAAAAGCTTTGTTTATCTATTCTAATGCTATGCCCTCCTTCACAACGACTTTTTAGAAGAAAGGTCGTTGTGCGTAGGGGGCAGCACTCTCGATTTCATGTTATGACGTCATAATTGACAGAACGTCGTGGAACAACATGTCCAAATCTACAGGTGATATGCCTCCTAAGAAGCACAAGGTATGTAAAAAAGCTTGACCAACTTCAAGTCTGAATATCAGAGAAAGTCCTGAACACAAAGGAGAGCATGCAGAGCATAAAAAAAGGGCCTCAAAGTTAATTTTATAAGAGGATAATGGCGGGTCACGTACGACGTAGCACAACGTTAAAAGTTAGCCAATAGTCGCTGTGCTTTGTCCCTTACTTCTCTCGTTGTGACACCGGTGGGCAAAGGCTAATAAATAATTTTTTTATTCCATGTTATGACAGCAGGGTCAGCCTGATAAGAGACCTAAGAAAAGAACACAAATGATACTGAAGCATAAGGATTTCTCGGTTGACTCAGAGGCCTCTACAGTCCTTTACCAGCCAGAAAATGCACATCGAGAAAAGAAAGCAAACGATACCTTGGTAGGAGCTTCTTATGCTGACCATCAGTCCAACGCCAGTGACTCCGAAAGTGAAGCAGAAGATCTCCCTATGCGAAACGACCTTCCTGTCTCCAGAGAAAGGTGGAAGACGAAAGAAGTCGAAGCCCTAATGGATGCAATTAACTTAAACCGGGACGCTATAAAGTTCCACTTCAGCGGCACAGGAGGAGGGAGGGACATAAGGCGGCAAGCATGGAGAGACGTGGCATGTAAGTTTATTACTTCGATAGAATAATCTTATATCTTCCCCTTTTTTTTCAAGGCAAGTTAATTCATAAAAAAAGAATTTATAAATTAAATACTTTCTTCTTAATTCTTTCAGTATACGTTAACTCGGAAGCGCACACTCACCGGACTGTCAGACAGTGCTCTGATAAGGCGTCTGATTTCACCCAAAAGATGAAGCAAAAGGTAGGAGAGAAGTGAAATTTTTCTTTTTCAACATAACAATAAAGTTAGTGAAGAGAAATAAGCAAAATAACAAAATTTTTATGCTAATCTATTTTCTTACAGTACAATACGCTAAGAAGGGAGATCAAAAAGACAGGAAGCGGACCACCTGCAAAGAAGTTGCTTTTGTCCAACACCCAGCAGAAAGCTTTAGAATATCTGAAACCAGAGGCAGTTCGAGGTGAGGATGGACTACCGTAGTCACTGTACCCTACCTTATTCAACCTCTTATTGAGTTTAGAATAAAAGACATCTAATGTTTTTTTCAAACACAGCGAGAAAAAAAACAATATTATGTACTTTTGAGACTCAGGAAACATCTGTATGTTTTCAGGTATTCCAGGAGTTACTCCCATGGAGCTGGACCCTACCAAACCAAAGACACAGTCAGGCATAACAGAAAACCATCTGTGGAGACCAGGTACTGCCGACTTCTCCAAGGCTAAGACCAAAATGAAGACCACTAAAGTACCAACAAAAGATAAAGACAAAGAGAGAAGGAAGGAAGAAAGAAAGAAGAAAGAGGAGAGAAGGAGGAAACATGAGGCAAAGATGAAGGAGGAGAGAAAGAGGGAGAAAGAAGAAGCAGTATTAAGGAAGAAAATGGAGAATTTATCCAAACAGAAAGCAGCAGCGAGGAAGAAAGACGAGTCAAAGACTGCTCTACCCAAAGTTAGACCTAAACAAGGGCAGAAAGTTGTGGTTTGCACCAGAAGCGAATACCTGCAGCTGTGTGAGGAGAAGAAAAGGAGGAAGGCAGAGAGGGAAGCCATAAGAGCTCAGAGAAGGCAAGCCAAAAATCAGTTATGAAGTATGGATTAAATGTGACAAAGATATATATGATAAAGAGAAATGGACAATCTTATACAAGTTTGACAAAAATACAGTTTATTTACAGTTTATTATGTATATGTACATAAATAAAACTTTTTTTCTTTTACGGCGCGTGTTCAAGTTTTCTTTCACAAAAGGAACAGGAAAAAATGTCAGAGAAAAATATTTCATGTGAGGCCTGTCCGCCAGGTACATCTTTATGTACATTAAGGTAAATATCTCAGACAAGCTGAAACTCTCTCTTTGTGACATACATGTGTACCACATCCTAATTATAAGGTATCACAGACAAAGAGCCAAAGTACTTTCGTTGTAACTTGAAGCATGCAAGGTGCCACACTTTTCAGAAGTATTTGTTGCAGTACTTGTCCCGGAAGCACTTGATACGCTCCTTTTCCTGTTCTCGGGAAAGCTGTCTTGGTTGGGGAAGGGGAAGACGGACTGGTGTCCAGGGATCAGCAGGGTCATCTACAATCCTTATGCCATGATCCATGGCCACGTTGTGAAGGCAGGCGCAACTGGTTATGATGTCTGAAGACCTCTTTGGCTCGTGCCTCATGTAACCTGCGGAGGAGTCCAAGATCCTGAAAGACAAAAAAAAAAAGAAAAAAAGGAGCTTTAGACAGGGACAAAGGATGACACAGAAAAAAAATATTGGAAGGTAATATGTTAAAGCGCAGATAATTAGTTCCTTTCTTTTTCTCATGAGTGGGAAAGAGTTACACTCACCTCCAACGCTGCTTCAGGATACCGATGCACTGCTCGACTCGAACCCGGCTCTTCTTATGCCACTTGTTGAATGCGGTCTTCTTGGGTGAAGTCTCGTCCTTATAGGGCGTGAAGAGGTGCCGACGCAACCCATATCTGCCAAAAGTAGAAGATAACCACATGTTATAGTGTTTTGCATGCTGTGAAAGAAAAGTAGAGACAAAGACTAAGAAAGGAAGCTCACCCCGAGTCTCCTAGGAGAACAAAATCCCCCCAAATCTCCTGGTCGAGCTCGTCTCCAACGGGGCTCGCCGCGAGACAGTAGGCATCATGCACCGATCCTGGGAAGCGAGGGTCTATGAACAATATCCGTTTGTCATAGTCACAGACAATCTGCACCAAGAAAGAAATAAAAATCAGGAAAAGGGAAATAAATTCCATCTAACCATATTCTGTTATAGATGATATGTTTCATTATAATTCTAGAGGTGCAGGACAAAAAAAAGAGGAAGATGAACCTTATTTTATTAAGGTAACAAAAATAAAGAGGACTCCACAGAAGGTAAGAAAAAGGTGAAAACTCACAGTGGTGTTGATGGAGTGATACTGATTTCTGTTGACGTATGCGCTCTCGTTTCTGGAGGGGCACTTGATTGGGATGTGGGTGCCATCCACGTATCCAAATACAAACGGTGTCTCTTGTTCGACCTCTCTTTGGTTCCTCTTGACTTTGTGGCGGTATAACTTCAAGGCCGCAAGCAGTTTCGATTCAAAAGAGTGGGGCCACTTCACATACTTGTGCCGGTTCTTGACGAAGTATTGAGCGACATCTTTCACTGAATTACACACTACGGACTTGGATACCTTCTGGGAGTCCCCAGTCAGCACGAAGAAACTCCCAGTGGCAAAATACCGTAACACTAAACAGAACTGAAAGAAAAAAAAGGAAATCAATGTCAGAGTATTAGGAAAAGGGGAGAAATAAATAAATAAATTAAGAAAATTTCTTTCTTCCTGATAAAAGGTCGTCTAGTGATGGGTGTGGACTACAAAATTCTACTGGTGACATGCTCATTTCTTGAAACAGACATGTGACATGGGATTTACTGACATGAATAAAAAAATTATTGACATAAAATTATTAAAATTGACATGTTGGGCCATGACAGAGGTGACATGTGACATCAAGTGATATGTGACATGACCATTTCATCGAGTCGAGATGTCAGAAGGGGGACCCCCCCCATCCAGACCACAAAGAAAAAAAAGAAGGTATTTCAGCTTACCCTGTCTATGCAGGAGAGGCCTCCCCCACGTTTGCTCCCCTTGAACTTGCTGTGTAGCCTGTAGTCCTGGCACAGCTCCATCACTACCTCCTTGCTGAGCCTGTACCTTGCTGTAAACTCTTCATCAGAGAATAAAGTGAAGGGAGTATCTCTTTTCTTGCACTTTCGCTTTCTTCTTCCAAGACTGTCTCTTGGGACATCCATTTTGACACAGTGTAGTTGTCACACTTTAAATTTCCCTCCAAAATGTTACTCTGGTTCATTCCAAATCACAGAACGACTGTCCCCATAGGGACCAATGTTAAAAACCAAAAAGGCGGTGACTCCAGAGTAACTGCCTTTTTTTTCTCGCTGTGCACCCAAAAATTTTAGCACAGCGACTTTCGCACAGCCAGGAAAAGATTGTGCAACACTTTTTTTCTCGCTCTGCAAAAACGGACCAAATGGCAGAGCGAGAAAACATTTGTGCAACACTTAGACACTAGCAGAACGAGGAAACCGGTTTTCACGCTGATTGTGCAACGGCCCCCTGAGGGGGCCATTTCTTAATGTGCTAAAATGGAACAGAGCCTTACGATTGCAAATGTCTGTGCTATTTCTATGCCGTGTCTGGTATGACATGAAGTATGCAGTTGCAATGCTAAGGAATGACCCCCCTAAAATCCATACCTACACATACAGACTTCTCATACAGAATTTATCCGATGCTTCTTTGTTACGCCTGTAACAAATCAGGTTAATGTATTACTGCATTGGAGTCATATTTCTAATTATTATGAATATGATACATGTACACGGCTCTGCCTGGGATCCAGAGCGTTGTGCTCCCCACAGCCGTGTGGCCCAACTGTATATCTTATACTATGTTGGGTAATCCTTAATAGTATTCTATAAAAAAAAAATCAATTATCTGCCTCATCTTTCAGTAATGGGGGATATATCATGAGAGATATGTCATAAAATCTTAAACAGATAATGCTTTTCGATAGTCATATCTGAAGGTATTTCTTAAAGCTGCGTTAAGAGCTGAAGTATAGAGAGTTTCCACTTTCTTCATATGGATCTCAATCCATTCAGTGTAGTTTTAACCATGCTAAATCTAATCATATATATATATATATGTGAAAAAAAATGCTTCCAGCATTTAAACCATGTCAACAAGCAGTCAGCTCCATCTGAAACCATAATAAGGCAGAGTATTCTTCCCACCAAAGAGGAGTGACCAGGTGAAACCTAAGTCCAATGCTGTACACATACTGAGCTACATCTTACCAGAATAAATGGCACCCTATAACTTGAAAATGGGTATATAGTTCTCTGAAATACAAATCAGACAAAGCTAGATCAGCTTTTACTAGCTTGAACATAAGAAGCCTGCCACACTACAAATTGTAGTGGGAAGCCTGCTCTAAAGACCACAGGCCCTGTAGAAGTCTGTACCGGGAGGGTGTTGCTCCTATCGTAAAAAGAGCTGTAAGTATGTGCCCTCTTTTCTAAACAAGTCATGCACTGCTTCAGCAAAGTACTTGCACTTGCACATCAGTCTCAGTAGTCGCCTGCCTTGTTTAGAACAGAGAGAGCTGCACTATCAGGTACCTCGCAGTCTCACACACTGTAACAAGGGCTTTTATGATGCCTCTGTTACCTGTTGCACAACTCACACTGAGTAGGTACTATACTAACTGACTTTTCCCCACTAGGTACATACTCAAAGGTGGCTTTTTTAGCACCGTACCTGAATGACCACTTGTGAGCAACAAAATGGACAGGTTATAGCTACATGAAAAGAAAGGACTGGAGACAAGGGCATTTTTAGCCTGCTCTTCCTTTTACTATATGGGACTAGCTAATTGCTAGTGATAAGAAAATCAGCCAGGCGGCTCAATTAGTCAGGGGCTAACCCTACAATTAGCCTCTTTGTATAGTTTACTATGTATAGCTATTCTGTAAAATTTGTATGCATTGATAGCAAATGCGTTCAACTTTAACTAGATCAGATTTCTTTATATTTGATTCTTTCAATAGAAGAGAAAAATAACTTTTAGATTTCAATATGAGACCACATGTCATCCAGATTGAGCACACCCAGGCTATTGTCTCCCTATCAAGGTAATGCACTCCCCTCACACCTGAAACAATGGGGAGGTACTTAGGGTGATTGAGATAAAGAGCAGGCTGCAGCTTATCTCCCCTATCAGTCTTATCAATGGCCATCGTTCTGTGGTGGGTGAGAGTGAAGATAAGAGACTACCCAAAATTCTCTGATAAAATCTAAGATGGCGTCGGGGGCTAAGAACAAAGATGGCGACCTCCAGACAGGGATAGCCATGTGCCCTATAGGAGCAACACCCTCCGTGAGATTGAGGATAGTGTATGCTAAGTTTTGAAAGGTACGACACTCCTGAAGAACGGTCATCTCTGTCCCTTAATAACCCCCCTCATCTCTGTGTCTTAAAAGCACATGGCTAATTTGCATAGGTACAGGTCTTTCTATAAGAAGCAGATGAGGAGTGATTGTTCAGTGTTATTCCTAATTGTTTTTTTATCACAAGTACTTCCATCATTAGGGCAGCAGGCTGGTAGGCCTTACAGTAGGCAGTAACGCCTTTTGACTGTAGTTACGAGTTTATTTGTCTCTTTTAGCTAGGCCTTATTCTGATCCAAATAAGGGCTAAACCAAGAGCTTGTGCCCCTCTTTCTGAAGATCCTGGAGCTGCCACTGTAAAGGACATCACAGATTGGTGCATTATCCTTGACTAAGCTTCTGATACATTGCTCGATATCACTGTATCCATTTCTTAGAAACCATAGCGGCACCATTTAATTAAAAGAAACATTTCTTACCAAACCAATTCATGAACTTCATTTTCTGCTGTGCAATAAACTGCATAAAGTCCTTTAACCATAATAAAGTTCTGTCGGGATACCCAACGATATGAACATGATTATGAACATGATATATGCAGAGAAATTAATTATCTGTCTTATCTTTCAGGATCATTGGCTCTGTGCATGTATAGGAGAAACGAACCCATAAACTAATCAGTGATCCCCATACTCATATCCTAATGATCAATGATCATGTAACATCGATAGTCCACTAGGCCTCTGTCGCACGATTGGGCCATACTTTTCCTATATAAATTTCTGCCACAGAGGCCTTAGTGGACTAGTGATGTAACATCGATAGTCCACTTGGCCTCTGTCACATGATTGAGCCATATATTTCCTATATCAATTCCTGCAATAGAGGCCTTAGTGGACTATCGATGTAATGTAGATAGTCCACTTGGCCTCTGTCGCACAATTGAGCCATACATTTCCTATATAATTTTCTGCCACAGAGGCCTGGTGGACTCTCAATGTAAGGAACAATGATAAGTTCAGTGTGTTTTCGATGTGTTCCTTATACATAAATGTACTATGTTGTACCCATAGTCCACTAGGCCTCTGTCGGTGGAATCTCTCTATAGGATTTTTTGCTTCAATCAGGCAACAGCGGCCAAAACAGTGAACTATGGGTTTAACATTTCATGTCGCATATATGCATAACCCTGCACTGCAGGGTCAAATGACTAATTTTGAATGACAGAGTTTCCAAATGCTAATTACGACCACATATTGCACATGCAATTCTCAGGGAAAATATTATCTTAATCTAGGATTTGTCATGCCATTGCTGTAATCATTCTCAAACAGGATGATTGCAGCTAACCTTTAGGAATGCATGTCATAAGAAATTGTGACTATTTGGCTATTAACTAAATTAGTTTTCTGGTTATGGATGTCAACATGGTGTTAGAAAAAATAATCAATAAAAAGTGCATGGAATGTAACCACATTACTCCAAAATTATCAGACTGCTTAAAGCTGAAATATCCCTTATTTTGGACTTATATCTTACTCCATATGAACAGATTTAAGGCAGTGCACAGTATATAATCTCTTCATCCTGTGGGTATATTATCTCCATCCATTTTCCATGCATACAATAAAGCCTCTGATAACAGGCAGATTGGCCTTTTTTACTCTATTCAAATCCCTTTTGATATTTGAAGTGAAAAGTGAAGTAAAAAAGACCGATCATCTGCTCCTATTATCTACTGCTTTCAGCTTGTTTTATGTTGCATATACCCAACCACCCTTGAAGTGAGTGTCATATATATAAGAGCATTAACTTTTCAGGTTGTATGTTTTTAAAGCTAAGGCGAATCTTTGCTGGCCTGGTGGTTGGAAGTGCTAAGCTCTGTGTTACGAGAAAACTGTGTGGAAATATTTGTCAAAAGTTACGTATCCCAAATTTGCTAGAAAACAGTTATCATTTTGACTGCACTTTCTCAACAACATGCAGGGAAACTTAGGACACCTTTTCTTTTTTCTGCATCTATCTCTCAGAAAATATTGTATGTATCTTCATTGGCTGTATAAATTCCTTTTTGTTGCATATTTCCTCAATTTCTATGTGAGTTTTTCTGATATACTATGAAAGGTTTCATATGTTCTAGCTTTTGAGGGCAAATGTGCACTTCAATGTAACTTCAATGTAACTGAGAAGGAGAGTTTTACAACTTGCCCACTGAATACTGCTGAATAGTCTAGACAACACTGAATTATAGATAAGCTGTTTCATGGACCCATAAAATATGAAGGTAAAAAGGTGCTGAAACTGAGAAGGTACAGGAACAAACACAGAAGTGATGAGTCCTGAATGTTAACCCATCTTGTTTTTTTTAAGGTAAAGGTAATTCTATTGTAATGTGATATCCCTGAACATCTGAATACTTCATAAGGAGGAAAAGTCAGGTAAAAAGAGGTAGCGTCACATCTATAGTCTCTACTTTTATAATGGTATGTTAATGTTGTTCACTACTGTAGGGCATCATCAAACAACATACGACAGCTAATTTTCTGCCGCATAATAAAGATTAACCATACATTTTGGGCTTATGTCCATCTTTACATATATTGTAGGTGTTTCATTATTGCCAACCTGATAACCATGAGTATACACACTCAGAAATTTCTTTATCTTACATTACCTCATCACACTGTTTCTTGATTGGCAGTGAAACCAATGGCGCTGTTTTAGGTCGCTGTTAGAGAGTAAAGGGTGCCTCCGAGGCACCCTTTACTTATTAACATGCAATTGATGTCACCATCAAATCCACATGAATTATAAACATGAAATGCAGGAAAATCAAGAAGATACAGGCTTTCTCCAGGGTATAGGGCCTAGGTCTAAAAGCGAAATTCCAATATAGCAATTTCGGAGATGGTTGCAGTTATTTAAAACTAGTATGTATAGGCAGTGGCCAACCATGCCTGCCAACTAACCTTTCTATTTAACGTAGACAAATTGTCTTAGGGAAGATGCCAGAGGTCATGCCGAAAGTCTGTATACTTCTTGATGGTCTAATAGTACATGTATCTGTTTCAAGTTCCCTTTATCTACACGCCATAGATAAAAGGGCATGTATCCAGAACAGGGGGAAGAAACAACAAAGATCTTGCATTAGGTTGGAAACAATGATGCAGAAAGAATGATCTATAGAAAGGTAGAAAAGAAGGCTAAACCATGGAAAAGCAGTAGTAAAAGAGGTCAAGTAGATGAATGAGCTGGAAAATCATGTTTACTCAAATAGTTGCACAGAAACGCATTCTCTTAATTAGGCAGTTAGGAAATTACAGCATTCTGATTACAAATTGCCTAGTGCCAAATGAACCTCTCTGTTAACCCATGAACAACACATCAGTTTCCCATCCCAGGGCATTTCTTAATACTGTATGACTCGAGATGTTCATGGTAAGGGGACTTGGAATGATTGATCTGTATAGCTGAAGCATTCTGGGTCATGCTGGTCGTGTCTACCTGTGCTATGCTAAGAAATGCCCTCCAGATAGACCGCTACATCAATGATGGTAATAATAATATACATAATGGCCATAATGGGTTAAGACTGATAATTCAGGACTCCCTTGCCAACTCCCTTAACTTGCCAACAATTGTTTCAAAACAGAAGTTCTCTCGAAACAACTCACCTAACATAATATCTCGATTTTAAGGGTGTCACATATCAAATTTGCAGTCTAACTACTGGAGGACATTTCTTAAAAATGCTGATAACCAATGTTGCTAAGAAATGCCCTCGACTTCTGGTATGACCTGAAGGATGCAGTTGTCATGTGATAGGAAAAAAGCCCCTTAAATTCATACCCACTCATACTGAGCGCATTAAGGCCCCACAAATGCGCTGTGGAAAGCAAGAGACTGGAATTTACAGACTATTCATACCATTCTACCTTGTGAATATGAGTATATATGCATGTACAAAGACCATGTACACTGTCATCAGGTTAATGTATTTTTTACATTGGAGTCAAATTCCTATCCATTATTAATACGATATATGGAGACAAATCAATTATCTGTCTCATCTATCAGTATCACATTCTGCTGCAATTGGAGATATATCATGGGAGATCTATATATCATAAAAGCTAAAACAGATAATGATTTTGATAATCATATCTGGGGGGTATTTCGAAGACTGCCACACTTCAAGCCCTCACTCTAATAATTGCACTGGTGCAACTTGTGTGATTACTCCATAAGCACAGGAGGTCATTTCTTAATGCATAACGATAGCACACACCGGTACGACCTGAAATCTCAATGCTAGGTGCAGTTATCCTATGTTAAGAAATAACCTCCTGATCGCACAGAGCAGTCGTCGGAAATAACCTATGATCAACCATTCTAATTTGTAGTGCTTTATCTTATTATTATCATTTCAGGTTCTACCTGGTACCATGATTCAGGAGGGGTTCTGCAGGGCATTTCTCAATACGGTACAACTGCACTCAACCACTACGGTTTGAAACCATCAAAATTAAAGTGGGGTATGATCATGACCAGGGGTATGATTCGGAACAGGCAACGACGTGTCCCCCATTTTGTGTTTCAAACGATCACCTATTGTATGATTTTCCCATGACCATTATGTTATCAATTGTACGATATTAGATGGATAACATGCATGGAAAAAGGCATTAGCCTATGCAAACCCTTGGGAGGAATAGACCCATTTTAGAAACTGTACGTGAGCCCTCAACAGTGCTATATACAATAGGTATAGATCTTACGATTTAGCCAGATTCAGTGATCGCAATAGTACTTTGGCGATCGTAGAGCTATTTGATGGTCGTTAATCATTCTGAAATATACCCCTGTAATACACCATATTGCTCTGTGTGCTCAGGATCTATTTAGAAATTGCACGCTGTTTGTTAGAGCAGTTATACTGGTGCAATTTGATGCAGTGCTGCAAAATGGCATTACCCAATACGATTTAAAGTATGGCAATCGTAGTGTGATGAGAAATGTCATCCTGGTGTCAGATGTCCTTGGATAGGTTAGCCTACAGAAGCGTAGGAAGCAAACCTTCATTGGGGGGGGGGGGTCAGGGGGCCCCACCCCAGCCACCATATATATATTAAATCGGTTTGAGCGTGCTGGTGTTGATGCATCGCTGTATGCGATTTATATAAAAGGTTATTGAACAAGTAATCAATGGATAATTCATGATGAGTGTGTGTTATGAATTATCCATTGACTACTTATTTTAATCCACGATACCAATAGATAATCAATAGAATATCAATAAATTCAAGTTGAAAACAAAAATTGTTCCCCTTCCCCGGGACTCGAAACCAGCCATAGTGTGTGTACACGATTGGTACATACACCTCGGCACCTGGCAGTTGTTGGTTTGGTTTGAACGAGTCCCGCAGTACCGTATATCCTTGTGTTAAGGCCTGGTCAATTTGCCACTTAGTGAGGAGGTTTATATGGTAGGCAGTACTAATACAAGCCTGGGCTTATAAACGAGGAAATATGGTATGCATGTTTGATTTGAATGCGTCTCGCGGTTATGGTAGTGGACAGCCCGCAGTCGTCACCGGGTCTTACACTTCAGCACCTGTCTCAGCTTGGCTTTGTTTGAATGCGTCCCGTGGTTATGGTAGTGGACACATGGCGAAAAAAAGATGCGCCCGGCCCGGAACTCGTCCCGCCTACCTCTATCGGCTGAGCGCAATGCGCTAACAACTAGACCACTGTGTCTCACCCCTCAGCGCCCGTCTTGGCTTGGCTTTGTTTGAATGCGTCTCGCGTTTATGGTAGTGGACACACGGCGAAAAAAGATGCGCCCAGACCGGGACTCATCCCGCCTACCTCTAATGGCTGAGCGCAATGCGCTAACCACTAGACCACCGCGTCTCCCACCTCAGCGCCCGTCTCGGCCTGGCTTTGTTTGAATGCGTCCCACAGTTATGTATACACGATCGGTACACACACCCCGGCACCTGGCTAGGCTTGCTTTGGTTTGAACGTGACAAAGCTGGGGGGCACAACCCAGACTGCCGGAGATTTTCATACTTTGAATGTATAGAAGTTATATGTGAGTAACCTCCCCGGGCTTTGTATCATATCAAGACCTGGTTCTAGCCAACCACTTCTCATCAGTCACTGTGGCGCACTGCATAGGGAGTTGGATTAGGGATCTGAGACTGAGGTTCGAGCCCTGCCCTGGCCATGAGATTTCGTGGGATTTAACATGTTACATATGACATGTAAGGACATGTAAGGTGTGCAGGTTATCCATGGATAACTGCACCGGGTGCCTGTTATCCTTGGATAACCACACACCTTACGAAAGTCATGATGCAGGCATCATGGTGTGCAATATTGATAGGTATGTGCATGGGAATATCCAGGAAAAGCACTCAGAATACCAGAAATCGTAGAATAATCCTCGATGGCTTATCTTTAAACAATGCTGCCATTTTCCCTATCTTAATGACATATTTGTCCAATTTGAGTGGTGAGCTATGGGAATCTTGTACATTTTATAGTGGGGCTTGACACATTTTGGGGGGTCCCAGACATATTCAAGCCCTACCTCCTCTGTGATTGGGGGGGGGCAGGCCCGCTGGCCCCCCTTTTCCTACGCCCCTGGCCTTATCTATTGCATCTGACTGAGCTTTCTACATCTTGCTGTATCCCCTTAGAAGACATGTCACTGCCTTTCATCCAAACACACTGAAGCAATTCATATCTACATAGGGTGAAGAAACCCACAGCAGTTGTTCATTGTTTAAATTCACGATCCCACATTTAAGGAAACTACAGAATATTGACACAAAAGGCAGGACACCATATGATATCAACCCCTGCTTATTCTACATTGGGAATCTCTGCACCATAACTCTCAATGGGGTCCTAATCAAGTTTAGCTTGGAAAATAGAAAGGAATAATACATGGATAAGCTCAGCAGAGTGTTCTTTTAGATATGAGGATGTTGCCCTATGCCTTGGGAAACTGGGATGTAGGTAACAGTATTATTTTGGGTCGGATTAAAAATGAGCCAGTCAGTTTTTACTGGCTCAGCTTATATCAAACTGATGAAGGATAAAGGCCCAATAAATCTCCCTCCAAAGTAAGTATATCATAAAGTGATCTCTCAGCACTTCCACGGACTGACGTATACAATCATTGATATTGTTTTGTGGTTCCTTAGGGAATTCCCACACATGAACAACTACTTACCTTTCAGGGCCTTTCCCTTGTTATGCTCTCACTGGTACCGGTCAGTCTCCTGACCCCTAATCAGTGCATGGCGTGTAAATGCCAGCCACTCGCTGGTCACCAGCTCAGATTGAATTAGTCGTGTGTCGCCTCTGGCACTCACCAGGTGGCACTTCATGCTGGCCCCTGATAAATATTTCAATAAGCGATGCATTTTGGTTGCCATTCCACTCTGTGATTTTACCCTTTAGGGGGTGAAAAATGCACTGACCAATCGCACTGAACTGTAAAAAGAAAAAAAAAGAAAGAAAAGAAATACCGCCAAATTGACAGGAGTTTTCTCCTGAGAATTAAGGACAAAAATTTCACCATTATTTGTACAGGGATCCCTTGTAACAGAGTGATGTTTCTTTGGTGTTCAATTTTACGAGAATGCCTGGTAGATCCAAGAGTTCTTCCTTAGAGTGTGGTTTATTGACAGGACTGAATTCATTTATAAACAATAATTACCGTGTTGGCCTGTATATGCGCCGGGGTCCTGATTCATTTCAAATATGGTCTGCCCCAGGTACTTATTCTAGACTCAAAATATAGTCAAAAAATGCCAATACCCGTGTACCTAACCGGCGCTTATTCAAGGCTGGTGCCTATTTAAATACCCAGCGCTTATACGGGCCAATACATAGATAGAACTAAACGACCGTGGTGTACGAGGTGGTCGATCCACCACGAGGGAGTTGTGTCCCCCGAGGGCGTTAGCCCGAGGGTGAAACAACTCCCGAGGGGTGGATCGGCCACCGAGGACACCAGGGAAGTTTAGTTCTATATTTATTTTATGTTTTTAGAGTCTTTAATTAACCGATAATTAGCGAAATCCGTTACCGTAGTCCCCCGTATGAGCGCCGGTCCGCCATTTTGAATGTTTACATGCACCCAGAACGAGGCTGCAGTAGTGGATCTGCCGCTGTGGTGGATCGGCACACATTACGCCACTGGGGGTGTGTGGATCGGCCCTGCAATGCTATCTCTATGGGAAGAAGTTATTCACATAAAATAATGTACCTATACTGTATATACTTTCCCAAATAGTCAGCATATTTAACCCTTTAACTCCCTGTACTGCATATTTATGCAGTACTTTAACACTGTATTTGGGAAAGACAGCGAGAGAAAGGGTTAACAGTGGTACTTTATACAAGCTATTGGCACCCTCTAGCCCCTCTAGACCCATTTTTTCTACATACGTTGCTCCTCTTTTTTCCCATGAGGACTCTAGGTGGTGGTCTAGCCAGCCTAGTCGGATGGTCGCCAGGGAAGGCCACATAGAAACAATGGCATCCATAATTAAAGAGGACTGGATTGATAACATTTCCATTCCTCATGCACCTTCCTCCTCCTACACGGCCGTTTGTATACAATGGAAAGTAAGGACTGTATGTTCAGGGGTGGGTAGGCTTAATGGTAGTCCTAATGGTCTGAAAACAGTCCTTCTGGTTGTCTTTTCTCCCCTTGCCATCTAGTTGCTTTCTTTGTCACCTCTCTCTCCCCTCCTCTCTTTCTCTATTTCTCTCCCTTGCTCTGGCTCTTCTGACTGTCTGTCTGTATTCATATAATCATGTTTACAGATGTAAGCCATCTCGGTTTCTCATTCTCACTAGTCTTACTAAAAGTGTATGTATACATATACATAGTATGCTGATTTTGACTTTGACACAGAGGTCCAGTTGCTGACCATCCTGTAGCATCTCACCCAAACAAAAGACAACCTTTAATGATAAGGACAATAAGTCTATTTGTTCTTAGCCTGATTGCAGTGCCCTGTAGTGTTAGAGGACATGGATAGTACATTTAGAAAAGATGGCATATTGAGGGTGAAAAGGGGGGCAAGATGGAGGCTTGTCCCTACCACTCCCATTACCACCCTATATACCACAAGACAATGCTTAGAGTGCACATGGGTGTCCTGCAGCTTTTCTGCTGCCTCCCCGGTCTCCCTGGGCATGCATATAGCCTCCAGGCTGGGGCTTAGTGGGGACGTGAGACATTGTCAGCAGCCAGGGGTGGTGAGGGCCAGCCCTGGGGGAGGCTGTACATGCAGCTTAAACCCTTAAGGGGCGGCATGATGCCTCCAGCATCACATACTCCTTGGCCGTCATGATGCGCCATTGCGATGCTCGCGAGTAACTCACTTGCACTACATTGGTGCATAATATCGAGTCGTGAATTGATCCTACAGATTATGCTGGATGCTGGGTTACTCACTGGGACCGCATTTTCTGCCTCAGTACAACCACAGGGCCCACATTAATAAAACACTATATGACCCTTGAAGGGTGAAAGCTCTAGCTACCGCCATCTCCATACATTCAGGGGTGAGGCCTTCTCTGTAGCTGCATAGTATGTATTGCTGTAGCATAGATTAAGGCTGGGCTTCGGGGTTTGCTGCAGCTGTTTGTCAAATCAATGGTTCCTATTCTGCCTCCCTCTCTCTGTCTCCATTTTTTCATCACACAAGGTGATGTTTTACGATTTCAATTATAGACATTTTTACTGAGACAGCTATCCATGGCCTCTATGTGTCTATGTTGTTTTCTTGAAATAAACTATGAAAAGTTTGTAGGTCGTACATGGTTTAGATGAATCCTACATGTATCACATCTTTTCAGGGTTTGCCCGGCAATACCTAAGTGAACCTGCATATATATATATATATATATATATATATATATATATATATATATATATATATATATATATGGGGCTTTTACCCCTTCTCCCCCCACCTATAGATACGTTCAAATTCACTTAAAACCCGTGCCTTTTACGCGAATTATTCTGATATCATATGGTAAGACCCCAATTTCTAAAGGGGATTGTAAGGGAAATTTGGGGTCTATCTGACATTATCTAACTTGAAGATGATCATTTTGGCCTATGCCATGAGATCGAGACCCCATACTCCATTCTACGCTCTGTTACTGTATACATATATACAAACGGCCGTCTTGGAGGAGGAAGGTACACATACATGTAGTCCGGAATGGAAATTTTATCAATCTCGTCCTTTTTAATTATGGATGCAATCGTTTTCTATCTAGCCTTCATTGGTATTCACTACATGAACAGTATAGGCTGAGTACACTGTGAAAAGAAATGCCTTTAGAATAGTGGTGAAAGTCTTGTCCCAAAGCCTCCATAGATCCATTGTTATTTTCACGAGGATTCCTTGTCCCACATACTGTACTGCTTTATTGTAAAGACTACCCTGCTTCACTGTAATGCGGCGGTCTATAGTTCAGTTTTAGGATGAACTCTGGTAGATTCAACTATTGTTTTTTGCTTCACTGCAATGCGGTGGTCTATAGTTCAGTTTTAGGATGAACCCTGGTAGATTCAACTATTGTTTTCTAGAGACTAGAGGACCTTAAGGTAAAGATAGGCCTTCTCTTATCAGCTTATAACTAAAAAGAACTGAAAACAGGGAGTATTTTTTTTTCAATTATTGAATAGTCAAAAGGAATGGTTTCAAGAATGCTGACTTTCTTTTGAGTCACATAATAGGATGTACTAGCTATGAACGTGTACATGTTTTGGTTGTGAATGGGTGTGTGTGCAATTGTGTGAATATGTGTGGGTCGGGTGTGTGCAGAGGCCGTACGTGTGTAAAGCTTAAAGCCTGTCCAACCCTCCCTGGGGACCCCGGGGATGAAAAGTGAAAACACTGCTTGTCCCTCTCCCATCCCCACAGCAAACACCAGCCTCCTGTCTGATCAACTGCGTCCGTTACCCTTTAAGGCATGATGCATGAAAGCAGCTCTGACAAACCAACTCCCCAGTGCTGCACTCATGCATCATGTCTAGTCCATGGGTTGATGCATCAATTAACGATCAGCATGATGCACCTAAGCAGGCCTTGCAAGTAGGATCAATTGCCAGCATTGCATTGTTGCATCATAGAGAACGAACCTGAATCTGGAAACATTATGGGCAACTGATGGGTTAAGGGCCACATGATGCCTCCAAGATCCTTTACATCATGATGTATGAATGCAGTCTTGGTGTGGACCTTCCTGGATGTGTATCGATTATAAATGCAGCTCTGGTAAATATTAATAGAAGTATGCCCTCAATGTGTTAGCATCACCACTCATGAGCATATCAAATGATATATCGTTAAAGCACCCAGTCTTATGATTATAAACGTTGGTCTTAAATGAGGAACATTAAGGAGGGGATTTCGGTGGACGCATCATTACATTATCTATAGTCTTTGATATATATACATATATGGGTCTGATTTTCGATTTCTACCCACTTTAGGGCACAGAGTCCAAACACGTAAAATTTAATATCAATGAAATGCACTTCATTATATTGGAAGACCAACATCTTGGGCCCCCAAAAAACATGATTCCAAAGTTGTACTCCTAAAATGTCAGTTTTGGTAAGCCATCAATGAAAATCATCTCTTTTCATGTAACGATGGTCACATTTATAATCTATGTCCATAGCAGACCAGCTGGAAATGCTCATATCACCCTTAAATTTGGTATGCTTATACTTACAATAGTTACCAATGTACATGCCAAAAAGAAATATCCTCTCTCAAAAACTTCTAAATCTATGGATGATCTCAAATTTTTGAAATTTTGAAAATTTGTTGATTTCATCCCAACCTTTGTGCACTTTTCTATAACAACACTAAAATACCTTCTATTCGCCTGAATATCACTCTGAATTATATTTAGGGTTTGTACTATGTAAATCAAGTGCAATTGTACACTTATTGTACAGTATATCTCCTCTGTTGCCCCCCTAACTTTACTCATTCATCACGTATAAATGTGACCATGGTTACACGATGTATATGACATAGTAATAGCATGGATATAACCATTTTCCCTTGTCATAAGACCTTTACACTCACAACATTTGTAGTAAACAGGTTGGGAAACTGATTTAACCAGATATTTACATACTTTGAACCCCGAAAGGGTGAGCACCATGCGTTGAAACGCGGAAATGCTAGTTTTTTTACCACTTTTTGCAAGTTCGGAAGGACGTTGGACCAGGACAAAATATAATTACCACACTCTATATACCTCTATTCAATGCCCAAATTAGTCTATGAACAGCATAAACATCAACAGATACCATGTGATCACTATATATTCCATGGTAGGCCTTCTACTAGACACTACCCAAAGTATACCGTTCAGTGCATAAATGTGACCATCGTTACACGATGTATATGACATAGTAATAGCATGGATATAACCATTTTCCCTTGTCATAAGACCTTTACACTCACAACATTTGTAGTAAACAGGTTGGGAAACTGATTTAACCAGATATTTACATACTTTGAACCCCGAAAGGGTGAGCACCATGCGTTGAAAAGCGGAAATGCTGTATTTTCACCACTTTTTGCAAGTTTGGACGGACATTGGACCAGGACAAAATATAATTACCACACTCTATATACCTCTATTCAATGCCCAAAGTAGTCTATGAACAGCATAAACATCAACAGATACCATGCGATCACTCTATTTTCCATGGTAGGCCTTCTACTAGACACTACCCAAAGTATACATTTCAGTGCATAAATGTGACCATCGTTACACGATGTATATGACATAGTAATAGCATGGATATAACCATTTTCCCTCGCCATAACACCTTTACACCCACCACATTTATAGTAAACAGGTTGGAAAACTGATTTAACCACATATTTACATAATTTGAACCCCGAAAGGTTGAGCACCATGCGTTGAAACGCGGAAATGCTAGTTTTTTTACCACTTTTTGCAAGTTCGGAAGGACGTTGGACCAGGACAAAATATAATTACCACACTCTATATACCTCTATTCAATGCCCAAATTAGTCTATGAACAGCATAAACATCAACAGATACCATGTGATCACTATATATTCCATGGTAGGCCTTCTACTAGACACTACCCAAAGTATACCTTTCAGTGCATAAATGTGACCATCGTTACACGATGTATATGACATAGTAATAGCATGGATATAACCATTTTCCCTTGTCATAAGACCTTTACACTCACAACATTTGTAGTAAACAGGTTGGGAAACTGATTTAACCAGATATTTACATACTTTGAACCCCGAAAGGGTGAGCACCATGCGTTGAAAAGCGGAAATGCTGGATTTTTCACCACTTTTTGCAAGTTCGGACGGACATTGGACCAGGACAAAATATAATTACCACACTCTATACACCTCTATTCAATGCCCAACGATGTCTAGCATGTAAATTAAATATAAAATATCCCTGACATACACATCAGAGTCTGTTATACTGTATCAACTATACATAAAATAAAAGTGACCATCGTTACCGTTAAAGCTATTTATATCTGTTGAAGGCCTCTTCTATGGCATCTAGGGTTTTTTGTGGTATCCAGACCGAGTTCTGCTTCCGCTTAGTTGTGCCCAATGCCTTGGGAGGGTTAATTTTACCCAGGATCTCCCAGTCCCGCATACACAGCTCGTCCTTTATCCTCGGCCAAACAAATTCATTTGAGTCCTGTTTGCGGTTGAGAAAGCGCACCTCGTACTGCTTTTCCTCCCTTTGCAGCACCTGTCCCATGAACACTTCATTGTCGTACACACATGCCACATAAGATCCATTGGCATAGCGGGACAGCTTTCGGATCAAAGGCTGTGGGGGGTCAAGTGGTGCGACATTAGGACCTGGTACAGGGAGGTCGGCAGCCTGTGCAGCGCGCTCCGGTAGCTCCTCCTGCGCTACACCAGGACTTACAGGTGCTTCATCCCGTGCAGCGCGCTCCGGTAGCTCCTCCTGTGCTACTACGGGGTTGTCGGCAGCAGTCGGCTCCGTTGGTTCGTCCCGTGCAGCGTGCTCCGTTTGCTCCGCCTGCGCTACAACAGGGGGATTCTGTGAGCGAGTTGCTCGTGCAGCGTCGGCAGCAGGCTTCTTCTTGGGGAACTTTAGCTCATGCACCTTCCAACCCGAACACCCACGCTGCGATTCACAGTCCTTCCAGCAACACTCCTTGAAGCAGGATGTTTCACGGACAGCCAAGGAACGCCCTTTCTGAACTGGAACTGCAGCGTGCACCCCTAGTGTACCGTACAAGCTATCATCAGCTTTCACTTGATTAACGGTATTACGGGCAAGGGCGACGTCTTCCAGGGGAATGCACTCATAGTACACCTTGTTGGGCTGGTCCCTGTTGACGAGGTTGTTCGGGTTGTTCCCGATGCGAGCAAAGTCTGCTGCGTCCTTGATCTTGTATTGACGCTGCACAGCCCAGTCGGCGTTTCGCTTGGCAGCGGCACCAATTCCGTCACACGGACCCTTCCCGTGGCCACTCTCGAAGTATGTCCAGGTTGCCCTGTACTTCTTGAGCAGCTCCTCATGTCGACACAAGATCGAGAATATCGATATGTTTCGATATTGGGAGCTCGGAGAGTCCGAAACATAGTGCAGCATCCCAACCCTCCCAGGTAGGTTCCTCTCAATGAACCGAACTATGGCCTGAAGGAAGGCAAGGATGGCACCTGCATCATGCTTTCTGTTATCCGTCACCAATGCCAGCGAGCGGTGCTTAGTTTCACCTGTGTCCTGCTCCCTGTAGTGGATCACCACTGGATGCAGTGTCACAGGCTCCTTAGCATAGTAAGTACTCTGCGGGCTCTCGGGGTAAGTGACCATCCAATTTTCGGCGAAATCCATTTGGATGGAACACTCTTCGAATGACATAGTCGCACGTAGCTCCCGCACTACTCGATGCTGCGTTCGGGCCCTCTCAGAATGATCGAGGATCGCCAAAAACTCCTCCACCATGTCCGCGATGAACTTTTTCTTTGTTTTGGTTTCGGGAACAAGGCGGAGTTTCTTCGTGAACTTCTTATCCTTTGGGGGCCCGATCGGAACATCGATTAGCTTCCACGTCTCGCATACAACATCTTCCTGTACAACCGTGGTGTTCAACTTCAGTTTGAACTCATCCGCGGTACTCGCACGTACGACGGTATCAGGCAGTTGTTTGATACCGACCGCACGGAGCCTCAGCGCAAAGTTTTGATGTTTTTGGCAAAGGCATTCCGAGGTGCTAGTGAACGATACAGGTACAATGTACCTGTTAGCACGACGCACACCATTGAAGAAGGCCAAAGAGCAGGTGTGCGTCGGGTTCATCTCATTGTACCGCTCACGAAGCACGTACAGGAACTCATTGAGAACGACGGTTTGGTGCTTCACTCCTTTTATTGTCCGGGTCTGTTTTTTGCCGGCAAGCTTTGTTGAGTTCTCAGGGTCGAGGAGGAACTCCAACACTCGCTGCCGACGTTCAGTATCATAGGCAGAGTTTTTGCGTCGATTGGGAGGTGGTGATGTTAGAGACTTGCGGGTGATAGCAAGGTCTTCTGCTAATTTAGATGCCAAGCGTTGCTGCTTGAGATCATCCACCTTACCCAGCTGTTTGAAGGCCTTAACCCGTGCACGGAGTGGAAGGCTTTTGAATCCCTCCGTCAACAGTTTGTAGGCCTTCACTGTTACTTCATCAGCTGGAAGTACTGCTGGCGGATGTTCAGGTGCACCCTCAGGCGCTTCAGGAGGTTCAGCAGGTTCGTCTGGCACTCCAACACTTAAGTCAGCTACCTGCTGTTTGAGGGTTGCTAACTTGGCGTTGAGTAACCGGTTCTTGTAACGCAGCCGGTTCTTCCTCGGGGTGTGTGGACCACCTTCGGGACTGTAAAGGAGAGGTTGATAGGGATTAGAACCAATGTAACATTTGTAGTAAAACTGCAAATTTGATTCACCAGAATGTAAATTTCAGAGTTAGATCAAATTCAAAAAGGAGAATTCAAGTAACCATAACCAGAAACTTTAAAGTAAACATTAAAGTAAGCACCTAGTAACTAAAGTAACCAGACAACCAAGGAAAGAAGCAATTAAGCAGCAACCCAACTAGGAACTATTTTACCACTACTATACAATTACATTTGTCACACTCATTTTTTGCTGAGCACGTTGCGGGCGGAACGAAGAGCCACATCACTGTAAATCATCATTCAAAAGTAAGAATAATTAAACATCAATCAAACAAGTTTATATACAATGTATGTGTTTGTTATTTAACAAATGCTATGGGTCATTCAAATAATGTTAAAGGGGGGAATATGTTCTAAATACTCACCGAAGGTCCTTGGCCATCTGTGGGGTAATGGGATCATCGCCCTTGATGCGCGGCGACTGCCTGGTACTGGGTTTGGCCTTAGCAGCTGCTTCTCTGCGAGGACGCTTGGGGGCCCGCTCCTCCCCGCTGTCCGATGACAGCAGCATCGGGTCGCGGCGCTTCTCCCGGACCCTTTACCTTCCTCCTTGTCATCGGCACTGTCGGAAGACAGAACCATCGGATCTTGTGGGCTTGTCCCCGACGATGTTGCAAGCTGCTTCCTGCGCTTTTTGGGTGGGTGTGTAGAGCCACTGTGACTGGAGGAAGATGAAGAACCTGCCCTCTTTTGTTTCTTGGGCTGCAAAAAGGAATGCACAATATAATTTCTATTCATCAGTTGAATACATTTATTGAGGAAAATTATGTCAGATTGTGCAATGTATAGTTCTAGGTTTCAAACATTTTGTAAGCACATTGTATAATTAACTGGAATGAATTATAAAGTTAAAGTACTATGAAGAGATTACTTTATAATAACATGCTTACATTTGAAATATCAGCAATCGCCACACGACGTCTCAGATCAGCTTGCCTTCCCTTCTCCCCGTCACTGTCAGAGTCAGAGGCATGTGCCTCTTGGTCATGAGGTAGCTGAGGTTCCTCCTGCTGGGTTACCACATCGGCCTCCCGGTCAGTTTGTTGGTCATGAGGTTGAATAGGCTGTTGAGTTGGCACATCTGTCTCCTCTGCATTCGGTTGATGACCCAAGTCAGAGGTCCTCCTCCGGGAGCGGCGTTTATTCTTGTTGGAGAACAGGAGTACTGGTAAAGCCGAGTGGCCAGTACGTCCTGTAGGTGTAGTCCTAGGTGTAGCAGCAGCATTGCCAGCTCTAGGTGTAGTCCTACGTGCAGCGGCAGCATTGCCAGCTGCAGGTGTGGCAGGAGTGCCAGGTGTGGGAGGTGCGGGAGGTGCTGCGGGAGGTGGAGGGGCCTGGGGTGCTGGCTCACCGGTCTTGTCCCTCTCCCTTAGGTTTGCAACCCGAACCCTGGTTTGCTCCCTTATAGTGTTCATCTTGTCATGGTCTCCAGATGCCCTGAGGCGGTCTCGCTGAGTCTGGCTCTCTGCCGCGCGTTCAGCCTTGAAGGCGGTATCTCCCAGCTGAGCACGTTTCTTGGCTCGGCTTGCTGCTTTGCGCTGCGCGGGTGTCAAAGCCTGCCCATCTGGCAGCTTCTTTCTCCCCATACTGCAAATGAAATAGAAATGAATCAACACATGAAATTGACATAATATTGTTTTTCGACATGTAACGATGGTCACACAAACTTTTGTAACGACGGTCACTTTTATTTTTGATATAACACTAAACCATGTACATGTTATAAGTGAAAATGTTGAATTAACTCCACCCTATTACCAAGTTGGAAATGAAGTATCTGGTATTAAATAAATGACTATTCCATGGGATGTCAGTACCATAGGGCCATCTTGTGTCCAAATATGGAGAGGTTGCACCAAGGCTTACTGTGTATTTTGACAGGAAAACTGGTTTTGTAAAGATGGTCACATTTATAAATTCTGGCTATTGCTGGCCCCAGGAGGGTGCAGACTGTACCAAGACCACTCAAAATTGTACTTAGCATTGGTATATAACATATAAATGGAGTAGATTCACAACAGATATGATATGGGTAAGTATAGAAGAAGAATCAATAAAAATAATTAATCGTCGGTAACGATGGTCACATTTATATGGGTATCGGTAGAAATGGATTTAGTATGTATTAAACTACTATTCTACTACTTCCATTGCTCTAAATTGTTCAGGAGAAGGTACAGGCAGGTTTTAGAGGTTAAAAGGAGTGGGAGTAGAATATATTTCCCACGTTTGGAGGGGTCAGAAGAGAAATTTTCCAAAAAATTACAAGTATTTTTTTTATATGAGCAGTTGGTAGAGTGTGACAAAAATGAAAATACTCCAATTAACTTAACCATGACATGTATTCATCTCTACCCTCCCCTATTAATGTGTTGGTAAATGCATTACAATCATCTGACAACGGATACAGGGTGTACAGAGAACCGAGGAATAAATGTGACCATCGTTACCGTAGTATGTGATGTCGGCTATGGACCTAGTTTCTGACCTCTCACTCGAATAGTAATGGCGGGAGCCGGCAAAACACAATGCCAAGCGACGTACGACGGTCACTTTTAACGTAAATAACTGTTTTCGATACACTATTTTTACACCAGAACGTTCCATGGACCTTCATATATGATAACATTTCATCGATTTTCTTCAATTCTTACCTTGAACTAGATTTTGGCGTATGTTTTGTAGAGGTAGATGGTCGAAATCGTCATCAAAATGTCAACAAAGTCCCTCTGCGTGATGCGCATGCATCACACTCCGCTCTACTTCCGGCCGGATAACGTACAGCGTGGAACACTTTCCCGCCTCTATTAGGCAAATAAAAGTGACCATCGTTACCGATCGGCTAGGTAGCCTCTGATAGGGGGAAAGGATGTAACTACCGACGTAACACCTGGTCAATATTGTTCATTTTAGCCCTACATTTGAGTTTCCAAGACGGAATGAATTATTTTTGCCAAACTATGGACATGGGAGGGGGAAATGTACATGTAACGATGGTCACATTTATATTTGTGAAAAGTACATTAATGACTGTGGAGGGAAAACTATTTGCAGTGGAGCCAAAATTTTTGGCACACCATACAAGTCAAACATACCCTACAGGAAGGCGGTATAAGGTGAAATATATTCCCAGTGGTTCCATGGTCATTGAGGAGGTAATATAATAGTGACCATCGTTACATCGTTGATCTATTCCATCAGGGATTGACAAAACCCACCTACCTGACCATCAACCAGAATTATTTTCTCAACTAACACCCAGAACGAAAAAATAAAATTTAAATAGTGATCATAGCATTACTTTTGGACTCCCTGCATGCATCCAAAGTTAGAAAAATGACCAAAAAAGTGGTTTAAAAGGGTGTTTTTCAACTTTGAGAGTCCATATCTCAGGAAATAATCATGCCAGGTGCAAAAAATTATACTTTTCTGAAAGGTATACATGTCCTCTGTCAAATGACATAAAGAAAGCCAAGTTGGGACTAAGCTGATTTATACCAGGCCTGATAGAAACTGGTAAAACCATGAAAATGCCAATTGGGTAGAAATCAAAAATCTGACCCATATATACGACCAATTGTCATGAATCATCCAGAAGTAGGCTGGCAGGGGGGTCCAAAATTTTTTGGGTACTTATAGTATAGGTGTTGGGGCTTAGGCTCCATATATTTGGGTAGGTTAAATATCGTTTTGTGATCCAGGGTAGAGCGGCGAAGTTGCTAGAGTATCTGACGGGTGCCGGGTCTCTGACGGGAGCCACCAGCGCCACTAAGTGATGTTGGCATAGCTCTGTCCAATGGTGGAGGATGGGGTTGATCCTTACTGTGTGAAATACCTTGGTAACAAGGTCATTTATCATATATAACACATTAGTTAAATATGTTATATATATTATGGAGAGATGGACTGCTAGTAGGGTCTCTGACGGGAGCCGTAGGGTCTCTGACGGGTGCCGCAAAAAAACTACCCCAAATGTATCATTGGAACACCCAAGGTAGGATATTAGAGATAGGCCCAATTTTTTTTTGTATGCACATATAGACATGTTAAGGCTTTGCATGGTATATCTCTCTCATACCCCTGCTATATTTAAAATAGAGTAAGGGAGCCATGTTAGGGTCTCTGACGGGAGCCACGCGAAACTGCCCAAATACATTTCTGGCCCCAGTATAAAACATTATTTGGCTACATACACCTTTATGGTCTTAAAATTTTCCATTTGCTATGGGGGAAATACCAAAACAAATTAGGGGACCCAGTGACCTTTAATTTTTATTTTTTGCAACTTTGCAGTACAGATTTTTATTTTTTCTTATTGAAAAACCCTCATTTTGGGCAGTTTTAGCCCCCCAGCTCTCTAAATATGCATCGTAGATAGGCAAAACCCATATACCACTTGTAGCTCTATCACATCCTGACCAGAATAAATGATAAAGACACATATATAACTTTGTTTGAAGAATTTATCAAAAGGGGAACAAGAACAGCCCATTTCTGGAAGATTCATGACAAATGGTCATATATATATATATATATATATATATATATATATATATATATATATATATATATAAATGTGTGCCAGTCTTATTTAAGTGCCAGGGTCAATTCCTGTGCAGTTGTGTATTTAAAAGGGTTATTGGGTAGTGATATCGGCTACTACGGTATACCATCCCTCCCCTTCCATCAAACACCGCCCACCCCTCACCAAACACAGCTAATGCCCAAGGGCAGGGGACCATTGTGCTCTAAATTCACCTCCATCCTTGGAAAAATAGATTTAAAGAAAAGGTAGAAATTGAAGAAAATCCACTGTCAGTGTCTGTCCTTTAGACCCTGGTCCCCCTGGGGGTGGAAGCAAGGCTTTGGTTCACTTTACTATGGAGGTTCAATGGGAGTGTAAGGAGTAAAACCTAGCACAGTGTCTTTGGTCCTTACTCAGCTGGACTAAGCTCTTCATGGTGGGCCTGTCCCTCACAGGCAACCAAGCCCATCACCCCCTAGTCAAAGCCTAAGTGTGTTTCTGGTAAAAGGGGATATTTGCTTAACTAATTCCTATAATTTCCTCCCTACCCCTGGAGCCTAGCTGCACTGTTTTGTAGCATAAAACATGAATTGCTTAATTTTGAACCATTTATACGCAACCTCCTGGTTTGTATTGAGGGAGGGGTATCAATTTCTTTAAGATTTAGTCTCTCCTCTTTAAAGTGAAATGATGATCCAGCTAGAACAAATAGTGAATATATAATATTCGGATGAAATACACCTATTCTTAGTTTTCGCCTTGCTTCTCAGAAAAGGGAAACCTCTCCAGTGTGTTCGCATGACCCTTGAGAGTTTATTTTTCACTTTTGCCAGTCTCCTTTCAGTTTCCAGTTCAGAAGAAACCCTAGGACTCAATTGTCATTTAATTTGAAAAGGTAGAAACAATAAAGTTCACCAAGTACAAACCAGTATTACGCACTATGAGAAAACATGGTCATGGGTGACTTTATTTATTGCATGCTTTGTGTGGGCCAACCTATTTTCGGTTACTCACTTAGATAAGGAAATTTTGATGTGATGTCAGTTGATAGAGAACCTCCTAGTCATGACCTCTTGCATGTGGATATCAATGGCTGAACTGAATGGGTTTATAAGTCAAAGTGGTTTTGATATTTGAATTAAGAGAATATAGCAGGGTTACAATCGCGTTAACACGTTAAAGTTGATCAACCATGCAACATTGGTCCAGCATACACTCCGGGATAAGGGCTATTCGAATATGAGGATTCCACTGTAGATTAATCTTTTTTACTGTCGATAGGTAACTTGGCCTCTGTCGCGCAATTGAGCCATACATTTCTGCAACAGAGGCCAAGTGGACTATGGGTGTAAAGTCCCTAGTCCACTTGGCCTCTGTCGTGTGATTGAGCCAGACATTTCCCATATAAACTTCTGCGACAGAGGCCTAGTGGACTATTGATAGAAGGACTGATAGCTAGGGTAACTGGTTCTCCATGTACATGCCTATTTCGAGGTAGCAGGTTGTTTCATGGGCGCGGCCATTGCTAGAGCTTGTTACTAGTCAGCAAGTTCTACTGATAAGACCTATCAGATGGGTACCAGTTCGCCCCCGAGAGGGCCGCAGTGAATAGTTGGGATTATCTCATTGGTTAATAAGTAGTCCTGCTAAGTCCGTATAGGTTGGATGAATGATGCCTTGGTCATCAGTCTACTTCCAAGAATTGCATTTATGCACCATGCCCAGCCTACAATATACTCCTGCACTATGAGCAATACGGGTAGTAAGAGAGGTATGACATTGAGCCCACCTGCCTTTTGTTGTTGTCCACTTCTATACCACACCTACCACACATCTGGATGTCCACTTACACCCTGCAGGTGGGGCATGTCCACCCTCACACATCCTCCTGCAGCCCTAACCCTTTAATGAAAGCAATATGTGAAAGACAAGCTTGATATTGTATGGGTGCATAACACTGTAAGGAAACCCTCCACTGCCTTTTGGGAGCATACTCAGACGCACTTTTCCTCATGCTTTATTTGGCTTGAGTGTTCTGAACTTCAGGTCGCATCAAAAACCGTTTCAAACTACATTAGCGTCAAATGATTATGGAAGTTATATCGTTGGTAATAATGTCTCCATGTATCTGTGTATTTTACCCATCCTCTCTGTGCAAGACAGAAGTTATATGGTACAACACTGGCGACTTCTGGCGGTATGTATTCACTGCATCTTAAAGAGTTTGAGTTTGAGTTTGAGTTTAACAAGTTTATTGGCCAAATAACATCATACAACACGAAGCTTTTCAGGATCAGCCAGGAAATGACAATAATTATAACCATACACAAAGAAAAATTTATTTCACAATGCATTGCATATGGGAATACAAGATGCCTTCATAGGGTAATAATAATGCATTGATGGAACCCTGGTAAATGGGTAGATACCCTGGGCTGCAGACCTATTTATCATGATGACCAAGGGGTTAGATGCATTAATGAATTGTCGGCCTTTAAAGGGTTAACCACGTCATAAACTGACCTCCCTAGTCCCTGTCCGTCCCTCACATTGTCAGACTGACGCGCCTCCTTGGGGCCATGTAACCCGATCCTGGTCCCACCAATTGGTGGCAGACAGGGTAAAGCAGCCCTGCCTGGGGCACCCCAGGACCTCCTGATGCTCCCATATGAACCCCTCCTCAAATAGGTCTGGGTCCTGGAGGGTGTTTCTTACAGGAAGGATGCCACTTTTTTCGAACAAGGACCTACCCATAAGGAATAGACCACATTTAGAATGGCAGTCTATATGAAGTCTTTGCCCATTAAAGGTTATTCGGTCCTGCAGATCTTATCATTCCACAGGCCTGGATTGGTTTTTTTTGTGGGAGCGAATGCCTCAAGATTATTATTGTCAGCTCAATGTCCCAAAATTACGGCCAGACATTCAGTCCCACAGCCTGCCGGATTTTGCTGGCAAAAACTGGTGTCCTGTGTGTTTTCATATTGACTGGAATAGTCACTGGACCCATGTGTTTCCAAGAGATGATTCCTATGAAAGGTGAATGAAAGATGCTGAGTTTAGTAACGTCTTAATATTTTGAATGCACTGAAACAGTACCCGCTTTTTTCAAGAAATTGCGCTCATCAAACGACCACAGTATAGGGTGGTCCTCACAACTGGCAAGTAGAACCTGGCAGGGGAAAGGTGGTCTATGACACCTCTGCATGGCCATTCTAAGCCCCTGTCCCTGCACAATACCTGCACAATATGGGCAGAGGGCGGCGTTAAGTGGTAGGAAGGTTGGAGATAAGGGTGAGGGGGAAGGTATGGTGTATGCCACAGGTTGCTTTCTGGTACTTGAAGTCTGTAATTTTACTGAACCAAATTAATTGAAGAGCTGGGCCAATTTAATAAATCACCAGTTCAATATCAAATCGGTTACACTCAACCCAAAACTTGAGATGGGGTTGATAGTAACCAAACTGAAGGCAATGCTACTTAAAAGTTAAGTTTAGAGTGACTTCAGGTTGTCATGAAAGATTTGCTTGAGCCATAGGTGTGACAAATTTAAAAGGTATACATGATTATTCCCTGTAATTGCATGTTTTGTGCTGAAAGTGTGCTATATGAATACATCAAACATTTTAGGCCTGGTCTACAGATTTTATCTAAAAACAGCACCCTAATTTTCCAGATGTATGCCAATGGCATTTCACAGCTTCACTGCATGCACACACAAAATAGGGTTGCTAGGGCCTTCTAAGTGAGCTTCATAATATATAGAAGTTACATCACCATTTGGTGGGGATTACCCATTCAGATGGCCCGATACCTGATGAGATATATGGGACTTTGAAGTTGTCAACATAAGATCAGAAGTTTTGACATGAACAGTCTGTGAGAGGTCTTAGAATTAAAACCTTTTGTGGTATATTGCTCACTTTGAAGACATCATTTTTCTCAGTGGCTTCTCCACTAATAAAGGAGATAAAGCGATACTGATAGTGGGCCATCTTCTGATGACCAACCGTCCTCTAAAATTACTATTATGTACTTCTTTACATAGAAAAAGATGGTTTTCTGGCACTTCCTGTCTTTTCGGAATGTAAATGGAACGTTTTGAATCCAAAAAGAGGCTAATATAGGGGTTCTCAGGTAAATGTGTTACCATGGCAACAAAAATAAATGTTCCAAATAGAAAAAAAATAACGTCAATTGATAGAATGATTTATCATGATTCATATGCTGAAAAAAAGCATATAGATACCATTTCTAGATCCAAAACTGTGCTCAAAAGTATGAAAAAGTTTGGTCATTTTGTCCACAAGTCTTAGGAACTGTTCCTCAGAAATTTTGTTATTTCAAGGAATTTGGACCATTTGTGAGGAGGGAAAGGTTTAAACCCATGGTTATTTGGTATCAGAATATCAAATCAGGATGTGTTTTTCTTTAGTCCAGAGTTAATTTTTTATTGATATCAAGAAAAAAGTGGAGGGTTATGGGGTTGAAATGACCATATAGTGTATTCCTACACCAGTCAGGTATCACTGCTCAAAATCAGTGTGGTGGTTGCCATGGCAATTTACAAAAAAAATCAAGCCTGACCTTTATATTCTGGACCTACTGCATGATTTTCTCCATTTCAAAAGCTAAATTTTGGTGTATTGTGCTAAGCTATCAGGGAACTCTAAGTATTTCAAATGTTACATCCAAGGTCAGCAATACTGGTTATTTTCTGGTCTGCACTTGGTATTTAAGGTGGTAGCACCTTAACATACAAATTTTGTGACCTTATTTTGACATAAACAGCAGAGATGACATCATTTCTGAGCACATTACCACCAGTCTCTGCCAACAATTGTTAATTTTATGTGCTGATTAACTATTGTATATGGATATAAAGGTCTAATATGACATATTTAGATGGATTTGGATCTGTAGTCCCCTGATTTTTAGAAAATATTGCCCTAGAGCCTATTTGTTTCTTATGTCAGCTGCTGTTAGTGGCATTCCATGGAATATTTTATTTCTATAAAATTTGCTGAAAATCAGTGGGTTCTTTTTACATCTACATAGTATAACAAATGTCAAGGCGATGTATCACACAACAACCTGGACATCAACTATGTGAGAATTCCATTGGCCTATTTTGGGCCAAAATAGCCCTAGAAATGCCCATTATGGGCCCTTTTAGCTACTTCTACTGGATTCCCTACTTTCCTGAGAGATTTGTGGGACATTCCTACATAAAATAATTGTCATTAGCTGCATTTTAATGTGTGTTGGACATAACAAATTCGGCCTAGATCTTTGCTAAGATAGCTCGAGAATTTATGGCCAAATCCATGAGATATTTTGGGATTTTGACCTCAGCACCGCCCAGCATGGACCAATTTAGCCCAATTAATGGTAAATAGGCAGAATTTTGGGCTTATCTATTACTTAGCGCACCCATAATAAGTTTGCATGGAGGAATATTCTGGCAACCATGGTAACCAAAAAGTCGGCTTTTCTGTCAAATGTAAAGGTAAGCCCCTAGGGATTAGATCTATTTGATAGGTACAAACTAGTTGGAATTGAGCCACATGTGTGCCCTGTAACAATCGATCGGGACTTGACTGGTTTTCACATTACCATACATGCTGACATTAGCGCTATCTGGCTCTGATCTCATGCCAGACTGGTTCCTGGCAAGCCAGTTTGGATGTATGGTATCCATATGAATAATGCCGAGATGGGAACTGCCATGGCCACGCGCACACATTGTCCCCAATTCTTGCTACGGAGTTCTCTCTAAATCCAGGGTATGACCTATACTCATAGTGCGCCTTAAAGAGAGGTATCACTGTATTGTTGACCACTTACATATAGCTGAGGATGGCAGCTTACACATTGGGATCACATAGAGTGCTATACCCTCATGGAGTATAAAGCCGGCTCCATCCTCTAGTAGTGGAGCAAGGTGTAAACACAGCCATGAACCTACCGGAAATGACACCAGGACCCACTTCCGGTGACAAAAATCACTCGGCCCTCTGGCGGTAATGGGAGGAACTAATCCAGGTTGTCGTCTCGTATAGCACCGGATGACAGCCATCTTAAACAGCAAGGGACCCTGGGAAGGCCCAGCTGTGTTAGCAGTGGTTGGGTTATTTTTAGAGAGACCTGGGGTGGGGGAAGGGGGACTGAGGCAAGAGAAAGAGACAAGACAAGGTGGATGTGTGGATTGAAGGAGATAGACAAGGGAAGAGGAAGGATGTTTTGATAAGTGAAAAGGAGAGGATAAATGTTAGATAAGATCAGATGGTAAAATAAGTAGGGAGGCAGGAAAGACGGGGGGAAGAATGAAAAGGCAGCAGAGGAGGTATGGATCGAGGCAATCACAGAGAGAGAATAGAATTTTGACTCTCGATCGGGGGCGGGGAGTCATCGTTTTTGTGCTTCTGCATGAAAATCCACTGCCCCCTGTTGTTCATTGAAATCATCAATCCGCTAGTAGAGATGAAGGAGGGAATGGGGCTGTGTGAGTACGAAAGGAGGGTTGGTATAGGGTAGTGCAGCACATGGGATGTCAGTATCGATTTTATCCATGGCTGCTTTCATCCCGACATGCCTAAGACAACACCATTTGCATGGTGTATATGCTCTATGTCATACTTACCATAGTGTTATGTAAAGCACTATCACGGTTTATACATACTGTTAGGATATCTCTATGTAGTCCCCTTAATAGCACGTACTGTATTATGGTGATGATACAGGGTCACCCTGATGTTAACCCTTCAAGGGCCATTTATGTGTGAATGCATCATGCCTATCGGCGTGTGTGATACAGCATAACGTGCTGGCGACATTCAGCAGTGTATCATGCCGACCCTCTGGGAGTGCATCTATCCAGAAGGGCTGGCATGATGCATTGATGTAGCAGTGTCAGCTGACTCACCAGATCTAGATCCGTGCATCGTGAAGACCATAAGACCGTAATGTATCAGTTTCCTTTAACCTTCAATTAACCTTCCCTGGAGAATACTCAAGTCTATGAGAACATTTCACTATGATGGTCTACTGCAATAAGTCAAATGCAGCACAAGTTTATAGATCAATCAATAAAAATAAAAAAGATTTATTTTGTGAGGCTTTATACCTAAATCCTTTCAGAAGCTATAGACCATTATTCAGCAATTACATGTAGGGCTTATCAGTGCTCAGTGGCTACATAGACGTTTGGCCTAGTGCCACATCAACACCATGGCCTTCACCCCCATTTGAGTCAAGAGGTTTCTTGCAATAAGATATGAACCTTACAGGTCCAAAAGAGTCTAAGGCCATATTCTAAACTTTTATTTCTAAACCTGTTGCACTGAAAACATGGAAGATCCGAAACTAGTCAGCGGTGACCACTTTAGGTCCTCAAGTTGACAATACCTAAAACTACAACTTTAGGTAGTAAAAATGATGACTTTAGGTGAGTCATCAGTATGACAATACTGACAGTACAGAGTCGTCATGATGATGACTTAGGTCATCAGGATGACGACCTTAAGTCGTCATTTTGATTACCTAAAGTTGTAGTTTTAGGTATCGTCAACTTATGGGATTTCTGTTACAGCGTGAAGGACCGTAGTTTGTTATGGTCGGCTTGTCTGCTAAAAAGAGATTCAAAAAGTTGTGTAAACATGTCTAAATGGTTAGTAAATGCGCATTTCTTCTGTTTTGAAGCAGATAGGAGGACAGGGAAATGATCCATAGGACGCTATTCAGTCTCCTATTCACTGGGCCATCGGTGGTTATTTTTCTTAAAGATGCCACCACTGCAGTCTGCATACGGCCAATACTGTTGGAGACTCCATTAAGTTGACTGCGGGCAGTTGATTTTTCTTCGTTCAAAATTAGCTGTTTGGTCAAAATGATATTTGGTGATACATTGCTATATAATACTACACTGCTTATCGGGGTGACCCAAGGCCCAGAATACGAGTCGTAGCCTCTATTTGAGAATCCGGGCCCAGTGAAAGTAGTATAGGAAGAGAGGCCCCTTACACAGTGTGTATAGTGGACTTTTGGTCCACTTGATTATTAATTATATCAATATTAATCTATTTCCCCATTAACTGATCGTTAATATCTAACACATTCTATGCATAGGCCTATGCCATTTGTGTAATTTTGGAACTCGGGGAACTATTTAACATGATAACGTTGTTTTTTTTGGCTAAATCATCGGTCTCATTCTAAAAGATTTTTTATGTCCGTGACCCATCCACCCATCCACTCACTGAATATCTTTTTACGTCCACAACATTTACAAGATAATAAAGTATGCAAACTTTGAAAATAGCTTGGCATATATCATAAGACCATGTCTTGAATAATATCTTAAATATTTGTTTTTGCTGAAAGTCTTGCAAGGAAAGCACAATTTACTGTGCTTACGAATATATCGAAATCATAAGCAAATGCAATCTCTTCAAAACGTTTAGCCTTTAAAACTTAATTATCCAGCTCCAATACCAATTATTTTCTTACCTTTCAACTCATTTGGGATGTGTGCCTTTATAAGTCTTACAGGGGGCAGTGACCGACGGTTCCTCCACTCCCCCTTGTTTATCTCTTTCTCCACCATCACTGGCTTCGAGATCATCTTAATCTTCTCTTATGAAGTCTGCATTGTCCAGAAGCCGTGTTGGGTAGCTATTGCTAGGCTCAGCCACCTGATAGCCACAGAGAAGCATAACTATTCTTAGGAAGGAAATACAAACAATAATTCTAGAGATACGATTTCAATACTATTTGCTATATTAATAAGGACATTTCCAAACCTTTAAAGATATTTTAAGGTATTCCTTTTGATATCAAATGTTCTTTACAAGGAAAGTCAAAGTTGAATTATGGTTTTCAGTTTCATCTAGATATCAGGATTAGTCTTATTGGACTAGATATGATAAGGGCAAAATTCATGTTATTTATTTCTGTGGGTGGTCCTGAAAGCTGTCTGATCATTACTATAAATTTAGAGCCAAATGATACCATCTGTCTATACCTCAGGTCTACACTGCCTGTTATATACATTTCTTTCAAAACATTCCTCAGTACTCCTCCCCTCCCCCTATCCTCCTGTATCTCTGGCCCCTATTAGATGTGCTGTGATTGATTCTTGCTGGGTCCTGGAGAAGACACAGGCTGTAATTTCCTACCCCGTCCTGCTCTCCACCTGGAGCGGAGGCGTTCACTCTCCTTCCATGGTTAACCCTGCTGGTGATTCCATGCTGGCCCCTTATCTCTGATCCATTATGTATGCTGATAACACTAAAAGTTATTTTTCAATGCCCTTTTCTGCTAGCATAAGAATGGCTCCAGATCTCTAAAGTTGACATGGTGAAAAAGCCATATCTTAAATCCGACATATGACATGGCCTTTGTGACAAAAAGCTAAGCTGTTACTCCTGCCTGATTGTTAGACATTAAAGATAGTATTGTGTCTGGGCCATTCTGCTGAGCATGGAGCTGGGTGCTAATGTCCCTCTAGACCCCTAGCTTTTAAGGAGATGCACCTCAGTGAAATTAGTACAATGGGGCTCTACTGATTCTACAGGATACATACACAGTGCCTAAGGGAGTCACTTGTGGTCACTACAGGTTATAGTTTTTTACCCAACCCCTGTTTTGTCACCTCTTTCTACTTAGCTACACACAGTAAGACAAGTCTCTAGTGCTCCTCACTTTACCTACCACAGTTAAATGGAGTCAATTCTGGAAGGGGCTCATCCTTTATAGCAGAGTTTCTTGAATTCGACAAGGTTTTTAGAGGGGACATCGCAATGTGATATCTCCCCTCCCTATCCAGGGCGAGGTCGCCTTATACACAGGGTATTATGGTAAACAGAAAAGATAATCCATGCGCCACTTCCCGGAGCATCCCCTCTCCAAGCCTGTACCCTTTACAACTTGTGACAGAGGCGTGAGCCTGGGCCTGAGATAGTAGGTGAATACATGTATATCTTGGAGATACATGGAGCCTGGTCATCTCCCGTAAGGACTGGGGGGAGTCCGGAGGTGGTCGTTAGACCCGGGATTTGGCATTGCTTACTCTCCCTCAGCCTCCTTAACTCCTTCAACACAGTTTTAAATCTTAAAGGATTCACATTATTTATCTACCACTCAACCTGTACTGGCCATGCTGTCCTTACATGATTAAGATTTGGAAAGACCCCGCAAAGCTTCTTCCCTGTCACCACCACTCTTATCGTCTCTGATTGCCCCCAAATCTCTCTCTATATTATGCGTAGCGTTTTGTCTGTCTTCCTGTCTCTGTCTGTCTGTCTCTGTCTGTCTGCCTCTGTCTCTGTTTGTCTGTCTCTGTCTGTCTGTCTCTCTCTGTCTCTCTCTCTGTCCCCTCTCTCTCTCACTCACTCTCTCTCTCTCTCTCTCTCGCTCTCTCTTTCTCTTTCTGTCTCTAAGTTCCTGCCTGTCGGTGCCTCTCCCCAGCTTTCCCTGCATCTCCTTTTCTCCATAAACCTTTACATCTCAACCATCCCCTTCCCCATCCTCTGCAAATCTTTACCACCTCCAGCATCACCTACACCTTGCTTGATCCCTATGTTAGCTTGTCACCTTACCTGCCCACAACACCATCGCTACTCCCCCGCCCCAAGCCTCCAGTCTCCTCCCTACTGCTGCTAATCCTAACTTTCATTACCAGCTTACCTCTGCCATTCCCCACATCCCCGTCCCCGCACTATGGTAGCCTCTTACATTCCGTAGCACAAGGCAGAGATATGTCTGTAACAGGTGTGAAGGTATGGCAGCATTAGTGGTTCCAACCTTTATTGCCTTAAGGACCATTATATTATGATACCAAAATTTACGGCCATGTCTCTCTCTGTTATTTATGTCATTATGTCGACCGATCCAGTAATGGCGGATGATTTCATCACATTTATGTATATGCATAAATCTTCATCATTATGTGAATCAGAAAAGAAAGTACGGCGGGAAAAGCAAGGTTTCCCCCTTTCATTGTCATAACCACAAGTTAGCTGTGTTTTACAATAAAAACGTTTTAAACTTAATAAAAGATAACACTGAGATGATGAACAAACAGTGATTTAGACCCCAATGCTCAATATATGGCGCCTTATAAACTATAACAGACCTTCACATGCCCTCCGGTAGGTGGTAAAGATGACTAGGACAGTTGGGCCCCTCATCCCTTCTATCCCTTTCTCCCCAACCCCCCTACCTTTCTGCTCGTCCCTGGGCGCCGCGCCCTCATCTGGTCGGCATTAACCTCCAGACCAGGCGCCGCGCACTTTGTATTCCTCCGCGGACGTCGGCGTCTACAACAATAGCCGCGTTCGGGCCGCATCACGCAGCGGATTAATCCGCAGATCCTATGTGACAAGTGCAGGGCAAGGGGAAATAAAATGGAAGAGTAGCCGAGGTAGAAAAAGTAAATTCATGAGAAAAATGAGGGATTTTTGATCATCAAGGTGAAAGGAGTGTATATGTATGCTGAGACAGTGATGGGGAGCGTGTGACTTGTCAAGAACAGGTCATGAAAAAGGGGACAGTTAGAAAGCATGTATAAGGGAATAACACAGAGCTTGCAGAGTCATCCGAAAAAGTGGCACCTACAAGATATATGGAATCATAATGTCCAAATACTAGTCATTGTAAATCATTTGAGGACAGCGGAAAATAAATAGATAATTTTTTAAATAATAGTAATAAAATATTATCATTCTGATCGAGTTGGATAACCTTGTTGCAACCTGGATAAGATGATAGCAAACCACGATAATTTTTTTTCTCATCTCCAAGCTTATATTGTCTGCTAATGGAAGATACATTTTATTATAAATTCTTGCAACAAAACAAAAAGTTCTGGTTTTGAGTGTAGGGATAGATGGCTATACAATGTATTTATACAGAAGAACCCTTCGATCATGAAGGGGACAAGATGGCCGCATGTAAAGGGAAGTTCACTACAGCGATATATCACAGAGAAGATACACATTGACAGAATTGGAATTGACAACAAAGCATCTGAACATGCCATATGGGAACGACCCTTTGAAGTCCGATAGTCACAACCATTGGTCGTCATGATGCATGTATATGTAACCCTATAGTGAGGGAATAGCCAGGAGGGTGTTGCTCCCATGGTGAATAGAGCTGTCAGTATGTGCCCTCTTTTCAAAACAAGTCACGCTCTGCTTCACCATTCAACTTTCACTCACCACATTAGTCTGAAAAGTCACCTGCCTTCTTTAAAATAGAGAGAGCTGCACTATCAGGTACCTACTCATGTCACAAACTCTATATTATTATACTGACTGACTTCTCCCGACTAGGTACCTACTTAAATCACTCTTTTCTATCACAGTACTAGCATGACCACTTGTGAAAAGCTGTCACTACATGGAAAGTCAGTTCTGCAGAAGAGGCACTTCTTAGCCAGTACTACCTTTTCCCATAGGAGCAACACCCGCCAGGGCTACGTTTATCCGCATCATGTCAACCAGACGTGGATCCGATTGCCAGCAATTCATTGAACATTCAAAGTATCATGCCGACAAATAAGAATGCTTCATTCCTGCCCCAACAGCTCTTGAAGGGTTAATTAAGTAAGCGGCCTTTTTTTCTATAAGGTCTATTAGTTTATAATATTATCATTAATGCACTTCATTGAGTTATCTAATAAGTGTCTTGCATCATTGATGTGGACATGGCTCTGCATCGGAAAGACAACCACATGGCCGTTTATAACTGTAAATACGGTTAGATAAACTAAGCAGACATTGTCAGATTGTCATTGTACAGGCAGACCTTAGGCCTATTACATTTCACACGAGGACAAACCTCCATATGTATAGCGTATGTAGGTCTATGACATGAATGACAGTGATGTTGATGTTCTCCCTTATTGGCACGATGACTTGCATGCAGAAATCTCAAGCTGTACAACTTACATATTAGCTCTCCAGGACACCTGGGGGAAAAACATTTATTAAGGGAGAATACAAGCCCACACAATGTATACTGAGTATTGCAAATGCCGATTTTATTTTGTTTTGGGAAGGAAATATTCGTGCGAGTTGAGAGAATACTGTGGGTTGCTCCATTCACCATATAGTATAGAGAAACTTTAACCTGGGGTGGCATGCTGTTAACCCTTTAAGGGCCGCTGATGCATTAATGCATCATACCCATTGGTTGTCATGATGCATCAATGAAGTGCTGGCGAGACTGCTTGCCAGCACCTCATTGGAACATTATGCCGATCCTCAGGGAGTATATGTAGGGTTGGCATGATGCTCCAATGAAGTGCTGGCGAGTAGTCTCACCAGCACTTCATTGGTGCATCATGACGACCAATGGGCATGATGCATTAATGCATCAGCTGCCCTTAAAGGGTTGAGAATTGACGAAGGTCTGACATAAATGACGTGCCTTTTGTTCCGCAAGGGCACACGCTAATTTTGAGGTAGATTAATGTAAGTGTTCATGCAATGTGATGTAAAACATGCAGTGGTTGTACCTGAGGTAGATAACATCTTTGATCAATTCTCCCGCGTCTGGCAGAAACTGAGTGCAATACTCCTATTGTCTCATCTCTCCATGTGGATCAACTACCTTATATACTAGCCAACCTACACTCTCAGCCCCAATTGTAAATGGGCTATAAAGACCACTGTAGTAGGTACAAGACAACCCACATCCGATCATTGCAATTGTACTGATAGCAACTACCACTGTTTTCCAAAAAAAAAAATAGAACAATCTACTGTAAAAAAAGACTTGCGGCGGTATGACAGTGTATAAGGCGCAAGTGGCTCATAATACACTCTGCCTATAGCCTGGTTTAATATTCTAATGAGAAAATAACTCCCCATACCCCAACGAATTTCTTGAATCAAGGGTACTAAGCTTCTTACTTCAATCAGCATTGGATGGGCTACATGAAGTGAAGGAGGGGGGGTGGCGTATCTAATTATATTGAAATAATCTTAAGCATACATATGATATCAGTTTGAAATATTTACGACAAAGGTTCATAAAAAAAAGAATCCTACCACACTATGAGTCTACTACTTGTTTGTGTGTGAATTGTTCGACAAACTCATGGACACTGACCATAAGCATGCACGATGTAATCCTGATTCTTCCGGAGTCTTAAGGTCATGTTATAAATGCACAAGGCCAGCTCCTACAGTCACGAGATGCCACAACTTATAGCCTAATCACGAAACAAGTTGTTTTGACCAAATAAAACCACAATAATGGCTTGACACGTGAAAAGAAACACCATCCTTATGTCATGATAGCTAAATAATGGGTTGTATCAGGTAAAAAGGTTCTGGCATTGTTAGGAAAGTATGCGTGTCTGTATATGTGTAGAGGGGGCAGCTTGCCTACATCTGGAAGATCGATGCATAAGTCAACGATTTACCAGGTATGAATGTTTTTCTTTGGAGACGACCAGGATGGCGATTTTTAGGTTTAAGAGTTATAAGACAGATTTTGTGTGAAAAATGATCAGGTTTGTGAGAAAAAAACTCTTGATCGATTTAATGTAGTTCACAACATGCTGTATTGATTTATATCATGAAAAGTTTAAACTATTTCCATTTTCGTTCCAAATGAAAGTCTTATTATCAGCATGAAACGGCTATATCAATCTAATAATTTCAATGAAAGAATATTCTCTCAAAGTTATGAATTAACCCCTATATTGGTGAAGAATGGAAATCTTTCATTTTGATACTCTTCACAATAAGCAATATTGCATGACCATGGATTAAATCTGAGTGTGAAATGATCATGGCAGCCTAATCGCTCCAAAGAAAGAACCTTCCTTAAATGTTATGAATTACACCCCCACCCCGATGCTTTCTATGAAGTGGAGTTCTTGTTTCAAATGATGAGTGCTATTAGTTGAGTTGGGCAATTTGTGCACCTCCCCTACTTATTAAGCTCAGTCCTATGCTATTGAGCATAGGGTGCTTATCAAGCTTATTCCTATGCTATTGAGCATAGGGTGCTTATCAAGCTTATTCCTATGCTATTGAGCATAGGGTGCTTATTAAGCTCAGCCCTATGCTATTAAGCATAGGGTGCTTATTAAGCTCAGCCCTATGCTATTGAGCATAGGGTGCTTATCAAGCTTATTCCTATGCTATTGAGCATAGGGTGCTTATTAAGCTCAGCCCTATGCTATTAAGCATAGGGTGCTTATTAAGCTCAGTCCTATGCTATTGAGCATAGGGTGCTTATAAGGTAGAAAAGCACCCTATTTTAAAAGAAAACACTGGAATTTTCTCAAATCCGCACTTTCATGCTATGATAAAAAAATCTAATACACTAACCCAGCAAATTGTGGTGACCTTTCGCCATCTTGTGTGATGCCTTCACGACCGTGGCCTTATGAAAAAAAAATCTGGTCATGTGTTGCTATAGCACAAGGTCACCAGGGATGACGATGGTTGTTAACACACAGGGTCACCAGGGATGACAATGGTTGTGATCACGCAGGGTCACCACAGATGACAACAGTCATAATCACACAGGGTCACCACAGATGACATCAGTCGTGATTACACAGGGTCACCACAGATGACGATGGTCGTGATCACGCAGGGTCACGCGGATGGCAAACAAATATTTTTTTTGGGGGGGTTCTTTTATTCATCAATTTAAACATCATTGATTTAGCTTTTCATTAATTTGTGGTCCTCTCCATCCATGCTTCTGTTGTTAATGCTCCCCTGAATTACTTGTGGAAGTCCCTGTTTAAAGATAAGGAAATAAAGACATTTAATCATGAATACAGTATTATATCACAAGTTTATGAAATATGTGTATAGATTTTATTATATCATAAACAATAATTCACACAAAGAGGGTGCATGGCAAATCTTATGCAAACCTCTATTCCCCTTTCCTGGTTAAGCATTAATGACATGCACAGCCATGCATGGACATTTAATGGTGTAGGAGGTCTCAAAAACCACTATTAGATTTACCAATTGATGTGAACAACCAGCCAGTGAATATGACTGCTGCCTGCTATTCTTTAAATCAGAAATCAATGTAATTAAACAAGGTGTACAAGACCTAACCGACAATATCAGTTGCTGTATGTGTCACAGTAAACTGTATATTGTACAAATTACACTAAGAATACTAGGAGCCAACTCACCTCACATCTGTTCTCCTTGGTCTCTGCCTGTCTGTTGTGAAATCTGGGTAAGCTTCTTTGTTCTCAGAAATTTGGAGGGAAATTTGAAATGGACCAATCAGAACACAGGGAACTAGGCTAGTGGTCACTGTCGGTGATAGCTGGTCATGGTGAGTGAGACTGCTGGTGACATCGTGAGGATGCGTCATGCGTCGTGAGAGATGCTATGATTTGGGTCAGACATGGTATGTGCCCCTATTATCACCCAATGCAATAATATAATGCTCTATCACTAACTGTTCTTACCTCTTTCCAATAGATGTAATGCACCATAAAGGTCAGAGCACATCAAATTTTCTTATTATTGTCAGACCAAGGCCTATTAATGCCTACATACAATGTGTATTGGGCAAAATGTCAACTCAGTGTTAAATCCCGTAGACAAAAGAAACTATCATTTATGTCTGAAATATGAACACATAACCATAATTATAGCATTCATTATGTTCTATATGTTCATGCTATTTACTAGCATATAAAGGAACTGACCCATATATAGCCTAGGATCATGTATAATAACATTTATTTTCAATGCCCCATCCATAAAGCAAAGACAGCATCAAACTATAGAGTTATCCTAGTCTGTTAATGCTGACATCCTGGTGATGAATCGTCATGATGAGTTGAAACTGACAGGGGTTGGCGAAAGATCACGCAGGTTCAACTAACTACTTATGCTATATTGGTGATGATTTGCCATGATGAGTGAACCCTAACGGGGGCTGGTGAAAGGTCACGCAGATTCAACTCACAACTTTTGTAAAATCAGTGATGAATTGCCATGATGAGTGAACCCTCACGGGGGCTGGTGAAAGGTCACGCAGACTCAACTCACAACTTTTGTAAAATCAGTGATGAATCGCCATGATGAGTTAACCCTCACGGGGGCTGGTGAAAGATCACGCATGTTCAACTCACAACATTTCTAAGGCAGGTGATGAATGGTGATGATGAGTGAATACTGACAGGGGGTGGCGCAAGGTCACACACTGCATTATCACTAGAAAAGTGATTCACCACCCATCACCAACTATGACAGGAGATGACGACAATTTGCTGGGAAGGATTGTTGCATATTCAATAACACTAAGTTGAAAAGCGCTCCTGGTATACAATGGGTTGGTAATTGTACTGGTATTATTATTTGAACAAAATAGGAAATAACAACTGTATACCCAGTTCCATTGATTTAAAAAATAAATCACCCCTTTTTTATGAAAGCCGACAAGTTCACTAGATAAAAGATCCATTTTCCTGACAATGGAAGACAATGAAAAAAAAAACATGTTTCTTGTCTTGGGGGAACGCAGGTTTTGTATATCTGCCAAGGGGATTGCGGGAGGGTGTTGCTCATATTGTAAAAAGAGCTGTGAGTATGTGCCCTCTTTTCTAAACCAGTCGTGCACTGCTTTACCATTCAACTTGCACTCACCACATTAGTCTGAAAATTCAGCTGGAGGTTGTTGCTCCTATTGTAAAAAGAGCTGTGAGTATGTGCCCTCTTTTCTAAACAAGTCATGCACTGCTTCACCAAAGTACTTGAGGGCATTTTTAGCCAGCTCTTCCTTTTACTATAGGAGCAACACCCTCCAGAGATACATCTTACCAGAATAAATGGCACCCTATGACTTTAAAAGGGGTATATAGTTCTCTGAAATACAAATCAGAAAAGCTATATCAGCTTTTACTAGCTTGAACATAAGAAGCCTGCCACACTACAAATTGTAGTGGGAAGCCTCGCTCTAAAGACCACAGGCCCTGTAGAAGTCTGTACCGGGAGGGTGTTGCTCCTATCGTAAAAAGAGCTGTGAGTATGTACCCTCTTTTCTAAACAAGTCATGCACTGCTTCACCAAAGTACTTGCACTCACAACATCAGTCGCAGAAGTCGCCTGCCTTGTTTAGAACAGAGAGAGCTGCACTATCAGGTACCTATTCATGTCACACACTCTAAAGTGTATTATACTGACTGACTTCTCCCAACTAGGTACCTACTCAAAGGCGGCTTTTTTTAGCACTGTACTTGAATGACCACTTGTGAGCAACAAAAGGGACAAGTTATAGCTACATGAAAAGAAAGAACTGGAAACAAGGGCATTTTTAGCCAGCTCTTCCTTTTACTATAGGAGCAACACCCTCCTGCCTTGTTTAAAATAGAGAGAGCTGCACTACCAGGTACCTACTCATGTCACATGCTTTATAGTTTATTATAGTGATTGACTTCTCCCAACTAGGGACCTACTCAAATCCCCCTTTTTTAGCACCATACTTGAATGGCCACTTGTGAGCAACAAAAGGGACAAGTTATAGCTACATGAAAAGAAAGGACTGGAAATGAGGGCATTTTTAGCCAGCTTTTGCTTTTACTATAGGAGCAACACCCTCCAGGACTCGGGCCGCATCCCTGTACATGAGGCAAAACACCGAGATTTGGCGCCAAAAGCCAGGCTAGTACTCCAGTAGTAGACAACCCTATGGACACAGGCGTGTAACTGTCACTGGTTCCTTGATCAGCAACCAACCCTGGAGGAAACATGGCGTTACTATGCAGGTGATGGGTGGGTCTGGCAGCCAGGGGGCCGGGGAGATGGCTCTTCGATATTGCAGGTACCAAAGTTCTGCGAAATTATACTCTTCCATACTTTTTTTTTTATCTAACAGCTCTCTTAAGCCTATATCTATTTTGCATCAACTTATTATATACAGTCACCTATTTTTTCCCAACAGGTCATAATAGTTTTCATGATGATTTCAAGGCACTTTCCAGCTCATAGAATGAATGTATGGTCATAATGATCTGCATTATTCCTACATCAACTTTAACATCGATTTACTGCACCCTAAAGATTAAACTTGTATGTCTTCCCCTTTTTACTGTCCAATTCATTGACCGCCGCCACTCTTCGTGGTTGGTATGGCAGTCAGTAGCCAAACTGGCACTGTCTGGAGGCTATTGCGAAAAGAATCGGATGCGGATTCTCACTGTCATAACTCACCTTCCAGTGCCTGGCTGTTCTGCTGCTCAGAACCAACTTCTCACCTTACACTCAGAATCAATCCTCTTAGTGTGAGTCATACTGGGAAGCATTCCCAAATTCATGAAAACTTAAGAATCAATTCTATAACCTATTACCTTGCTGCAAAACAGGGGAGAAGCCTGAGGGTAGTCAGTTCCCATTTGGGAATAGCACCTCAGACAGAATTGAATTCCTGTCCTTTCACAACACCCTCCAGAGTGCCCCCTCCCCGACCTGGGGTAAGGAGAATGGGAGTTTTAAGATATTGTAAACGGCATTTCTTTCAAACTTGCTTTCTAATAGGGTGAAATTATGAAGTTGTTGCTCTAAAAATTATTCTCATTGAGATATAATGAGCATCACCATTTGTGCTCTGATGTTAGGGCCTAACCTTAACATCATATACATGTTTTGCTGGTTTTATTTTTTCTTTATTTTCTTCATACTGCAGTTTAAATCCTGTATAGTATGAGTCAAGATTGCAGAGATGCACTGAACTTGCTGCTATGAGACCCGACCTGATGGTGACCACACCCTGCCCCTGTCTGTCTCTTTGTGCACATATCACGTTCCTAATCCCAGCAAATTGTTGTGACTCCTTGTCAACCTGTTTGAAGTGGCTCACACATGTCGCTAGATGGAACACGACGTCGCTATAGCACAAGATCACCAGGAATAGCAATGGTAGTGATCACATGGCCTCACCTCAGATGGCGAGGATGGTGATCACTCAGACTCACCAGGGATGGCGACGCGGGTGATCACTCACCTCGCTAGATGAAACACGCACCTCGTCATAGCACATGTTCACCAGGGATGGCGAGGATCGTGATCACTCATCCTCACCAGGGATGGCGACATGAGTGATCACTCATCCTCACCAGGGATGGTGACATGAATGATCACTCACTTCGCTAGATGAGACGCACACCACGTCATAATGCACATTCACCACGGATGGCAAGGATTGTGATCAGTCACCTCGCTAGATAAAACGCCTACCTCGTGATAGCACAGGTTCACCACAGAGGGTGAGGATCTTGATCACCCACACTCACCAGGGATGGCGACACGAGTGATCACTCACCTCGCTAGATGAAATGCACACCATGCCATAGAGCATGTGCACCACGGTTGGCGAGAATCGTGATGACACACTCACCAGGGACGGCAAGGCGGTTGATCACTCACCTCACTAGATGAAACGCGCACCACGTCATAGCGCAGGTTCACCATGGATGGCGAGAGTGGTGATCACTCAGACTCACCAGTGATGGCGATGCTGGTGATCACTCACCTTGTTAGATGAAAAGCTCATGATCATCGACATTGGTAATCATGCAGCCTCACATCTGCCAGATCAAAGTATGTTTTGCCAGAGAAGGTATTGCCATATGTATCTTCCCTCTAACCACAGACAAGGTGTTCATGTTGATATTTCCCTATGTATTTTTCCTGTAACCAGAGAAAAGGTGTTTATGGATAGTTGCTTTCATTTTAGAGATACCTCTATCTAAATTCAATTGATATTCTCTCTATATAATCTTGTTTGATTCAACTCTGAAGTATTACATGGAAATCAGTGTGAAACAAAGCACATTTGATACGTATTGGACTTATACTTCCTGCCCACACTTCCTAGATAGGCTACATGTTGAACAGTGGCGCTGTCTCAACAACTTTGGCAATGGTGGTAATAAGTTGCCACTGTGAGTGAGAGTGAGTGACAGATGATGCAATCCTCAGAGAGCATTGACTTGGAGTGACACAAATTCACGTATTGAGTGAGACCAATGTTGGCAATGGTGGTGATAAGTCGCCATTTTGAGAGAAGATTAACTAGGAGTGATACACACTCACGCAGTGAGTGAGAGCCATGTGGCAATGCAGGTGAAAAGTTGCCATTCTGAATGAGAGTTGACAAACAGTGGCACATATTGACGGAGTGAGTGAGATCCATGTTGGCGATGGTGGTGATAAGCTGCCATTCTGAGTGAGAGTTGTCTGGGAGTGGCGCATAATCACGCAGGGAGTGAGATCCATATTAGCGATGTTGGTGATAAGTCGCCATGCTGAGTGAGAACTGACTGGGAGTGGCACATAATCACACAATGAGTCAGATCCATGTTTGCGATGGTTGGGATAAGCTGCCATTCTGAGTGAGAGTTGACTGGGATTGGCGCATAATCACGCAGGGAGTGAGATCCATGTTAGCGATGTTGGTGATAAGTCGCCATTCTGAGTGACAGTTGACCGGGAGTGGTACATAATCACACAGTGAGTCAGATCCATGTTGGCGATGGTTGGGATAAGCCGCCATTCTGACTGAGAGTTGACAGGCAGTGGCACATACTCACGCAGTGAGTTAGATCCATGGTGGCGATGGTGGTGATAAGTCACCATGCTTTGTGAGGGATGACAAGGGGTGGCACATACTCACGCAGTGAGTGAGATCATGTTGGCGACTGTTATGATAAATCGCCATGCCATGTGAGACTGACACACAGTGGCGAAAGATGACGCAGTGAGTTATCACTCAGAAAGGAGTCACCATTGATGACCAATCATGGCGACAGATAACGACAATTTGCTGGGATGTTTCCACAAAAATAAGACTATACATCCTGCCTTTGCAGTACTGTGTAGCCCCTCAATGCTGTGTACAGGGTTCACCATTATTGTCACATAAATGCAGCCATGGCGAGTTACTCAATCGACTGTGATGCAGTAATGCATTATTACGAACCAATCAGATTGGTACACTCGTGGCATGATGCACCAAAGCAACACTGGGGAGTTACTCACCAGCAATGCATATAACACTGGGGAGTTACTCACCAGCAATGCATTAATGAATCATGAGAATACGGGAAATTTCACCTGTAGGTATGATGGTGTCCATAAAGGGTTGAGTAAGACTAGATGTACACATGTCTTTGTGTGTATGTGAGTGTATAGCCTACAGGTTGGGAGGATAAGGGAAGAAATGACACATTAATTTACCTGATGCACACACTCTTATACTTTGACTCTGGGTGGTTGGTCTAAATGGATCTAGACCATATTCACAGAAAGAGAATGCATTGATGTTTAAACGATGTGTACATTAAGACAAGCCATGATGTAATCCTTCATTTATTACGCTCTTATCAAAGTACCATAGTAAAGAACCCAAATTATGCATGCAGATGAAAATTCTTTTATGATTTTATCTGTTTATAATTTTCCTTTCAACTTTCCTTGTCTGCTGTACAAGGTCATTCATGATATTTTCTCTCAATATTTGGCCATCGAACTCTCCGCTATAATGTTCATTGTATTTCAACAGTAAGAAAATTATTTTTGCCAGTCTACCATCAATATTGACCAGCAGTGTTTCACAAGTCACAACAAATTTAGTGTTATCTCTACTTCAAATCTCGATCCCAGCCCACTCCTTAATGCAACTCCATCTACCCCTCTAACTAACTGACTATAGGCACACACATATCACATCAGTCACGTTATACACGTCAGGTTGTTCAAGGTTGGCTACCCTTCAAGTACCTCCCCATCACCCTTCTTCACGTACCCTCCCCCTCTCAAATCTCTTCTTCTGGCGCCACAACTAAACGGCTGCTACTCTGGCTGTATCTGCCACAGGACAGCTGCCTGTAGAAACCACCAGTTCAGAAACACAAACTTTAATCCACCAAAAGGGATAGGATTACTTCTGTGAGTGACTGCGGGCAGCAGGGCATTTCTTAAGTTCTTCCATCTGCACAAAGCCACAACAATCTGAGAATCTCAAAATAGGAGTAGGTGATTATAGTTTGTATGATATACTTAGACCATGTCAGTGATAACATGTAAACGCCACAGGGGCCCAATGTGTGTCCATAGTTATCAGTGTTAATGTTCACCACAGGTACCTCGTGTACCCGAGGCGGCAGGTGGGTGCCATGTCCCAGAGTCCATCACCTCCTGTACACTGTACCTCAGTGCCTTAATGACGGTAGATTAGTGTTATTCCGCGGTAGCAGGTTGTCTCATGGGCGCGGCAGTTGCTGCAGCTTGTTACCAGCGAGTTCTACTGATAAGAACTATCAGTTGGATACCAGTTGGCCTCCGAGAGGGTCGCAGTGAATAGTTAAGATTATCTCATTGGCTAATAATTAATCCTGCTAAGTCCGTACATAAGGTTACTGCTGGTACTTCTCCACCACCAGCTATTCTGCCCCCTTATGTGGCTGGTAATGTTATTTATATTAGCCGGTTTACAAAATTGATTTATTCTTTTCAGAGGCAAAGTTCCTGGTTGGCCTTATAATTATTCCTGTGTAGTGATGGCCCTTGAAAAACAATTGTCAGAGCAAGCAATGACATGGCAATGGCATATAGTCACTGAAAATATAGGCTTCTACTAAGATGATCACTATTGATGAGTTAAGGTCCTCTTTCCCTATCGATGACCTAAGGTATTCATTATGATCACCCAACAGCTGCCCAAGGTCATCACTTTGATGATATTTTTCTACCACCAGGGGGCCCTAGTATACAACAATAGGATATGCAATGTTTACTATGTGAGCTATTTTGAATGTGTATCTATAATACTCTTGATCATCACTGTCTATAGGATGAATGATGTGAAAAATGTCATCACAAGGGAATGTTAATTGATCAAAAAAAATCATTTGGTCAGAATTTTCAAAGACAAAAGCATGTTTGATAATTGACACTTCTTTTGTCACTCAGACCATAATCATAACCATGGGGATGAGCTAATATTCCTTATACAAACAACTACATGTATGCCTCACCAAGCCATCATAAGTCAGCTGTAAGTGCCCTCAATGGATGCTTGGATGTGGCGAGGGAAGGGGATAATTATGCAAATTTATGCAAAGATCTTAATTAATGTCAACATAATCATTCATAAACTCCTCTATAATCAGTTAAGACAGGTACTCTGTAGTGATCACCCAGGGTGATCACATGTGATCACCTAAAAGATCATGGGGTACTCCCCCTCAGGACCATCAAAAAGATGACAAAAAGTGATCACCAGAGAGTACCCTTTTAAGCCTTATCTTTTCAGTGCACTATAGGTTGATACACCCAAACGGCCAGCATGAGGTATGACTGCATCACTTACGATCAACTGGTGAGGCCTATATTCATGAATCATAACTTCATTTTTCATTCAATAATTGCATGTTAAGAAGTTCAAGGACAGTTATAGGACGGAGGTCAAGGATTTTTTCATAATTTCACCGAAAGATCTCAAAAGCTGGTCATGGTAGGGGAATTATTATTAGATTTTTCTAACAATGCAGGGCTGGTTATGGGGGTGTGGTTTATGCGGCATTGTAGCCACAGTGCACATATCGTCCACATAACAAGCTTCTATTCATTGTAAAAAAATAACTGTTGAATGTACAAGGGATCCTCGTAAAACTGAACAGTGGACCACCATAATCATATTGCTGTGAACCAGTGGAGTCTTTAGAAGAGGCCCTGTGTGGTACGCAGATGTACAAGGAATCAATGTAAAAATAACAATGGATCTCTGGCAACTTTGGGACAAGGATTCTATCGTTGTTTTAACAACATTTTTATTTATGGTGTGGGAATCCCTTCACATCTTGACCACAGAAGGTGAGCTACAAAATGTCCATGGTGCACAAAAGCCTGCGGCTAAAATCTAGTTTTACAGGTATGGCATTTCAGTCCCCATGCGGGGGCGAGGAGGAGTAAAAAGGCCTATTGTAAGATAAATCCTACCCTTCTAAAAGCAACAACGAAAATAGAGAGAGAATCCCCCTTTCCCTGAGGCACTTTTATATGCCTCCCTCAGGAACCTCTGAAATATACATTGAAAAAACCCGTGTGAATTCAAGAAATGCCTCTAATGTGGGTGAATGTGAGTGCAGGGACATTAGTACCACTGATGCCCTCCAGGTGAGGCCATATAGATATGGAGGCAGGAAAGGCCTATGGAGGGCCATCAGGTGCAGGAGAAGACAATGCCAGGAGGTGGCACCAAGAAGGTTAGATACTGTAATATCCTTGGTGGAACCATAAACCCATCATATAAGACGTGCGTTTTAGACAATTTCAGGCTTGGAATGGTGTGGCTTTTATTACAACCCTGAACTAGGGTGTGGGTTATACAAGACCTTTAGGACCAAACTGAACTCAGGGTACGGCTTGTATAAGGATTTTAATAAGAAATGGCAGCCTCTTTAGGTCCATGGTGTGGCTTATAGCACACTCCCAAAGTCAGGATGTGGATTATATGCTGGTTTGAAGGTATCAGTAAGGGACTGGGCACGGGGTAGAGAGTGGTGTAGGTAGAGAGAGCTGTACTCTAGCTTAATTGTGTAGGAGAAATGGCGGACAAGTATTTGTAGGTAGATACTTGGCAACAAGACAAATTCTGACCTAAAATACATGTGCTAAACATGAACATCAACAAAGCCTAATCTCAAGGATTTGCTTAGCAATACCCTCCTACATGTTGATCCCTCAATGCCTCTCTGAATAATGAATAGAGGTTGCATGGATGGGCGGTTGGAGGAAGGGATGAATGAGGAAAGGGATTTGGTCTGACTCAGTTTACAACCATGTTGTAAGTCAATATATTTTGGGAATGGTGAATTGTAAAGCCATATATTGAGGCATATACAGGAACCAGCCACTATAGAAGGATCAGGTTTAGATCAAGAGCAAAACACGATGCCATATGCAAGATGACCGAGGTGCAATTGTATAGGAGACTGTAAGGGCGGGAAGACAACATGAAAGACATATGGGGGCAAAAAGACAGAGAAAGAGAGGGGGGCAGGAAAACCATATCAGTGTCCCATTATTATCAATCAATTTTAGATAGATAATGAATGACGATATACATTGGGGCAAGCTATGCTCATTTGGTCAAATTATCAGCATTGGGAGAGAGGCTCTTAACCACTTAAGCACTGCATTATGTATGTCTACATAATATGCACTCATACAACCCTGGTGAGGAACCTGATCTCCATAGGTGTATACATGTACATCATGACAAAATGCCATCATGTATATAAAACAAACTACAGGCCTTTAAGGCAAATGCTGTTTTAAGGTAAAAAAAAAAAAAAAAAAAGAAAAGCTGTTCGTAGCTGTTCGCTGTTAGATAGCTTTTCTCAAAAACAGAGTTAAATTGATATAGTTATGCAGGGATAAGAAACTGGAATTTTATTTATAGCTGCTCAGGTAGTAAACTGTCTAATGACCTATTGTGCCTCACCTATACAGAACCAGAGATCACCAGGGTAGAGAGCTGGTTGTAAGGCCTAAGGCAGGTGAGCAGCTCCTATAGGTCAGCAAGCAGGTGTTATGACCTCTGAGTAGCTCAGGTCATAGCAAGGTCACCACCAACACACTCCAAGCATGTATAACACAGTATAGACCTCTTAGTATAAGGACTTCATGGTGGGAGTGTGGTTTTTGTTGGGGCAGGGGGTAGGGTTAGTGGCATGGCGCTTATGAATATGGTGGGATTGGGACATGTATCTTGCAAACTCAAGCTGTTTTGTTTGTTATTAGACAATCTGATACGAGGTACGCATTAGTACACTGTTCTTATCCTATGTCTACATTTCTATGATACTCATTCAAAAGTTTTTCTTAGGATATCAACACCAAACTATTCACTGATCTTGAAATCAGTGATGGATATCCGTGTTAAATTGAGGCCCCGATGCTTAAGTATTACGGTATTTCATAAACACTATTAATTTCATAAATCCTATCCTCATAGCCATATCAGTAACACCAAGCACTCAAAGCATCACCAAAATAACCTGTGTACATGGAAACACCTCCATTTTGGACATTTCTCTTTTCAAACTTTGTCTGTAGCCTACTTCTTAGACAATAACAACAGGTGTCCTATCCGCTAATCATTACACGGAGCCTAATCATTTCTCAGAAGATACTGATAAGGATTCTGATGAAGACATGGTTGCAGCGTATAGGTCTGCAGGCAGACATCTGACTCTTATCATCAGTTCCGCCCACATACAGGGAGCAATCTACAACCGAGAGGACTATTCACCAGGAGCTGATTTCAAAATAGTTGGCACTGCTACGACTGCTTTATCAATGTGCAAGATTGCATAGAGAGGAAACTTAGGGATAAAGGTCTCCAGTGTAAGATGACGAGATTGTCAGTGAAAAGTGAGATCATCAGCTATATTATTGAAATATGCCCCTGGGGCAGGTGGTTGGGGAGAGGAATAGAAAAAGATGCGGGACAAGGGTAGGGATGACGGAAGGACAGATAGAGAGAAGGACACAAGGGGCGGTTTAGAGAGGGGCAGACAGGGGGGGGGGGGCAGATGCAGAGATATCGGTGGGTCAATTCATGACATTAAAAGAACATTCTTTCATCAAAATGATTAAACAGTTATATTGAAATAGCCCCCAGCGCTAAAATTAGTCTACTGAATTCTACGTAGTTGATAACAAAAGGACCGATCATGCAAACCAGTTATATTTCAGTAGGCTGACCTTTAACAGTGATGAGATCATCAAAATGATAGTGTGGAAGAAAACAATTTATATTGATTGGGTTAAGATTAATGAAAAAAAAACAAAAAAAACTCAATAGCTAGAAAATGCATTGCAGCCCTTTAGTGCACTATTCAGTTGTGTGATGTTCAGTCATTCTTAAACTCTGTTCCAAAGACAACAGAGCAGAATTGAGAAAGGAAATTAGAGAGCCTAAGATTCATGTTTTCCCATCTATAATCCAAAAACGGACCTTTTTGATCAGTCAGTACAAGAATTCATGAATTTAAGAATAGAACCCTGGATAGGTCAGTGTCCGTAATGTAGGATAAGCAGGAAAGGGGCTGTCTAAGCGCACCAGTGGGGTGTTTCAGAAGCCGGACATGATAATGAACATTAAATATCTGTTTCTAAAACTGTTAGATTCTAAACTTACAACTGCAACCATTATCATCTCTCGCCAGTCATATAGTTATAGACACAGTAAGACAATGGCAATGCTTTAGAAACACATGCAGTTATAAGCCTACAATCACTATTAAAACTGCTATCATATCTCCTTATGACCGGTTGTAAACATTAGCTGCTTGTGAAACACCCCACAGGTGCACCACAGACAATAAGGGACGTAAGGGGGGCGGGTGGTGGTGGGGGGGGGGGCTAAGAGAGGGACAGACGGAGGGAGAGATACAGGGATATCGGTGGGATAATTCATAACATTAAAATATCAATATTCTCTTATCAGAACGTTTAGACAGTTATATTGAAATAGGCCCCATTGCTAAAGGTCAATATACTGAATTTTATGGCATAAGGACCGATCATGCAAACCAGTTGTATTTCAGTAGGCAAAAATATCATAGTGATGAAATCTTCAAAAGAATAATGTGAACGAAAATGCATTATATTGGTTGGACTAAAATTGATTCTTAAACAATACTTATTACAGTAGCCAGAAAGTGCACTGCAACCCATTGGCGTATGATTCATTTGTGCAATGTTCCATCATCTCAAAACTCTCTTCACAAAAAAATGAAGCAGAATTGAGCTAGCTTATCACCTCCTAAAGAAAGACATTTAATGATCCTGAGACTCATGTTTTCCAATCTAAAATCACAAAAGGGCCTTTGTGAACAGAATCTTGTGTAAGCCAGTGTCCTTGATGTATGATAAGTAGCAATGGTGCCCTCCAGGTGAGGCCATATCGATATAGAGGCAGGAAAGGCCTGTCAAAGGGCATCAGGTGAACCGCAGACAATAGATCTATGTAGTGGACAGTCCTCTTTTCCCAGAGGATCAGAGAAGGGCGAGGCAGGTAAGGGAGAGATGGTAAACACAATGAAACATAACACAGAATGACACAGAGAGTCAGCTAGAAACAGAAAAAACTAAATACCAAGCTCATTCTCCAGTACATTCAGCAATTTATGTTCATGATTAATATGCCCATAGTTGTTCATCTGTTTTTCTTGTAAGAGAATATTCTGAAGATAACATAACTTTGGCATATAGCCTTTCGTGGTGTGTAGCCATAACAGTCCTATTTAGGTGCTGAGCAGCTCTATTATAGAGCCATGACACGACAAGTTGGCGGGGGAAAGGCAGCACCTGAGGTCGGTGACCAGTTCCTTTGACCTCTGAGTAGCTCAGGTCGTAGCAGGGTCATTGACAAACACACTACTTGCATGTATAACACAGCTATAGACATCTTAGTCATGTCTCTATGTAGTGTAGAGTCGGGATGGTGGTAAGTAAATAGTGTGAGTGGGAGGGGGATGGGTAGAGGAGGGATGGGTGTATATAGATTGAAGGAAGTATATGCAGAAATGAAGAATTGTGCTGAAAAACTTTGTTGTTTGTTTATCCACGTTTATGTCAGCTAGTCAAAAGTGTGATAGGCCTTGATATGGGTATAGTGATTCCAAGATTGTTTTGAGAGGGGGGAAACATGCTAGGGGCAATCATTTGTTAATCTATTTATACCTAATTGGCAAAGTCAATTCTCACCAAACCCAATGTCTCCTCTTTTATCCACATATCATCGTTATTTATTATAATGTCTTTATTATTAATACCGGTACTCTCGTTTCAATACATTAACTATTAGCATTGTTGATAGGTGCAGAACACTACCCCCTTACTTATACTTATTTTTACCCAAACTTATTTTTAATGCTACACCTGCTCCTCTCGAGGGACAAAGACTTTTTGCCCCCCCCCCCTCCATCCCCGGACAAGAGGACTGAAAATTGCCCTTTACCCTCCTCAAACCCACCACCCTCCCCCTTGTTGTTGACAAAATGATCACTTCCTTAGACAGATATTGGCAGGCCTTCCAAGTAAAGACCAGGGAGGTAGTTGGTGAGATGGGAGGGGGTAGAAGAGATGAGAGCGTGAGATGGATGCTAGGGTAGGTGAAGGTCAACAAATGCCATCCGGTCATTGCATCAAACAGGTGAGGCTGCTGTAGTATGGGGTCTCAGGTCACCAGTGCAGGTCAGGGTATATCAGTGTATATATATATATATATATATATATATATATATATATATATATATATATATATATATATATATATATATACATAAGCAAATGGTCATTTTGCTTTTAAAATAAAGAAAAACTGGTCAGATCTGTTCAAGTCCCAAGATGGCGGACACCCATTGAATACGGCCACATTGAATTTGGAATGTCCAGTACTATTCTATAGTAACGCTCATATCTGCCATGACATAAAGGCTGTTAAGCTGCCAACTGGGGGCCATTTCTTAAGGTACTAGGACTGTATAACGCCACTATGATTTGACAATTAAAAGGTTAAAACCTGTGATTAAAGATAATGCACTGCGACTGCACTTCTGTAGCAATCACACAGAGTTTGGTAGGACAGTCAGAGTATTGCAGGTACATGACCAATACTGTTGGGCTGTATTGTCACTAAGATAAGGGTTCAAACTACGACTTAAAAGTGAGCAGTCGTAGCTTGTTAAGAAATCGCCTCCTTGTCACTATAGCAATATGTTTGAAAAGTGTTAAGCTACACAGCTTAGGGAACATTTTGACCTGAAACTCCTGGGTGAGAGAAGGTATTGTCAACTGCTCATGATGATGCATAAGCAGGTTGAGAAGTGTGGTTTTGAAATACCGTTAGATGAAAGGAGGACCAGGAACGACCATAAAGTGAAATTTCTGCAGGTTTTTAACCGGTATGTGAGTACTGACAAATCACCCACCATCTTTTAGCCTTATTGATACTCAAAAGGCTATATCAAACACTATTACAAGACTTCTGGAGATTTTGGGTGCTTTTCCTGTATATTCCCATGCACATACCTGTCGATATTGCATGTCATGATGCATGCATCATGACTTTTGTAAGGTGTAGGGTTATCCAAGGATAACAGGCACCCAGTGCAGTTATCCATGGATAACATGCACACCTTACATGTCATATGTTACATGTTAAAACCTACGAAATTTCCATTGCCAGGGTAGGGGTCGAACCTGCAGTCTCCTGATCCCAAATCCAACTCCCTATGTAGTGCGCCACAGGGACTGACGAGAAATGCTTGGTTAGAACCAGGTCTTGATATGATACAAAGCCTGGGGAGGTCACTCACATATAACTAGTATACATTCAAAGTGTGAAAATATCCTGCAGTCTGGGTTGTGACCCCCCAGCTTTGTCGCTGCTGCTCCCATAACCGCGACGACTGCGGGACGCGTTCAAACCAAACCAAGCCAGTAGCTACCCCAGCAACTCCCAAATGCGCAAGGTTAGAATAGCATTATAATTATAGAGGACTGCTGGACGCGTTCAAACCAAGCCAAGCCAGGTGCTAAGATGTGTGAACGGATGGTCCAGTGGGTAGCACATTGCCCTCAGCTTCTGGTCCTGGCGAACATTTTTTTCACTGTGTGGACACACACTATGGCAGGCTTCGAGTCCTGGGGAGGGGGAACGAAATTGTTTTTTTCAACTTAAATTTATTGATATTCTATTGATTATCTATTGATATCGTGTAATAAAATAAGTAGTGAATGGATAATTCATGACTTGTGTGTGTTAGCAAAGGATAATTTCACTCGGGCTGTGCCCTCATGTAATTATACTTTGCTAACACACACGCGTCATGAATTATCCGTTAATTACTTGTTCCATATTCTTTTGATACTCAAGGGATTGTTATACTCACCTTCCCACCTTACCCCCCACCCCCCACACACACATCCTACCCAAAAACATGGTACCTTGTTGATGCTCAAAAGGTCCCCCCCCTTTTTAACTTACCCCCCCCCCCATCCAATCAATCCATCTCCCCCACCCCACTCCTTTTCCTTCCCCCACTATTGTCATGTGCTGTAGCGACGGACTCAGTTCACCCTGTTAACCGAGGTGCATGTGTTATTGTAGTACCCAAGTTGGTATCTCATCATTTTTACATACTACTGGTATGTATTCATCCATCTATTATTCAAGATGAATAAGAAGAGTCAAAAGAACTATGGCCTGTTAGTGGTAGGGTTACACCGACTAAGAATACACTGGGAGGGCTATTTTTCCTGGGAGGAGAGATGGGGTATGATTATACTTATGTAATATGGATGGTTTGCTCATATTGTCTATTGAACCTTGTTTGCAGAGGCGTAGGATGCAAATCTTCATTTGGGGGGGGGCCCAGAGGGGGTCCTATCTTGACGACCTTGAATTGTCGGCTCAAGCGCAATGGCGCTTATACATACTTATATAAAATTTGTATACAAAAGTAATTTTTGATGAATTTTAGATGTGATTTGAGGCCCAGGCCTCCATTTTTCTTACTCCATTACTATATCATTCTAATTTGAGATGCACATTTTTAGCTTCTTGTTCAATTTATTATGGATTCTTGGCAAATTTTGGGGGGGCCCAGACATACTCAGGCCCCACCTCCTTTATGATTGGGGGGCCCGGGCCCCCCTGGCCCCCCCTTTTCCTACGCCCCTGGTTTGTATATACGGTAATGTATTGTAAGACATCATAAGGCATGAGTAACAACAAATCATTTTGTAAGGTATTAATATATATTTCTGAATACAAAAGTGGGATGACATTATTAAGTCTGACATGATTATAATTTCTAGGCATTAACTGTAATTATTGTTTTGTATTATGTAGTCCACATATGTATTTGCGTGTATATTTAGCCATTTGGCACAGGCTATAACAATTAATAAAAATACATGCAGATTACCGGCTTCGGAGTATATAAAATATTGGAAAATATGGATATTTGTAGTTGAGATATTGAAGTTAATCACAATGTTCATTAGTTTACTTTAATACTGTATGGGATTAGCCAACCCGCATTGTTAAAGTGAGAGGTCGAAAGACTAAGAAACAATAAAAACCTTGAAACTTGAGCTTGAACTCTGGTGAGTAACTTATACAAGTGTACTTTCAAGCGTATTTGTGGTCCAAAGGGCAGCACCATGAGCGTGGTGAGAGCGTGATGAACCCTTTTGGGAATCCAATCCTTAACTCTTCTTCTACCAGATTCTACATAAAGATAAGTCTACCAAAACCAAATAATTTTAGACCTTATTTGGGTGAGAAATTTGTGAATAGAATGTGACGTGAGCTTTCAAAAACTGAAAGAATTATCTTAATATTCCAACTATAAGTGATTTTATGACACAATAACCTATTCTAACCTTTGAAAATCAGGCTACCTATATTAACCTATTTAGGCCTTATTTGAAGAGATATGGCATGATTTGTATGCCTGACAGATGAATATTTTTGAAATATTATCAATTTTCAAATTTAAATAGTTCAGTTGAAAATATACTTATCTAAATGAAATAAATTGCATGGATTAGATAATTTTCAAGATTTATCAGATATATCATTGGACAAATATTTAGAGAAACATTCTTTCCTGTTGTCATGGCAACCAAAATAAACAAATGATGCAATATCTACTTATTTTGTTGCCATGGCAACCAAAATTGTACCCATAATGCATCAGAATATGATCCTGATTTTGTTACCAATATTTTGGTCATGAAAAATTGGTCAAAATCACTAATTACTCCAAAATTGATGATATTTTTCATTTTCTTCTTATTTTCCCCCTAAATATTGCTCTCATCATATCAGAAATAAAGTAAAACCCATCAAAATTCACATCACCATCATTCAAAGGGAAATCTGTATTCAGACCTGTGCTTTGGTATATCATGAGTGAATATACCAAAGAGCACAGCCCAAAATAATCGTGGGATTCTAGCAAGTTTATAGGAAGTTACAGGGGCTCAAAAATCGGCGAAAATCGGCCAAAAATCGGCGAGTAACTCGCAAAAATGCGTGTCCGGTAAAGCAGCACAAACTCGCAAAAATGCGTGATTGGTAGAAGAAGAGTTAATGGCAATGAAATGGATAAATTTTCAAAGAAAACATACTACCCATATTAAAGAAGACTAATGTTGCTACTTTAGATACTAAAGACACCTTATCACCTTGAATGACATTCCTCTATATTTCTATAGGAGGCCAAGGGCGATAATGCAGGAGTCTCCAAATTTGATAAACCTAGACTCAAAGTGACACAAGCCCTATTTCCGGTGCCAACACCACTATGCCCCTAGCGTTACCCAGAGGCACTAACACGGGATATCATGTCGTATAGCTGCAGAAATCTTGTTATCAGTGTCCTAGGGCATCTAGAGGCTGTAGGGGGGGTGATAGAAGAGTGGAGATGGCGGGGGTCAGCTTCCCAACCTAACTCTTTTAGGTCATCATGATTGTTCCATGGCCATGTTAATTCCCAGTTTTTCATTAAGATGCATGGATGTAGCTCAGGCGAGTGACTCACATTGCAAGCACCCCTGATGTTTTTAGAAAGTATAAACCCAAATGGGTATGCAGTATTATGCATAAATGCAGCACTTGCGAGTTACTCGCCAGGGCTGTTATGCAACCATTAAAGGGCCCATGGTCGGCAAACATTGCCTACCATGGCTCGTTATTTGTACAGGGGACATGAGAGCCGCGAGGCCAAGGCTCCACAAGAGGAGGGCACACACGAGCCAAGATTGTTCTGAAAATATTACCTGGACCACGCCCACGGCCGTCTGTGTGTTTGTGTCCAGCTTTTGTGACCTGCGCTTATTGCTCCTTGACCTGTCCAGCGTAGTCTCATATATAACCACTGCTAAGATCCCATAGCCAGGCAGGATGGTAGGCAGGCAGGCAGGCAGGCAGATGGGCAGGCAGGGGGGAAGGCAGGGGGATAGGAAGGGAGGCAAAGAGAGAGGCGGACAGGGAGGAAAGCAGGCAGATGGGAAGGCAACCCGGAGTTGACATGCAGATGAGGAAGGGAGGTGGGCAGGCAGAGATGCAGGGAGAGAGAGAGAGAGAGAGAGAGAGAGAGAGGGAGAGAGAGAGAGAGAGAGAGAGAGAGAGAGAGAGAGAGAGAGAGAGAGAGGGAGGAAGGAAGGCAAGGAGGAAATAAGGCAGGAAGGCAAGCAAAGAGGCAAATGCATGGGCGGGGAGGGAAAGGGGGGGGGGGAGGGAGGAGAGGAGAAAGAGTGACTGGTAGTAACCCACCTGAAGCAATAACAAAAAGAGCGTCCTCTACCTGCCCTGCTCCAGCCTACTCCACTATTGACCAAACACAGATGGCTTCTTTGGCCTGCAAAAAAAATTAAAGGACGAATTGTCGGACGTACATTGTTATTGTTAGCCATCTCTAAATCAATGTTTCGCGTTTCAGCCTTCCAAATTCAACATTTTTTGTAGACCCAGTTATTTTGCTGTTTCCCTGCTTCCAATCTGATTCTGTCCTGCTTCTGCCCTGCCTGTCGCTACCTTCCCCCACCCCAACCCCATCCTCCCCATCCCATCCCTGCCCTGGCCCTACCTACAGTGTCAGACCATGGGGGTGATCCATTGTGGGGTTGGGCCTTGACCAGGGCCTATTTTCCTTTCTGGTTAATAAGTAATTAAGCTGGGATGACCACGACTCTGTGTGTATGTGAGTGAGTGTGGTATGAGAGGTAGTGGAGGGTAGACTCTGCTCTGTGGGTGATATATCTTCGGTGCTCATAATATATAGATAGCACTGCAATGTAGAAAAGCAAATGGGCGGTGAAAATGTAGATAATACTTGTATCTCACAAGGGAATAAAGGCCCTTTAAGGACCACGTTATGCATCAAATCCTCATACATGTGTGTAACATAATCGTTTAAATAAATATGAATTAACAAGTAAAAGCTAAATCAAAGTAACTTTGCAGAATAAATCTCGAGCAATACTGATGAATTGTTTTCATGGTCTAGTTACAGCTAACAGCTGTTTCTAAAGTGGAGGTGCAGTGTATATACGAGGGATTACTGTGTGTGCAGCCGCCGGTAAACAGGTAGCACAACGCTCCCATAGACCAACCTCCATAATCATATACTGCTAGCATAGTACTTCAATGTTCTATTCAACATGTTCTTTGGCTGAAGCAAACAAAATTAAAAGCTTAGTGAGTGAGTAACTCGCCGGTAGATACATCCATGCATCATTCCAACCTGATGAGGTTGATATGCTGCACCAATGTGAATGAGTTACTCACCAGAATCACATTAACTCACTGAAGGCCGCTGATGCAAGAGTGCATCATGCTCAATGCTCGGCATGATGTACCAATGAAGTGCTGGCGAGACTGTTTACCCACACCTCATTGGAGCTTCATGACAATAGTGAGGAATCGGGTCACGTAGCATGCGAACGCCGGTGCCCATACTGGGAGTAAAATGTACATGTCAATCACCGTTACCAGCCAAAGCGGTCAAAGTCTCGCTATGTTGCTGGTTCTCGACATGTACAAGGGATTACGTAATGTAAAGCTGCCCACTTTCTCGTGCGAAAAGGCGAGATGGGTGGATCATGTCTGCGTACAAAGAGCCTCCCAAGTCAGCACTATATGTCAAACCAGTAGGATCAGCATGATCCATGGATGAAACTTGAGTAGCTCCTCAATGATACCACTTGCAACTGTAACTCTGAGGGAATATCTCACAATGCACTTCAATGATATTTATCGGCACAGTCTGGTCTGGTGGCCATTTCTCCAGGTACTAAGATGGCACACAGTCCTACGACTACAAATGATAATGCTATTCATAATGAAACTGTGATACGACTGGGAGAGTGCAATCCTAGCCAGAACACTGGATTTTATATTTTGTGGCTAAAGAGGGAGGGAATTTCTTTTGCGATCCCTTTGACCAGTGGGATGGATTCTACTTGCTTTGACCAGCACAATATAAAAGAGTACTCAATATTCAATATACAAACTACACGATGTAAGCATTACCAGCCATAATCCTGTCACTTCTAAACTTCCAGCACAGAATTATATCACCGATAAATTGTGTTCACGAGCTGATTGTATTAATTCGGTTGCTAATGTCTTTTGTACTTGTTGCTGTTGTTTTCCTTCACAAAAGAAAGATTTATTTAACATTGGGCATTGGATGGTCATATAAAACAGGCCTACTTCTGTGGATAGAATTTAGCTGGTTTCTCTTTAGGGGAATGTGGTCCTGAGAGGGTCAGTTATCATAGTCAATATATGCCACCTCTGACCTACATACCTTGGGTATACTTTGTCACTTAGATGATCCTGACCAACATTTATCTTCCCATTCAGACACTATGTACATATTGTGAGTACTGTGCATTAAGGGTTTCATGTCCTTGATTGGTTAAGATAAGTTATGGGTATACACAGTGGCTACATTTTGGTACTCATATATTTGTCCAGGTCGTCAGTCCCTCACTCATATTCCGACTTATTTACCACTGAGTCACTCATCGGGTTCCTCATTCAGACACTGACACGCTGTCTCACTCACTCACTCTGACTCCCTTTATTCACCACTGAGTCACTCAGTGAGTTGCTCATTCGGCCACTCCCTGACTCACTCACTCATCCACCCGCTCACTTAATCTACTCTTCATTCAATACTGAGTCACTCATTGAGTTACTCATTCAGCCACCGAGATGCTCACTCACTCACTTATTCACTCACTCACTCACTTACTCACTCACTCACTCACTCACTCACTTACTGTGAATCCCTCAATTTACCGCTGTGTCACTCGTTTAGTTACTCATTCAACAACCCCTCCCTCACTCATTCACCCATGGATTCACTCACTCACTTTCCTACTCACTCACTCACTCACTCACTCACTCACGCACACTAACTCACTCTCTTACTCAACCACGCCTACGCACTCACACATAGCTATTAAGGATTACTTTACAATCTTACATACTAGCTCAATTAAATGCTCACTGTGCCACTCACATGATCACTCACTCGGTCACTCACCCATCTATTCAATCAAGAGTCATTTACTCACAAACAGAATGCCTTTTAATAGTCAATTACTCCTCACTCACAAACTCATTTAACTCATTTGATTACTCATTCAGACTCACCCAATGAGTAAGTCTCCAAACTACTGACTCTCTAACTGACTCTCTGGATCCGATCATTAACTCCTCACTCATTTAGAGTCATTCACTCTCATTCGAGGTGAAGTGTATAAAAGCCAGAAACATTTCTTTGGGACAGGACATGTGTAATTGATTTTGTATTAGCTCCAACCCTGGCTACCATGGCCGTAGACCATTTAGGCGGCTTCTCTTATTTTGTATTCTGTGCTGAACTGAGTGACATTGATGCATTACTCCATTTGACCACTCCTCACTCAAGGACTATTCCTCCCATGTACCTCCCCCCTGCCTCCCCCCTCCTCTCTCATCATCCTCCCCATCAGGGGGCTCCACCAGGCAGTCACCCAGTGTTAATAGAGGATGTCATTAGCCCTTTAAGGATCGCAGAGAGTTTAATCTAAGATGACAGTAGCCCTTTAAGATCCACCCTGAGTTACTGGCTTTACTATACCTTATAAGGCATATTTTATCATGAGGCCCATAAAGGGTTAACACTTTACGCATCATATAATACCTGTAGATTATTGTTTATATGCCGCCATGATGCACCAGTGCATTAGAGCATCATGCCAACTCTTTGCAAGAATATCAGCTCCTGATACAGTGGAGGAGTTACACATGCATAACATAACAAGTAGATGGTACAGTGTATTTATAAAAGCGCCATGTGAGCCTTGAGGGATTAAGCCATCACTGACGTGATTGATCTCCAGGTTTACGGTTTCCCAACAAATTAATTTGGTCACCAGGGATTATTAATACTTTGTGGTGTGGGAGTGTAGGGGTGTGGGAGTGATGGGACTGTGAGGTGTGGGTGTGGGTGGTGGTGGGTGTTTGATATTAGAAAATAGCAACATGGAAGCCAGGCGGGATGGAGAAAGAAGTATTTGTAGGGCAAGAGAATTAGACAGTTGAGAAAGGGAGCCTGAGAGGGAGGGAGGGAGGGAGGGAGGGAGGGAGGGAGGGAGGGAGGAAGGAAGGCCATTTTGATTTATTTATACATTGAATTGCATTATTGCCAAATTATATAAACAGTGATACATTAACGGTGGTCAATCTGCTTAATATAACTCTACGTATATTAGTATATTACTGACTCGCTATGGGTATCAACCTAATGCATGAAAGCAGTGTTGGTGAGTTACTCGCCTTAAATGCATCAATGCATCATATTGAAAACAGCTATTACTTCATTCAATCCCCACGAGGTGTTGAAAAGGCTGATAGCGATATGAATGGAGTGGCACACGGCATTGGCGACTCAATCAGATAGTTAAAATGGAGAGGGAAGAGGGTCAGAAGACGAAAGATCATTCAGATGGAATAATCCCATCCCTTTTTGGTGTTTGGCAGACATTTATCGATATTGATGCTTTTGGGGAGAGTGTGGAGGGAGAGCTGGGGCAGATAAGCCCCCTCACTCATCCATTCCCCTTTCTCTGTCACCATTTGGATGGCCATAATCTCAGCCACCTTAATTCTCACACCGCACTCAGCGCATGCGCAAAAAAAGACAAATCCGTCTTATCCCAAAACGTCAGCGTCTGAGTCTTGCTCCGTAACGACGCGACACCTGCGCATTAGCGGTCTCCGAGCCGACCCGCCGTCAATTGAAAGTCTTTTAAATCCCTGATGCTGCCCCCAACCAGCCCCCCGCCCCCCCCCCCCTCGTCCGTCCAGTCCAGACTCACCCCTCTACTACTACCAGACGTGAGACGAGAAGCTCTGAAGTCAAAACCGGAAATGCCTGTATTGATCTATTGTCTTTGTTTTGTTATTTTTACTGTTTGATATCACACTGATAATAAAACCTATAGTCAGTAGTGACTATACCCACATATTCTGAGCCCCATAGTCACATGACTATATACCTTAGTCACATATTAGTCAGAAAGATAGTTAATTTGATTATATGTAGAGCTCACAGATTGATGATGTCACAGGTTTCTGTGCATAAAAACCGTCATCCAGAAAGAGGACATATTTATGGTTGCCTGGACTAAGAGAAAACAATTTTAATCAGGCCAAATCATCATCTTAACCTGTCCATCCATGGAAACTCAGTATGTCTGGCCATTAATGGATAGGTAAGTTAACTATTTGTTGTGATATTTGTGGCCATTGCAGTATAACAATAGTTATTTTGGGTTCAAACTGTTCATCAATGGGAAGGCATATGGCAGCCATCTTTGATTGGATGAATGTTTGCTTGCAGGTATAGTCAGTACTGACTATATATTAGTCATATTTATTAACTAAATGTTGCTTAGCAACAAAATGATAGTCATCTGACTAAGGACTATTTCAATAGATTAAAGGCATGACTATGTGTTGACTATATGACTAACCTAAGTTAGTCACAGGTGGCTATAGAGGGATAGCCAAAAATCGCACTATCATTTGACTATCTTAAGTTAGTCACTACTGACTAAGATATTAGGCTCTATTTTTTTATCAGTGCAGGTAGGCCTGTGCCTAAAGCTGTATAACTGTCTTTTTTGGGCTCTTTTGTTGTTGTTGTTGTTGTTGTTGTTGTTGTTGTTTTCTTTTGTCTGTTGTTCTTATCATTATTTTGTGTTATATTCATTGTACTCAAGAAGAAAAAAAAGGAGAGGGATAAAAAAGAAAAAAGAAGAGGAATGAATGGGGAAAAAATTAAGTTCCTATTGGCGTGCGATGAAAAGAGTGGTCCATTTAGATTTGTGTTTGCCTTGGACACAATTATGGTTATCAATGGGTATTTGTCTGAGCAGTGATCCATCAGGATGGATGAGTGATAAGAGTAATACCTCTATCCATCCCCCACCACAGGGGTCCACCACTGATAACAATACCTAATGATGAAGCGAATCAATCTCTATATTCAATTCCCTAGTAGGGATAAAGTAGACATTTGGCAGCCTACATAAGTAATGCCTTAGGTGCATTGCATTTTCCTATATTATGACTCGATGGTTAGGAGGCATCTACATAATGATAGTTTTACGTGTAAGTGTGTCTATCCTCTAATAGTATACATTGAATTATAATTGCAGATAATTCAGATTAAAAAAAGGAATTCGAAAGCCGTTATAATTACGTTATCACACATGTGTGAGGTGATGCCTTAAGTACCCAAGTCGACCAATGAATATTATAGGTTATTTTCTCCATTATACCACGGAACTAGTCACCCAGTGTGACTAGTTCCGTGATTATACCATAGGGGGCACAAGCTGGGGGCCATTGCGAAAAGATTGGGATCTGCTTCTGTCCGAGGTGCCATTCCTAAAACGGAACTAAGTGACCTCAGGGAATGAATTCACTGTTCAGTTTCCAAAAGGTAAATGCTCATAGAAGAGGTATAGGAGTGGTCGGGAATGGATGAATGCCTCTCAGCTGAGAACCAATTTCAGTCTAGTTCCCTCCTATGATTCCCTGGCCTACTAAATAAGGGAAGCATTCAGGTGAAACCAATCAGGGAACCAGTTCCCACTGGTTCCGCCAACTTTTCACAATGCAGTCTAATTCAGAGTCATTCAATCCCATTACACTATAAGTTAAGAATTGGTCTCTCCGGGTGGAGAATTGGTGGGAACTGGAAGGTGTGCTCACAACAGTAGGAAACGAATACCCATTATTTTTGTAATGGCCTCCAGGGGACATACGTGACACGGGGCACCAGGTTCATATCCATTCAATACCACTTAATTCTGTGATGCATCAAGCCACCAACCCTACATGTCTATAATCATCATGAATGCACTTCTTAACACATGTTCACAGATGTGATGCTGCAAATGCCACATAGTACAATTATACATAGGGTCACAGAGGGTCACGTGTGCAGAGACCCTAGAAATATGTCTTGACAAATGGGTGACATTAGCCTTAACATGTTTCTTGACTTCAGTTTACTGAGTTTTACTTTTAGGCTTTAGAGCATACCAGTGGACATGTGGAAGCCTGTGATGTCTGTCGAGGGAGAATACTGTGGGCTATTGGGTCTTAAATTCCTTATAAGCTTCGAGTGGAACTGGACTGGAGCTGGTTTTTGGGACAGCTGTCACTTAAATGATATGGTGTTTTGCTATTTTTATGGCTATACATGTGGACCCCAAATATCGACATAAAAACATGGGCCTGTTTGGGGTTAGTGACATGGGGCATTGACATAGGGACATGGCCTTTTCTTATAGTTGACACGGAGAAAACTCCAATTCTCAGGATGTCACCCCCCCCTGTCAAGGGTCCCACTCTTGGCAGACCCAGATAAATTCAAAATGGTGGACCTGCTAGGTGTTGGTCTAGACCCCTAGGAGGTATTATCACAGCTGCCTGTCTACATCACCCTCCTACAACTACATTGCTCAGATTGCCACCCTACATGTCTCATAACCTTTGAGGAACGCAGATTCTTAAAATGTCACCTGGTCGCCATGATGCACGGTCACATCATTCTGTGCTGCGTTCGTGGATATTGCCGCCCCTTTGGCGAGTTACTACCAGCACTGCGTTGGTAATTCATCAGGCTTCAAAAACAATAGTGTTAAGAGTTTAATTAGATATATTGGACCCCAAAATTTGCATAAAAATAGAGGGTACACCCATTCCTTTAGGGCCGTGCCCCTCCTTTTCAGATCCTGGATCCCCCTCTGAACAATATTTTATATGCATGAAACTTGAGGTTTTTATTCATCATTCTGTCCTTTAAGGGTTAGGTATTAATGACCGCACCCCTGTACTCTACATGTACAAGGGGTGGGTACACTGTGACTGTCAACCAGTCCAATCTCATTTTACACTCCATTTACTTCTAGACTAGACCAGTCCCTACACATGACTCCCTGTTCTTTTGCTAATTTTGTTAATGTTACCGTAAATCGTCGTGTATTATTAGCTGCAACTCATGTTTGCCTAGCTTTGAATACTGCGCCTCTATATGGGATACTGATAATAGGGGTGAAAATGAAGAATTACAGCTGTTACAAAACAGGGCACTAAGAATAGCATACCTAGTAAAAATTGAGGAGCACCCTGCTATAACCACAAAGAAATCCAACTCGCTAGTAACTGATCCCAGCAAATTGTTGTCATCTGTCGCCATGATTGGTCATCAATGGTGACTCCTTTTTGAGTGATAACTCATTCCGTCATCTTTCGCCACTGTGTGTTAGACTCACGTGCCATAGCAATTGCTATTCCTGGTGATCTTGTGCTATAACGACGTCGTGTTCCATCTAGCGACACGTGTGAGCCACTTCACACAGGTTGACGAGGACTCACGACAATTTGCTGGGATGTGAGCTGTCTATTAGGAGAGACATTGATTTACTTCTTTATGCTTATAAAATTTCCTGTGATCCAACTAATGTAGATAATAGAGAAATACCTACTAGATATCATCAAGGGAAAAGGCTGAAAATAATCAGATCATTGAAGCCTATTGTTATTCGAAGCGCCTTGTTCACAGCTATTGAACAGTGGAATCAGCTCAAACCAAAGTATACTCAAATGGATGAGTTTTATACCTTTAAATCTAGCATTAAGAATGACTACCCAAACTGTTTTAAGTAATTGCTTTGTATGAAATAGTTTTAGTTCAACATTCATGTATCATCACATCTCATCACCCCCGCCCTGAGCAGCTTAAAGTTGAACCTTAAAAATTAGGGTACAAATGGCCTAATATGCATGTATTGCCAGCAGGAGGGCATCATCACTATATATTGTTTTGTTTCTTGTTTTATGTAACAACTGTTCGATTCTTTTATAGGACCTAGCTTAAAACCTCAACGCAAGGATGCTAAGAGAGGGACAATTTTATTGTATTATTGTTCTTCTAGACCCAATAAACCATTTTAAAATACATATACATCGAGTTATATGCCACCAAGGGGCTTAATTCTTAACAGTCTAGTGATACATGTACATGTATTTTTTTTTTCTTTCTAATCAGACTTGAATGAGGGATATCTCAGAATGTTTAATATATAACTAAAAGAAACGCCGTCTTTCAAGGCAACCCCGATACATATTTTTCATTTTCTCAAAGGAATCTAGATGGATGAAAGACCTAATACCGTGTACTAACAAAACCACTAACCATGGATATGTATGAGAAGGTTTGTCTGACAACCATTTAATTAGTACTAAAAAGCACCCCGTCCTGAGTTACAAAGAGCCTTAAAGTTGACATCCCTAAAACACTTGTAATCCGTATCGTCAATTTAAATAGCCTGGTTTTGAATCAAGCCTCAAATAGGTGTCGGGGTACGGGGCTGTTAAAATAACCCTTCAACATTAGATACAACTTCAATAAGAGCATGTCCTGAATGAGGGTCAGAAATAATCACCTCTCCAAATCTACCAGTGCCTAGGATGGTCTTGCCAAGATATAACGAGGAAGAGGCTTTGCAGTGAGATTTCAGAGAGTAGATCTACTGAGGAAAACGTGTATAGTCTTACTCCTTTTTGTTGCATTGATAAAAGAAAAATACAGAAGAATGCATGGAAAATCACTTTTCGATTTGTAAAAAAAAAAAAAAAAAAAAAAAAAAATGCACGTTTCATCTAAACGAGCTTGTGAAAAATATCCTCCTACAGTCATTCACAACCATACAATACACTCTAGCTCCTCCCTTACCCAAGCCCACCCTGACATCTCTAATCTACCTCGTTATCCCGTTATCATTCCCCGCGTGCTGCTTCCCAGCATACCCCTGTTACACCTGGCTACCTACCAGCTGACCTGTAATTGCTGGGAGGACGTTAATCTACTCCTTCCCTCCCCCCCCCCATCCCTACCACCATGTCACCTCCAGCTATTGGTCATTCCTGACACATTCCTTCCCCTCCTCCATCCATACCCTCCCACAGCTCCAGCCTACACGGCTGTCCCCTCCGCCACTCCTCCACTAAGTTACCCCTGGTAGCATAGTTTTCACATAAAAACTCAGCAGATTTACATTAAAAAAAAAAGATGTCATTTATATGAGCTGTGCTATAGTAGCAGAGACATTACCCATCTCCCATCTTACTTATACATTTCCATTTTTGATCCTAGCCTCCTCATTCTATTAAAGTGTCTCCTCATCACATTTCCCAGGCTTCCCCATCACTGTCCAGCGGGTGCACCCATGGTCCATTGCTGATATTGTTACTTACAAGATAAGGGCTAATAACAGCCATTATAATGGATACCTATTATTAGCTGATAATTCAGCAGTAAATGGGGGATGATGTAATTGGTACAAAATATATGTAGGGCTATATGTGCGGAGCTTTGGTATTATGATGCAATGTTATATAACATATAATATTGGAATCTTATCAATTGTCATTTATTTGTATATTAATGTTGCAAAGGCATTTTGATATATATTTGGTTAGAAATATGATGGGTATTAGAGTGCAACTGTGTGGGCTGTCAGCTCCAGGGTGGAGGTGGAGGTGCTAAAGCTGGTACTCCCACTTAGTTTCAGTGCCACCAGCCCCCCCCCCCCACCTCCACCACTCAGGGTGTGACAACCAAGCCACACACTAGTTGGGGCTTGTTCAATGTCCAAATATGGTTATAGCAGGCTAACAATGATGAGGTTAAATAGAGTTGGAAAGGTTAGAGACAGTCAGTAGGAGTCCAGAGAGCAAGGAGCTAGGAGCCTAGGAGCAGCAGTTCCCAGTGTGGAGTGGCTATGGGAGCAGATATAGCCAGGGACTGCTAGGACTCTAGGGGTGGGTTATATATGCTACCAGGAACCTGTAGCATTATAACCCTAAAGGTACTGTGACTTTATTTGGAACCCTCTGCCTGTTTTTATGTTGTATTTTGTTGAGCTCTGGGACCTGAACTTTATTATATTGTGAACTGTGTATGGCCATGTACTGTGAGACTGGTATTGGATATTTAATAATATGAACTACTATTGAGAATATTGTGACCTTTTGATGGATATCTCCTGAGATAGTGAGTAACATTAATAAATATATTATAAACCGCATACTAGCTTCCCATTTGGTATTTTGTAATATATTTTGATCCCTAAAGCGAAATATGGTGTAATTATAGTAGAAAGCAATCACCTTTAGGGAAAAGGCCCAAATTCTGCCTTTACCTAATCTGTGTGCGGTCATATCTGTCCCACATAGTGACGGTAGGCAATCAGCCTTACCCTAACATTGCGACTGGTGGATTATCCCAAATAGGTTACTCACAAATTCAAAATGTCACAAAATAGAGAATTAAGATCTGGCAGGATCTTTGGTCAAAATCTTGAAGATGCCAATATCCAAGGTCTATATCAAGCCATAGCTCAGATGTTTGAACACAATGTTCAAACTATGGAGCACAGAACAGAGCAACAAATAGAACAATTGTTTGAGAGGCAGAGGGGGGAGATCAATGCTTTGGGCCAGGGCCAAGGTCAAGGTCAAGGCCAGGGCCAAGGTCAAGGTCAGGGCCAAGGTCAAGGTCAAGACCAGGGTGATAGACCGAATGTCTATCATTTAGGGAGCAGGTCAGCATATGCCAAACCACCAAGTAATTTCAAGAACAGTGCTAATATGGATCCATCAATATGGATGGAAGATTTTGAACGCTATGTAAAGGTGCCAGGTCTTATGAATATTGATGCCGAGCTTCTTAGGATTTTTCCTACCTATCTTGAGGGCCCAGCTAGAGACTGGTACATAGTCAGCAAGGTGAAGGACAAAGCCACATGGGCTGAGGTGAGGAAAGCCTTTCTAGACAATTTCACCAAGGTGACTAATGCTGAGTTTGAAAGGTTGTCTAGGTTATCCATGAGGCCAGATCAGGAGTTGGAAGACTTTATAATTCAGGCTTCCTATGCCTACCGGCGAATGGGTCTGAGTGAGACCGATATGATTTTCTCGTTCATCAGGGGAGTGACTAGTCCTTATAGAAAGAAACTCCGGAAAAGCAATCCAGCCACTTTCCAAGAGGCTATAGACATTTGTAAAGAGGCTGAAGAAGACTTTGACATGAATAAGGACCAGTCTATCCTTGCTAATCAGAGAGAAATTCAGGCTATTCTTAAGCAGAGTGCTGACATCACTAAGCAGCAGTCACAAGAGATAAAATTGCTGAAACAGCAGTATGCCTCTGGTGTAGCAACATTTGATAGTCAGAACTCTTCAATTAGTGCGGTCCAATCCATTTCACCGATGGAGTCTGAAAGTGACAGGCTCAGGCGTGAGATGGCAGAGCTGAGGAAGATGGTTGAGGCATGCAACATCACCACAGTTGCTACTATGGATTCCACTCAGAGGTGTTTCAATTGCCGTGGGGTAGGGCATTTCGTCAGGGAGTGCCCTTTACCTAAGCGACCCTATACTCCGAAGAATCAGAGGAATGGTGGTGGGGGCAACAACCAAGGTACCAGAACTAAGAAAAACAGCGGCAGCAGCTCGGGCAGTAATAGCAACAGCAGTCACAGTGATGACGGATTCTACAAAAGGTTCTGTGCTGAGCTGATGAGCAAAGTTCAGAGCTTGGAGGCGAAGCTGGAGAATAAGTCATCTGCCAACCAGTCGGAAAACTAGAATCTCCTCCTCCCTGTGGGGAAAGAGAGGGGGAAGGTTCTGGCAAGGTAGAGTGTATGTCTGACAAGCAAGTGTCGAGTTTGTCAGGAAAAAGAGGTAACAGAAGGAATAATAGAAGTTCTAAAAGTAAGAGTACAGATTTTAAAGAAAATGTGGTAAATATTACCAGTAAATGTAATGAGACATCTTGTGTAAAAGTCAAGGATGCAGTTGAGTTAGATTCAAACAGGAAATATAGTTTCTTGTATAAGAAAGATTATGACACAGATATTCTGACATATAAGGATGATGAACACCCTGAGGTAGACAACCGTTGTACAAGCTGTTCTAATGATAATGATTTATATTCCAGTCAGGAGTGTGCCATGGGCAATGTGCCGTATGAGGATCCAAAGGGGAGACATGACCAGTCCAGGAGAGAGCCGACGGGCGTCAAGGGATCTCGTAGCCCATGCACTAGGGATATGATTTCATCTATTTGTGAACGCCAAGACCGACAGCACCAAGAGGGTAAGGCCTACATGGCATCACATCTGTTGTCAGAGAGGAATTGTGTTGAGGTATGCATTGGTCAAACTTGTGCACGGGCACTTGTTGATACTGGAGCAGACCGTAGCTGTGTAAGTCTTGACTATTACAACAAGATAAAAGCAAATGGTGGTAAAATAGAGGAATTCTCTTCACGTGCATGTGTGACATTTGCAAGGGGTCAGGTCAGAGATGCTCATTGTGACATGAGGGGTGTTATTAAGATTGATGGCATTCCTTATGAAGTCACATTTCATGTTATCCCAGGCCTCAGACTAGACATAGTTCTGGGCAGAGATTTCCTAAAACAGTATGGTATGAGCATAGTATATGACCAACCCAAAGAAGTAGACCAAGAGGACAATAGCCAGAGTATTGTGAGGGCACATGGTAAGTTGGTAGTGCCAGCACATACTGAGATGCTGTGCAGCCTCCCTGTGGATGACATTTTCAAAGAAGGTATGTTTCTGACTTATGTAGGTTTTAAGGTAGCAAAACAGACAGGATTGTGGACAGCTAGGTGCTGTGTGAGAGTGCATGAGGGCACTGTACCTGTGAGATTTGTTAACCTTTCAGACCAGGAAATTGAGGTGAAGCCAGGAACGGCTTTAGGGATGTTGAGTTTGTCCAGAGACGTTGAGGTGATACAGGTATCTTCAATGGAAATGTTTGAGCCACAGGTTGAAGGCAGGGCACAGAAGCAGGAGGGACAACCCAGTTTCATTCCAGCGGTCGATTTTTCTAGGTCAAAGTTGACGAAGGAGCAGAGAGCACGGATGGATGCCCTTCTAAGAGAGAACTGTGGAGCCTTTGTAGGACCAGATGGTATGGTGGGTTGTACCGATTGGATAGAACATGAGATAGAACTGATTCCTGGGGCTAAGCCTGTACAGCAGATGCCTTTCAGGATATCACCCAAAAGAAGAGAACAATTGAAGGCACATATTGATGAACAAGTAAGATTGGGAATCTTGGAACCCAGCTATGATGGGGGCTGGTCTAGCCCTGCCTTTCTTGTGTCAAAGAAAAGCGGAGGGCATCGGCTCGTTTGTGATTATCGAAATCTGAACGCAGTTACAGTGCCACAGTATCTGGCTATTCCAAAGATAGAGGATGCCATTGATGCTGTGGGTCAGATGCAGCCCAATTTCATTTCAGCTCTCGATTTGCAGATGGCGTTCCATCAAATTCCCATCACAGAGAAGAGCAGAGATAAGACAGGGTTCTTAACTCCATTTGGTAAGTTCAGGTACAAAAGGATGAGTATGGGATTAATGAATTCCTCTCGTAGTTGCCAGATGGTGGTTGACCTTGTCTTGAAAGGGTTACAGTTTAAAAACTGTATCTGTTACATAGATGACATTCTCGTATTTTCAAACACATTTGAACAACATCTGGAAGACTTGGGTGAGGTTCTGAAAAGAATCCAGAAGGCAGGGCTCAAATTTAAGCCAGCCAAGTGCATTATTGCAGCACCTGAGGTCCCGTTTCTAGGCCATGTCCTGAATAAGGAAGGGATCAGACCAAATCTGGAGAAGATACAAGCTATCAAGGATATCAAAACACCAAAGAATCCTACCAATGTCAGGAGGTTCTTGGGTATGAGTGGCTTTTATAGGAAGTTTATACCCAACTATGCCACAAGAGCACGATGTCTGTATGATCTCACAAGGAAGGGAAAGGAGTGGGAGTGGACTGAAGAACACACAGAGGCTTTTGAAGATCTCAAGAGGGCTCTGGTATCTGATAATCTGCTCTTATATCCTGACTTCAGAAAGGAGTTCATTGTGACAACAGATGCCTCAGACTATGGCATCGGTGCAACCTTGAGCCAATATGATAAGGATGACAATCTGAGACCAGTGGCCTATACAGCAAAGTTGTTCAGCCCAGCCCAAAGAAACTACTCAACTTTAGATAGAGAGTTAGCAGGTATTGTTTATGCTTGTCTTCATTGGCATGTGTATTTGGAGGGTAAAAGGTTCTTGATAAGAACAGATCATGCACCCCTTCAATATATATTAAATCCAAGGAGCAAGCTGTCACCTAGGCAAATCAGATGGGCAGCTGATTTGAGACAGTTCACATTTAAAGTAGAGCATGTTAAGGGCAAGGAGAATGTTGTTCCCGACTCTCTGAGTAGGCTGGAAGGTAAGCCGTATGAGCAGGATGACATTGAGGAGATGATGGAATCATTTCCTATGCTGAGTTCCATCAGTACTAGTGAGATGCAGTCTCTTATGTCTTTCAATCCTGCCTCAAAGGTCAGGATTCCAAAGAGGGAGAGAAGGAGAGTCAGAGCAGAGAGAAGGTATAAGAAAAAGATCATGAAGAAATCAGATCATCCTAAGAAAAGGGTTACTTTCAGTGATAAGATTAGCCCACAACATGATTTGATTCAACAGGAGGAGCATATGTGGTTTGGTCCAGATTTAATGGATCTAGCAGTGCTAAGAGCTGAGAACGCACCACATCGAGAGTTTAAAAGAAAAAAGTACACAGCTGAGGTCAAGCGGCAGTCAAAAGATCACTTCCCACTCGTTGGTATCTCTAGAGAAGAGATGTGGGAAGAGCAGGAGGGTGATGACTTCTGCCATAGTGTGAGGGACTATCTAGTTAATGATAGGTTGCCACTAGATGCAAAGCAAGCTAGGGCTTTGGTGTTGAGAGAAGCTCATTACACTATAGTGGACAGAATATTGTACTTCATGGATGTCTCGATTGGACCAAAGGCTGAGGTTACAGCACTGATTGTTGTGCCCCAAGGGCTAAGGTTGAAGATTTTGATGGCACACCATGATGACCCAATGGGAGGTCATCTTGGTGTCAACAAAATGTTGGGTGCAATGAGATCCAGGTATTTTTGGCCTAAGATGTCACAGGATGTCACTGATTATTGTGCCTCTTGTGAAGACTGTGCTCAAACAAAGAGAATGACAAGGCTAATTAAACCTCCTCTGATCTTAAGAGACCCATGTCCAAGGCCCTTCGACACATGGAACCTAGATGCCCTCGAAAGATTACCTCCGACACTCAATTTCAATGAACACATATTAGTTCTTGTTGACTATTATTCAAGGTTTGTTGTTTGCTTTGCAGTAAAAGATCTGACAGCAGGCACAGTGTCCAGGGCATTCTACAACAAGATGATTTGTAGGTTTGGAACACCAAGACGGTTGGTTATGGACAATGGCAAGTCCTTTGCAAGTAAAGTATTTGAGTCAGTGTGTGCTACCTACAACATCCAACAACAATTCAATTCTGTGTTGCATCCTCAGGCCTCAGGTCTTGTTGAGAGAACAAATCGCTCGATATTAGGAGTGATCAGGAATTATGTGAGTGAGAATCAAAAAGACTGGGACAAGCATCTGGAGGCAGTAGAGTTCAGCTTGAATTCTACACCAGCGTATGCCACAGGGCATACAGCCTTTATGATGAGTCATGGAGTAGAACCTCTATTTCCAACTGAGAATCAACTCAAATTCGATTCAGAAGAGGTTAAAAGTGTGAATGAACATCTTGCAGATATTCTCAAGTCCCAGGAGATAGCTGCAGAATGTGCAGGAAGGCACATGAAGCATGTCCAAGAACAGATGAAAAAGCGGTATGATCGTAGAGCATATGATCCAAAATTGAAGGAGGGAGATATATGCTGGTTATACTGGCCAAGAATCAAGGACCCAAAGACAAAATTGAAGTTGGCCAAGATATTCCATGGACCATATCTGTTGGTGAGATACCATACTGAAACAACAGTGTTTCTGAGACATGCCAAGAGTGGGAAATTTATGAACAGGCCAGTGACAATTATGAGACTAAAGAAGGGATTGTCAAGGGAAGAGGTAGAAAAGAGATGGGCCAAACCTATGGCTGATGAACCAAATATCCAAGATCCAGAAGATCTAGATGAGGGTGATCTCCCGGTGGACAGTTTTACACTAGAACCGAGAATAGAGGAGCCAGATGACGATCAGGTGCTGGAAGATATCCTGAAGGGAGAGGATCAGGAAGATATGGAGGATGGACAGACAAGTGAGCCAGAGACAGTGCCCACAGAACCACCTCCAACTGATCCTCCAGCACTGATTCCAGTGAGTCACAGACTTGTGCCCAGGGCAGCAAAGTCGATACCCATCGATGGCCTACCCACATATCATGAAATAACTAAGATTAGTGATGTGTGCAAACCAAGAGGAGAGGGTGTGAAATATTTAGTCCACTTTAAGGATGGAGATACTTTGTGGTTATCTATTGACCATCTTGATGCACTGGCCAAGAGTAAATTTGTGACAACAGATCTCACAAATAGAGTCAGAGATGTGCCGAGATTAAGATCTCGGTAAATGTGTAAATAAATTCTAAATGGAAAGTATTCTAGTTTATAGATGATGGTGCTTATATTTTTAGGTGTACGCGTTGCGCAGCGTGTTACACTTGTGGTGCTTATACCGTGTGAAATCTGTAACTGAATACCTTACCATTTCTAGAGTAATAACTATCTTTCTATTTCACTGTTTTCATATCATGCATTATCCAGATGTGTGATGTACTGGGGATGAACTTACAGTCTTAACACTATGTTTACATGCTTTTCTTTTCGCGACAGGAGAGCTATAGGTTTGCATAGATGTTTGTAAGATAGAACTAGATTTTTAACCTTGTAATTAGTACATGTAGTGTCCTAAGCAGGCAACCCAGCCTCTTAGACTACTGGTGATGTACACATATTTTTCTCATTTGAGCTCAACCACCAAAGGGCAAGCCAGCTCATGGTGTATAAAGTAGAGCTCTGGGAACCCAATTGAAAGAAAGGGGTTGAGTATCACATCTATATGCCAAACCAGGTGTACAGAAGTTATATAAAACCTAACAAAGACCATTTCAGACACAAAGTCTATCTATGTGGTAGCAAGCCCAATTACTTCAAACTATTAAATCGAAGGGACAAGTGTATCATTGTGATAAGCTGTGAAAGGAGCAGACTAAGGTTCATTGCTATGTTTCACCTCATGGAGGACTGAAAAAAAAAAAAAAAAAAGCTAATGTTTCTGTTCGGTTCCTATTAGCATCGTGATTTTATATTTTCTATACGATTTAACCCGAATAGAGGGGTGATTAGGCAGTGCTTTGGTAAGGTTCCATACTGATATGAGTATTTGGTTCCAAAAGACCAGCATTATGTACCTAGATCAACCTCATTGGACAAAAACAACCTGGATTTGACTTTAAAATCAATGTGTGGTACTGAGAATGTGACAGGAGCAGATGCCAGAGATATTTGGGTCTGTAGGTGGTGTGTTGTGACATGTAGGGGCATAAGTTGCATGGAGTGTTGCAAGAGCACAGGGGACACATAAGAGTAAGCTTGGGATGCAGGGGCCCAGAGGAAATAGCTGCATCCAATAAATGTCTAATGTGCCAAGTCAGGCAGCATAAGACGGTGTGTAGGAGCCATTGACCTGATGTGTGGTATGGCTGAGTAGAGGCAAGCTTTGAATGTGATTTCCCAGCCACCTATCTGAGTTAGCTTTGAGATATCTGTCTCAGTTTAAATACCACTCATTGTTACAGATTTGAGAAAATAGCTGGCAGGTTAAAGGTAAGTCTATAATTGCATAAAGTAAGTCTAAGGATAATAACAGAGAATTAGTTTAGGATGTTTAGATCGAGCCAGGAAGCTGTTCCCTAAAGGTAAGTGGAATTAAGTTTAAGGTGCTATGTGAAGAGATTCTGAACTAAGTATTGTTGGTTGTAGAAAGTATGAGACTTACATTGTTACCCATGCCATGGTTGAGATGAGTGTCATGCGTGTCATGTTTTGATTGTGTTTATCTCACTTTTCTTTGATAATCGGATGCTGAGTTTATGTAGGCTAGGTGCCTGGTTGGAACAGATGGCTGATGATATCAATGGTAGCAGTAGGGCTGTGAGATAATGACTGGTGTTAAAGGGTGGACTGGTCACAAGTCATACCTTTCGGATCCAAGTACAATACAAAGGCATGAGCACATGATTGACAGAGATATTACATGTTGGGTTTTGTCTCTCGGCACAGGGATGAGCCCATTATGTGTCAGCCAACCAAGAAGTTACTTTACTTGAGTCCCCATCAAGTTTTGTTATCTATTGGAAGGTTTAAGAAGATTTGATATGTATGATGATCATATGATGATATATAGGTGATAATTATTGTAACTGGAAAAGAAAATATTTTGTATTGATTATTTTCAACAAGGTAAATGTATCAAACTTGATGTTGAAATTTTTATATGTATGTGAAGGTCTTGAATAAGATCCTGGTTGATGCACAATCAGTTAGTTATTTCTATGCTGTGATATAATTCACATTTATGATTTTGATGAATAATTATTTGTTTTTGTCAGTGATAAGATAGGATCTTGAATAAGATCCCGGTTGATAAATATAATCAGTAACAAAGATATATGGTAGTCTTATGGACAGTGTGTTATATTCAAGAATTGTGAGTTTTAAAAGGACCAGTTAGATGTTTGGTTATACTATTTGTGTGTACAAAATAAGAATTTTTTCATGCATTATTCCATTTAAGTAAAGTAACTTATGTAAAAAAAAAAAAAAAAAAAAAAAAAAAAATACCCATAAAAGCGGTGAATTCTCAGGTGATTATGATTAGTTTTGAGTGGTACAAAACGTTTTAGTTCCCGAGGTGTAATGTAGGGCTATATGTGCGGAGCTTTGGTATTATGATGCAATGTTATATAACATATAATATTGGAATCTTATCAATTGTCATTTATTTGTATATTAATGTTGCAAAGGCATTTTGATATATATTTGGTTAGAAATATGATGGGTATTAGAGTGCAACTGTGTGGGCTGTCAGCTCCAGGGTGGAGGTGGAGGTGCTAAAGCTGGTACTCCCACTTAGTTTCAGTGCCACCAGCCCCCCCCCCACCTCCACCACTCAGGGTGTGACAACCAAGCCACACACTAGTTGGGGCTTGTTCAATGTCCAAATATGGTTATAGCAGGCTAACAATGATGAGGTTAAATAGAGTTGGAAAGGTTAGAGACAGTCAGTAGGAGTCCAGAGAGCAAGGAGCTAGGAGCCTAGGAGCAGCAGTTCCCAGTGTGGAGTGGCTATGGGAGCAGATATAGCCAGGGACTGCTAGGACTCTAGGGGTGGGTTATATATGCTACCAGGAACCTGTAGCATTATAACCCTAAAGGTACTGTGACTTTATTTGGAACCCTCTGCCTGTTTTTATGTTGTATTTTGTTGAGCTCTGGGACCTGAACTTTATTATATTGTGAACTGTGTATGGCCATGTACTGTGAGACTGGTATTGGATATTTAATAATATGAACTACTATTGAGAATATTGTGACCTTTTGATGGATATCTCCTGAGATAGTGAGTAACATTAATAAATATATTATAAACCGCATACTAGCTTCCCATTTGGTATTTTGTAATATATTTTGATCCCTAAAGCGAAATATGGTGTAATTATAGTAGAAAGCAATCACCTTTAGGGAAAAGGCCCAAATTCTGCCTTTACCTAATCTGTGTGCGGTCATATCTGTCTCACATAGTGACGGTAGGCAATCAGCCTTCCCCTAACATATAGATCGCCTGACTCCTATTATAGCCTAAATAAGGGCCTCTCTCCCTCATTGCCTGCCTAGTGCCCCCCTCCCTCTCCCCTCCACCTCTCCCTTCCCTCCGTCCCCTTCCCTCCTCTTCCCTCCCCCTCCCTTGCCCTCCCTTCTCCCGCCATTCCTCCTCCCCCGTTATCATTCCCTCCCCTTCGACGCAGTACCAATCAACACTCCTTTCCATCGACCCCCCCACCCCTTGCTCAATCTGTTTTCCTTCTTTTCTTCCCTTCTCTTTGCCCCTCACTCACTCTCTCCCTTATGCAGACTCCCTGCCTCACCCCCCCCTCCCCTAACCATCTGCTCTACCTGTTGGTGAGTCCATGTACGTTCCTGGTGAGGTGTACAATTACAGTAGGCTGGAACGTGACGAGCAGACAGACAGCAGGGCGTACTAAGGCACGTCCAGCACGGCTCCTGGTCAGGGTGTATCTTCACCGACAGTACCCCCCCCCCCAACTCTTTAAGGGCCGCTGGTGAAGGAGTGCATCATTCCCATTGGTCGGCATGATGCACCAATGAAGTGCTGGCGAGACTGCTCGCCAGCACTTCATTGCAGCATCTCATGCCGACCCTCTGAGAGTTTGTTTATCAATCCCATATAGGGTCAGCATGATGCATTAGGGCGTTCATGCATCATGCTGACCAACAGGCATGATGCATTAATGCATCAACAACCCTTAAAGGGCGAGTCAGGGTGTATCTTCACGGACAGTGCTTTCCCTTCTAACCCACCCAATCCCACACACACCTCACCCCCGCGGGGGGGAGGGGGCAGGTGATGACCGGCACCAGGCGGTGATGCATGGTCACTCACCTGACACCGTCTGTGTACCCCCCCCCCCCCACCCCCTACCCAGGTTTGGCGGGTGGGGGGGGGGGCTGAACTCTCTACGTAATAGTTATAACCATGCCCGCAGAAAAAAAAATATACATGACTTTTCTACAATAACACCCCCCTCCCAGAGCATTTTCTAGATCTCGAAAAAGGGGTACTTTAGTGGGATTACTGGAAACGGAATAAATCTTTCATCCCGGGGGAGGGGCACTGAGCCTAGGTTTGGGTACCAACTGTGGTACCAACCCTGCGGAGCAGTGGCTGTTGACGTGTTGTGAGGGGGGAAAAGGGGGGGCTGTTGACTGAATCATATCTTGAGATTAGTGGGCTGTTAATACCCATTATATCTTGCATGGAAGGGAAGTAACTTGAATATTCCATGTAATCAGTCCAGTGATGTGAAAATCTTGAATAATATTGTCAAAGAACCATATTTCACATGGAAAAAGATGGGGCTGTAAAATTGGAGCTGCATTGTAAGGGGCTGTTAAATGGCCATAAAGTGGGGGGGGGGGGTTTGTAGTTACGCAAATGGGACCTACAATCAGAGAGTCAGTACCCCACCCGGGGTTTCCTCAGTTACATGGAAGTGGTCCTATTAATCGTTTTTGACTATAGAGATAGAGTACCCAGTTATTTCGCTATGTTAAAAGGGAAACCAAATGTCAGCGGTTTGTAAAAAAAAAACAAAAAAAAAAACGGACAGTGCTTTTCAACAAAAGTGGCCACATTTCCCACAAACCATGGGATATGGGTGTTCATAATGGGAGAAAACAAGCTTAGATACCACATGTGTATAGGTGGGGATCCACTTCATGATTTTTGCTGAAAATCGGAGCTATTCTCACAAAAGCAGACACAAACACAGATTATAGAGTGGTATTTGTTATTATTTCAAGGAGTAAATAGAAGATTGAGAGAGCTTTCTCTTTATGTGGGGAAGGCTTTGTGTACAATCCCAGACACATTTTTGTTGCCAAAAGATGTTTTTGTTTACTAAATCAAGTTGACCTAATGTAAATATTGCAGACTTTCACACTGATGACTCTCTGCAACTCAATATCAGACAGGTTTGATTTTTACAGTACAAGACCCTGCGATCTGTGTAACTGCTGTGTTGTTATTTATATTTTGCTGTGTTGATGTTTATATATTAAACTCCCACCCAATCACAGAGTCTATGCAGGTGTGGGTTAGTTGTTAAATATGGCACACAAGGAGAGAGATCACCCATAAAATAACCCCTGAAATCTCATGTTTACAATTTTAAATCTCATGTTTACAATAAAGGAATGTCAACACCCTATACCTTAGGCACTATAGGGATAAAATTAGGTGAGACTGTACTAAATAATCGCGTAGTGGAGCCTCACCTAATGGGAGTGCAGTGACCAGGGGGTGGGGGTGGAGGAGATGGGGCCAGGTTTAAAATATGCCCTAGGCATCGGACGCGAAATAATGAGTACAGGAAAGGAATTGGATTCAATTACAAATGGGCACTTCCACACAGGAGGGACAAAGGGATGACAATGGAAAAAAAATTACCATAGCGGAGAAAGTGAGAGAGAACCTGTGAGAGAGAGAGAGAGAGAGAGAGAGAGAGACAGGCAGACAGACAGATAGAGACAGACAGACAGAGACAGACAGACAGAGACAGACAGACAGGGACAGACAGAGACAGACAGACACACAGACACACAGAGGCAGGGAGACAGACAGAGAAATGGACAGAGAGACATGGACAGAGAGAGAGACAGATAGACAGAAACAGAGAGTGAGAGACTTTAACTACATTGGTGCAGTACAATCCTTTGGGAGTTTACACCATAATAAAAAGTTGTGTTCAGGTATCCCGACCGACCCTACCTTTTTGGCCCGATGCTGTGAGGAAGGCAACTACTTTAAAATAATCATCATATTACCTGAACATAACAATTATCTTGGCGTCATCAATGCAGCCCTGGTAAAAAGTACTTACCTGCTGATTTATAGGTGAGGTTGATCACCTCTCATCTTGGATCTTTTTTAGTGAGACAGTGAGACTTTAATTCTTAAACAAGGAGACTTGTTGTGCTTGCAGACCTCCCCAAACATGTGGTGAATTTGACAGTTTAGGATTTCTCCCGGAAGTCTGTTAAGCACTGATTGGCAAGTCTATAGAATTCAAGTCCCGGATTCAAGTAATATGTACATGTACTCAATAAAATTGTTCTCACAGATCTGCAGAGTGCATAGTGTAACTATGTCTCGACCCCAGCGCTTATTCACAACAGGTATTAATTCTAAGAACCCATCCCTTCTACATGGCATTGTGAGTCTCCTATGTGTGATTAGTGCAACAGGAAGGAGGTCTGAGACCTACAGGGAATAGTTACAGAATCCTAACGGTTTTCCTCTACATGGCCTGAAGGTGGAGAGAGGGGAGGAGGGGGGCTGCTGGGTCGTAGGCGGCTAAATAATAGGAGAATAGCTGCACTGTAAAAATATTCCGTTGAATAGATGGAGATTCACCATTTAATTTTACAGTAAATCTCTGTAATTTCACATCCAGTGAAGCTCTTTAGATATTGACCATATACAATGTAACAAGGAAATTCTGTAAACCAGTACAGAGAAACACCTTTTCCTGAATACGGTGAAACCAAGTATATATCAAAGGAATTACGGTAATTCACATTTTGACATACTTACAAAGAATCTCCGCAATGTCAATTCTGGTGAAACTCCATAGATATTGACCATATAACAAGGAAATCCTGTAAACCAGTACAGAGAAACACCTTTTTTCCTGAATCTGGTTAAACAATCTGGTATATTTCAAAATATTTACCATGAACCACAGTATGGCATAACATGCAATGAATCTCTGTAATTCTAATTCTGATGAAACCCTGTAGATATTGAGCATATTACAAGGAAACCCAGAAAACATGCTCTGAAAAATACATTTTCCTGAATACTGTGAAAGCTGGTATGTTCCAAAGCACTTATAATAATGCATAGTTTATTTCAGTTTCTCAAATTGAGAGTAGGTGGTGCCATAGAAAACAATATCCTACACATATAAAGAAGGTTTGATGTTTGTATTGATTCTGTCCCTGTGTGTATATGTGTGTTAATCATTATGAGCTTGTGTGTCTGTAATGCATTTACAGAGCATCACAGTGAAAATTATGGTGAATTAATGTAGTGACTAAATTATCAATAATGAATATCCATAATCCACCACAGTGAAACACCGTTTATGAATTCACGGAGAATTTGTGTTTTGATTATTATTTAGTTTGATCACACCAGGTGGCAGCCTCTTTCATGATGAGATTTCATTGAGGAGTCTACTCTCTCTCTCTCTCTCTCTCTCTCTCTCTCTCTCTCTATATATATATATATATATATATATATAAATATATATATATACACTTCTTAATGTATCAAAAAAGATAATCATTTGCAGCTTCTGAATTAAATGCAGCATCAATATGGATGGCCAAAATTTATATGGAGCTCTGTAAATATGGTTAATGGTATGATAATCTACTTTTGTGAGATATTTTGATGGGACAAACAGCTATTCTGTGGTCATAAGAAATATATATATGTCCACCCTGCCATGGATATTGCTTTGTAACAATCCTAGAGTGCTTTCTGCCCCTAGATTGTAATTACAAAGTGTGGTGTACTATTCTTTGATGCTTTCATCATACTGGGGATTGGAGCACAGGTAAACTGGATTATAGAAATACCATAATTAATTGATGCCATATCAAAAAGACGGTGATTTCAAGTATTCCGCCGAAATAACAGTGATTCTCTAGCACCACTGGGTGAAGGACATTCCTCTTTATAATAACAGTGATTCCCAAAGAACAGTGACTGTAATTATTACGGAGAATGGCCAGCACCCAGTGGTGCCAGAGAATCCCCGTTTTTTGGGGTAACAGTTACAGTTAATTTAAGAATGCTTTTAGGTAATGTAGAAGTGCTGGTTAAAAAAATGGTGATTTTGGAGAAAACGATGACCGTAAAAAATACAGAGATTGGCCGGCACCCAGTGGTGCCAGAGAATCTCTGTTTTTTCGATGGAATTTTTTTTATAGTGTGCATAGTTGGACCTGGCTGATGAAATATGTGTGAACATATCTGGTGACCTTTTATCAGATGATGCTCGATGTAGGCTTTGCAGGAACACGGGATCAGGTAAAGGGAGGAGCCCGGATGTGGGCTAGCAGTAGGAGCTTGGTGGCAGAGTGGTGCTGGGGAGAAAATACATTTACTCAGAAGAGTAGGCAGGTAGACTGAGAGGCAGGTAGATAGAATGCCAGTCAGACAGACAGACACACTAACAAAGAGGAAGACAGAGAGCCAGGCAGTTAACGATTCAGGCAGAGAACTCTAAGAAGCAGGTCCACAATCAGTTACACTTCCATCACCCATGCAGAATGACATGCAGTTGGGCAAAAATATAATGGACAGGTAAAAGGCTGCATCCACTGCGACGGATGGACCATCCGTATCCCTTCATCTGCTGTTTTCTCCATAGAAATCAATGATAAATGATATGGATGAAACCGACGGATGGTCCATCCGTCGGCAGTGGACGCACTCCTTAACCAAGTAGAATGATATGCATGAAGAGGCAAACAGTCAGGTAAAGAGGGGGTGAACAGGCAACAGGCTGAGAGGTGGGGAGGTATAGGTTGTTGAACAAGTACACACAGAGTTAAGATAAAGGAAGTAGCTGAGATGATATTAGACAAGAAGGCCAGCAAGACAAGATGGTATTATTTTCGTAGCAGAGGAGAAAGGCCATTGGGGTCTATAAGTCAACCTGGAAGGCATTTTGGAAGATGGTACGACTAGACCCGTTCAAATCATTGTGGGATCGCTCACTCTAGTGGTCACTAATAATTGCACTGGTATGACTGCCTCCCCAAATCCTATGTAATTGATAAATCAAATGCTGAGCATACAGAGCAAACCTAGTGCATTACCTACGGTCAATCACTCCAATGTTGAGGGTTTAAAATCAAAGTGGCTGTGTCAGTTGTACCCTGTTGATAAATGCCTATAAGGAAGCAGTGGGAAGGAAAGGCACCAATACCAGGCCATCACAAGAAAAGAGAAGCAATAGTCTGTATGTATTGAGTGAAGAGGAGGAAACAGTATTTCATACTATAGTCTGAAGCTGGTGTGTCCAGGTATTGGGAGGGAGGGGTAGGGAGGGGGTAGGAGGGGGCACCATTTGTCCTGGTCAGGATGAGAGATGAACCACACTGCATGAAGGATGATGACGGGGACAGAGATGTATATATGATAGTATAGTGGTTCCCCTTTCACTCTCCTAGCTCTACTGCTTTTGTGTAGGGTCTAGAGTACATTAGTACTTTAGTACGCTCTGCTACTTGTGTTCTACTTTGGTTGTCTGGAAGAAGGATTCCCCAGGGGTTGCATTGGTGTTTATATATTATTAGAGACAACCTCAATCTCTTTATTGACTGGATCCAAAGCGATAAAACAGAAGATTGGGCGCAACGGTTCCAAGAAAGACACCTGCACTTAAATATCCAACAAAGAGTCACCCTGCACCAAAGAGTTAGTCACCAAAAAGGCTTAGCTTCAAAGTTCTTAAGTCATGTTTTTCTATGTTGAAATCAATAACAAACATATAATCCCAACGTAGCCAGAGGGCTCAATGCACGACAACCAAAGTGCACACAGACCCAAAATCAGTGAAGGAAATTGTCAATTCTCCAAAAAAGCATCTCAATTCAGAATGCACACCTCGGATTTCCCAGCATCACATGATCCCGCGAGTTCCAACCTGGGCTAAAATTTCTGAGCCGAAATAGAAAAAGCTTTTAATGAATTTATGGAAGTTCTGCGTGACTGGGGAAAGTTGCATGAAAGGAAGGGAGAATGGTAAAAATACTGCTTGACGCCTGCAGGTGTTTTAGCTGAACTCAAAATGAGTAACACTCTTTCGTCTTCTTTGCACTGCTGAGCCTCTGCTCAAATATTATTACATCCCGGAGATGATGTGGCCAATCTTTACTCATCGACGATCTTGCTCCAGTTGATGGTCACCCATAAAGAGTTGTGAGAAGATAGCAGATTATGGATAAGATAAGGGTCTGATTGGGGTCCACGACTATTGATCCCATGATATTTCCATTTTTCTGACATTTGTCTTTGCTTCTTTGTTTAGCGGGCCAGTCCGCTTCGAGGATGATCTATAACATTTAAAAACTTTGTGCGGTTTATACTGGCCCAAGAGGAAAAGAAATATACCAATAGTTTATTGAGCTGATTATCATAACAGTTTGTTATTCTATCTGTACTCAAAGTTCTGATCACCCCATTCTCTAAACACATGGGGGATTTTAACTTGGTTCAGGGGCACACGATGTGGACAGCAGGGCATTAACGTGTGGAGATTGGCGTGATCTCATTGTGACTAGGGATTAAGGATGCCGGGATGAGTAGGCAGGGCTAACTGGGTTATTAGTGAGTTTTTGTCTTTAAGTGTTTTTAACGGATTAAGTCGTACAGATTGTCAAATTAGTACAACATGCTTGGATAGTGTGGTGAAGTGAGAGAGGAGGGGCCGGGTCATGGGGACGTGGGGGAGGGCTTCTCTCGTTAATCCGCCTAATCCATCCCACAGAAATTGACAAATCCCACCATATGCTGCTTCTATTATCCTGTATCTTTTCCTTGCTGGAAACACACATCTCTGTCTCTGTCTGTATATCCTCTGTCTCTGTCTGCCCTCTCTATCTCTGTCTGTCTCTCTGTCTCTCTCCCTGTTTCTGTCTCTCTCTGCCTCTGTCTCTCTCTGTCTCTCTCTGTCTCTGTCTGTCTGTCTGTCTCTCTCTCTGTCTCTCTCTCTCTCTGTCTCTCTCTGTCTCTCTGTCTCTCTGTCTCTCTGTCTCTCTGTCTCTCTGTCTCTCTCTCTCTCTCTCTCTCTCTCTCTCTCTCTCTCTCTCTCTCCCCGGCGCTTCCTCAAGACCCAACACTTAATTAGGTTTACAGCATTCTTTTCCGAATTCGTAATTTTTCATAATAACGTTCTCCCACAATTGCTTCAAAATGATTTGGTTCTACTCTTACTGATGCTCCTCCTTCCCTACAATATATTTGTTTGTATCTTTACCCATTTTCCTTCGCTGTTCAAGGTCACTCTTGAAAAACTTCCCTCCTCTCCATCCCTATCCCCCCCCCCACCCCTCCACAACCTCTACACATTCCCTCAGTAGTCTTGGCCGGCGTCCACTAACGAGGTACGGCTTTTGCTAACGATTTTAGTCGATCTGGAATCAATTACAAAAATCACGGAGAAGGCGATAGGTGGAATACAAACCAGCCTCCACTGCCCTGACAGGCTGCATGGGAATGGGCACGGACCGTGGAAAGGGTTAACCTCGGGTGGGGTGGGAGGGGGTTAGTTAGGGAGAGGTCAGGAAGAAACACAGGTCAGGGCAAGGGTAAGGAATGGAAGGGGTAGAGTAGGAAATGCAGGGCAAGGTAGTAAGGGAGTGATCATTTTTTAACAACGGGGGGAGGGGGGGCTGGTGGGGGGTCAGAATTTTTTTCAACACCTTGACGGGGGGGGGGGGGCAGAAATATTTCAACCTCTCTGATGGTGGGAGGTCAAAATAATTTCACCTGTTTTCAGTGGAAACCCCCGTGCTTTACTATAAGGTAAACGGGCACGTCCGAGCGTGAGTTTTGGCCCTTATGGGGGGGGGGGGCAAAAAAATGTTACCCCATCAAGGGGGGGGGGGGGTTGGAATTTCTTTTGCAAGTCCACGCGCAAACCCACCAGCCCCCCCCCCCCCCCGTTGTTAAAAACTGATCACTCCGTAAGGGCAGGACCGCTAGAGACATACCATTGTAGGGCTTGGGAATAGGAGAAGTGTAGGGGAGGAGGGAGAATATCAGAAATTGCAAATCCCAAAAAGGATGTTGAAAAGAAGAGGGTCCATCAATAGATTTTGACTTTTTTTTTGTTAAAAGAGGTATAATATTATAACCATAGCTTCTTATAGTAAAAGGAAGGGGCACAACTCCCTCCCCCCTCTTCACTTGCACACACCGTCTATTAAAATATACGAGTGTCCGAGACTTTGACTTTTTTTTTTATCTTGCTTCAAAAGTTTAAAAGATGTTAGGTTTAAATGAAGCAAAGAGTTCATTTCTGTCGATGTTAACTGTACTGTCACTGCTACGTAGTACTATTGTCCTACCAAATGTACTACCTTCCTCTCTAACCCCATGGTATGACGACTATTTGTAATCTCTGAACGTGCTTCATTGATGGGGGCAATAGTATAAAGTGTGCCAGAGTGCTTTATGAGGGTGGAGAGAATGGGTGAGGGGATTAGAAGTAGATGGTAGAGGGGTGGGGTGCAGGGGCTGTGATATGACATCTGTCCGTTATTGTTGGCCTAATGCAAACTTACGGCATCGTCAACGTGTCGTAAATCACGCGCCGCGCGCACAGCAGCGTTAGCCCCAGGGGCACGTGCACGCATTACAAGGTGCGTCACGCCCCAGTCACCCTCACCCCCCTTCTTCCCGCTCAATCCAGCCACACACACACTCACCATCACTCTAAGCCTCTCTACTACAGCTCTTTTCCTTCCTAATTTTTCCCACATATTTATAAGTCCAAGTGCCTTCACCCCCCCCCCCTTCAACCCCCATTTCGTTCTGTATCCTTCCTGCTCTGCCTCATTCTCTCACGTCCTCTCATTCCTGCCTTGCATTTTGTGTGATTGCTTGCTTCCTCCCTCTCCTGCTTGCTCCCTACCTTGTTTCTATTTTCCTCGATCTTTCATCATTTTTTTTCCCTCCCTCACTCTTACAGTTGCTGTCCTCCCCTTCATTTTCTGTATCCCTTCTGCCCGTTCTTCTACCGTCCTCCCTTCCTTTGCCAATTCCTCCATTCTCATCCAGCCATTCTTTCCTCCCTTCCTTATTCCCAGCCCGTTGTCCCCTACCACCCCACCCCTAGGCACCTTATCCCCACCCCAGCCACCCCATTCATCTTACCCTCACCTTAGAGTAATCTTAGCTAGCCCAGACCTCCCCCTGTGCCTATCACACCCACCCAGGTAAATTGGACCCCTTTCCTGCAGGACTGGGAGGCATGGCGTCCATAGTAATCCTAAACTAGCATGTTCGGCAGAAATTGCATATTTCGTACATTTGATACCAAATATGGTTTTGATGAAGCCTACTTATGCAGATATTTGAGTTTGAGTTTTAACAAGTTTATTGGCAGAAATCATACATGTACGTTTTTCAGATCGGCCAAAACACGGCAACAGGAAAGAAATAGTGTAGCGCTCAATCAGGTTGTACAAAGTTACATCAGGCAGGCATCATTTTGGGTGTAGATCATTACGATATTACTAAAGACATAACTAAAGCCTCTTAGGGGCTGTATGTATCACCATGATTTGCACAAGTCGATTATCCGCAGGCAGCATGTATATTACATCTTTCAAAAATAATTGCGTAGTCTATCAAGTGACGGTTATACACCAAATACATTCAGATTTTGTTCATGAATTCTTTCTTACTGCCTATCTGCTGAGTATTTGCATCCAATTTGTCCCAAAGGACACATCCCCTGTACAGTGGTGACTTATCATACGTCAAACACCTAGATCTGGATACCTTTAACTGTTTTTTAACATTGCCGCGCAAGTTCCTGGCAGGGAGTTTGACACAGTTTGGATCACAAGAAACATCATACATCATAGATAATAAGTTCTTATCACGTCTAACCTTCAGCATTTTCATGTAAGTTCTAACATGGAGATCGTATATATATATATATATATATATATATATATATATATATAGATATTAAGATTTGTGAAAGAATGTATGATGTTTTGAGAATTATGGGAGCTTTAGCAATTTTTCATGGATTTTGGCTACCCTCCACTTCTGTCAGTTTTAGCTCTGGAGGTCATTTCTTAAGGCACTATGATCACACACAGCACTACGACTGCAAAAGGTCAATGCTATTCCTATGGGAAATTTGGTATGACTATAAAAGGGTGCAGTCATAGTCTCCAGAAATAGCATCCAGCAGGTAGCCCCAGGTGGGAAGGGAGGCCCTACTCACTCACATGACGGCAGGTACTGCCCTGGGCCTGGGTGAGGTCTACAGCCCTGGAGAGTGTTGCTCCTATTGTAAAAAGAGCTGTGAGTATGTGCCCTCTTTTCTAATCAAGTCGTGCACTGCTTCATCGCAGTACTTGCACTCACCACATTAGACTGAAAAGTCACCAGCCACATACAATGAGATTAGTTGCATATTTCACCTCAGGGTTCACCCCATATCTCTCCATTGCACCAAAACATAGAGCACACACCACAGGGATTTTCACCTGCATTTAAAAGTAAATGGGGTAATTATTGAATTGCAAATACATTTTGAAGAATAATTTTCATTAATCATGAATGAGGGATACCATATGTTTCCAATAAGGTATAACACATATTGTTTATTATAAGATAACAGCCACAGCAGAAAACCTTCTTTAACACTGTGATAGATAGGAAGCCGCAAAATGGCCCAACCAGCGAACATGCTACCTAAAGCCAGCCAAGCAGAATTAACAACAAGAAACTTGTTGCTGACACGTACAGAAAAGTTAAGTATGTTCTCCTAGCTACATGGCATACATCCATTACCGACACTGACCCCTTCAAAGTCGATGCAAATCAAGTTGAATAAATGGCTTTGATTTTCTAAATTAGATATTTTGAAAATAGACTCTCTGATTTTTTAAAGTCACATGAGGACGGTGGATGAAAAAGAGACAAGAAACAAAAAAGCAAGAAAGGAAAAGCCATGGTGACATTTGCACGGTAAAGCATGCAATGATGGAATAACACAAGTTCAAGTAGTAGGAGGGTCCAGTATTTTGAAAACAAGGGACAATGAGACCCTATGTTTTTTGCTGAACCTTTGGAGTCAAATACACTCTTCACTTAAGACAAAATGGAAGGCCGCACGTCCCTTCCCTCTCTAAATCCGCTATACTGGCTGACACCACACTGCCTGAAACTTCATATCACCAGGCAATCGCTACAACATATATATACATCCTGTGCTCCACGATATTTGTCCACAATCAGTATCCTATTAGTGTAAATGGATGTGTGTATAACAAATAATGCCTCCACTAACTGTATGCGTCCTCATATATATTCAGTAGTGCAGACAGTACCACCGTATGTTAACCCTTAAAGGGCGGCTGATGCATTAATGCATCATGCCCATTGGTCAAAATGATGCACCAATGAAGTGCTGGTGAGTCTGCTCGCCAGCACTTCATTGGTGCATCATGCCGACCCTACCGGGTTGACACATGTACTCCCGGAGGGTTGGCATGATGCTCCATCGAAGTGCTGGCAGGCAGTCCAGCCAGCACTTCATTGGTGCATCATGACTACCAATGGGCAGGCAGTCCAGTCAGCACTTCATTGGTGCATCATGACTACCAATGGGCAGGCAGTCCAGTCAGCACTTCATTGGTGCATCATGACTACCAGTGGGCATGATGCATTAATGCATCAGCAGCCCTTAAAGGGTTTATATAGCGGTTTATATAGCAACCATCACTTAGTGAGGGTTACTCAGCATTGTCATCTACCCCTCAATCATGTAGAATGGAAAAGTTTATGTCATATGATCACAGCAATAAGGCAAGAGTCCAGCCTATGGATATCAGCTAAAAACCAAATTGCACAGCTCCTTAGCCACAAGGGAGGGGGGGGGGTGGTTCTCTGGGCCTCAGTCCCCGATGTGTTATTTCACAAGGGCCTTAACCTGGCATGAGTATAACAACTAAGCCCTAGGTCAGTTTCAGAACAGCGAATGATTAACCCAATTGACAGACTTGTGCAATCACAGCTGTTGGATTTGTACAATTACAGCCTTATGTTCCAATTGAACGACACAAGATAGGCTAGTCTAGATTCCAGGGGTATGTTTCAGAACGATTAACGATCACCAAATGACCCTATGATGACCACTTTCAGATTCTAGTAGGAAGTAAGATCTCTAGACGATCATCAACTTTCTAGTACAAATCAAATTGTACAAGGTGATAGTACAAATAGTCCTACACAATATAAAACAGCATTACTTGCTCTATAGTTGTAAATAGTCTGGGTTCTTTTCCAGGAATCTGTAGGATGTTGTGTTGAAAGCTACACTCATAATTGTACAAATCTTACAATTGTGATCGTAAACGATCCCCAAAAGGGCTAAATCATTAATCCTTTTGAAACATACCCCTGGCCAAGACTATTGACTATCAAGAGCTATAGAATAAGTAGTGCTCTCGTACATTGCGTAGGCCTAATCACCGTGTACGATTTGCATTGGACAAGTTCAGTATCATGTTAGTCTAAACCTAATCCGAAGTACCTTGGTTCAGAGGATGACGTTCAATAGGACATTTGTATCATAAACATTCAAGTGCATAACATGATTTGCATTTACAGTTTACAGACGGCCCACTTAATGAGGATCCTCTATTACAAAAGGTCCTAGTCTCAAGGTCCCTCGTCCTATGGCCCCTTTTCCACAAAAAAACAATAGTTCAGAGAACTCTGTAGTCTCAGGATCTAGTGTTAAGATGGCCCAGCCTGCAGACCATGGTCTGGGGCTCCATATTACCCAGTGTGGCATGAGATGGTGCAATAGTACTCCACCCTCAGAGCTGATTAAACCTTTAAAGGCTGCTGGTGCGGGTGTGCATCATGCACATTGGTCAGAAGGATGCATCAATGATGTGCTGGCAAGTTTTCTTCCCAGCACTTCATTAGAGTATCATGCTGACACTCACGGGGTATATCAGCCCCATAGGGTCAGCACTATGCATTCATTCAGCCCGGGTGAAATTTCACAAGAGGCTTCACTTATGCATCATAACAACCAACGGCATTAATGCATCATCGGCCTTTGAAGATTAAATCTAGTTCACTTGATGAACCTTGCATGTCCTGGAGGATTCCCACCCAGTAATTAGAAAGTCTAATCCGATGATGGGAAACTCAGAATCCCAGTTTTTGTTCAGAAACTGAGACCTAAATAATTAGATTTGTTGCCTAATAGCAGAACCAAAAAAGTAGCCTTACACTGTGGAATATTACAATCTCCGGTTTAATCTGGGACCCAGTTCCCTGAATCACAGCCAATTTGCTATTTCCCTCCTCTAATTAGGGAGAGCAGATTTTGTCCCCTTCATTAAATGTGAACCTGCTCGTCCAATGGGAGGGTGTGTTTCCATTCTGACAGGCACACAGGGCACTAGGTAAACATGGGATGAGAATCTAAAGCTCTAAAGATCTTTTTTTGGGACATCCTCTGGAAACTTGATAGGTTGGATGAACAAATTTGTCAAAAAGCTGTTGGATTAGCACTGTCTGCAGGTGTCATAGTTTTTCCTTACCTGGGTGTCATAATGGTGCATTCAGGGTGATGTTCCCTAGCCCTCTAAGGACTGCTGATGGAATAATGGATTATGTCTATAGATCCTGGAGGGTGATTCATAAAATTTAACATTGTATCTGCTTGACCATGTAACTCGTAAGACATGGATTTCTTTTCAGTATGAATTTTGGATTCTAAAAAGTTCATGTTCACTGAATAACTCACATTTAAAGTTCATTGAAAATGAATTCAAATACAAGGTGCGGGCAATTATAGATGGTATAAATTTTACATCTTCAGTAAAATGTTAAATAAAAGGTATGTAACTGTGACCATGAATTTCATATTTATACTCTAACTGAACACCATGGGAAAGAGGGGAATCCCTTGCTGTAGCATATTCTATAGTTGAACGCGCCATTTATGATGTCATAATTTCAGATGGATATCGGGACCCCCCCCCTCATTGGGATTCCCCAGTGCTGCTGGTCACTTTCTGTGTATCAGAAAGTGTGGTAACCAGCTGTCATGATGTCTATATAGACTGGGGAACCCCAGCCTACATATGTGGTCTCCCATGGTGAAGTGACTACTGGTTAGGGTCCATGCATACAGTCAGCTGTATAGCAACCCAATATGTTATAGTTTTGTCTCTCTCTGAGCAGTTTTGGCCAGATGACCTCATCAGAAGTAGGGGATACTGTGTAATTTGGTGGTGTAATATGTGTAAAGTGGACAATACATAGTCCAGAAAAAGGTGATAGGAGTTGTGAATAATCACAGCTCCTTAGGGTTGACTCATTTATTTCTAGGTGGGGAGGGGGGGGGGGGGTGGCTTGCTAGATATGGGGGGGGTCATTTAAAATGGGAATTTCTAGGTGGGGGGGCAACTCCCAATAAACCCTCACATTGGGAGAGGAACTCAAAACTAAATATGGGCAAATCCAAATATTGCAAAACATCATTCCATTTGCATTTTGGAGTGGGCCATTTTGAAAAATTTGTTCTCAGGAGGGGGTCACAATAACTTTCACCATATTGGTGGGGGGTTGGAAAAGAATTTACCGATCCACTAAAATCCATCAAGACCCCCCCCCCTAGCTGGCAATAAATGACTCAGCCCTTATGGTGGATAAATGTTCAAGGGCTTCACTGGGGCAAGGGGGTTAGGTCTCATGGTAGAAAATAGTTTATAAAAGCCCCATAGAAAACTATGTACGAATATGTAGTTAATACAAATCAATGCCATATGATTTTATTCAAATTATTTCATTTATTCTCGAATATAAGCCTAGCCAGCACATCCACAAGGGCTCCAGATGGGATTCCTCTGGTCCTCTGGGCTAGCCCAAATGTGGGCTCAAGCTGGTAAAATAATGTATGAGCTGCCAGATGTGGCCCACATATATATATGTAACACTTATCATTCAGTTCGCATTCTCTATAAAGTAAGCTTGGGTCTCCACCTGAAAAACGGTGAGGTCCTCTCTGGACTAGAACCATCGACTTTTGTATAGGGAGTCCAGTGCTCTTCCTACTGATCTAAATTAGCTGCTGTGATGGCCGTAGAAAAGTGAAATAGTAGAGAGAGAGATGCATCTCTGTAACTTTTCAGTTAGGTTAAGAAATAACAAAAAGAGAAGCTCTGGGTAAGTAACAAAGTTTATTAAATACCATCCAGCCTCTACAGGCTACATGCTCATGGCATTTGGCTACCCTTATGGTAACAACCTTAGGATGTGAGCAGTGGTATTAACCACTACTGAAGAGGTAACAAGAAAACCGCCCTTATATATGGGACAAGCCCACAAATCTCAGACTCGTCACTTGACGTGTGACACATCCAGATCCCTCCATCACACCCTGAGACCTGGGTCTGAGTCCCATGAGTGGATGAATGTAATGAGTGTTATTCATAACCCTACACATATAAACAGTGCAAAACCTTTAAAAAATTATATATAGTAAAAGAGTGTTCCGGACTAGCCCACCTCGGCCCAATCTGGCAGCTCAAACATTTACCAGCTTTAGCCCACATCTGGGTTAGCCCAGAGGCCAATACAAGTCCCATCTCTGGCCCTTGTGGGCATGCTGGCTGGGAGGTATTTCTGAATGTCAACTCAATATTCATCAGATTCATAGTATCAAGATGGTAGAGAATATTCAAATAAATATTTTAAAAATATTTTGACAACATTTTTGAAATTGCAACATCAAAGGGGTTTGGTGTATAACACAAACACTAGGTGGTACTATCACATGTGATAATTTAAGAGCATTCTAACAAAAACTTGACAGGAAACTTTGGGCAATGTCTGACTGTATATTTTGACAATATTTTACCCAAATGAATGTTCTTAGGTCTCTTGTGCAACCAGTAGTTGATATAAAAGTATTTCATAAAAATGTGATTTCTTTTAAAGAGGAGACATTTTGGTGTAAAAAGGTTTTTGCGCTTTTAATGCCCCCTTGTAGCTAACATTATGCTTAATTCCTTTAGTGCTACGTTTCCTAACATATTTAAGAACTTTTTTAGTTGAAGCAGACTTAGTATTGCTCACAAAATGCCTGATACGTCTCAATTTTACCCTACCCATTATACCCTATGAGTATGTTCTACTGTGCTTCAAGGAATGGAGTGGATAAAATGCCCCCAAAGGCTATATAAATAACTGCCTTGTACCCCTTAAATCAATGAAAATATCACTTTTTAAACACTGTAAATTTTAAACTTGGATTTGTGAACATGGAAAAAGTTTACCTTTCTTTTATGGGAAATAAATGCTTAAATCCAATTCTTGATATATCAAAATGAATGAAAAAAAAACACTTTTAATATACAGTTATGCCCAGTTATGAATTATTGATAATAAAAAACTTTTTTACTTAGGATGAGCTTAAGACCCCTCCGTAAATGGTGAACAAAATTGAAATTATATATGCTTAGTTGCCTATGAACATGGATTTTTCAACCCTGTTAGGAATGTATTTTACATGTTGATGTCTTTTAGAATTGGTCACTAACTTAACTCAACATAATATTTTGACCATCTAAATGAAACCATGTATACCATATTTATATTTAAATAAAAAGACCCTTACAAAATTGTAATTTACATACTGAGCACATTTTAATACTTTCAAATGCATGTTGAATTTTTATGAATCACTCTCCTGAGAATTGCAAAATGGGTGCATTATCCCTGTTGGCTTGGCATGATTGTAGTTCTCAGTTGTAACTTAATTGCCAGGGTTGCATTGTAAAAAATAACCGTTTACCCTACCAGGGATCCTTGTAAAACTAAACAGTGAACCATAATTGTACTGCAGTGAACCAGTGTAGCTTTTACAAGAAGCCCAAAGTGGCAGTAGCGTGGATAACCCTTAGGCGCCCAAGCGCGCTTAAATGCACGGTTTTGGACTTAAATACATGCACATTGAAGTAAATTTTCATCCAGGAACACCTACTGCAAAGTTATACCCTCATTAGAACGGCCATGACCCCCTTATTCCAATGAGACCATCCATTTGACTGTATCACCATTACCTCAGACATAGTGAGTTAAAACCTGAAAATTAGTTGTCATACATGTGAGTCTTTGGAAGGGAACCGGCCAAGGAGATAGGATCTAGCATGATAGCAAGGTAATGCTGGATCATTTGTCCCCTATTGCCACACCTTTGATAGACTTGCCAACCATACAACTAATATATTCAGAGGAATTGTTCATATCCATGTAAATGATGTCATGAACTGTGACCAAGACATTTTGCTCCCTGGTAGTACACACAGGCAGAACCAGTTGAGTATAGCTATGCAAATATCATACACTATATGAGATTAGAGCAGGACAGCACTAACGTGGCTATATACCACAAAAGGAACATTTTGGTTGCTATGGTAACCACACTCAGTCAGAAATTTATTTATTAACTGAAGGTTTAAGTAAAAAAGAACCAGGTGCATAATGTGAATTCGATATCAAATACCTGTTCAGGGGGAATAAGGGCACCTTTCCTAGTACATGTCACACATGTAGATCCAAAGAAAATTGACAGAATTATGTCTGATCACTAGAGATTAGCCAGGTTCTGATAGCCATGCCAGTGGCATCCTATCATTATTAAGATACTTAATAGAATATCATGAGGACTAGAAACAGATCAAAATTGGCAATATACAAAAGAAATATACTGTTTGCAATAAATGATAAGTATGCGAACCTTTTACATGTAATAATCGTTTTATTGGAGCATTTCCTGAAATAAAAAAAATGTACGATTGAAAATGGACAATTTTCAACAATTTGGATAGACACTTTCACATGGGGCAATCAATTCATTAATGGTCTAGCTTAGACCTTAGGCTAGGCATAGTGTCAGTATTCCTACATTATATAAGGAAAACCATACTATAATGACCCTACTTGGTATCTACTTGGGACAGAAAGCAGTCTGGTTTATTCTTTGATGAGTGTCTGGACTAATGCACTAGGGAGTTTTGAACGCCGTTCTTAAATATATACAGGATAGCAGTGTCCTAGGAAAGGAGGCTAAGGGGGTTTTCTTATTATATAAGTCCTTTCACCCGGCACCATTCGAGGATCTGTGCCAATGAGAATACTATCATCTAATGGGCAATTCTCTCAAGACGAAACCAACTTTCACAGAAAACGATTTGAAATGTGCCTAATTGATTTGGTTGCGAAAGTTTTACTTTGTAATCAGTAGTTTAAAAAGTGTTGAGAATGATGCCGGATTTGCTTTCCCCCCACAATAGAGTGGTCTGAAGAAGCGATGTTGAAGAGTGATATGTCATTTCATGTTCTACCTTGTTGAAGAATCCTCAAGTACTGGGGAAATCCATTTAGCACAGCTTTGTATAACAAATGCTGCACTATAACCATTTAGTATTGACGTTGTTTCAATACCTTTCCCTTTTACCTTCATTTGTGGTATGCAAACCATTGAGACTGCCACGTAGAGTAGGTACTTCTGTGATTGAAGTGAATCCAACAGAAATGCCAAGTCATTTGCAGCATTCCGAACATCCTGGTTTTGGCATTTAGGAAACGCCAACAGCAAAGGATGTATACACTTTGCTGTGGGTTTTGCACTATATAGACCACAGTGACTAAAGTACGCCATTTTGATTGAAGTTATTTCCTAGAATGGAGCATAGGCCTATGGGTTTTCGAGATGCACAGAAGCAGCGGAGGAGATCAGTTAAGGTGGGTTATGTCCATGGGTAAAAGCAAGATCTCACCAGATTCTCGTCACAAGATTGACATAACTAGTTTTTAGGATATCCATCTATGATCTACCATTGCATTATACAGCAGTTTACCATAATTTGCAGGGAATGTCATTAAATTTAACTCAGTTTCTTTAAGGCTGTCCCAGAATATTCTCATTAACCTTCTGTATCCAGGAAGATAAAACTGTCATAAAGATTGAATACTTCCTCTATACCCTGTCCAAGTACATTGAAAATTTCTACAAAAATTTTAATAGTAGCAAACTGTAATGAGAAACTTTCTGCGACACCTTTTGTTTACCAAACCCATTGTCCAATTGGCCCCTGTCGTGCGATTGAGCCGTACATTTCCTATATAAATTTCTGTGACAGAGGCCTAGTGGACTATCGATGTTGGAGAGAAAAATGTTAGTAGTTGCACAAACCCATTTCCTCTCACTCACTACCATTCATTCTAATGCCTTTCTGAAGTAGAACGTACACTGGAGAAAGAAAAGAATTCTTTGTGTGTATCTGATCAAATGGGTTGTAACTTGGCAAGCAGATTTGTAGTTGTAAATGGGAACTAAGAGGATCTGATGGTAAGAAACCTGAATACCCCCTGTCTCACTTCACACTAGGAGAACATGCACGGCTAGAGTTTTCAAATAACCTCCAGTATTGCATGCAGTCCTACCTTTATTCCTGCCTCACTACCAGACACCCAGTCTCCTACTCACCGACGGTTTGTGTACTTATATTTTGTTTATTGCTAGTAGCAATTCAATAGCCTCCCCCGTCTTTGATCACCCTTGTCAAGGCCTGACTAAAGCAACCATCTGGCAGATTTGCTAATTTTCTCTGCTTAATACCTAATGTCATGCCAAAATCCTAAATTGACTGTAAGTTTGCATGTTAGTACTGTCAATATGTAAATTATATGTGTCCATCATACAATTCCTGTACATTTTACTATGCATGCCTAATACTCCTGGAACTGAATACAGTGTAGCATTAGCAGATCTGGAGGCTTTTTGAGTGCAACCTAAGATTGCACCCTCCCGCAATGGTTGCCTAGCATGTGTGGTAATAGTTATAGGCCAAAGTCCACTATGGGACTAAACCTTTTTGCAACTAGATTGCACTGGGTTTTCAGTTGCATCAGACTAAATCATTGATGATAATCATGTGACATGTACTGGGAAAGGGGACCTTATTGTACACTGTATTAAGACCCATTTTGGCAGATCACATCACATTTTACTTTGCATGTGATTGCAGGAATGATAACTCTTATAGTAGGGTCCACTATGCAACAGACCATACAACTCCTTCCATGTATACATCTATTTTTATGTAACTAGCTCAAGATCGCACCCTATGTTGCATAGTGGACCTGTGGCTTATTTGGCTGTACCTACAAAATTATACAAGTAATACTGAGCAGTGTGAGGAGAGTGTCACAGCTCAACTGAGGAAACACACTTTTGGTACACTGTTGCACTGCCACTGTTGATACCAAATAGGAAAGAAAAAAATCATTTTATATAAAATTATAATAGTTTGTCCTTTGTAAGGTGGCAGGGCAAGAAATGTATTAAGGCGCTGGAATGTTTGAATGGACTAAAAAGAAACAGAAAATGTGAAATTCCCTTTTGGAGAATAAGCCATAGATTTGATCAACCTGGAGGGTATTTTAAGCTTTCAAAAATGGCTCCATTTACCAATTTACACTACTTCATTTCCCATTATGTGTTTACTGTCACTGCTTAAAGTTTCTTTGACGGTTCGGTTAAACAGTAAATATGCAAATGCCATTAAGAAAATCATGTTTGTTTAACCTTGCCAATTTCTACATTGCCACCTCATTTCATATACACAGAAATCCAGACAAATCTAAAGAAGAAAACAAGTGCTTCAAAGCGCAGATTTAGACCATCATGAATTCCTACAATGGAGTCTACTCAAGATACTCAAAAATCAAATTCATAAAAGAAATGGGAGAGGCAGCCTGATTTTCAATGTAATCAAATCAATTAAGTTTATATTAGTCATTGCACCTTTTCCTCACTGACAGTCTGTTCATTCATAGAGTAACACAGTGAATAACGATGCAGGGTTCTGAACAGATATCACGTGCCTCTGGCGAGTGCCACTGATCCACTGAGGGCCGTAACGCTATGGGGAATTAGATCACTTGTAGTGCTATAGGCAGTTGATCTGGATCAGCCTGATGCTACAGGCAGCTGATCTGAGTGAGCATCGTTTTGAGGCCCAACTAGGTAAAGAGGTCATGATGTCACACACAATGATGGCGGCCAAACAGCAGCCAGAGTCGGCCGCCGGTGTGCAGTGATAGTAGAATTACAAAGATTAGGGATTAATAGTGAACCAAATAATCATGATCCAAGCTGTAATAGAACTAGAAACAATTAAAGGGCTAATGATACTGTCCCTACACCATCCATCAGTGACTGACAGCCGTCAGTTGGCCATGAATTGAGGATTTGTTGTGTATCCAAAGAAAAGATCACCTGCCTATAGCAGTACATAGTGATCTCATTCCCCATAGCATTACGGGATCAGCGGCGCTCGCCAGAGGCACGTGATATCTGTTCAGAGGGGACAATGATGCTCTAAAATGATTGGTGATCATGTATTCTTTATTTACACATGAGATAGACTAAGATGATGGTAGACTAATACTTTTATAACACCATTATAGGACATTTACCAACCACGTTATAGTTAATGGATGACCTTTAGATGATTGACCATAATGAGTCACCAGGGAGTGCCTGGCTTTGCAGAGAGTTGCGTTCTTCTGCTCATTAGATCCTTCACAAAATCTTTAACATGTTCTTCAGAAAGTATTTCTCTTTTCCTAGCCATCGTTTCTTGACTTTTTGTATTGTGCAAATGCTGGATCTTTGAACAAGCACCTGTCTTGAATGAGTGAAATGAATGAACTCTGCATTATTATTTAGGCCCTGAATACAAGAGATGCATTTTGGTATAATACATTTCATAGTTTTACTTCAAAATGCATAAGTTGTTATAACCTGATCACATTACGCAAATCATTATGCAGATAACAGTATAACAAAATCTGTATCAGGATGTGATTGGTGAAACACCCGCAGCATCCATCCCCTATACCAGGTACTGTAACCCTATATCAGTATGTATACCTGCATGCCCCACAAATAGAAGATCATGTATTATTAGTGTCACCTGCCAGCTACTATTTGTCAATACATGGTTCTCCGCAAGGGTTCTATTCGGGTTTATCTATTTACTGGTTTGCCAGGACATTCTGGGTGGTGTGGTCAGGCAATGTGGTCTTTATTGGATCAGGCAACTGCAACACTATATCTATAGGTGTTCTGTAAGATGAAGAGGTGCGGGTGAACCTGTGCCTCTCCTCACCTGCTACACCAGCTAGATATGGGTGAATCAGGACTAGAGTAAATATATAGTTTTTATGGTTGGACCAACACATTTTTTATGTTTTTTTTTGTTTGCTTTCTTTCCCACCTTGGCTCCCATTTCGGAATTGGTGAGGGTCATCATTTTGAAAACAACATGTATATGTATTTGCCACCAGGGGGCTCTACTATACTAAAATGTAATTCCATTGCGTCAATTCCGGGACCAAAGGTCCTCCAATTGAGGACCGAAAGTCCTCTGCAAAGAGGACTTGTTTTCAGTTAGCTTTTCAAAGCGGGGAATAGAACAGGGGGGTTTTTCACATAGTATGTTTTGGGTTTCATGCAGGTTGAGACATGCAATTTCCATAGAGAACGAGAGCTGTCATAATTATGGACAGTTACCATGCTGTAATGAAATATTCCCCATGCAATTCGGATTGTTTCTTTCATCTTTGACTCTGTTCATCACGCAAGGTTTCAGAAAGAAAATGTAGCATACAGCACTGTTACCTTCAGTCCCACCTGTCTTTCTATATTTTATACATCCCCTTGACAAAGTCATTTTAATGAAGAAAAAAAAGTAAAAAGAAAAAAAACCTTCTTTTTTTTAAAACCCAAATACATAACGACATTTCATCAATATTCTTTCCATAAGTAGCCAAATCGGTAATATGTTGATAGGTTTCCCTGATTTGAACATGGCAAGAGATATGGTACTGGAACTCAGAATGGCATCAATCATACTAAGCAGTCGTACCAAATAGTATTTACACGGGACAGGGAGGTTGTAGATGGTACACTGCCAAGGGTCTATTTCATAACATACAACGATTGCCCCCCCCTCCCTATTTAGAGCCTAAATCACCTGCTGTACAATAAGTATTATGTTACACAATGAATAGAAAGGAATCTAGGGCTGTTCAGAACTATGGTAGAAATGGAGCAATCGTTCAAGTCTGCACCCTTGTCTTGTGCAATGCTGTATAAATATGATATAGATGCTATGATTTAAGCAGTTCCTGTGATCATAATGGTATTTTGATGATCGTAGAGCTATTTGATAATCGTAAGATGTATTGAAATAGAACCTAGAGGTATATGGAGGTCCTACGACCTTTCCATATGACTAGGCTCCCAGGTAACAAAATAAACGTTAAGTGAACGTTGATTAACGTTCACTCATGGTGAGTTGGACTAACATTTGTTGAAAAAACATTGTTTCAGTGTTGATTTAAGGTTTTTAAGAGAATTTCTTTTATTGATCAATGTTCAGAATGTGGACTTAAAACAACATTGACTTAACTAGTTTAAAAAATGTTGATTCAACGTTATTTCATGCTTCAAATATAGCTCACTAGGGGTCAGGGATATTGTGATGTGATTTGAGTGCTTGCTACGAATAGGTATCTGTCTAATCTAAAGCACAATGATAATAATATGGGAGTTCTGTCAATTTTATTATCAATATCCATGGTCTAGATGAAAAAGTCTAAGTGAAAAGAATATCTATAAATGAATGACAAATTTCCCTGTATTATGGTCCATGGTGTGGTACACACCTTTATTGAAACATTTGGAATTTGTATAAGCCTTTCCTGTTCTGTCCTCCCTTATGAATCACTGTGCTGCTCCTCTAACACATGAGATACAGGTCCCTTTGCAGAAGGGATATACGCACTATGTGGGAGCATGAGTATAGATGGGGGGATGAATCAAACACATAAAAAAGTAGAAATAAAGCAAACAGCCTATGACATAATGCAGGCTTGGCAGAGAGTAAGGTCAGGTTGTTCCAGAGTTAATTTAGCATTATTTTAATGCATATTTTCTTGAGAATTAAATTGTGTTTAATCAATGTCTTTTTCAACATTCATTCAATGTTAGTGTGAGCCCATGAAATAGAGTTAAGCTGAACCCTCTTTGAACGTTTTTATCAACTCGGAAATGACGTTAATTCAACGTTAAAAAAACATCATTTTGTTACATCAGCTGTAAGATGTAGGATGCTTCCGAATACTTCCACTGCGACTTGAAGAATTCAAGCCGTAGAAATGACGCACTGGGGGCCTTTGTGAGGTGTTTTCATATGTTGGATTTTATGTGTTAGTGCAGATAGAGATGCCTTCCCTGTACGGAAAAAAAGTGATAAATAAGATGTTCTATAAGACATCTAAAATGAAAGATTGTCCTACGAAAAAATCATGCATTCTTTCTAAAAGAACAGCAAGTTTGTTTGAAAACAAGCATGATTATGGTTTTACTTCTCAATGATAAGTGGTAGATATACACCAAGATGGTCACTGTATTCAAAATACTAACAACAGGCTGTCATACATAATGACTACACTGCCCAAACAAGGTGCATATCTCACCTACGCCACACTTGACAGCCACTCAAACCATTCACAAGCTGGGGAATGGAAGAAGGTGTGTGTGCCTAGAGAACCACATCAACTTACAACAGTTATATGCGATAAATTAGCTGTGCTCTTCCATTGTCTTTCCAACCAAGTGTGGTATAAGTACCATTACAGGTACTGAGTAATGCCATCCTTTACTAGTTCTACCAAACCACCAAGATAACTATGTTCCTCCAGCAATTCATGTCAAAGGTTTCACCTTCATTTGGAGGAGATTCCTTGTAATACAATACTTTAATACTGCTTTTGGTTGTTGTTTTTTGTGTGTGTGTGTTTTTTTTTGTTTTTTTTTTTTTTTGGGGGGGGGGCATTATAGAACAGAAAATCTGCTTCCCTACATCCCAAATATTTGTGATTCACTGTGCATTTACACAGGGATTCCTGGTGGATTTAACGGTCCTTTCTTATAGTATAATGTATAAGTCAGTGTTGCATGTAGTCCTGCGGTAACTCCCTCCCTACCACTAGACACCCTGTCTCCTACCAACCACCTGCCTGTCCTGTTGCATTTATCTATCACCCTATATACCCTCCATTTTCAGTAGTCCCAAATGCCTTTGATCACATAGCTCTAGGCCTGGCCATTCAGCCTGACTAAATGATGAAGCCTTTCATTTTTTCAGGATGTGTTGAACCTTTTCTGTATTGGGTCCACTGCTGTGCAAAGACGTAAAGAAATGGTGTCTTTACATGAGAGAACAGACTGGGGTAGATTTACAACAAGGGACCAGTGCAATGGCCTGGGTACAATGGTCTGTTTACACCGAAGAACAGTAGAACCTGTACGTGTATATAAGCAACACAACTGGAGACACAATGATGCACTCTACCACTGGTAACCTGAGAGTGCACCTTATAGATGGGGAAATATCCTATAGATATGACTGCGATACGTTGCTTATGAGGAGAAGGTGATGCACCCCAAACCTGTGTTTCAAATGCGTAAATGGCACCTTTGAGATTTTGATTCTGATCGTACTGATCTACAGATAGATTCAGATCCTCGTGAATAAGGTGCACCGCTGACTTTGGTTGATTCCAAGAGGCGCAGATAGTAGGGAGAAGGACATAGACGTACTGGGGTCTTCCTTATGTAAAGTGCCAAATCCACGTTCGGCAGAAAAAAAAATACATTGGGGTCCATAGTGATGTGCAATGGATTAAGTTACGTTCTATATCATGATTTCTCTTAAGGAAGAAAATTATTTACATTTCAGAAAGAAATGGATAACTAACTTGCACACTCAAAAAGATAGAGAGTCATTGGAGTTAAGAAAAAGGGAACTGTCACGTGGGGAAAGGTCTTCATCTAAGATAATAAAACTTTTAATAAGGACAACAGGATCATTTATCCCCGTCCTTTTTATATTTTCCCCTTAATTGGGTGATGCGAAAGGGTTGTTTGAGTCTGCTAAGATTCATCTGGATTAAATAAGATTTACAGGAGGCATGAGGGAGATGAATGTGTTTTTTTTCTTTTAGTTTTAACTTTAACACATAAACCTAATATCACTGAAATAATATATGATTTAAAAGATTCTAACCGTTAGACAATATTGGACAACTCGTGCAAGATATATACTAGATAGTACACTTCAGTAGACGTCACTGAAACAACCAATTATCAAATATTATTTTTGCAAATGTAATCCAGTAATTGAGAGGAGGAACCATTCTAATCGAGCTGAAATCCATGTAAGGTGCAGAGAGCGTGAGTTATTAGTTCTAAAAGAAACGTGAGCATGTTCCAGCTGATTTCACACCTCATGGGATCTGACATGCTGCCCTTATAAAAGCATGTATAAAGAACGGTTAACCCTGTAAGGGCAACGTTTAAAATGATAACGGTGTCTACTGGTAATGGCAGGAATAGATTCGTGCGCCTTGCTCATCGCTATGTTACTACAGAATCTCGCATACTTTCCGCACCCACATATAAGACGCAGTCCTAACTCTGAAAAGCACCTCATGCCTGAAAATCTCAAATTTTTTACTGCTCCATATCATATTGAAAAAGAACCCATTGAAGCCGCACTCTGAGTTAGTGAAGATTCTGATACACGCCCCTAAAAAGGTCTTTAAACCAAGGCATATATACGGGTTTTACAAAAGTTGATGCCCTCCTGTGCGGGGGGGGGGGCGAGCTGATGCACCAATGAAGCGTTGGAGTGTAGACTAACCAGCAGTCGTCAGCACTGTAGTTGTGTCTCATTATAGTACCATGTACCTTGTGGCATCATCCAGGCCTTAAAGGGTTATTATTGTAATGTGGTATTAAGTGACATGCAGCATATGTTTCACGTGGTAGCAGAATGGCAGCTGGAGGAAGCAGGTCACATGAGAGGCCAGTGCCTGCTGGGTGTTCAAGGGAGAGGTAGGGAAGTGTGGATGTGGGAGTCCTCACTGCACCTGTCCTCCTGTCATACTAGTGATTGGCATGATCAAGTTGTCATATGAGAAATATCATAAGACTAGTGGTATATAGTGTAAATACATCAGGCTCATATAAATAGTGTTATTTCCAGTTGTCACTGGTTTATTCAGCTTTAGGCAACATGTAAGAAATATCCATCATACAGTAGTTAGTATGTAGGTAATTTGTACATACAGTAAACATACAGTAATTTATAAAGTACAATGTTCAGTTCCACTCCACCTGTGAGGTAACAATAATACAATGTCCAGCATAGTTCTAGGTGGGTTCCCACACCTAGCTCCTGGCCTGCTGCTTAGAGGAATAATGTAATAATGAATAACTTTACCCTCTGGTGGATGTCTTGAGGAAGATAGCCTCTGGCCACTAATGATGGAAACCCATGCCTGTCTAGCATGGTTTCACCATAGTGCAGTGGTATAGCAGGTAGCAGGAGATGACTGGAGATGTTACCTCTGGAGTGGTTCTTGGTGATCTGTCCTCCTGGAGGTGCAGACAGGCTATTTGTAGCAAATCTTGGAAAAGCACCTCCAGACTGACTGGAGCCAGCAGCATCTGCCTAACTCTACAATTGTTTGAGGGGAGTCTTTCATGTGTCACAGGGGGACAAAGGACCCCCATGGGCGCCGCTGTGTCCCCCATTGTCTTGGTCGGTTCTGCAACTTCAGACCCTCATATCTCGGTCGTTTATGCGTTTATAACCGCCATTTTGCGCATGCGCGGAGTTGAATATGTCAAGTTTATAATGCCTGCTGGATAGGCGCGTAACTCCTGCCGGTTTGTCTGTAGGGAACTCGGAGCTCCTTTCAGTCTCCATGGCATAACTTCCTTAATAATGGGAGTTCCGCCTTGATCTTGACCGTCATTTTGACCGTCTAATTATGGGCTTTCCATAAATGCTTTGATATTTGACCTAGCTTGCTCAGGAGCGACGCTAGAGCGACCGGAAGGTTATGGCGTTGTGCTTATGTAACCCATTGTTCAGTCATTAGGGTGCTCAGACACTCATGACGGCGTCAGCGGTGCTCAGGCACCCGTGACGGCCGGTTGCATTCACTTACAAGTTATTAATTTGTGCATTGGACCATGAGGTCGCACACTGAGACCCTTATTCTTATTATATTGTGCAGTGAACCATTAGGTCGGAGCCTTTGATGTCATAAACTCTGTCTAACTGACTGTGGCTGGTGTGCAGTGGGGCATGAACGCTCTTATATAAAGTTTGAGCGCTCTTATAGCTCTTAGAACCAACCTATGTATTAATTTCATAGATATTCTTTGATTAATACAATAATATGTTAGAATTTATGGAATAATAAAATGGTGTATCATAGAATACTCCCTCTCCCCCGAGAGAATGCGAAACTCCGTCATTTCGCCGAGGGAATGTACAATTTGCATATTTTTACCTAATTTTTGGAGTTATATACTGTTTGTAAGAGGATTTGAAGTGATGGGGAGTGCTTCAAATGCAATTTTTGTGGTAGAGCTTTGTCAGTATAAACAATTTTCTCCTGGGTATAAGTACATTTCCGAGTTTCTATATCTTACCATACCTGAGCTTATTTGCTTATGTAACATCAATTTTGGGTACAGTTTTCCATTTTTATGTACAACATACAATTTGGCAAATAGTGTGCCTTTTTGGCATTCAATGTTCAATTTAGCGTGCAAATTGAACATAAATGACAATTTTAGTGTGCAAATTTACAATTTCGCATGTAATTGCGTTCAATTGACAATTTCAGTATGCAAATATATAATTTTTGCGTACATTTGGCAATTTAAGTGTGCAAATATATAATTTTCGCGTATATTTGGCAATTTTAGTGTGCAAATATATAATTTCGCGTACATTTGGCAATTTTTAGTGTGCAAATATACAATTTCGCGTATATTTGGCAATTTTAGTGTGCAAATATATAATTTCGCGTGCATTTGGCAATTTTTGGTGTACAAATATATAATTTTTGCGTACATTTGACAGTTTTAGTATGCCAATATATAATTTTGCATTCAATTGATAGTTTCTGTATGTACATATATAATTTTGCGTACAGCTTGGATACACATAGAAATGTTGATTTTCTAAAAATCTGACTTCAGTGTATGAATTGGGTACAGACATACAGTATAATGTGCAACATACAATTCAAATGTAAATTGGATACAACTTACAGTCTAGTGTGCAAACATACAATTTTTGTGTGCAAATTGGGTACAAGTGTACAATCTGGTGTGCAAACATACAATTTTAGTGTGCAAATTGGGTACAAGCGTACAATCTGGTGTGCAAACATACAATTTTAGTGTGCAAATTGGGTACAAGCGTACAATCTGGTGTGCAAACATACAATTTTAGTGTGCAAATTGGGTACAAACGTACAATCTAGTTTACACTATACAATTTTTGGGATTTGAGACAAATTTTTCCGAGGACCGGAAAAACAAAGTACTTTATGTACAATAGGCTTGTTTGTCTCTGAGTTACTCTTTGATTTTGCTATATGGGTGTATTAATTGGCAATTTCGGCAGTGGGCCGCTGCTTAATTGACTTTTCCCTAGCCTTTTGAGTAAGTGTCCCTGAAAGAGATTATTTGGTGAGTATCTTAAGTAAACATTTTTCATGTCAACAATTTTCCTCAACAATTTTTTTCCTTTTTTTTTTTTTTCATTCATTTTTCCAACAATTTTCTTGGACACCTAAAGTGTGTTACTCTAAGTAAATCTTGGCATATTATACAAGTGCTAGTGGGTACAAAAACTGTCTTAGTTATCTACCTGCATTCATGTATATTTGTGTTGGATCTGTACAATTTACAATTTTTAAATTGCAATTTCGCAATTTTGCGCGTATATGCGCGCATTAATCATCGATTTTTGTGAGAATACCATAGATTTTCATATTATACATCAACAAGTGGCTGTGTATTTTTTCTAAAAATTTTTCTAATACTTTGATAATTTCATTGACAGTGGAGGTGTGTCAGGAGTGAGATGTGAGTCTCCTCCCTGGTGTGCTCATGCAGTGGTGGCACTTGAGGTGTTAGGTGCCAGATTCTGGCATGTGTCTGTGGCAGTGCCTACCTTGGTGTCAGTGGACAGTTCAGGGTGGGGGGAGGGTGTGTGTGTGTCCATTTAAGGAGTGTGTGGCTGGTATTGGAGTATCAGTTCCTCTCTGGAAATCACTGTTGTAGTACCATGGCCCATCTACAAGCTCTCTTTGCTTTGCCTGTCCCCCAGGTGATGGAGGTGGGGAGTCCAGTTAGGGCCCTGGTTGAGTCTAACCAGACCATCCATTATGGGTACATAGTGAGGAATTTCAAGGAGATCATTGAGCATGGTGATGTGATGGTCTGTAATTACTCCTGTCACTATTTCTTAGGCTCAGCCTTGCGTCGGGGGACCACTGTGGCCCTTCTGACTAGGGCCTTGGGTAATATGGGTTTCTGGCCCATGGACTATAACTTAGGGCCGCGGGAGCGAGTGCTATGGGATTATCTGTTGGCGGCGTCCCTCCTCGATCTTGCGGCATCCGGGGATCCATCCACGGCTGCCGAGTATGGACTGGGGATGCTGGAGGCCCGGCTCGTTGAGTGGGAGCAGGATCACGGCCATATGTATGGCTCGGGCTCGGACTCGGACTCGGACTCTCCCATTGATGTTGAACCCGAGGATCTGTGGTAGGATCCCGACTGACTGAAACCTAGGGTGTAAAAACCCGCCATCCCAAAGGCCCTTTTCAGGGCCGGCAAATTGTCCGAAAAGTTCTGAATACTGTCTCTGATGTGTTGTCTCCTGGTGGTGGACTGGGGGCAGCCTAGGCTGTGGGCAGTCTAGGCTGTTTCCACAGTCACCGGGGAGGGCTGGTGGTTTAGAAAATTAGCAATAGTCTGCATGTTTGACCTTGCGGTCTCCTCCTGTTGTTCGTCAATAATTATATCTGTTGTATTTTCCAGTGCTGTCATGGTCACCGGGCTGGTGCCACAATCATTCTGGAGAAGCATGGAGTAGTACAGTCCTTTGTTTTTAAGGGCTGGTATAGTACTGAACCTAGTGCGCCAAGGTAGGTGTATCACCTGAGGGAGGTGATAAGCAAATTCTCCTCTCTGTGTTGTTATAACTGCTGGTCCATTCCAGGTAAATATAGCCTTAGGTAGTGGGAAGGTTTTAACCACTATATCCTTATAGGTAGGGGCAGCTGCTGATTTAATCTCATCAAATTCATGTGGTATTGGCCTCAAGGGTAGCGCGAAGTTTGAGTCTCCGCAATATATTTTAAAATATATTGTGGGGTTTGTGCGCTTGGCCACATTTTTCTTGCCACAGTGTGTCTGTGCAAATTTCTTAAGGTACTTCATTATTCTGTAGGCTGAGTAGATGGTCAGGGTGAATAATATAGCAATTATCAGGGTGTGGGTTTCCTGAATTGTGAGGAAAGGGGTGTGGGTTTCCTCTGTAGGGGTTAATTTGGTAGGATTCTTATCTGGGAGCAATTTGTGTAGGGGCAGCTCGGTGACTAGTCTGAATGCTTTGGCTGTAGGCAGGTAGGCTACAGTCCCTCCTAGTCTGTATAATTTGAGTAGTATGTATACTGTAAAAATGTGAGCTGATATCCCTAGGATGAGTGCTAAGCTTTGGAAGATTGGATGCTCTGTAACTCGACGTAGGTATGATTCCTCGTAGCGCATTTCCATTTCCTTATTAAGGTTGGAGGCATCTTTTAATACTGTTTTGGCAAAGGGCTCTAAATTTAGTTGAGTAATATCATCCATGATTGGATTTTCCTGTAGTTTCTCTAAGGTTCTAGAAAGGTTTACTACTGGGAAATTTGGAAGATTCTCTCTTTCATCTGGTTTGGTTTCAGAAATTTTGTTAAGTGCTGCCATGAATGGTAAATTAATTGTCTTGAGAATGTAATGAAATGATAAGGTTGAATTACAGGGCAACCTTGTGTTTGGAAGAGAAAATTCTCCTACACTGATTGTGCACCCACAGGGTACGCCTATGATTGAGTAGGACTGGGCTTTTCGAGTTTCAGACGTTTTACCATGGCAGTTGATAAAGTAATGGGGTTCATTAGTAGTGACCAGATACTCATCTTCAGAAATGGAAATAGCATGGGTGGTAGGTGTTTGCAGTGGTGAAACTGTAAACTTGCAATGTTCCTTAATCTGTTGAGCCTGGTTAGTAAAAATGGCTACAGGGCATGTAGGCCTGTGTTTATAGATTCTACCATTTACATCTCTGCATACCTTTACTGTAGTACCTTCACATGCCTGCATATCTGCTGAGTCCAATTCGATGAATAATGATTCGTCGTAAGATACTGCTAGAAACTCAGTTGTGGTTTGCAACTTGGTGACTCCTCTGGTGGGGGTTTCCTGTGTGTCTATAGGCATGGGTGATGTAATCATTTGGTACAGTTTGAAGGTTGAGGTGGTAGATTGAATTATAATGTCCAGATGAATATATATATGGTGAGCTGAGTAAGTGTATGAGGTCAGCTTCTGTGAATAATAGAAATCTAAGTCATTAATTGCGACTTGTGCTCCAGGGTGTGTAATCCTAAGTTTGTTATTAATGTCAATTAGGTATCTAGCAAGGTCTGAGGGTGGTACTATATCAGGGGTTAGGATTCCTGATGATAGCATCCTCAGGGCTGCATTTGTCCTTTGCAGTGATTGGACTGTATTCATTCTTGCTGCTATGATAATTAGTGCATCATTTAATACTTGCATTTTTTCCCTTTGAGTTTTCTCGTGCCTTGAATATGAGTCAAGTGACCTGGACATGTTAGAGGCCCACAGGTTGACGGTGTCACCTATGGTGTTGATTGTGCTGTCCAGTACCTTCTTATCTTGGATGTATGCTTTAACAAACTTATCTTGTCTGTCTGTGATCTTTTCAATGAGATTAGCTGCTTCCTGGTCCTGTTTAGCAAATTTTCTTAGTATTTCATCTATGTTCTTGAGCTGTCCCATTACTTGGTTTACATCTTCTACTGTGGCTAGACCTAGCACACCGCGAAACAGGGGTGCTAGAAAACCCAGTATGGCCTCTCTTTTGGCCTTGTCCAATGTGTTTATGGGGTTGGATAAGAACAATTTGATGGAGGCTAGTGTTTCATTTATCTCCTTGTCTGCAATTTCCAGCAAGGTGTCTAGCTCCTTAGCTTGTTGGATAATTTGGCCAGAGGTATGATCTTGTAGAGTAGGAGTGGTCAACTGGAGTATTCTATCCCTTATGGATCCTTGGGTAACGGGTGCCCGAGGTATCTTGTAGGGGATAGCTAACAATAGTGTTGTGGTTGTATGTCCATTGACCAATGGTTGAGGGCTAGGTTTGAATACTACTCCTATGTTTTGTCTCACCACAGGTGTATAACCTGCAGTAAGTGGTTCTATAGTATATAATAACAGCATAGTTAGCAGTATGGGTGAAACTCTCAGTCTCCCCATGGTGCTTGTGTAAAGCAAGTTTGCTGTTTAAAGTCTTGTCAAATTTGTAGTGATTTGGTGCTGGTAAAGTCTAAGTGTATGGTGTAACACTTTAAATGAAGTGGTTCAAACTGTACCTTTGCAAGATTGAGCTGTCTTGGCAATATGTCCGGTGAGTCTATAGAGATTGACCAGTAAATGGTAAGGTCAGGTTGAAGGTGAAGTAGGTGTGTTCTTTATCCTAGTGCAGTCTCTCCTAATGGAGAAGTGGGCTGGCTAATTCCCAAGTGGGGTCCTGTAGACTTGTATTCCAGACTGCAGCTGGATGAAGACTGATGGTGGGCTATGGTCCACAGTGCTTCTTATGTAGCCTACCCTACCCACATCCATTGTGGGCCTGGTATTGTTTCTCTGGAGACAATGCATTAATCTCCAGTGTCTGCTAACTGTGGGGTCTATTGTGTAGTCTGTGTACTGGTAATTAGCTCCTCCTGTCATCCAGGACAGCCATTTATGACCGTCTAGACAGTTGTCTGAGGGTAGCTTATAAGGTCAATTGATCTCTATAGACTGCTGTGTTGGCATAGCGCGCTCTTTCATGTGGGGATTAGGCTTTAGACACTCCATTGTGTTACCCTTACTCTTCTTAGACTTCATGTCTGCTTTACTTGGGGGGTCCCAGTCTTTGACCCTTTCAGAGGCAATAACCTACTGATATATTTACAAATTTGATTGGCTTTATATACATATAAGTAATTCATTATCAGTCACACATGTCTTATGTGTGGATGAAGAGAATTTGTAATACATTTTGAAAATCTTATGTTCTTTTGGTATCTCAATCTTGTTTCTAATTTCTTGAAACTGCACCACACCTAGATGTTTTTCTTAGTATGTGGTGTGCAGGCCTAGGCTTGATAGGGCCTATGCCTGTGGTTTCTCTTGTAAGGGTGATATCATTTTTGTTCCTTACAATTTTGCTGTAGTATTTGGCCTCATGTGGAATAAGCCTGTGTGCAAATTCATTGTTTCTGACAGCCACAACCTTTTTCAGTCTGTCTATGTGCACTGGTCTGGCCACCAATAGATTGGTGTCCAAGTTTTTGAGTTTGGCACTTGTCAAACTAGGTCTGTCTACTACAACATATGGTCCCATAAAAAGGGGTTGAAGTTTCTTACACTCTGTGTTGGTCAGGATTCTTGGTATGTTTAGGTACACCATGTCGGTGACCTTGATTTCCTGTGGTGTAAGTTTCTTATCATATCTATCCTTCCTTTCCTTTTGTAGCTTGGCGACCCTTTCTATAGCTTTCCTCCTAGAGGTATCCTGATTTGTTATCATGTTGGCTACATGGTCTGCTACGGTGGATATGTCTTCCTGTATTCCCAGCCCTAAGTCCATTGGGGTGGCTGGGTTTCTTCCATGGAGTAGGAAGAAAGGGGTGAATCCTGTGGTTTGGGATTCTGTGTTATTTAATGCAAAGGTTATGGGTTCAATAAATGAATCCCAATTGTTTTGGTGCTTTGAGCAGAATGCTCTGAGCGCTGTGCCGATGCTAGCATTGAATCTCTCTACAAGCCCATTTGATTGTGGCCTGTATGGTGAGGAGAATTTATGTTTGATCTTGAGGTGTTTAGTTAACTTTGTGAACTTTGCACCTGTATAACATGTCCCATTGTCTGTTTGAAGAGTGGCTGGTGTTCCATGATGACAAATTATATTCTTGTAGAACTCTGCTGCTGTTGTTTCAGCTTTTAAGTCAGTAGTAGCCCAAGCTGTTGCATATCTGGTAGCATAATCTATGCAGACTTGTATATGTTTGTTTCCCCTGGCAGTTGTGGGAAGTGGTCCCACCGCGTCCAGGTTTAGGAACTTCATTGGTGAAGCCATGTACTCTCTCACTGTCATTGGTGTTTTGTGTGAGTGTACTTGCCTTTTTGCTGTGAGGCATGTGTGGCAGGTGGAAACATATTTTGTTGTGTCTGCTAGCATAGACTTCCAATATACCCTAGGTCGGAGTGCTGACAGCATCCTACTGGAACCAAGATGGCCGCCGGTAGGTGAGTCATGGAAATACTGTAGTGTACTTGTTACCCATTGCTGTGGTATAACAATTTGAAGTGGTACAGTATTGGTTTTTCTCCAGTTTATGGGGCATATATGGACTAATGTACCATTTACCAAGGTGTATGTCTGGCCTTGGTTGATGATTCTATTTCCTTGTGCTTTCGGTGCAGGCAAGGTCCCATCCTCAAGATATTGTATGAGGGGCAATAGTTCCTTGTCCTTCCTTTGTTCCAAGCCAAGGTTTGAACCTGAGATGGATGTGTCGGGGATCTGATCCAGTAATTGATTTATATCTAGCACATGTTGTTTTATTCTGTCTCTTTCTTTTTCTTTTTCATCGACTATTGGCCTATCTTGTGCCTTTTGTTGGGGTGTGTCACTCTTGTTTTGGTGTGTAGGCTCCTTTGGAGGGCCTATTCTCGCCTTGGTGGGAGTGGCAACCTTTTTCTTTAAAGGCACAATTTGCTTTTTGTCATTCTTCTTTGTCTCAGAGTTCTTTGAATTAGTAGATGCAGTGTCTTTTGTGACATTTTTCCTGGCAGGTGGGGTTTTGGTAGGTTTGTTTCCTGTGACCTTTTTCTCATTTAGAATAGTTTGTGATTGTGTGGGGGGTTTTGGTGTGCCCTCCTGAATCATTTCTCTAGTCTTTGAGCGTGTGGTCAAAGGACACAAATGGTTTGATGTTTCCTCTCCCTGCATTGGTTCAAAGAATCTGACTGATTTAGAAGTTGCTTGAGTAATAGCATATATTGTGTCTTCTGGATCTTCATCATCTGAGTCAGGTGGGGTGAAGGGTGGCTCCTTAGGAGTTGCCTTCAGCATCTGATTGAGTGATGAGAATTCAATAGGCTCGAAGTCATTATCTGGAAAGAGTTGTGAGTATTCTCTCTCACAGTGGCAAAACACATAGTGTGTAGATTGCTTCAAGATACCCCTAATGGGTGTCTCTGGCCTTTCAATGGTGTTGGGTGGATCATCCCTTTTGAATGGTACTTTCTTTGTTACTTTTGCAAACTTGGTTCTACTGGCTGCTCTAACTCTCCTTGGTGGGGGTGGAGGGTTAGTCATGGATCCAGAATCTGGGTATTCTCTTCTAGACATAGCACCTGGTGGTGTGTTATCATCACCTTTCACGTGTTGGATGGTGAATGAAAATTGTTGTATGTCTAGAGCCCATCTGGCCCATCTATGTGTGAGTCCTGTATTGGTTAATAGTGGGATTAGGGCTGCATGGTCTGTGTATAATTGGAAGTGTCTAGTCTCTAGATAGTGTCTGAAGTGTAATACTCCATACACTACTCCCAGTAGTTCTCTCTCTGTGGTATTGTAATTTCTCTCATGTTTGGAGAGGGTTCTACCTGCAAAGGCTACTGGTCTGAGCACTCCTTCATTATCTCTCTGTGAGAGTACAGCTCCTAAACTCACATTGGAAGCATCAGTTGCCAAACTGAACTCTTTCTCATAGTTTGGATATCTGAGAAGAGCATTGGTACAGAGGGCATGCTTTAATGTTTTGAAAGCATTATCTGCCTCTTCTGTCCAGACAAATGCTTTGAGATGTGTCTGTAGATCATATAATGGTCTAGCGATTTAGGCATAACCTTTGATAAACTTTTTGAAGTATTGGCATAGGCCTGTGAAGGATCGGACATTTTTGACTGATTTTGGTGTTGGGAAGGTTTTGATTGATTCCACCTTTGTGGGAGATGGTTGCAGTCCCATGGGTGTCACTCTCATTCCCAAGAAGTCTATTCTGTCTATGAAGTATTCACATTTTAATTTCTTCAGTTTGAGTTTACCAACTCTTAGGCTGTTGAACACATCTTCCAGGTCATGGAAGTGTTGTTCGATTGATGGTGATAATACCAATATGTCATCTAGGTATGGTAGGGCACATTTGTACTTGAGTTTGTTCAGAATTAATGTGACTAGATGGCAGAATCCCGCCGGTGCCGTCGCTAAACCCATCGGCATCCTTTCATAGCAAATGACACTCCCACCTAATACTTAAAGACCTACCTACCTTCTTGCCTGCGTACTTGCTTAAATACCTACCTGCCTGCCTAATTACCTACCTGCCTCCCAACTACCTACCTACATACTCCAGCCTACTATCTTAACTATGTACTTAGGGAGTGATCATATTTTAACAACAGGGGGAGGTCTGGTGGGTTTAAGGGGAGGGTCGGAATTTTTTCAACCCCTTGACTGGGGGGTCAGAATTTTTTCAATCCCTTAGATGGGGGGGTCAAAATAATTTCACCTGTTTTCAGTGGAAAACCCTGCGTGTTTCTATAGGTTAAAAGGGCATGTTTGCGCACAATTTTTGCCCCTTATGGGGGTCCAAAAAATTTTCTACCCTCAAAAAGAGGGTTGAAATCTTTTTTCGCGCGTCCGGGCAAACACACCTGCCCCACCCCCCCCCGTTGTTAAAAAATGATCACTTCCTTACCTACTTGCCTGCCTGCCTATCTGCATACCTACTTACCTGTATTCCTACCTACCTGTCTACCTACCTACCTATGCCTATCATCCGACCTACATACCTACCTGCCTGCCTGCCTGAGTGTACTACCTTCATAGTATACCTACCTACCATCTATTTTCCTTTTCCTCCCTGTCAGTCTCTGTCGGAATAGATCTTATATGCTGCTGTCATAAGGCTATTACATATGTGACAGGATCTGTGAAAAGGGCCCTTAGCGCAGCAAGCTATAAAGTCCCTATTCCCAGTACATGTCACATATGTTTATAGCTGGAGTAGTTCTGATTTTATTACATCATGATGGCATCATTAATGCATCATGCCGACCCTACCAGGTGGACAGCCACTTGGAGCGCAAGCATGATGCATCTATGAAGTGATGGCAAGCAGATTGACTAGCATTTTATTGATGCATTAGGCCGACTAATACTGCACTCCAATGATGTATTCCTGCATTAGCGGCCCTCAAAGGGTTCAAGAGGACAATGTGGTATGGAATGATCATGGAATGATCTCCTGCATGGAATGATCTCCTGTATGGTATATTACTGAACTACAAGGTTATCAATAACTGTGTGGTTGATCTGCCTTCCATGGGGCTGCTCTCAGAGTGGCTTGATGTGTTGTAGGACACGATGAGTGGTAATGTGTCCATGTCTACCCCTACACCCCACCCAACGTCACATAATGTATCGTACATAACATGGTATGACTCCTGAAACATCTAGGCAAGGGTCCTGAAGATACCAGAATTATTCTGACTCTGAATCTGATGTCAATGCAAACATTCAATCACCTTGAAAGGTTTCTCACACAATTACTTTCGGTGTCTCTTTTGTCTAGACTTTGCACATTGGGTTAGACCTTGGTCTATTCCTTTTGTGGTGACTCGAAATATTTAACACTTACTGACACTGCTGAAGGGAAGTGGTCCTGACCCGAGATGTTGAGCCTTCTTCTCATTTACACTAAATCTCCAAAAAAAAAACACTTTTTCGGCCAAACTCTGGGCCGCAAACCCGAACTGCACCATTCCCCTGTTTTGACCAACACTTTCGGCCCAAAACCTTGATGCCCATGCTTTTGATGTTCTCTCTGAGTCTCCCAAGTCGTGCTTACAGGCAGAGAAAGTTTACAATTGAATCTCAGAAAGCTCACCGAAAGGTAGCTCTCTACTCCAGGAGTATAGTGATCTATGTGCTTTCATAGAGGAACTAGTTCCAGAGATGGAAAAGGTTCAGACACTATTGCTCTTCATTGTGGTCATGATCATGTTTGAGCTGAACATTACAAGATCCTAGTATATTCTCGCCTTCAGACTCAATCCTGGGTTTACTAAACCACGAGTTAATACACTTGTGTATCAGCAGCTTCATTTGGTTCAGATCATACATACCAGAAGCAACAGAGCCTGATACAGGACTTACACACCAGCAACAGTCTCATATTGTCAACTGCCCTATTCTAGACGTTACATGTCACTAATATAGCTTGGTGTATGAAGGACATTCTTCCATTTCAGCACACCATGAGTAGCCGGGTGATGTAACTACATGCTACCTAAACCCAGCCTCCCTAGCCTTCCACCCCTCACCTTCCGGACACCCTTTCCCTTTATTGACTGCTCAAGACCTCACCTATGTCAGTCGATATTTTGTGGGGGTAGGCTTGGTGGTGCCCCCTACCATTGACGGTGGTGTAGAGGCCTATAGGTAACGGCTGAATGTTGACCGTCAATCGCCTCCTCCATTATCGCCCAGTGCCAGTCGTCATTGATGTCACGTTGGTCACTCAGACTCTAACAGGTCTGCTGGTGAGCCCTGGTGAGACATTTATGGTTTAGGCTCTGCAGCCGGTATGTGTAAGGCCTATGCTGTGCCTATACATGGATGCTCAAAATTCTCAGAACGACATTTTTGTCAGGATGGATGGAGTGCCGCTCTGTTTCTCTTTATGCATATGCCAATGTGCTGGGAACTTTTTTTTTAATTATCTACATCCGTGAATTTCTAAAACCCTTGCGTCATGAGTGTTCATTTTTAAATGCCCTGAATCATGAGTGTCACTTCATTCACCTTTTTCTTATGTAGGCAATATGCTGATTGTGGTGGGGTATCTAATGGCCGTAGCCATTCCTTGAGCTGGTTACCAGCGAGTTATCAGTGTCGACGTCTATGCCCACTGGGTAGTTGCTCACTTAGAATTCCAGAGAGAATAGAGAAAATTATCCCATTGGTTGGAAATACACCCTGATAGCTTCTTATACTTACCTGGCCATTTCCCCTCGATTTATAAATACACATTTCACGACTATTTGATGCCTCTAGGCTCCAATCTCACTTTTATCATGTTAAAGTAATGCTGCCAGCAACCTCCCAGTAGTACTAGCAGCAGGACCTCTGCCCAAATGTGGAGGGGCTTTTGGTCCCAAACCTGCTTCCCCCACCCTCACAACCCCTTCGTTGTGGCATTGCACCATTCTACCCAGCTTAGATCGTGTATGCCATACTCGGATCGGTCTCACTACAGGTCATAGTATTTAAAGTAGAATGTGTAGGTGAAGTCTAAAAAGAAAAATAAGCACAACAAAAATAGATGAATTAAAAGAAAGGATCGTAGGGAGGTAAGAGCACAAAGGTGATGACAGTCCACGCCTGCTGATGGTCTGTAAGGTAGGTTGGCCAGAATTTATATCGAGGGGTCGATTCATGACTTTAAAGAGAATATTTACTGAAAATACCGGAAGGGCTTTTCAGAATTTGGTAACAATCCCTGTCATTCTAAAGTGCATTCCGGTATGAAATAACCTTCTGTACTTGAGTGATTTGGGGCACTGTCACCGAGGGGAGTACAATGAAAAAATATTCTATTGAATGCATGGACCTTTGCATTCATTTCATGATTTTGCAATCTTGAAACAAATAAATCCTATTGAATTGCAGCTGCAAACGGCTTGTTTATACCACCATTTTGAATCTATCACGTGATCAGAAGGACCGGGCATGGTGCATGCATGCAGTCATAGCCAGACAGGGAAAGAGTGACGTTGGGGATCATCAAAATGGCCCGAGAACCTGTGAGAAAAAGTTCTTAATACTTTTCTTATTCCAACTAACTATAGGACTATGGAAGCTTGATGATGTTTTTACCTTTTCCTTAGGTCTAGAGGAAAATGTATGCATTAGCATTGTTGAGGGGACCAAGACAGTGGGATAGGGGAGGAAAAGTGCGTGTTGGCTGGGAATTTATCATGATGGTAAAGCCCACCCATCCAGACCCAAATCCTCAAGCAGGAAAAAAGTGCCTCAAAAAGAGAATAGCCCTGAGAGCCCTGGAAGAGGGGGAGGTGCATGTAGAGGACCGGGGCCTTAGGCCACTTCCTCCCGGGCAGGGGTGGTTTGGCGCCGGGAGTGGCGCTGATGGGCGCCGGGAGGGGGACAAACACGGGCCCAGCTGCTGCCGTATGGGCACAGCAGGCCCTTCACAGGAAATTAAACACAGCGTTAAACAAAACGAGGCCTGCCACGCAAAGCGCCTGCTGCCCGCCAGGGGGCGGCACTGCAGACAAGGTGGTGGGTCCCAATGTCACCAATCTTCCTGTTTGGATGTGGTCGTCTATTGTGGCTATTCTCTGGTCTACATCCAGCAAGGGTTCTACAAAGTCCTGTCCTTAACCCCTCGTCCTAAGTCTGCTTAAGTTTGAGCTTAGTAGATGCTTTAGTTCTATCAACGTCTACCTGGATGTTGATGCCTGTTTCCTCGCCACTTCCTTTACTCATCCCCTCCCTGTATTAGGTTTCATGACTCTCTTTCTCTGCACACATCCATCTCTTCCCTCCTCCTGTTGTTATAATCTTTCACTGTCTGCTACTTTGTCTGAGAGACTTTCAGGATAGCTCCATACTTGCCTGTCGAGGTAACAACTTACATAGCTTCTGTTCACCCTCCCTGCCTGTCTGCCTGCCTGGATCTGCCGCTGTCTCCCTGCCTGTCAAATTATCTCTCAAACTACCTGCCTATACCACCCTGCGTCTCTTGCTCTAATCTATGTTTTCCCACTATAAACAATACATACATGTCTGCCTACCGGCCTTCCTTTTCTTTATATACCCGGTCTCCATGCCTCCTCCTTGTCCTTCAACCATCTGTATATATGCCTGCTTTCCTGCACACCCTTTCCAGTTCCGTGCCTGGACTTCCTCTATCCACCCCTCAACTTCCCGCCCACTCCATATCCATCGCCCACGCCCATTAAGCCTCCCAGTACCTTCATATCGTTATGTTTGTATTTCTTCCCTCCTGGGCAATTTGCCTCTTTCCCCCAGCTGTTGTCCCATCTGGCTGTATTAAAAAGGTATTTTGTCTTTCATTCTGCTGAACTGTGGCAGTGGATATGGCTGCAGCCTGGATGTGTCCCTGCATATTAATGGTAGGCTGTATGCTGGTTGGGGCTTAGTGCAAAGCCACCAATGGCTCCGCTTGTACTGCAGGAAACCATCCTTTCAGAATCCCATCCTCTCTACATCCATAATCCCTTTGGTTTCTCATCCAGAGAAATAATACATATGGGCCGCTGCAGTTAGGTCTCTCATATATCTCACAGTATTTTGCTTCACATGTACGGGCACTATTACACTGCAAAAATGGTGTTTAGATCCTAAACACAATTCTAAACATATTCTTGCAACGTTTTTGTAATCACATTAATTTCCTAAACATGTTTAGCCAAACAATGTGTTTGGCTCAAGTGTTTAGAAATGTAGGTGTTTAGGTTAAAACTTTTGTGTTTAGATATATGAATTTTTGTGTTTAGGTGTTTGACAATTTTTGTGTTTAGATGTTTAAATGATTTGATGGAGATTTAAGGTTTGCAGACATGTATGCATTAAAAAACAGAGATATATTTTTTTTTCTCATTTACTGGGGGGGGGGCATCAGCAGGTATTTACTTGTCAAAGTCTCCAAAGATGTCAGCCACAGCTACACAGAGAAAATAAAGGGAGTCAAAAGGAGAGTCCAGGCTTGCCTTCAGATTGACTCCCCTTTCTGATGAAAGGGAGTCAACTGACTCTCTTAAGGGAGTCCAGGTTTTGCCTTCAAATTGACTCCCCTTTTCTCCAAAAGAGAGTCCAGGTCACCTTTGACTCCCTTCCAAAAGGGAGTCTGGCCAATCATTGACTCCCTTTCGAGAAGGTATACTTATCTTAAATAACAGTTATATCTAGACCAAAGCCTCTAGATATCAAGTGTAATGCCAGTCAAACTTCATCTTGTACACTTCTGCTTTGCATGATGAAAGACATAGCAGGGATACTGAACTTCCCTCAAGGTACATAAGTTGACATGACAAAGCAGTTCACTCATTTTGGCTTTAGCTTTCTGATATCGGTACAAAATGGGTGTCTAAGGCTTTTTAATGTTATTAAATTGCCGATATATCAAGTAGTTTGTATTATTCTAATGTATCTTATTTGGAGGGTATGTATTGATCCTATAATAATTGAATTTTTTTTCGATGTAAATTCCATTGTCTTAATTCCAATCAAAACAAAGATTAGTGCATTGAGATAAATCCTCTTTGGAGATAGTGCCTCCACCTAGTGGAAATCACTTGCTTGACTCCCTCTGGCTTACCCTGACTCCCTTTGTGAGTCCAGCTCACCAATGACTCCCTTATTCACCTCTGACTCTCTCAGACGTTGTCAAAAGGGAGTCAGGATCTTGTGACTCTGAATAAAAAAGGGAGTCAGATAACCTGAGTAGGGAGTCAGGGAAGCATTGACTCCCTTTTTATACCCCAGACTCCGTTTGTGACTCCGTTTATTCTCTCTGTGTATATACGTGCACATATATTACACACTGCATCAGAATGAGAGACTTGAGAAAGTACAACAGCTTGGCAGGAAGAAAATTGCCTTATCTATTCCAGAATAACATCAAATAGGTGTCAGTCATGGAGTTTATTGATTATTTTATGGTAATGATGGTGGCATGAGTTGAATCTAGTCAATTTTCTATTGCCCTTTCTATTCACATGACATTCTATGAAATGAATCCATGATATACATGGGGTTTGGGGACATTTGTCACAACAATTGATTATAACTGTGTGCAGATAGTCCAGTCTAAGGTAGTGCTGCTACCTGGTGTGGATTCAACATCCAAGTATCTAAACATATTGATGTTTAAATCTAAACACCTATTATTCAACTGTCTCAACTCTAAACATCTAAACATGTTTAGCATAAATGTTTATGTAGTTAGAATAAAAGTGTTCATTTCCTAAATGTGTAGTCTATGAGACACCTAACTGACCTATATGTTTAGGTTTTAAACGTGTTTAGACCTAAACATGTTTAAAATCTAAACACCATTTTTGCAGTGTACTTATTGGCCATCCCTATCAAGATAAAAATCCATACAAAGTCATGTCTCCCAATAATATCCAGATTGTTTTCTTCATTCCACCAGCACGTGCAAAACTGGGCAATCACGAGGGTCTCTAGAGCTGAGAACAATCTCACCTCTTGCACATAAACACTAGCTACAGAAGCTGAAGGTGTTACATCTATAAAACCAGAATGTTATTTAGACAATAGTAGTAATTTATCTGTGAAAAAGGAGTAAATAAAGCCACAACAAAGGGAAAACCTCCCCATTTCCAGGGACCAGTCCTTCAGCCGTAGAATGGGTTCCCATAAACCTCCAGGGCTTTTGTACATATCCTACACTCTGTATTCTTCTTAACACGTCCCTAGCCTCGATCTTTAACTGCCTTTGTCATTCTCATTCTCTCATTGACTTTCACCAGCCTCCCGGTCAACTCCTCCTTCTTCTACTCCTCCCTCTCACCCTCTATCCTTTCTCCTGACGTTTTACATGGTACCACCCTTGAACATAGAGTGGGGTTGAATCCCGGCCCCCGCACTTACATCACAGAGGGTACGTCACCTGCGGTCTAAAAACGTGGAAAAAGGGTGCTTTTTCTCACACATCCTATGTCCTCTGATTTCAGGAAAAGGGGTCTTTTTCTTCAATTAACTCTGTGCAATTCAAGAAAAGGGGTATTTTGGCAAAGAAGAGTCCATGCATTTCAAGAAAATGGGGCTTGTTTGATGGGTGCATGACCTTGGAGACACCTCCACTATCTAATTAGATATTCTGATACAATTAATAAATTTAGTTCTCTTTACTCCCTTGAGCATGAACCATAATAATATGGACATATAAAATGTGTCAACTGCAAATTCAGAAAGTTACCAAGGATGTCTGTTCTGGTGGAGAAAGTAGAGGATATAGGAGTGTTTTTGAAACCACAAAAATCCACTGTTTTCACAAAAAAGGGGGGGTTTCAGGCCTGAAAATCAGTGGATTAGGGGCTGTTTTCCAAAATGGAGAACGCAGGTGACGCCCCCTTTGGATACTGAGTGCAGGGACCGGGGGTTGAAGAGTCTGCTCACCAGCACTTTATTTCTGCATCATGCCGACCCTACACAGAAACAAAATTAAGTTCCAAATGTTAGTCAAATGTGAGTCAACCCGTCTAACTTTGTAGCAATAGTTAGTCAAAATGCCATCTGTCAAGATACCCTGTTCAAGATATATAGTGCTTGGAGAGTGAAACTGATTTGGCTAGTCAATGCGACTAAGAAAACTTAGACCTCCTTGGTCATTTGTTAGTCATAAGAACTAACTAAGAATAATAAGTCACTTTGACTAAGTTTTCTTATGTACTTTTTTTTTGTTTGTACAGGATAGATACACCGCAAGAGGGTTGTCATGATGCTCCAATGAAGTGTTGGCGAGCAGTCTCACCAGCACTTCATCGGTGCATCATGTCGACCAATTGGCATGATGCACTCCTGCATTAGCGGCCCATAAAGGATTGAAGTATAGTACTCTGCTACAGACATCTGCATTCGGAGGCTGGGACAAGACATGTCGATAAAGTCGCCTCCAATGTTGTCAAATGTCTCTGTCGTTTTACTAGAGGCTGTCTGCCTGTCTGAGTTGGTAAAGGAACGTTAGACATTGGATGATACAGATAGAAGGAGGGTGGGAAGCAAAGGGTGGAAGGTGGATGATAGAAAAAGAGTGTTTATTAAAGGATGGATTTAATGCGGGAGAGATTAAGATATGTAACAACATGGAAATATTCTTTATATCCTTCTAATAATCTGTAACTTATAACCAACAACAACAACGACCCAGCAAATTGTCGTGAGTCCTCGTCAACCTGTGTGAAGTGGCTCACACATGTCGCTAGATGGAACACGACGTCGTTATAGCACAAGATCACCAGGAATAGCAATTGCTATGCCACGTGAGTCTAACACACAGTGGCGAAAGATGACGGAACGAGTTATCACTCAAAAAAGAGTCACCATTGATGACCAATCATGGCGACAGATGACGACAATTTGCTGGGATCGATAGTTATAATAGTTCCTTTGCGTTTTAGATAGACATTAAATTATAATCCAATTCAGCTCTATTCATGCACAACCTTTTTTTTTTAATCAAGGGAGAGTACATCGTATAATATACGTGTATCATACAAGGCCAATCCTTTAAAAATACAAGAAATCAACGTGTGTGACTGCACTCGTTGGAATGGAAGAGGGTGAAGGAACACAATTATAAACACCTTGTTGGCAAAAGAGGCTCAGAAAGTGGACGAGCAGGGTGAGTGATGGTCCTGAATAGGAATGACAATGTCCCTAGATCACGAAATGTCATATCCCAATCAAGATGCTGCCGATGCTCGGCGGGAAATGCAGGCCCGCGTCTCCACAGCGTCCGTCGCAGTGCACCATGGGAAACAGGAGCGCCATTATTAAGTCAACTGCTATATCTCCTCCATCAATCTTTCACTGGAGAACAGATGAATGGATTTCTCCTTTATGGTTGGGGTGGAGTAGGTAGGGTCATTGTAGGCCCATCGGGGACCCTTCCACAAACAGGTTAGGGCCCTGGTGTTACAGCTGTAGAGGTCCTTTCCATGGACGGTGAGGTATCGTCACTAATGATAGACAGAAAGAACACTCTTGAAAGATGAATTGTTGGATATCCTCAAAATTTCATTTTTATAAAATCTTTTATCAATTGTCAGACATTTGCAATGATTTCCATGAAAAGATTGGTCAACGATAATGATTCTCAAGAACTCTTTAAAATCTCAAGCTTTCTTGACTTTAGTTAACTTTCGAAACGACATTCACCTATCTTTATCCTTTGTAGATACATGTTTATCTTCGCTCCTAGTGAAAAGGTCCACTGTGGTATTCTCTGACACTGCATGTGATCAAAATAAAAGTACATTTGTATGCCAACTAAAACACTATCCTCAATCTTCTTATTTCCCACCAAGATTAGGGTCCTCATAGGTTTTTTTTTCTGGTACAGAAGCTTAGGGTCTACTTGCAGGCATGACTATGCAATACATATTCAAATATTTTCAAGTCCATTTTGCTCACACCCATTACATTCATATTTCTGCATCCAGGACAAATACTATCAAAGTTTTCTTTCTTTCAACAAGGCTAACAGGAAGATCTATTGTTAATATGTTATTATAAAAGAAAATAATGGAGTCTCTACATGCCTTGGTCATGCCAAATAGAGGGATCAACTGACAGATGTAATTGGCGTGAGTGTAATGGGCATGAGCGTAATGAGTGTGAGTAAAATGCAGTGCAAGAATGTTGGCAGGCTGGATGCATTCCAAATGCATCCTATATGTATTCTTTGATTATTTCTATTACCTAGATCAATGCTGGTTGAGGTTATATTACTGAGTGGCTGTCTGAAGCCTGGAAAAGGTGTTTCGCTCATGCCCATTACACTCACGCCCATTATATTCATATTATTTCCTTATGTCAATATAGATATTTTTTCCTTTTTTTTTCTTCATAGTGTTTCTTTGGGACCTTTTGTCAAATATGCTAACTGAAAATCATGTAGTTCTGACAAATATTTCGGTTATTTAAAGAAGAATTCGGTTTGCTCACGCCCATTACATTTTCATAATTTTGAATATCTGCAATAAAAACTGACCGCTTTGGAGGTAGTGACTTGAATGAAGAGCCAAGATATAGGGCTATCAATAAAATTGCATTTTTTTTTTCAAAAATGACCCTCTACCATGGACAAGTGCCCACTTTCAGTGGATTGACCCATATACAGGGTGGATATAAATCCAAGAATTTGGAAATAATGCACACTTACAATATTTCTTCACTGGAGGTAGTCAAAAGCTCTGCATGTGCCCATCATGAGGACAAAGACACAACCCTTCAGATACCACACAGCCATTATAAAGGAGTCCTTAGTCTAGTCCTTAAGTTCCAACAGCAGGGGCCTAGTCAGTAAATAGCATACCTCCAGGGTGGATTAGTGGTGGGTGATTGGACTACTGTCCAGCTGCAGTGATGATTCTGCTTGACAAACACACAGATATGAAGACATGGGGTAGGGTCTCAGAGGAAGGGGAACGTGGCACTTGGAGATGTATGGGGGATGTATAAGTTGATAAAGCTGCACAAATAGTAGTGTCTGCTGATACCGGGTGGGTGTGGGGGATTGAGCGGACAGAAGGGTAGGGGAGATTTAGGATGGTGTAGGCAGTCAATGGGGTTCATGCCTTAGGACAAGAGAATTGCAATCAGAATGATGATCAGAGAGAGAGAGGAACAATGGAAGGAGTAAGAAGCCAAAGAGCTATGCAAGGGGAAAATACAAGGGTATACATATAACATTATGAGTAAGGGCGTATGGGAGAGAATAGGTGGGTAATGTCAGGCAACAGGAACTTGGTGCAGAAGTACCATTTTTGCTTCGAAGTTGAGAGACCCAGGTTTGATACCCGGTGTCCCTTGATGTATCTACCAACATCTTCAAAACTTAAAAGGGGACAAAGAGACAAAGAGGAGGAAAAGGACACAGGCATTATGGGAGGCAGAAGCATAGGTAGGAACTGCAGCAGACTGACAGCAAATACCTGCAGAGGTCGGGTGGAGGCATGGAAGCTGGCAACAACATATCAGTAAAGGGGAAGGAAGAAAGCAAGGTCGAGGTTGGAGTTGGGTAGATCTGAGATGGATGAGAGTGATAATACAAAGAAGCAGCTTGTCAGAGACACAACATTAGGCCAGCTACTCATAGCATACAGCTAAATATGATATAGCAGTCCAACTATCCATTAAAACAAAGGACTTGATTAATAAGATGCCCCTGAACATCACTATCTTTTTTCCCACTCTATTACTATTTCAAATCTCTTTACCAAATGCACATTTTACCACTGCTATACATCTTTCTTCAGCTTATCTGCAGGGCTACTTTTATGTTCCTATTCCCTTTGCTCCTTGATGAGAGGTTGGCTCCCACCTACCCTACGTGTATGGAGTCTAATCTAGTGACTGTCCTCTGGCTATTCAAAAGGTAAGTTCAGGTGTCTCTAGGTAAAGGCTGAGAACCTGCTGGTAACTGCAATAGTGTTTCCCCTTATCTCAGATTCATGAGAAAGCCTCAATAACTGTATCTGACATTTTGCCATAAGCCAAAGCTCTACTAACACTTGCAGCTGTGTTTCCTACGAGGAAATTTGCACTTTGTTTCAATGTAAAATGCCAAGATGGTCATGTGAAACTGGTCTGTAATGTTAACAAACAGAATAGTACAGTGGATATAAAAGATGTCAGAGATAACAAAGACACCTGTTCACCACTTAATGCCCTAACATGGGCATATGCATCACAGGCAACTCACAAAAATCTATTATTCTAGTCAAACACAGATTCGTCAATATCACAATATTAACACAAAATTGCTGAGAGGTTCACATGAATCTGATGTATAAGGTAAACAAAAACAAACATAACAAAGGATTTGGAGTTTCCCAGGTAACGCATAAGCCCTTGTTACGCTAGTGGAGCCCTGGCTTATGGGAAATGAGCAATAAGGCAGACATGGAATCCTACCTGCACCCCAGATACAGAGTGGACGTGGAACACACCGCCACACACAGGAGGACCTTACCTCCTGAGAACCTGTCTCCACAGCACGCAACGCCAGGGCCGGCACCACACTGACTGGAGGCACTCAACCACCACCTGGTGGTACACAAAGCCGAAACCCACGCCCTAGCCAACAGACCAACAATGCCACACACTCAGGACATGGACACAGGGGAGCTGGAGGAGGGGAAGTGCTGGAGTCACCACTAACATCAGTAAAGATACCTAAAGAGGAGCCCATGGACAAAACTACAGGTCCTGTGAGGGCCAATGTAAAAACACTGATCAGTGACATATACAAGGCGCCCCTGGGAAAGACAGACACAGCAAAGCTGTACGACAAATACCCCAGACCAAACAACCTGGACAGCCTCCACAAGACAAGAATAAACCAAGAGATCCATGAAGAGCTGGAAGCTAAGGACCCCAAATACAAGCAGCAGACTGTGCAATGGGCCCTCCAATTTGCAGCCAGACCACTGATATCAGCACTCATCAGTTTGGACGTAAAAAAATCCCTAACCCTGATCGCCAAAACCTCCTGGAGACTCAATAACATGAGGAAGCCACTCCTTAAGAACACAGTTGCTGGCCCCACCTCACACCTGGCTAAAAACAACAATAACCAAGGCTTCCAATACCTTCTGGGTGACAACCTAAAAGAGGAAATTACAACAAGCAGTAAGCAACATGACACCTTCAAGGAAGTCTTCATTACACCCTAAGACAAAAGGAAGCCTACTAACCAGGGAAACCCCAGCAAAGCCCAGCCTAGGGCCAGGTTCAACAGCAAGGGCACCAACAGCAACAAAACAACAAGTACCAACAAAACAACCAACAGTAACACAGAAAAAAAACAGCCACCAAGCAAAATATGACAACAAGAGGAAACAACACACCAAGGGAGGCCAATACAACAACAGCAAACAACACAAAAACAAGCAAGACAAACGCCAGCACAACGGAGGCAGCACCAACAACAGGTGCTAAAAGCAAAAGTAAGTTCACCTACCTCCTACACACACACATGGTAAAGGGCCTACCCATAAGCCTCTGCTCCCTGCCTACTCAGGTGAGACAACCTGACTCTAGGTGTTTGGACCCAGTGAAAGACAGAATTATGAGTGAACAACTTGAAAAACTGCTATCACAAGGCATAATAGAACCTGCCTTTCCATCACCTAGAGCCTTTGTCTCACACATGTTCCTAAAAGAAAAATCTAATGGAACATACAGGCCCATACTAATCTTGTCAAACTTAAATGAATACACATAATATAAGCATTTCAAGATGGACCACCTGTCAGTAGTTATGAATATAGTACCAAAAGACAGCTACCTAACCAGCATAGACATTACCCAGGCATATTTTTCACTATCGTTAAAATTAAGGGACAGGGACCGCCTACAACTAATACACCATGATAAGAGATACAGATTCACCTGCCTTCCCAATGACTACTCCCCAGGGCCATGAATCTTTACAAAAATCATGAAAGCACTCATGGCAAACCTTGTCTTTTACATAGACGACACACTAATTTATGCAAACAAAAAAGAAGTCAGAACAGCCACAATACACACACTCAGGGTGCTACAGAATGCAGGCTTTACGATTAACTTTGACAAATCAGTCTTAGAACCAAGACAAACAATTGAGTACCTGGGCTTCACACTGCACTACGCCACACTAACACTCACGATACCTAACAAAAAACAGGCTGATATCTCACGAGAAGTGGAGGATATCCTTAAGGTACAAATATGTACCATAAGAAAATTCTCGAGGGTTCTAGGAGCCCTAGCAGCCACAGAACCAGGAAATGACAGAGCAAAGGTACTTACCAAAAAGCTCATCATTGCAAAGAATCAGGCCTTAAACACAAGACAGGGTAACTACAACAAATTCATCCCCCTCAGAGGGTTTATAAAACCAACCTTGAGAGAAAACCTACAGTACCTGCCAATTGTGAAGAAAAACATACACAGAAAAGTGCCCACAGATAACACTATACACAGACTCCTTAGACACAAGATGGGGTGCCTACATCCCTAAAACATACTCTGAATATGGGGAAGAATGGTGTAGAGAGATAGAACCTCTCCACATAAACATAAAAGAATTCCTAGCAGTCCACAGGGCACTCCTACATTTAAAAAAATCCCTAACTGGAAAACACATACACATGTTCATAGACCACACCACAGCCATCAGCTGCCTCAACAAAGGGGGATCCAGCCAATTTATTCGCTGCAATAAAGCCACTGAAAGTGTATTCAGATTGGCCTGGGAAATGAACATAACATTCAAAACCACATACATTCCCTCAGAAGACAATATTGAGGCAGACAGGGCCTCAAGAGCCTTCTCCAAGGCGGGAGAATGGACACTGAGCCCCAAAAGCCAACAGAAAATATTCAAAGAGTTCCCAAAACCTGACATTGACCTATTTGCCTCACCCGCCGATGCAATATGCAAACACTTTGTATCTCTACATTGCTACCCAAATGCATATGCAACCGGTGCATTCTCTATAATCTGGTCAGGCCTGTTTGTATTCATATTTCCACCCTTTGGTATCATTGGCAGAACACTGAGGACACTGAAGGAAGACAGACCCAGAGGGCTGCTACTCATACCAGAGTGGAAGACACAACCCTGGTACTCTGACCTCAAGAGACTGCCCAACTTCAAGAACAGATGGGACCTAAGGGTCAACACATCAACACTGCAGTGGCCAGAGGACCAGAAGAAAACCCTCCCTATGGCCAATAGGATGAGACTCCTATGCCTGCCCCTATAAATGACAAGCACCCCTTGGAAACCATCTGGTGTGACCATATAGGAATATCCAAGGCATCCTGGTAGCTCCTCATGGCTTCATGGATGGAATCCACCATAGCCAGCTATGCAACAGCAGCAAGGAAGTGGCTAAAACACACCAGCAAAAACGTCAGCATCACCCATCCCACAATACACCAATATGTAGATTTCCTAACAGAGATCCAACAGTGGGATGGGACACTCATCAGTAGCCACCGCCAGGTCCCTGATGTCCTGCTTCATCTACATAGAAGGCAGACCGTTAGGAGAACATTCACTGACCCAAAAACTTGTGAAAGGGGCAAAAGCCCTAAATCCACCACAGGAACCTCACAAATACATATGGGACCCAGTGCCAGTATTACACAAACTGGCACAGTGGGGAACATAGAGGAGCTAGATCTGGATAAGCTAACAAGGAGAAAGCTACTACTCTTCATGCTAGCAACAGGTCAGAGAATACAGAGCGCCTATGCCCTACTAAGAACTGACCTCAGACTATCAGATGATACTATCAGGATCAAATACTCCATGAAACTGAAGTCCAACCACCCTAAAAAGAACCCACTACTGCCCAGGTGTGATAAGCAAACCTTATACATGAATATGTGTCTACTCACACCTGAAGGCCTACCTGGACAGGAAGGACACAAGGGAGCACACCCCAGAGTGTTTGGCACCATCAAAACGGGCATACAGGAACACTTTGGGCCATTTAGCACAAGACATGCCGCCACCATTGCAGCGGACAGGCTAAACATACCAATAACAGACCTCTACTGGAAGACATAGAGGACAACACACATGAGACTAACTCTATAACTGCAATCATGAACCATGAAACAGACTATTTGACCACCAACCAGACAGTACACACTCATTATTTTCTAGAGAGAGGCAGTCTTAACAACCAGTCTTAAAGCATTTATGATCATAAGCCATACAAACATGTATACATACGCTGCTTAAACAGACAAATTACAATGTGTAAGGAGCTGCCTCTCTAACCCTTTAACTAGGCCACTGCGCTATAATTATGATACTGTAAAGATATCCCTTACATGGTTGTCATGAGGCAGGGGTGAAGCCTTGAACATGGCTGCATTCATGTAGGGTAAAGTGACCATGAGTCGTCCACCTGGGTCATCTTACCACCTACTAGTTAGTCTAGGTTCTTTGTAATAGTAGGAAAACTTGCAGGGGTCATCTAAAAATGGATTACCCAGATGTCTTACTCTTTCCATCCAGCAATGTTACAACTTTCATACCCATAGTCATGGAGCTTTTTGAGCACCCATTATTCAATAGATGTGAATTTTCTTTCATCAGTACCATGAGTCGGCCACTGTGGTACCTTGAGTCAGCCACATCATAAAATGACTCAACTAATTCATAGTCAAGAGTGTGCTTTTGAGGCAAAACAAGGAAAACATTTATTCCCGGCTGAGTGATCTTGGTCAGAGTGTTTCTGGAATGATTTTACTAATTATAATGCTGATTAATACCATTCCTTGGGTAAACATAAATTATAGCAAACTTATCCCCATTTATCCGCTATCTGTTATTTCAAAGTGGATGTCAATCTATCAGAAGACCTCTCTACCTAATTTGTAGAATATAGTTGATTTTGTTGAAAAATAATGGATAGTGCTAGATTCCCTTTCCCAAAGATGGAAAGATAGCAGGTGCTACAACTCAACATATTCTATCAGTGTAAATAGCTTAGAACCCAATGAAATGGTCACTACTAAGTTCATTTTGGACCAAAAAAACATAGTGGCTGACTCAAGGTACTTGTATAGTGGCCGACTCAAGGTACATGTATTGCTCGAAGACACCTTGGGTCAGTCTTAATATACCACGAGTCAACTTCTATACAGCAGATTGTTGACTTTTGTACTGAACACTATAAAAGGAATAATTTCAAGTTAAATGATGTTTAACAGAGTATGAATGCAATGCTTTTTTTTCAATTTTAGTTAGGCTAAACTCTGTTACTTGGTCAATATCACATTATCACTCATCTATCATTTTGTTGCTGGAAAATCATCGGAAACCTATATCTGACTTCAAGAATAATTCACAAAATCTAGTGTCATCTAGAGCTCCTGGAAGGTCCTAGACTTATATTCCAAAAGATCCTAAGATAGCTTATAGCATATCTTGCCATATAGCACCAGTGTAGATAGCTTAGAATCCACTAATTTATTCATTAACACATTCATTTTGGGCCCAAAACCAAGCAAAATGGCCGACTCAAGGTACCTGGACGACTCAAGGTCACTCTACCCAAATAAAACCTATCTACTTGATATAAATCTATGACTTGTGGTGCTTCAATTATGATATCCGCACTGAGTTAGATTATCGAACGAGACAAAATAGCTACCCATGGCCTAAATGCCACTCTGTGAAATAATTGAATATTAAAACTAACAATGTGTTGTTTAATATGAATTTTTCCTATGAGTCATGGCATTAAGCATAGGGGTAGGCCAACCATTCACTATACTCTCTACCCGCCCTATTCCATGGCATAATCTAACTCAATACGGCTATGACGAATACATGACAACCTGCAAGCGAGGTCCCGCTATATACCATAGCTACCCCTATGGCTTAATGCCATAGCTCTTAGGAATAATTCATATTAAACTACAAATTGTTAGGTTTAATATTCAATTATGAGAATTGAGAAAGGCACTATGGTATGTGTTGACTGGACCATGTTTAGTTGTAGGATATTGAAGGATCGATCCCTCAATTTTGTCCCACTTCTAACTCTTTGCCAGTTTACCCAAGAGTAAATACCAGGTTTTGGACTTGCATTGTTCAAAACGTATTGATAGCACCTCACAAGACAATAATAGACCTGTTTATGTTAGGCTTAGAATAAAAGACACATTTAAAATTCATTAGCAATTAGTGAATGTCTGGCTTTTACTTCCTGACTTTGATGAGAAACTAAAATATGATGCAGTAACACAGGATTAACTGGCAGGTTCACAATGGGTAGTTTAAGTTAGGAAGCAGATGTGTGCTTGTCTACTGGCTTTTTATACCATGCATTAATAATTTTAACATTCTAAAATCTGTTATGTTCTTTTGATATGAAATATCCCATATCAGTCCCAAATCATCTGATTATTGTCATTTGGCTAACTTTGCAGGAAAGCTGTATGTAGACCTAAACTGAGTTTCTGGCCATGCTGTTCTACACTGATTGACAATTACATTGGAAACAAACAAAGAATTAAAGATATTTCCCTGGGTATATGGCAGGGCATAGAGGGAAGCTAATAAGGCGATGGTACTGGGGGTAAGGGAAGGGATGAAGGAAGGTTTACAGGGCGCTCAAAGAGAAGAGGATCTAGGAGTGATAGGTCAGTCTGCAGTGGTGGTCTGGGTTGGATAAGGAAGTACCTCAGACAAATGAGAGTGATAATATAAAGAAACAGTTACTCGGTGACACTATAAGAGGGCAGCTACCCAGACAGGTGATTGTGATAGGACAGGAGAGGGTTGCACATAGGGGAAAAGGTAGCTTTGCCTAAGAAGGGCTTCACCTGCAGCAGTCAATTCCTCTTCATTCTGTTTTGTCATCAATAGCCAATAATTATAATGAACGGGTATAACAGGGTACACTTGTGTAGGTATTTATTGTATGCTGTATTATGTGTGTATTTATTGTATGCTATATGGGAGAGTGCTATGGGAGTCCTGTATAGGGTTTATGGTAGCTAAGAGTTTATGGTAGGCTGTGGAATGTGTAGACGGAGGGGAGTCGACGAGATCTGGTCAGGTAGATTCTGTAGAGGGGGAGGGGGGAATACGGGTGAGCCAAACATCGGCGTCTGAAAGGTGTGAGGGGTTGGTAAGAGATAGGGAGGAGTTAGTATTGTGGGAGCAGCCGAGGAGGCAACACATACTCCTGGAGTAGACGAGGATGAAGCTGTTTAATATTTAGTATTACACTTAGCCAATGTAAGAACGGATTGAGCAGGATCTCTATGGCACTCATACCTCTCCAGTAGCATCGGATTGTTAAAACATGAACTGCTGATATGAATAGACTGATGTCGTTGAAGCTGAACAATCTGAGTGGACGCACCAAACAACTGTAACTGTGAATAACCAATGAACAATAAATGGTGACTTGTATCGGCGTCTTGGTGTTGGTTAAAAGAATGGGCTAGGCCAACATCATACCACTAGAGTTAGTCTTCCCAAATACGTGAGAACAGCGGAGCGAGCTGATAATAACTACACAACTTATACCACATTAATATACATATAAACACAACCCACACAGCCCAGATGGTGGAGAATTAGTGGTTGGGCTTATCATTGTACTGATGAGCGGCTCGCCGTACCCGATACCTAACAGCTCAGACGCTGGATGTGACTCAGCGGCATCGCCACACACTGACAGTAGTGACGGTGTGGAAGTCTATACTATCATACCTGCAGCGCGCACATTGCCTGGGAATGCAGCAGTAGCACATAGTGGTGTAGCAGAGGGACAGGGTGGAAGATCCGGAGTGAGTGAAGCGGGACCTGATCAATCACGTGTCACTCTTAGATCGGATCACACACATGTGCATGTGCAATTAGGACCCAGGTCGCAAGTGGTGCTTTTGCCTGGAGAGGAGGTGTCTAGAGAGATTGGATTCCCCGTGGCTCGGTCAGAGGAGGAGCGGGCGTCGTCTCAAAGGGATCCCAAGTCTGGGGAGACGTCTGGCCTACAGTTGTCTACTGCGGCTGACTCTGAACCAGCAGGGTCGGTGGTGGTGGACGATACCTCTGGACCATTCTCAGCATTGGGAGTGGAGAACGGGCATCAGTCATCTGCGGCAGAGTCGGAGACCAGGGCTGATATTTCTAGTGATGGGCAACAGGCGGCGGTTCAGGAGCACACAGTGAGTGCCACTGCGGGGGAACGGCCTGATAATCTCTGCAAGGGATGGACGACAGGAGACAGATTAGTGAATTATAAGTATTTTTCGACGCCCATTGCTAGGAGCTCCAGTATTAATTTCTGTAAGGCTACTCCTAGGTGCCTTGAGTTTGAGGGTACAGCGGACCAGGGACGAATCAGACGCGCATCTGAGGGGGATGTGGCGGATATTGGTGATGAGGATTTGAATTTTGAAGCAATCGCAACGTCATTGGGATTAATTGGGCCAGTACATGGAGACGGACAGGTGGATGAGAGTGGAACAAAGGATAGTTATGAGAATGAGGGGGACGCACATGGGGAGACTGATCCAGTAGACGGGGCGTCTACAGTGGTGGCAGTGTCAGGACAAAGCGAGGACATCGGTGAGAAAATACAGGAACAGGGGTCGGAGGCCTGTGGTGATTCACAAGGGGGGAGTGCAGGATTGCTACCGTCTGGTTTCTTGGTGGTTGTTGAGAATGGGAGAGAGTTAAGTGATAAAGACTTGGTGGGTCAGGATGAGAATGGTGGAGTTGGACAGGATCGGACAAGCTGTACTACACCGGTCATTACAGGTGATCAAAGTGGCAGTCGTCTGGGAGAGTCTGTGAGTAAAACAAGGGTGGATGAAGTTATTACAGGTCTGCAGAACACTAATATTAGGGTACGACAAAGCATAGAGAGGGGGAGAGCCATATTGGAACAGGAACTGAGATATCGGCAGGCCATTGATGGGGAGGAGCCGCCCGCGGGGCCGGAGATAGACCGGGAGCGTGTAGCACGAAGGGAGAGATTTTTGAGCGACACAGTAAATTGGAGGAAGGTAACTGCGAATATCCGCTCAGGCAATAGTACAGGTCGTACTACAGATGAGGGGCATTTAGATGATGTTCTAAAAAGCCATCTTCAGACTGATGTTTCGGGTGACTGGGAGGATTGGTGGGTTCGGAGAGCGGGTGAAGAGAGAAGACGACAGATAGAAAGGGAGGCCCGGGAGGAAGCCGCCGAGGGCTCCGTAGCTGGAGGTGTTGGAACTGGTGTACAGGGGAACGATAGTGAAGAGAGCTCAGTGGGTGATTTGGATGCGGAGAAACAGGTGGAAGAGGATATTGCACCTATTATTGGTTTTGAAGACGACGACATGGCGCCTAGTCCGAATGTTAAACTACCATCCTTCAATGGGGAGCCTGGGGAGGATTATCGGAGATATTTCAAGGAATTGAATGGAATGCAAAAGCTATTTGGATGGTCTCCGGATCAACATCTTGAGTATGCAAAATTGGGCTTGAAGAAGGGGGCATCGAAATGGATGGATGGTATTCCAGAGGGGGAAAAGGATACTTTGGACAAAGTAGTGGCTATAGTGAAGAGGGTTTTTGAAGACAAAAGGCCACTGTGGCAGAAACATAGGGATTTGCACTGTCTGAAGCAGGAAAAGGGACAGTCGGTCTGGGACTTTGCATTGAAAATAAAGGAATATGACGAGCTGGATGTTCCTGATGTCATCAAACTGTCAGTCTTTGTGGGGGGTTTGCTTCCGCCCATTGATAAGGACCTGATGAAACACAATGCTGATTCTTTTGAAGAGGCTCTCAGGCTGGCGTCTTATTGGGAAAATGTGGAGAAAGGCAGGAACTCCAAAGGTGTGGCGCAGTTACACATGCTAGAGTCTGAGGGGACTCGGGATGGAGCGTGTGGGGATGATCAGTTTGATCCTAAAGAATACGCTAGGGAACAAACTAAAGCAGTGGTGGAGATGTGTACTATGGAATATAGACGGGGGCTCAGAGAAATGGAACATGGACGGGAGAATCAGCAGGGACAATATGCTGGAAGGGGTGGTAACTCACAAGGGCAGTATCAGGCGCAGGCGGGCAGAGGGACCGGCGCGGGAACATATGGTCAGAATAGGCAGTTTGGTACAGGTGGCGGAGGCCGAGGATGGAATTATCAAGGGGGCCGCGGTGGAAATCAATATAACGCATCTCAGTATTTCAATAACAGGTTTCAGGGACAGAGATACACAGGAGGAAGCAGGCAGGGTCAACAGGGGGATGATAAAGGTCAGAGAAGAGCTCAGGAATATGCTAGGATGATGGGAGATGCAGGAGAGAGTCAGAAAGGAGGAGGGGCGATCTATTGTTTGATTCATGACTCTACTACACATTCTACAGAGGAGTGCACGTTTTTGAAGAAATACAGGGATCAGTTGTCATCCTCTCAGCAGAACAGAGACCAACGAGATCAGGGAAATGATGTTCGCAGGCCGGGAAACGGGCACAACGGCTCATTCCTACCCCAGAATTAAATTTGATATCAGGGGATGGGTCGGGAAACAGGGGATCAAAAGACAAAACGCCATGGTTGGTTCAGTGTACTATTGACGAGAATACATACAGATGTTTAGTAGACACGGGCGCGTCTGATTGTTTTATAGCACGGACAATTGTGAGTAGTATAAGTGAGAGAGCAATTTGGGACAGGCAGCCATCTCAATTGGGGAAGGTGCGTCTGGGGGACAAAACATTATTACAAGTTTATGAGACGGTGCGACTGCAATGTTTTATGGATGGTGCTTGCATATACTATGATTTTAATGTGGTGGATTCACTGGCTTATGATATTGTGCTGGGACGTAATTTTCTGATTGACGCAAGGGCACAGATTATAGCTATAGATGGAAAGGTACGTCTCTTTACTGAGGATTCGGTCTCAATTGAAGTAGCGGCGATTTTGGACCCATGGGAGGAAAGATTGGTGACGGTGAAAGGATGGGATGTTGCGGCTGAAAGGGTTGGAACAACGGTCTTGTTGAGACCATCTAATTTGGCGGTGGTAGCTGCGGATGGTGCGGTGAACTATGTGGGGAAGAAATGGTATATGAGAATTGCTAATCTCTCTGACAGGCAAGTGTATGTGGATACAACTGAGGTTATAGCATATGCGGAAGACATAGATGAACCGGAACTTAATTTGCTGGAGGTAATTGATACAGCTAATGTTGGTAGGGATAGAAAGGATGAGGCTCGTGAGATTTTGGCACGATGTAATGAAGACCGGCGGGAGAATGGTCAAGATGCTAGGGGAGGGTCAAAGCACCGGCAGGATCCTCAGGACAATGGTGGTGGATGTGGTGTTTCTACCTTAAGTGAGCAGGAGAGGCTGGATAAAATTGAGAAGATCAGGGGCCTTGATTTGGGTGACACTATGATGACGCCGGAAGAGCAGAGGGTATTCAGAGAAATGCTGGTGGTCAACATGGACACTATAGCATTTTCTATGAAGGAGTTGGGTCATTGTTCATTGGCTCCAATGAAAATAAGGGTCGATGAGTCCAAGGGTCCGTGTATGGCACGACCATACAGGTATTCTCCTCAGAAAATGGATATTATTGATGAACAGGTGAGGGAATTGTTAAAGTTGGGAATTATAGAGCCCAGTGACAGCGTCTGGAGAAGTCCGTTGGTGGTGGTGCAGAAGAAGGATGGAAAGGCTAGACTATGTACAGACTATCGCATGTTAAATCTTATTACGGCGGATGATACATACCCTATGCCCACAGCCAGAAGCATGTTTTTGTATATGGCATACAGAAAACCTATAATCTTTACAGCCATGGATTTGCTCAGTGGGTATCATCAGTGCGATCTACATCATGACAGCAGGCAATATTCAGCATTTGAATCACCTTCGGGGGTTTGGCAATGGACGGGGATGCCGTTTGGTATGAAGCAGAGCCCATGGCAATTTACTAAGATTATGTCATTAGCACTAGGAGGCTTAATACCACGTACTTGTCTAGCCTACCTAGACGATATCATTATCTTTGATCCGGATGTGGACAGCCATATCACTAATGTCGGCAGAGTATTGGCAGCTTTAGGTAAAGCAGGTTTAACAGTGAAGCCGGAAAAGTGTGAGTGGGGCAAAGCGGAAATCAAGTTTTTGGGGCACATTATTAATGCTGAAGGAGTGCAGACGCAATCTAAAGTGATCAGAAAGGTGCAGGAATTTGGTAGACCGTATAATGAACATACAACTCGATCCTTTCTGGGGCTTTGTAATTATTACAGGAGTTTTATTCCTAACTATGCTGTTTTGTCGATGCCTCTGAATAATTTGTTGAAAATCAAGGTGCCATTTAAGTGGACGGATGAGTGTGAGGTGTCATTCAAGAAAATACAAGCAGCATTAGCAAGCACACCGTTATTGGTACATCCAGAGATCGGGGGTCACTTTTATGTTTTAACGGATGCTTCGGATGGCGCGTGTGGAGCGGCCATCTGTGTAGAGAGGGACGGATTGCTGAGACCGGTAACATATTATGGGTATACATTTACAAAAGCTGAGAGGAATTACACTATAACAGAGAAAGAAGGCCTTGCTGTTATAAGAGTATTGAAGAAATTTGAGGATATGTTAACGGGAGCTAAGATCACGATAATTACAGACCATCAACCATTAATACCTTTACTTCAGCAAGCCAGTAAGGCTCCATCCAAAAGGTTGACTAGATGGGGTTTAGCAATGACTGACTTTGACTATGAGATCAGGTATGAGCCGGGAGCCACTCACTACCTGCCGGATTTTATATCCAGAGTGCCGTTGGCAGTGGGACAGGATACACCTGGCGAGGAGTCGGGGGAGTTTGAGCCTGAGGTGGGATGTGAGTTACTCGTGATGGAACTGGTAGGGGAGGAATTGGATAGGGAGACCTTCATACAGGAACAGTGGAGGGATGGATTCTGCAGAGGAATGATGAGATATTTGGCGGGAGATGAATTGCCAGTGGATGAGGAAAAGGCGCGAGGGATTTTACATAATGCTGATTTCATGGGTATGAAGGATGGATTGTTATGCAAGTATATAAAACCAGCTAGAAAGAGGGGTGGGCCTATAGCTGACCTAAACCCAAGGATAGTGGTGCCTAAGGCTATGGTGAATAGAGTGCTCTATCTCATGCATGATGATATCATGTGCGGAGGACATGTGGGAACAGTGGCGCTAAATACAAAAGTACAGGCTAGGTTTTATTGGAAAAATATGATGGTGGACATAGCTAGATACGTGCGGCTATGTGAAAGGTGCGCGTTGAGAAAAAGAGCACCTCACTTTAGGGCCAAGGCAAGATCATGGGATACACCGGATTATCCATGGCAAGTGATACAGACAGATTTTGTTGGACCACTACGTAGGTCCAAAGAAGGTTATAAATATATTATGACCTTCATAGACCTGCTGACGGGATGGCCGGAGGCATTCTGTACTAAAGACACAACTGCGCACACGGCAGCTGGGGTGTTTCTACGGGAGATCGTGTGTAGGTACGGCAAGGTGGAAGTGCTGTGCAGCGACAGAGGGTCTACATATATGGGTCAGGTTTTTCGTGAGGTTACAGCTAGATTATCAACCAAACAGAGGTTTACGTCTTCTAGGAATCCGACCGGAAATGCCAGGGTTGAAAGATTGCATAAATCATTAGAGGACACGATAGGATGCTATGTGACCGAGGACCATGAACACTGGCCAGAGCTGTTACCCATTGCATTGTGGACAGTGCGCTCCAATATTAGTATGAGGACGGGGTTTTCACCATATGCACTACAATTCGGGAGGGATCCAGTGGCTATGTCCTTTGCTGAGGAAAGGCCACTGCCTAAAGTGCCATCTGAGAGGGATTGGTTTATTAGAACAAATCATAGCATACAGTTATTGCAGGAGGCGGCCAACGCTCATACTGCTAAGTATGAGGAGCAGCTCAGACGTAGACTGGATGGACGGGCACGACCTGTCTCTTTTATAGAGGGGGAGTGGGTATATTACTATGATCCGAAATGCGCGGTGAATAATACATCGAAGTTTGCTGGTAGATACACGGGGCCACATAGGATAATAGAAGTGGTAGGGGATAACAGGGTGAGGTTGAGAGCAGTGAAAACGGGCAAAGAGATACCTCACTTGGTAAATGTGAATAAACTGAAGAGAGCATACAAAGGGGAGGGTGAAAATGGTGAAGGAGTAGCCAAAGATGAGAGGTCTGTGGAAGTGGATAAGTCAGAAGTGGAATCACAAGTGGATAAAGAAGACATAGGACATGAGAACCCGAGAGGAGTGACTGAGGTAGAACATCCTTCATCTGGTCTGGAGGATACAGCGTTAGCGGGCGCTGATAAGGAGGACAAATTGAAAACGTCAGACGACGATAGAAGTGCACATGAGAAAAAGAGAGAGGTGGCCGGAGCTGGACCGCGCGCACCTATACAGGAATCTGATAATGAGAAAGATGGAGTTGTACGGCGAGATAGCCGGGAGAAGCACAGGCAGGAAGCTGTGGTCGATAATTGGTGTAAAAAGAAAGGGTTACAGGATAGTGATATTGATAAGGTCGAGGGTGGCCGAAGACAGGATAATGAAGAGAAAAGGAAGGGTAGAGTGAGAAATGTCGAGGTGAAGAGACAGATGGACGAAGAAAGAGAGAGAGAAGAAATGGAGAGAAGACAGAAAAGAAAAGAGAGAGAGGATAGGGCTGAGAGAAGACGGAGGCAAAGAGATAGGAGAGCGCAATTGGCTGCAGGGGCTATTATGAGTGAGGAATCTAGCAGTGAACATATCATTCCAAAGGGACCGATTTGTAAGCATCACAGGAGAGGCAGAGAGGAGCTCAGCTCATCCAGCGATGGAGAATAGGGTGAGCTTAGACGGGATGCTACAGGATGGGCGATAATCCTGTAGTATTGACGTGTGTTGCTATGAGGAAGAAGGGGGGGTGATGCAGGTGCCGAAGGGGGAGGGGCCGCCCGGAGGAGCAGGTCAAGCTGACTCATGCAGGTAGACGGAAAGGAGGGCGATACACAAAGAAAAGGGGAAAAGTAGGGCAAGGTAGGAAAAGAGGGGAGGGGGGGGAGGCCAGCGCAACAGGTATATGCAGGAGGAGATGCATCAGGAGGTGGCAGTGCGCACACAACGAGGGACGAGATAAGACCTCACAGTAAATAGCAGGTGCTGATGGACGGATGGCAGATAGCTGGTACGATAGTGTTGGAGAACAGCAATACCAACAATACTATAATACGTGGATGATTCAAGACAACTATTGCAATAGCACTTACAATGAAAGGAGCACAGTGTCTGCAGCAAGTTCAACAACAACAGAAACAAATGAAAAAGGATTTGGTGCGACTTCAACGTCAGGCCAACCAAGCTCAGCGCAAGAGCCAATACAGGTGGTGGAAGCAGCTCAAGCCGAGGTCCTGGTAAATCATCAGGGAAACATATGGGATAGCATACGTGACATCACTGTGGGACAGACAGAATGGGAGTGGTTGTTGGATGCCACTCTACAAGGCACCGGTGGTATAATTAAAAGAGAGACTCAGACCACAGAAACAGCGACACAGACAGAACCATCAATATTTTATAGTAAAGACGATGAATTTGTGCTGGATACATCAATCAGATTGGATGACATATTGATAGAAGAGTATTATAGCAGAAGACAAGTGACCTCAAGGCTCTGTCACATTTGTGGCAGAACAACAGCAACAGCGGCAGGAGCGGCCAAACACCTGGAACAGGTACATGGGATAAAACATCTCATATAATGTCCACTAGTGAGGATGCGGGAAAGAGAGCACCATCTATAGTAAAGGCAGGGAGATATAGGGGACAACAGGTAGAAGACGCGCTGGATGCTATATATGGATTTGGATATTCATTGCCGAAGGTATTCAGATACAATGGGGCGACGTTACAGGATATAGTAATGCAGAAAATATCAAAACTGAAATTGGACATCGCGAGATTGCCAAGATATTTGAGGGAACAAGTAAACAGACATCACTTTAAATATGGAGTAGGGAGTGTGACTAATGCATTCTTTTTCTCAAGAAAGTGTAGGAGGCATCGCAAGACTAGTAGAGGGAAACGATGCAGGCAGTGTAGACAAAGAGATGAAACTTGGGAAATGTTTAAACTGAAGCAAAAGGGAAAGCATATCACCCAAGGAGTATTAACATCCGGGGTTAAAGACAATGAGACGACCCTGGAGGAGGAGGATGTAACCGAAGACTTTGATAAATATAACTAGAAAGGATATGAGTTGATAGAAAAGAACAGAGGGACTGTACGGTCATAAAATACAATACCTGTTAGGGGAACGTTGTGAGGGGTTGAAGAAATGTACAAAATGGCAGGTATCAGTATAACGCCACCTACCTTTAGAGGAGCACCAGGAGAAAAGATAGAAGAATATTTCTACGACATGGATCTGATTAAGAGAATATATGATCTAGGGGAAATGGAATATGTGGCATTATTATTGTGGGGAATGAAAGGTGAAGTGAAAACTTGGGTTAGGAAATTACCTGAGGAAAGTAAGAATACTGCATGGAAGATACAGCAAATAACCATGGCAGTATTTGCAGCTCCAGATGCCTGGAAAGAATGGGGTACAGGAGGAAAGAGACAGAAAAGACAGCGCGAGAATGACGGCGCGGAAACAGAGCCAGCGGGGGAATGAACACGAGAGTGAGAAAAGGGGGGGGGGAAGTGTAGGACACTGAGACAGACATATGTATATTAACAGCCTAGTAACAGAAAAAGGGGGGGGGGAAGAGAGCAGACATGCGCAGGTAAAGAAAGAGATAAGATGCAATGACAAGCAAGACAGTTGGCAGTGTAGGAGCGGAACTCCAGCGGTACAGACATCGGCAAGCAACAGATACAGACTACACTCAAAAGTTTAACAAGATAGAACAACTAGCATGCTACGTGGACATAACCAGGACAAGACAACATAATCAGCAGTTTAGATAAGCTATAAACATGAGTTCTAGTGGAAAAGCCTGGATCATAGACAACGGAAGGTTCATAGCGGTTGAGATGAATTAATGGAGATCAGTAATAATTTACTGAAGGAAAGGAATCATCGCCCACTGTAGAGAGGGTAGAGATATTAAGGCTCAGATACACCCTACTCTATGGATAAGACTTAACTACTTAATACAGTTTGTGGAAAATTGTAAAAGGTCGGATCCATTTAGGATGCATTTAATATAAATACATACCTGAAGTGAAGATTTAAGGACTAGTAGGAGTAGAGGCATCATCATCATCAGCAGATGAAGCGGGAGAAGAACTGAAGATAGTAAATAAAGCAGGTATATGAGATAAAGAGAAAGAAGTGCATCACATACAGGAGGCAACCACTATGGGGCACCTTATAAGTTGTCTAAGGGTGAATGGAAACACTAGTCGGAACCAGCAGGACCACAGTCGCGACACACATAGAATGACTCCAGTAACAAGGTCCATAATTAAGAGACCTAAATTTAAAGGATATATTTGTCCAGAAGTAAGGCATTCTGTTAAAGAACCAGAGCCTATAATGGTTTAATTATTTAAGAAGCCCAGACTCTGAGAAATGAAATACGATGTCTATAGTTGTAGATATATATTCAAAAATAAGTGTGAGTGAAATTCTTTTCTAAGAAGGTATTAGGACACATAAAATTCAGCCATATGGGTATATTAATGAGATCAATTATACACCTGAGACTGTGAATGTGATCGCCACTACTCACAAATCAGAGGAGCTCAGCGACTTTATAGAGTTAGCTTATGCAGATATTTTAAAAGAAAATATGTGTATAGTATCTTATTACAAGAACGAAGTGAGCGTCTCTAGGAATCAAAGTATGAATCACTAGGGAAATATACTTACTTCTGCGAGAGGGTAGAAGCTGGGGAAGACAATGTTGGAAGGATAGGACCTCAAAGATTAGAAGAACGGGAGGCTTGTGGTCTGGCAGAAAGCTGATAGGGATGATGTCGCGTAGTGGTAGCAGATGAAGATGTCAAGAGAGATATGATGGTAGAAGAACTGTGGGTCAGTCGTGAGGAAGAGGCCATGGTGCTGGACTGACAGGTCAATGGTGAGAAGGGTGGATGTCCAGGTGAGATAGCCAGAGTACTCCAGAACGAGGGCGACATTACTGGAAGGTGTGGAAGTGAAGCTGCAGTGGATGAAGATGAAGTAAACTGACCGGAAGTAGAAGAGGTCAGGGCCAGAGCGGGCGTATGTAGGCAGGAAGGCGGAGACCTAAGAGCCGAGGTGGCGCGGGCCTCTGCAGCTGGAGCAACTCGGGTGGTGATGTGAGGCATTCTTAATGAGGATACAGCAGGAAACTGACCGGAAGTAGTGGTGCTGGTGGAGAAGTGATGTGAAGCCGCGGTGGAATAAATGGAATTGGAAGATAGGGTTGTTCTGGACGTCAATGGTGCAGTAGTGGCTAGTAAAAGTGAGTGGTAGAAGGACGAAACACTGGAAGCAGCAGGTGTGTGAGAAAGTACACTGTAATCCACATATGAAGAGTGATGTTGAGGTGCTAATGGACGAGGAGTAGAAGGAACAGCGAAGGAAGCGGGAAGTGGACACTGGAAAGAGGTATCCACAACTAACGGCAGGACTGTAGAGGAAGTAGTCAGTACATTGGAGGTGAAGGTGAGCGCCGCATTTGAGGTAGAGGTAGCAGGCACTATGGCGCTATAGGTGGGACGCGCACCCAGGGGAGACATCTGTGTAGGATTCCAGGGTGGCATGAAAGAGGTGGTCAAGTTGACAGACGGAGGTGTGATGTTGACATAAGCAGGCCGATAAGCAGGTGCAGGAACAGGAGGAACAGCAGCAGTTGATTGCAGGCGGTAACTGGGATCGGGCATCCCATCCAGGTGGATGACGCGCAGTGTCATGTCCGTCATGTTACAAGCTAAGCGTAGATGATCTCGAATAGTGGTGTGTGAGGGCATGGTCGCGCCTTGCGGTCCGGTGCATACTAACATGCACGGAGTGACGTTAGCATCTGTGGAGGACAGGTCTCTGCAGCCGACGATGTAGGTAAAACCGGGCTGGAGACGATCTACCGGGAGATAGACGAGTGCGCCATTGACAGAAACGCTGGAATAGCTAGCCATCTTCAGTGCGAACAGGGTGGAAGTCAAGCATCGACTGAGAATTTAATTCTAGGTATCTAACCAAAGAGATGGGAAGTTGAAATAAGAAAACAAAAATATAGTGAAAACTATAGTAAAAAAAAAATTGAGGGCACATTAGGAGGAGTCGCTGAGACAAAGACTCCAATACAATAAATTGGTGTTATCAGATGGAAGAGACGTACAGCTAGATAGGAGAGGAAGGCACACGTGTTCAGATTGACGGGAAAATATATACAAGAAGAGGTAAAAGGGTCATGAACTGGTGAACTATCTGACACGATAGGGCTTATTAAGTGTTCAAGATCCATAAAAACTTCCAGGAGCGATCAGTTAGGAGTCGTAGTAACCCAACTCGAATTGTAACCGGAAGCCATAATAAGAAGAAAATGGCGTGGCTAACTATACTATGTGTCTTATGTTCCTTGTGGGGTGTGGTAGATGCTGGAAGGCACACTTTCGAGACTTTAGAGAGAGCCGAATTAGGTGTCATTTTGCAACCTGGTAGACGTATTTCTACAGCTGAGCACAATCATGTGTCACAAGTGTTTGTATTAGAGATACCAGATAGATTACCAGAGCCGGAAATGGAAAGTATTTATGAACAATGTGTGAAGAACATGCAGGTTATGTGTGATATTCAACATCATAACAGAACCTTATTATTTGAAGATACCTGTGACAACATCAAACAGAAAGAAGAATGGTTGAATCAAATTATTAGAAAATTAATACAGGCCAGAGAGGAGGAAGTGGAAAAGCTGATGGAAAACATACCTGAACAACAACAAGTCAAAAGATCTAAGAGAGCAGGTATACCAGGTCTAAATATTATAGGAGAGTTGTCGTACTATATTTTTGGCACTGGAAGAGCTGATGATGTAGCCAGAAATGAAAAGGATATTCAATTACTGAAGACTTCGTATTATAAGATGCGTGATGTTATTAAAACATTGGCCACAAGTACTAGCAATGGCTTGGAGGACGTCATGGCGGAAGTGGGAGAGTTGGCTGATAGACAGTTGCAATTGTATGAAATGGCTAAGATATCATTGAAGAGACGGAAATTGCTGGAAAGAACTCAAACTATGCACAGTGTGGCATTATATGAACTATCCATTGTATACAACCATGAAAGCCTGCTGACAAGGGTCAAATGGGGGTATATCATTCATTTATTAAATGAACTCATTGAGATAAAGGATATGGCAGCTGAGGTAAGATTGGCATCACGAAGAAAACTATCCTCAAAATTGGTCACTAGAGAAGATTTGAAAGAAGCTATAATCAACACTGAAGTATATCTAAAGGCTACGTACCCACGATTTAGAGTCGCTTTTACTGATCCTGAATATTACTATGATAATAGTGTGGTGCGAGTATATCAGCACCAAGGTCGTGTGAAGATGCAGATAAGGATTCCGGTGGTGTCAGAGGAACACATATTTTGTGTATACTCTGTAAAGGTGTTTCCAGTACCAGTGCGGTTGGCCAATAAAGAAGCTGACGGGACGAGAATAGAGGGATTGCCATCAGAAGTAGCCATATCAAAGAATGGGCGGTATTATATATCAGAGCCAGTGGTGAATTGGGCGCGTTGCCATGGCAACTCAATAGCAGTATGCCCAGATATTCCACACATGAGAAAAATAGCCGAACGAGGGTGCATGGCGGCACTAATAAGAAATGACAAGGTGGCTATAGCAGAAACATGTGAGATCAACTATATAGTGCAACCAAATTTTCCTTCATTTGCGATAGCACTGGGAAAGGGTCGTACTTTGGTATCGGGACCCGACATACAAGGTCAATTGATGTGTCAATCAAGCCCACCTGTTAAGGTGAACATGCATCATTACGCCATATTGAACATTGGGTGTGATTGCGCATTCATGACTGCCGGGGCGTGGATGCCTTACAGCTTGGCAGGATGTGGTCATGTGAACATGGAAACTAATGTGACTTTTGTAAATAACGATTTGCTACAAATGAACAGCGTTAAGAAATTGACATGGATAAAGGCCGTATTAAATGGTGAAACTGTAGAGGTATTGCAAGATGAAGTGTTGCCAAAATTAGTAAAGACCAAAATGAAACACAAGGCTAGGATACAACAGTCGCCAGCAGCTGTCAATCTTAAGAATTTGGTGAGTGCAATGGAAGACGGATCGGCATTACCTGATTTGGATGGCATGAGTGGTGGAGGCCATTTTCCTACTGAATCACTATGGGATTATTCACCAATAATGATTGCAGGGGTGATTGTTATGACTCTGATGGTGGTACAATATTTTTGTTTAAAAAGACTATTAATGGCATACATATTAGCAAGAATGCCTATGAGAATAAGGAGTCTAGAAACTTGGGACTATGAAAAATACGGTGAGGATGTTGGAGGTAATTATGAGGAAGAAGATCCGGAACACAAAACGACAATAGCTATGTTATCATTGATATTGATAGTACTGATAATAATAATAGCGCTACTGGTGAGGAAGGTGCGACAACTAAAGAGGCTTCAACCAGTGGATGGACTGTATCTACAGGTGGCAACTAAAGAGATCACAGAAATAATACCATTGGGGGAGAGTCTAATGCCTTTGGACCAGGTATTTCAAAGACCAGCAGAACAGGCTCTTATTAGAGACGTAGCAATAAGTTATTCGTGCCCGAAGTACATAGCTACAGTGCAGTGGGGTCGAGTGTTATATTCCACTGAGATGGCAACGGCGGAAAACGCAGTGCCATTGCCATTACCGGCCACTGTGAAGGTGTCAAAGAAGTTAGCAGGGATACTGAACGGTGACTATGGATTTACGGTGATGACAAGATTGATTAGGTATAGTGGGGGCCTGGCGACAGGTGTACCACTAGAGATACCTATGATATCAGCGGCGGGCTGGACACCAATAAGGAACAGAGAGATAAATACACATCAGTTATCTGACACGGGCCATGCCAGAGCCATGGCTCAGTTAAGAAGATCAAGACAGTTACCAGAAGTACCTGGAGAATCATATGGGGCTACGGCTGTATCATATTCAGTAAACAAGGATCATAAAGAGTCGGTGAACGTGGCTTTGCGAGGTCAAGAGCCCAGGACGGGATCGTCATCGGTGTACGTGGACCTGAATGAAAGAGACTGAAGGTGATGAATAAAACGCCATCATGATAGAGACTTGGCATAGACGGTGTCAGGACAAGAGAAAAGGGGGGGGGAGAAAGATATCGTGCAGCTGGCGTGAGACGAAAGGATGGAATAGACAATACAAAGACTGTCTACAAATGAATTGATATAATGTCTGGGATTGGTGCCAGTGTATATTATTAAGTAAGATAATATAGCTAAAAGAAACTGTAATTTAAATGTACGACCAACTAATGAGACACTAACTACGACGTAATGTAGCAAGTGAAAAGATTTCTGATGTATATACTCGTTGACAAGCTGTGCACGCGTGAGTTAAGTAAGAGGTTGCCAGGTGTAACCCAAGACGCGTTAGAGTGTGTTTTAGAGTGATGCTTGGGGCAAAGGGTAGATAGAGGGGAACGTTTCGGAACAAGGAGTTGACAGATGTAAGGAGATTTATTGGCCCGATTGGGTGTAACTGGTGTCGACTCCCGGGTAAGGATAGTAAAAAGAATATATAAACATAGAATGGGACAAAGTGCTTAGTAAAGGCGAGTGAATGAGTAAAATAAATAACAAAGGAAAGAAAAACAAATTGAGAATCAAGGAATGAGAGAATTGTAATAATAAAATATATGTTAGAGGACAAGTTTGCGCTAAGAATAAGTCACCAATGCAGTGTGGAAAATATATATAGTAATAATGCATGGTATTATATAAGTGTGTTGCATATGTATGTACATAAATAACTATTGAAATGTATAATATGATAACGATGATTACCTCAGGTATTAGTGACAAAACAATATATAAAATGTATTCAGGCATAATTTATGCTTGACAATTGGTGTGACTCGCGTCACAAGAGGGGAGCGCCCGCACCTGTTTTGTCATCAATAGCCAATAATTATAATGAACGGGTATAACAGGGTACACTTGTGTAGGTATTTATTGTATGCTGTATTATGTGTGTATTTATTGTATGCTATATGGGAGAGTGCTATGGGAGTCCTGTATAGGGTTTATGGTAGCTAAGAGTTTATGGTAGGCTGTGGAATGTGTAGACGGAGGGGAGTCGACGAGATCTGGTCAGGTAGATTCTGTAGAGGGGGAGGGGGGAATACGGGTGAGCCAAACATCGGCGTCTGAAAGGTGTGAGGGGTTGGTAAGAGATAGGGAGGAGTTAGTATTGTGGGAGCAGCCGAGGAGGCAACACATACTCCTGGAGTAGACGAGGATGAAGCTGTTTAATATTTAGTATTACACTTAGCCAATGTAAGAACGGATTGAGCAGGATCTCTATGGCACTCATACCTCTCCAGTAGCATCGGATTGTTAAAACATGAACTGCTGATATGAATAGACTGATGTCGTTGAAGCTGAACAATCTGAGTGGACGCACCAAACAACTGTAACTGTGAATAACCAATGAACAATAAATGGTGACTTGTATCGGCGTCTTGGTGTTGGTTAAAAGAATGGGCTAGGCCAACATCATACCACTAGAGTTAGTCTTCCCAAATACGTGAGAACAGCGGAGCGAGCTGATAATAACTACACAACTTATACCACATTAATATACATATAAACACAACCCACACAGCCCAATTCTTGACTTTTTTTTCCGTGTTGTAAAGAAGCGCTCATGTCAGTCAGGTACAAGTACCTTTCCATAAAGATGATAGCTACTCAAAACAAGAGCACTAAAAGGAGATTGACACAGTAAGGTACTTGCTTATGCAATACATAGTATTTCTAAACAAAGCAGCTGGCTGTTCAATCCAATGTAGTGAGTACAAGTTGAATGGTGAAGTAGAGCATGAATCTTTAATGTGGTAGTTCTTTAGCTTATGTGTACCAGCCTCCAGGAACTCGCAGCAACAAACAGTACCTAGTACGTACATGTTGAGATCTATCGGTGCTGAAAATTGCCTTAGCTTACTAACTTTGAGAGGAAGCTATAAGCCCCACTTGGGGCTTGAAACCAGACAATTTTTATTAATTGTTTGCATTTTTATTAAGTGTCTACAATTTCGACTACTTTGCATCACGTTTGCATCAATATCACGGAAATGGTATATAGATGCACCGGTGTTGCACGAACAAAAGGATTTTGAAGAGTCGCATGTGCAGTAATGCATGCAGCTAGATGTTAGTGTTACTTCTGGGAATATGCTATATAAACATTCACTTGCTTCTATAATATGTCAAACTCTCATATCTGGACTTTCATAAATCGAACATACTGCAATAAATCATTATAAAGAAGATAATGAAAATAATCGAATGCGCAAGCCTAGTTTGCATCCATACATATTCGAAATGCAATGATCCTTTAAATGGGGTGCTAAATACTCCATCAATACTTGACAACATGCGGAGCTGCTCATTCCCCAGTAATTGATCATACCTTCACAACTTATAAACAATTAATGCCTATTTGTGTTTTATTCTCCCAGTATAATGGTTATCCGGAATTGAGTATGCTAAAATGGAGGATTGCCAAGAGGCATTCATTAAGATCATAGTGCAGCCAATTTAGCAGAATTGTGTGTGTGTGTGTGTGTGTGTGTGTGTGTGTGTGTGTGTGTTTTAATGTATTCTAGCTCTTTTGTTACTTATGTGTTTTTCCATACCTTTTATCTTTTTATTCTTTTATATAAAAAAAAAGAAACATCGAATCATAGTGGCTGCCTTTGATAAAATTAGTCTCAATGTGTTGCGAAATGAGATACTGAAAACTTGACCTGCACTGCAAAAATGGTGTTTAGACTTTAAACATGTTTAGACCTAAACATGTTTAAAACCTAAACATATAGGTCAGTTAGGTGTCTCATCGCCTACACATTTAGGAAATGAACACTTTTATTCTAACTACATAAACATTTTTGCTAAACATGTTTAGATGTGTAGAGTTTAAACAGTTGAATAATAGGTGTTTAGATTCAAACATCATTATGTTTAGATACTTGGATGTTGAATCCACACCAGGTAGCAGCACTACCTTTGAATGGACTATCTTTACACAATTTTAATCAATTTTTGTGACAAATGTACCCAAACCCCATGTTTATTATAGTTTATATTCATTGAATTAAGCTCAATGACTGACACCTATTCCATGTTATTCTGGAATAGACAAAGCAATTTCCTTCCTGCCAAGCTGTTGTACTTTCTCAAGTCTCTCATTCTGATGCAGTGCGTACATACATGCACACGTAAATAGGTGTGGCTGACATCTTTGGAGACTTTGAAATTTGAATACCCCCCCCCAGTAAATGAGAAAACAAACAAAAGACATTTTTTTTTTTAAATGTATACATGTCTGCACACCCTTACTCTCCGTCAAAGCATTTAGGCATCTAAACACAAAAATTCATAAACATCTAAACAAAAAAAATTCATAGATATCTAAACACAAAGTTTAAACCTAAACACCTAGATTTCTAAACACTTGAGCTAAGCACATTGTTTGGCTAAACATGTGTAGGAAATTAATGTGATTACAAAAACGTTGCAAGAATATGTTTAGAATTGTGTTTACGATCTAAACAACATTTTTGCAGTGTGGAAACATAAATCAAAGTTCAGAATATTCATTTTTCTTATTATGTCTGGGATCGAGATCACTCTTTCTGTCCTTGAAAATAAATATGGATTTCTTTTTTCTTCTTTTGATTACTATTAGAGGCCCCACTGTGAATGGTAATTGATACATTCAAGTAAATATGAGAGACTGATATTGATACACCAAGATATATTTGATTTTGATCTCGGAACCTGAGATGTTTTTAAGATTTGTGACTCGCTTAACTGAATGATATATTATCATACATGAGTTCAGAGTATCTTCTAATTTGCTTTTTACTAGGAAAGTAGAAGTTATCCTGAAATTACACTTTCATTGTGCTAACCTTCCTCTTATACCCAAGATCTACGGGAGGTCATTTCTTGAGGTCCTACGATCGCTACTACCATTAAGAAATACCCTATACTCAGGTAGACCGCCAGGCAGATACTGCAAATCTCTTTTTTCAAGCAGGTCAAAGTCAAAATAATATGTAGCAAGTTTCCACACATCTCTCCTTCCAGACCCACAGGATTAGTCTGGTGACATAGGCCCAGTGGATGGTAGGTTTTAGAGGAGAAATCAGACATAACATTTGACCTGGTTAGCGCTACTACAATGCATATAATTATAGCCCTGCAGGAGTCTAGAACGATAATCAGTGGTTTCAGCATTTTGAGTTTCATTTGGCCTGGCTGTTGAATGTGTTCATGCATTTCAAAGAATAACTGTTGTTGAATTTACCAGGGAACCTCGTAAAAGCTAAAACTGAACCATCGTAATTGCATAGCAGTGAAGCAGTGTAGTTTCTACAATGAGGTCCCAGATGGCAGTATGTGGTACAAGGAATGCGCTGAGTCATCAAGATGACAAAACTGACAGTACAGAGTCGTCATATTGACGACTTGGGTTGTCAGGATGATGACCTAAAGTCGTCATTTTGACTACCTAAAGTTGTAGTTTTAGGTATCGCCAACTTGAGGACCTAAAGTGGTCACCGCTGACTAGTTTCGGATCTTCCATGTTTTCAGTGTACCCACTTCTGATAACAAGCTTGTCCCAATCTTATAATCCGCTGCTATCAGGGCATGTCACCAGAACCAGCCCCAGTACTACTTGCAGCCTACATGGAACTTGGCTCAAGCCTCACCTCGCCACCAATCAATGGATATAGTATAGACGATCAGCTAACAAATAGGCCCAACTTAATGGTGAGGGAATACTGTCTGCCAAACAAATAATAAATATGGCACCGGGAGGTGTACATATTAATGGCCTATGGTAATATGCGATCAATGCGGACAGAGCCATCCGTGCCGCATCGGATGAACTGTAAATTGGTCTGTGAATAGAGGAGGAATGTGGCATATAAGGGGATGTAAATAATGCACCTTGTGTTGGAATGGCTGATAATGTAATGCAGTATGGGGTACAATGGTCCTGTATGGTGGATGAGTACACTGTAAAAAAGGTGTTTAGAGTCTAAACACATTGCTAAACATTTTCTTGTCCTGTTTTTGAGGACACTTTATGAATCTTAACATGTTTAGCCTCATAATGTGATTAGCCTTTGTGTTTAGATTTTTAATGTGTTTAGGTCTATCTTGAGGTTTGTAAGGTGTTTACTGTGTTGATGTTTAGGTTTGACCATGTGTTTGAATATAACATATTTAGATGTTATTTCAAGGTTATAGAGTTTAGCATTATGATATTGTGCTTAGATATGGTATCCATATATTTCGATCTTTGTAGACCATATCAATAATTCTACTAAATCTATAGTAGGCAGAGAGTACACCATACGTTCAAGGAATAACATCACATCTGTTATCCACAATGTAGATTACAATGAAATGTATGAATGAAGATAGCTTTATCTATTCTTGGACTAGATAGAAAATGTTTCTATGGAAAGAATTGCTCATTGATCCAAATAATATATGATCTAAATGGTCAATCCAAAATTTTTGATAATAGGATTGATGTTCTTTCATATGAAATTCCTAATTAATGATTTACAAAGGATTTCTAACATATTTTTGATGAGAAGATGGTATAATTCTTTTTAGAAACTCCATTCAAGCACAGAGCTGCCATCTAGTGAGTCTTTCATACCTAAACACCTAAACATATACATGTTGATATCATAAACACCTCAACTTCAGACTGTTTCAATGCTAAACATCTAAACTTGTTTAGCATAGGTGTTTAGGCATTTAGAATGTTTAGGCATTTAGGATATTTAAGTGTTTAACCCCTAAATATATAGCCTAGAGAACACCTACCTATCCAATATGTTTAGACTTAAAACATGTTTAGACCTAACATGTTTAAAACCTAAGCTCCTTTTTTACAGTGTAGTTATTGTGGAATGTAAGGCTGGATGTATTATAGGGGAGGGACGTGTAGAATATTCACTCTATCATTTAACTCTCTAAGGGCCCAAATTGGTGCATCATACTGACAATATACTATGGGCTTGATACACTCCTGGAGGAGTAGCATGATGCAACAATGAAGTGCTGACGAGCTGACCCATCAGCACTTCATTGATGTATCGTGCATGCCGTCAAGTGGGCATGATGCACTCCTCCAATTAGTGGCACTTGAATGATTGAGTGTCTAGTAAATTATGGCAATTTACTATGTCTTCCTGTCGGTCTTCACCATTGCTGCAGCCATGCATCATGCTACCTCCATCTGATTGTTACCTTCCCTAAAAGACAGCATGAAACACTAATGCATAACTGGTGAGCAGACTATCAACTGCATTGGTGTATCATGATGGACCTGAAGGCATCCTGCTGGCCCTGGAAGGGTTACCAAATGGGGATGATGTATGTGGCCGGGCTGGATATCTGCTATGAAATGAGACTTGGATATGAATACTTAAAAGAATCTATCAATTTAACTAATCCAACTTTGTATTTACTCCTCTAACCACCTTAAAAGGAGGCCCCTTATATTAAGCAAAATGAACGAGGTTCAAATAGCTTGTTTTGAAACAGAAGGAAAAGCATCTTCTCATCATCAATTTTAACCTCCTGCCTTGTTGCCCTAAATGAATTTGCAGCAATGGATCCCAGTTGAAAAGAGTTTCACCAGCCACATTTGAATCCTTTATCTGTCCTCCAACTGGGCCTCCCTCAAAAGGTTGTCTAGTGAATTATACATTATTATTAGCAGTATTGATGTAAGCTACATTGGGGTAGGTCCTTAAGTGGGGGAATTAGGGAATGGGGTTTAAATGGTCGGTGGGTGTCCAAAACTGTTTGGGTTATGGAGAGGGAAAATATAGAACACCGATAAATTCTTGCCTTCATTCATTATCCTAGTTTCTGCCGCCATAAATTTCAACAGTTCAGAATAGTATGCCCCACTTACCTCCCCATCACTTTCTTATATCTGTACTATTTATTAAATCTATTCATAAATAATTCTTTTAGCAATATCAGTATTTTTAGAGTCAGGCCTACAATCATTTAGCAGGGTAATAACAGTCTACAAACTGACCCCAAGTGGTACCTGTTTAACCCACTTAAAACACTGTTAACTCTTTAAGGGCCGTTGATGCAAGAGGGCATCATGCCCCTTGGTCGGCATGATGCACCAATCTAGTGCTGGCGTGACTGTTCGCCAGCACTTCATTGCAGCATCATGCCAACCCTCTGGAGTGTTTCAACCTTGTAGGGTTGCATGAATGTCGGCATGATGCATGAATGTAGTTACTTTGCAGGGCTGCATTTATGCATCATTTCGACCACAAAAGGCATGATGCATTAATGCATCAGCAGCCCTTAAAGATTTAACCCACTTAAAACAGTGTTAATAATGTAAGACAGGGAACAATGGGTTACCCCGGGGGACGGTGTAAACAAGTGCAACAGGATCCCCGGATTGTATTACTGCTACTTTAAGTCAACTACATGATGGGAAGGCTGCTATAGGGTGTATGGGGGCAGTCAATGGAAGCAGCCATCTTGCCCCCTCTGGATCTTTAGTTGAGTTTAAGGCAACTGCATGCTAGGGAGGCACCTATACAGGGCTGTGTGATTAGCCAAAGGACGTGGCCATCTTGTTCCCATGATAATGTTTCTGTGACAGTAAGGCAGGTACATGATACTGATAGGGAGGCAGTTATAGGCTACGACCATGACTAGAGCTGGTCTAGGCGACATGCAGTGATAAGAACTGATGAGATAGGGTCCAACTTGCCCCATGAAGTGGGCGTTACCCAGGGCAAGGTACAAATCATGGTACGTCTTTTCAGTTAACTCTACCTCTACCAGTAAGGTTCAAAATGGCTGACCCACTGTCCGTCCTTAGAAAATCATATAGGGTATAATTATGCAGTTTCACAAGGGAAGCAGCCATCTTGTGCCCTTATTTTTTGTGATGATGCTCTATAGGGCGTATGTGTTTAGCCAATGGATATAGGGTGTATGGGGGCAGTCAATGGAAGCAGCCATCTTGCCCCCTCTGGATCTTTAGTTGAGTTTAAGGCAACTGCATGCTAGGGAGGCACCTATACAGGGCTGTGTGATTAGCCAAAGGACGTGGCCATCTTGTTCCCATGATAATGTTTCTGTGACAGTAAGGCAGGTACATGATACTGATAGGGAGGCAGTTATAGGCTACGACCATGATTAGAGCTGGTCTAGGCGACATGCAGTGATAAGAACTGATGAGATAGGGTCCAACTTGCCCCATGAAGTGGGCGTTACCCAGGGCAAGGTACAAATCATGGTACGTCTTTTCAGTTAACTCTACCTCTACCAGTAAGGTTCAAAATGGCTGACCCACTGTCCGTCCTTAGAAAATCATATAGGGTATAATTATGCAGTTTCACAAGGGAAGCAGCCATCTTGTGCCCTTATTTTTTGTGATGATGCTCTATAGGGCGTATGTGTTTAGCCAATGGAAATTGCCAACTTTCCCCCGAAATTACCACCTGTTTATCTTGCTGAGACTCTAATGCTACTTTTCACGGAGAATGCAATGCTTGCACTTGATGCATTTACGCACAATACGACCCTTAAACGCTTAATCACTACGAACCTGCATGTGGCCATTTACACCCCTATTTGTGATGAATCCTACAAAGTAGAGACGGAGGTATGGAGGTCTCAAATAGCACCTGGCAGCACTAAACAGATGGCCGAGGGCAGGAAAGGGAGGGGGGGGGCAAGGGGTCATGCCATGCAGGCCCAGAGTCATGCTTCTGAAATTCAAAAAAATTGCTCTCTGTCGATGCAACTATTTCATTCCATGCACATCTGTTTAACTGCGAGAATTCATGACATATGGTACTTTGAATTCTGTATCTAACATTGTGTAGGCCTAGAAGTCAACTAGGCAGCACCTGAAAAAAAGGTCGTTTTTTGTATGTTTTATGTTCTAATTTCAAATCAAAGTCTGAAATCAGAAACAGGTGCATTATTTAGCACCTCCGGCCAAGGTTTAAATCAGCTTCAAATTTCCTCTACAACAGGACTGTTATTCCTTAAATTCAATATGGGACACCAAGACGTTGTTTATCTTTGACAAATACCATGTTTTTTTGTGAACATTATGTAGAAAATATAAATTTTGTACAAGTGGTTATCTGTGGGAGTTAATCTGTCCCGGGGCAAATAACCAATAGTTTGGGTGACAAATTAAAGTGTTAAGATGTGTAGGGGCCGGCATCGTTGTATATATATTAGTGCGGTTCATCCGAGAGACGTGCTCGTGTGGTGCTTGTTCCTTCTATGCCAGCCAGGTGTCGCTTCGCGATACCCGTTTGGTACAAGAGGGGGCAGCACCATGCCTCGTGTCCAGCTTCTACTAAGAAGCGGGACGATCCGCAGAAGGGAACTGGACTTGCTCGAGTCAAGACGTACACTTGTTATAGAGCATACGTGAATAAAGGCCTACCCGAGCGGTAGGGGTAATCTGGGGCTTTGCCCAACCCGAATCACTCGTGTTGTGTTGGTGTCTTTAGTGATAAGCGAGCCAACGAGCCACCCAACATTTAAGTCGATACGAACCATTACAGATGTAATCAGGCTGATATACCACACATATTACAACTGGACTACTAAATCCATCACTTCAACTTGTCTCTTCTGGAGGTTATTTCTTAACACACTATATGACTGCAACCTCCCAGTCGTACTGGGATCAGGCAATTCCTAAGTCAAACTATTATCAAATATAAAATTCATAAAAGTTATGAATCAACCCCCAGAATTTCCATATAATATATATATATATATATATATATATATATATATATATATATATATGAATCTATTATTCATTAAATCGTAATCTCTTTATATGATGGCCCTGTTATTCACAAGCCACAGGGCATTCCCTAAATATCCGGACTTGAGTATCCCTGCCCATAGGGGACCCGGTCAAAGTAGAAAGGCGCCGTAACTATTTGTAGAGAATTGACTATCCTTGGTTAATTCTGCGGCATTGAGTTCCACACACATTCCAATACCACAGCGCCACCTATGTGACATGTACCACACGCTCACTACCAGCTCACAGTCTGTGGATGTACGTGGCACCAGGAGGAGGGAAATTTTTTATTCAACAGGCCTAGGGGCACGAGCGACCCTAGCCTTAAGGAATATATAGGGACACGAGCGGCCCTTTCAGGACTAAACATTACACATCATCTTCAATCTACTGCAGAGGAAACTCTCTCTTTAAACCTCCTAAAACAGACTCAGTTATGCCACACAGGGCAGCTTCACGTGCAGCAGCAGCTATGGCTGAGGCACGGTTAGTGACAGACCCTACCCCACGCCGGCGTCCGTCCAAACGTCCAGCAGCAGGCTCATCAGATAAGGATACACAATCAGCTAAAAAACGCCGATACAGTTTAGAGGATCGTATGGGCAAGGTGGAGGATCGTATGGAGGACTTCTATGAACTCCTTGTCACTGTTAAAAAACAGTTGGATGTAAAGGATACTGGCACACAGCAGGAGGTAACCCCCTCCTCTCCTCATACTACAGGCGGGAACACCACCTCCTCCAGCACCTCCTCCCCTCCACCCGGCACACCGCAGCATACAGCTAAAACTCCAGCTGCAGTTACAACAAAAAACGTCACTCTCCAGACACCAGCACGATCTCAAATCTCTGTCCCACTGCCCAAGATTGATCAAATAATGGATGATGCTGATAAGGATGATGTCGCACAGGCAGCTATAAAGAAAGGAGTGTTTGACATGGGACGAGCTACGGGTAAGCCAGTTTCGCGCCATAGGCCAGTTCACACCTACCCCAGACCATATATGTACTTGCCCCGACAGCAGCTCCTTAAAGTGCGTAAGAGGGACACTTATGATGAGCTCACTTATGAAGAATACAGTATGGGGTATGCGAAAATGCTCTATACAATCCCGAATACTGATCCCCAGTATACCAAGCTTTTGCAACACTTTGTCAATGTCACACAGGATGCAGCATCTCACTACTGGCCCAATGTACGTGACTGGAGCAACTCATGCTTTGATAAAGTGGAAGCTGGAGGGAAATGGGGGGATGACGACTTGAAGGATGACAGGATCAATATTGCATGGATAATGGGGAAGGGTAATGGTACTCAGAAACAGGAACCCCATCCATGTCACAGATATAACCTTGGTAAATGCAGGCATCATGATAACCATGAGAGCCATGATGGTGAGAAAAGGCATGTGTGTGCAGTGTGCTATTATGGGGCCAATCTGAAGGAATGCAAGCACTCCAGCATAAACTGTATCAGGAAGAGAGGCATGTCAACTAGACAGGATGAGCAACAATCACGTTACAATGCATCTGCCTCATGGAACAGGCACCAGAAGCGCACCAGCCCCCGGCGCACTAGCCCCCGTCATGCCAGCCCTCGCCGCACCAGCCCCCGCCGCCAAACATGGCAGTCTCACGATTCAAAAAACTAGAATGCAGCGGCCGTTACCCTGGACGTCACCCTTCCCATGACCAGGAGCAGCCGCTGGGTTCTAATGACATTAACAGTCACTGCAATATACCACCCACCAACACCCCTACCACTCACAGTGTGTCACATATACCACTAGGCCTGGTAACGGAATCCCTGTCCTCACCCCCTCCTCCCAGCACTCCTCATCTGTCCTCACCTCCCCCGATAGCAGCTCCCTGTCTAGATGACCCTGGGGACCCTCCACCAGACGCTGCTGCATTAGCACACAACATCAGCGTTGGTATCTTACTTGACCCAACCACCTATACCCCCTCCCCCACCCGGTTCCACCCACCCACACCAACAACCCAACTTCCACCAGATCTAAACCTCATCTACACTCAAGTGGCAGCACACAATGTGAGCAATGCAGAAGGGGCCAAAGTTGTTCTACCATCCAAACTCAACATAGCAGCTTGGGAGGAGGCTGCTACAGGACACCAATACGACAACATGGTCATTAAAGGGATTAAATATGGCTTCCCTTTGCAATACACAGGTCCATTCCCACAGCCCCTCCCACCAGGTAAGGGTAACCACTCGTCAGCTACAGAGTTCCCTAGGGCAGTGGAAGAATACATATCAGTAGAACGCAGCCATGGCGCCCTCATTGGGCCCTTTGTGAAGCCACCATTCACTCCATACTTCCATGTTAGCCCTCTCATGAGCAGACCTAAACATTGTCCGGACCAGAGGCGGATAATTGTTGACCTTTCATATGGCAATGGAGGTGTCAATAGAAATATACAGAAGAATCTAATTGATGGCGATCTACAACAGCACACTCTCCCAACTGTCCAAAAAGCAGTAGAGGCGATACTGTCGCACAACCCGGAATCAGTATTTATGAGTGCGTTTGACATCTCTCGCGCATTTCGTAATTTCCGCACATGCCCAAGGGACTGGGTTTTACTGGGCATACAGCACGCAGGCCACACATACATGGATATTGCCCTCCCATTCGGCAGCCGGAATAGCAGCCTCTACATGCAAAGAATAGCTGAATTCATCACTCGAGCTTTGCATAAAAAGGGAATTACTGGAATCATGTACCTGGATGACCTACTTATCATATCCCCGGATGAACCAACGGCCATATCCAACCATGCCACAGTTGAGGAGCTGTTCATAGAACTTGGCCTGCCACTAGCAAAGAAAAAGTCCCAACCACCCACCACAAAACTAGTATGGTTGGGAATATCTATTGATGTGAGAAAACAACAGATCACCATACCACATGGAAAACTCACAGAAATCACAGCCCACCTAAGGAATGCCTCTAAACAGGAATATATCACCCTTAAAGAGGCACAACGCCTCGTAGGCTTCATCAATCACCTATCAAAAGCCGTTGTTCCAGCCCGCCTCTTTATGGGCCGCCTCCTCTCAGCAATTCGCAAACAGGACGAGGGATACATACACATTGACTCTCATGTCAAGGCTGACCTCCGATGGTTCGAACAATACCTCCCAGATTACAACGGCCGCAGCATGTTCCATCACCCAGAACCAGATAGGCACATATATGCCGATGCATGCAAGACAGGCTTCGGTGCCCATGACATGTCCTACGCATATGCTACAAGGATTTCTACACGCATGTCAGACACCCTCACCAGCTCTGAGCTGGAGTGCTTAAACTGCCTAGTAGCGTTGCGGACATTTGTATCAAAGCAAGATAGGGGAAAAACAATCTGCGTCAACTGCGACAACCTCGCCACAATTCTTACATACACTTGGGGTCGGGCACGCGATCCAATAATGGCTGCTTGTGCTAGGGCAGCATGGTTCCTTGCTGCCAGACTATCTGTCCACCTTGTATTTAATTATGTGCCTGGCCCCCTCATGGCGATACCAGATGCCCTCAGTAGGTCTCACCTGGGGGCATCTTATTGCCGCAAAGTCTCAAAGTTTATGCGTGACAAAAATGTGAAAATGTGCCGCATTACCAAGCTTAGTCTTGACTTTTCTCAATATTTGTAGATCCCCGGTTGGATGCCCTCCTACTAGCTGCACAGGAGCGTCAGTCGAGAGCATTCAGACCAGGCACTGTAGCCAATCGTGACGCGGCAATCAGGAAATATGTCACCTTCTGTTACGACCTTGGAATCTACTACGATGACCCATCTATACCCCAAGTATGCGCCTATATTGAGTATCTTACCCACTCCAACAAATGCCCTAAGAGCATCAGGAATCAGGTGGGCCTCCTCAGGACTTACTTTAAGCAGGCTGGGTTACTGACACCAGCCTTCTATAGCATGCAGTTAGACAATGCCCTTAGGGCAATAGACCTCGACCTCCGTTACCTACCGAGACCAAAATCGGCATTACACCCATACCAGATAATTCGGTATCTAGAGACTATGGTGGAAGAGGAGCATGGCCCCATGCTAGTGTATGCTATTATCCTGATGTACACAGCATTTCTCCGTCAAAGTAGCGTGGCGCCATACACCGTTAAGAAGTTTGATCCCACACGCCACCTGACCACATCTGATGTCAGGGTGTACAAGGAATACATCATCGTAGATGTTAAATGGACAAAGACAGCCCAGATGTTGGGAGAAGGTACAAAGATCACATTGCCGGCTATAACAGACAGCCCGCTCTGTCCGAGGGCCGCTCACCTCCGAGCACAGGCAAACCGTTCACCTGACAATTCAAACAACGGCTACTCCCCCCTACTTGCCTTCACTGATGGTAACCCTTTGACCACAACATACATTGCTAAGAGGTGGGCGGCAGCCATCAGGGCATGTGGTGACCACGCGGCTCTTGCTAACCTTCACCGTCTGCGCCTTTCAGGAGCCACGATGGCATACAGTCAGGGTGCCGCCATGACTGACATCATGCGGCATGGTGGGTGGCGCTCTGACAGCGTCCGAGCATATATAGCTGACAATGCTCCAGGCCAGAACACTGTGTATATGTCACTACTCGCTCTCCCAACCTTATAATAGGTACTTTGGGTAACTACTTAACCTCATTTATCCACCTGTGTATCTACACCATATACCCACATGATTTGCTATATATATCTCAATGTAACCTCATGGCTCTCTCACACTACGGACTTCCACATTAAAGACTAAGTTTAGTATATCTGTGTTGTGTTAACTCAATGTGTAGAGAATTGACTATCCTTGGTTAATTCTGCGGCATTGAGTTCCACACACATTCCAATACCACAGCGCCACCTATGTGACATGTACCACACGCTCACTACCAGCTCACAGTCTGTGGATGTACGTGGCACCAGGAGGAGGGAAATTTTTTATTCACCCTCCCTCCCTCACCTTACCTTAATATAATCTTCATAACTTAGTTAGTTTATCTTATTAGGTAGGGGTAACTACTTAACCTCATTTATCCACCTGTGTATCTACACCATATACCCACATGATTTGCTATATATATCTCAATGTAACCTCATGGCTCTCTCACACTACGGACTTCCACATTAAAGACTAAGTTTAGTATATCTGTGTTGTGTTAACTCAATGAGATACCCATTCAGAAAGGGCTGAAAAATGTAAAAAGAAAAAAGTCATTAGTGTCTTCTTCTGTACCATGTACATCTTTTCTGCTTTTCAGTCCTAGGGATAGCATCAGTGACACAAATTTATACAACTAGTCTAAAGTAACATTACACTCTTTAAGGCCGATACATTTATTACCATGTGCTGGAGAGGGGGGGGGGCTTGTTAGATTTTTGAAGGGGGCATTTTAAGCTTTTTAAAGGAGCTCATTGGTAGGGGGGGGGTATATAATGGTTGCCTAAATATGGGTGATTTAAGTACTCATAGCGACAGGTCTTTCCTCACGTGTTTCCAATTTTCGGGGGCGATCATTTTGCACAATCAGTTCTTAGTGGGGGGGCTTCTTAGTAACCTTTTATCATATATATGTGACGGGGGGGGGGGCTCGAGAAGAAATTTGCCAGTCTGCAAAAGTCCAAGAAGCCCCCCCCCCCTCCCCCATCTGGCAATAAACGGCTTGGTCCTTACTGAGAAAAGTCAAAAGGGTCGTGTTGCCTCTCACATCCAACCAGACAAACAGTATCACGTTTCAAGAGAAGACAAAATAAAACAAAATAGATCTGCTGTGTGTCTGAATCAATCCTTTACTCACTGAAAACATACAGGATGCTACCCCGTCAGATCGTTTGATAACAGAGTAGCTTCTTCAACAGGTCTATTGTCAATATGGTGAGTATGTCCAAGTCTAGACCTTTGAGGGCCACTGATACGGGAATGCATCATGTCCATTGATCGTCATTATTCACCAATGAAGTTCTGGCGAGACTCCTCGCCAGCACTTCATTGGAGCATCGTGCCGACCCTGCAGGGTTGATACATATATTCCCAGAGGGTCGGCATGATGGGGTTGATACATGCATACTCCTGTTGGGTCAGCATGACACTCCAATGAAGTGCTGGCGAGACTGCCTGCCAGCACTTCATTGGTGCATCATGACGACCAATGGACACGATGCATTAATGCATCAGCGGCCTTTACTGGGTCACACAATGCCTCACAGGGAAGTCATGTTTGACTTCCTGACTTGTCAGTAAACAGAGCCACCCTAACAAGTCATTTAGTGATTAAGGATCAGCAAATAGATAACATTCAGCTTTGTAAAGGATGGTTTGATTCTTAGTCTTTTGGCCCCTCCCCCTTTCCACATATTCAGTCTCCTAGCAGTGTTGCTGTGTGCTACAATAAACCTGCGTCTGCCTTCAGCTATTACCATCTTTAAAAAATGTTCATACACTTTAAGGGGAATATATATTACATGGCCCGTTGCATATAGGCCTTTTTTGGCGTTTGAGTATTATATTGTCTGGCAGAAGAATCATCTTATTTTGTATGTATACCACTGAAAACTGAAAGGAACCTACATCTATATGAGCTTTCTTTCTATAGCACTAGGTTGTTCTGGATGGTAGACTCCCAACCCCTCTTTCGCTGACGATAGTAGGGCTACCTCCTGTGTGGAGGGTATAGGAACCCAGCTAGCACAACTCGTGCAATTTACGGCGTTCTTACATAAAAACTCATGTTATTTACGTAAAAAAGACATCATTCGGATGATTAGTGCTATCAGGGAGGGGGGGGGGTGCTACTGGCTCTATTTGGGTATATCTACTCACTGCTTAACTGCAGGCCTCTTAAATCTATGCAACTAAGTGGTCAGAAACTACTTATATAAGCCCCCGGTCCGGTATTCCAGCACGAGCAAGATGAGCAGTCCAAGCTTTCCCCTCCTCCCATACACTGCACTGTCACAGAAAGCTGAAACCTGAATGGCTGCATGACTATGAGACTTTGAGATGCTGGTGTGGCATTATGCTGGAAGATGCCAAGCACCAAGCCTAGGGGTCAATCTGCAAAGCTGTTTGGTGAACGGTTAACGATAACCAATAGCTCTAAAATCACCAAAATACCAAATCACAGCATCTGTGTAAATCGTAAGATCTACAGGGTATCATCAGAGGCTGGGGGGTCTATGGTACTATGTACAGCAATGAATCAGGTTCTAGTGAAGATTGCTATCACCACACTGTTTCTAATATAGCTATGAATGGCCTGGAGCCCAATTACATGCATTTAAATGATTCAGCATTGTGGAATAGGCAGCATGGTATCCATTCGCCAATCATTGGTGATCATCGGAGAAGCCGAAATGGGTGTGATCTGAAATTGACCCCTGTACTCTCCATGCAATCTGTGGACCATAACATAACATAAAACCTTTTTAGCCTTAGTTTCATATCAGCAGTCCATAAAATAATGTTACTTTTATACAGTGATACAGAAGGTTATTTCTTGACAAACTACGACTGTTACCTCCACGTCGTAGTAAAATCCCCATTTGGAGTCGCAGGGTTATATGCGATCATAGTATCTTAAGAAATAACCTCCAGAATTCTCAACCAAACTCATGAAAATCAACCAACTGCTGATGTTTGCAACAGAACTCACTAAAAACACATAGCACCCTGGGGAGAGAGGAGGGAGATTGGAGGGAGGAGGCCAGGCAGGGGTAACGTGATTATTCTACATCTGATTACATTGGTCACACCTTAACTGCAATGACAAACATTGTCCTCCATAGTGGGGGCTTGTTGGGGGTAATCAGGAAGGTGATGGATTTTATTCTGGTCACCTGAGGCACCCCAGCACTGGGGTAGTGGGATTCGTTTTGTATGAGGGAGTTGAAAATAGGCTGGCTATGGAAGAGAGCAAAATAGATAAATAAATAGATAGGTAGTCTGATAGACAGGCAGATAGACAGGCAGATAGGTATATATATATATATATATATATATATATATATATATATATATATATATAGATAGATAGATAGATAGATAGATAGATAGATAGATAGATAGATAGATAGATAGATGATAGATAGAGAGCACTGTATAGATAGATAGACGCACAGCAGTATTGGACTGTATAAGCGCCAGGGCGTCAACAGATTTCAAGCAGTCTATACCCCCGGTGCTTAAACAAGACCGGTGCTTATTCAAGACTCAGATCATAGTGTATTTTTTTTTTAATTTCAATACCCAACACCCCGGCGCGTATACAGCCAAATAAGGTAAGCCACCTTATATGCAATGTTTTATGATAGCGTACTACAGTGGAAATATACGCTTTAGGCCGAACTCCCTGTAAAGAAATGAAAACCTAGGTAAGATTGTAGGTATGGAGACAGAAGTTTGGAATCGAACCACCCCCTCGCCACCACAACCTCAACTAACAGTATTTATGTTTATTCATTGCAGCATTGTCCTGTGAGACACAATCACGGCTCCGGCACTTCTACATTTTTCACCCAATTTCCGGCAGCTTAATTCCCTGAAGTGATTATCTCGCGAGAAAACGCGAGATTCGCAACACGTGACTGAGGCATGACAGGCAATTACGGCGACTATTTAATTGTAAATATAATTGGTGACTGTTTGAGCTGGTTCTAGCTGGGGCTGCTGGGGGCCCCATGTAGGCCACACCTGTCCAATTAGGGAGCTGTATGGTTCAGCTACCCGCACCTTAATGATTGGTACAATTCATACCTGCAGGCAATAGGTCAGTCTACAGCCGGCTCAAGTTGAATTGGAGCTACCTGTACCTATTGGGACATTTTTAGGGGTTGTTTTTGTAGCTATACCTCTGGATTTTGTGATATTTTGTTATCGTATTTCTCAGATAAAATAATTGGCACATTACTAGTTGGGAATACTAATGGCTCATGGAGCTACTCACCTGTAACCTTTTCTGAGGATGAGTTTCCAACAAACGATTTCAGCAAGGACTAGAAGACATTTCTAAAGATGGTACGACTGGACCCGATTCAGACTCATCGGGGCTGCAGTCATGCATTATGCATTTATAGGCTAAATGTATTTACTTATCAAGATATATTCCTTAAAGGGTTCACACCTCGGAATTACCTTTGAACTGTGGAGAATGGCCATTAAAATATCCCTATTTTACAAGAAAAAAGATGAAAACAAAGTGCTTCCGTCATTGCAAAGGAACCATTACATTTTAATGTCAACAAAACTGTAATGAGATTACTTCACGTGTGTCTAAAACACTACATTGTGTTTAAGTTGATAATTGGCTTCATCATTAAAGGAAAATATTTAACATCTTCAATGCAGCAGCTACACACTTTGTTTTACTAAGTTTGCACAAATAAACCTTTGTTATGGCATAAATACAAAAACCACGTACCTAGAACTTAATAGTAGAAGAAACGTCTCTTTATTTTCAGAGCTTAAGATCTACACAAAATTATTAGAGAAGCTTTTAAAGTTCTGAAGATTTGAATGGTACAAGCAGCCAATCGTTATAATGCAGTAATGAGATGCATACCTTTGTACTTCGTCTGGAGGGTATTTCTCAAGATAGGTAATACGCTACGACTGTACAACCAGCACTCAATGTAGTACATACATAGGGTTTGGTAGAGCAGTTGTACTAGTGCAAATATCAGTAGTGATCACTACACCTTTAGACTGGGGCAAGGGTTTGACAGTATAGATTGCTTCTATTTTTGGAAAACGGTAGTAGTTGCTGTCAGCACAAATCCATTGCCCCATTTACAATTGGGGCTGAGAGTGAAGGTGTGGTGTTGTAACAGAGTAAAGGATCCCACTCCAATTTGAAGGGGTCTAGTCGTACCATCTTGAGAAATGCCTTCCTGGGCGTATTTCAACATCTGATTCCGTACCATTGGGTGATCTCCCAACACTGAAAAGATAAGGCTTAAAAAGGTACTCTCTAATGATCACTTTTTGTCATCTTATTGATGGTCTCGAGGGGGAGTTCCCCATGATGTTGTATACTAGGGCCCCCTGGTGGTAGAAAGATATCATCAAAGTGATGACCTTGGGTAGCTGTTGGGTGATCATAATGAAAACTTAGGTCATCAATAGGGAAAGAGGACCTTAACTCATCAATAGTGATCGCCTTAGTAGAAGCCTATATTTTCAGTGCACAGTATGCGATAGTGATAGTGAATTTGCCAAATAAGCTACAAACCTAGCTAGTCTGCAACGCAATAGGTAGCTGTAGGAGGGGAGAGTTGCACATATGACACCATGTTTTTATTTACAACAATACTGGCTTATTACTATTTTTGAAATAACCTGCTGAGAATAAACTATTGGGAAACTGATGCATTCCTTGTAAAAGTGGTTGGGAATAGTGGTCAATCATACTCAGTGTTACTAATTCTCTGTCGTAGATAGTGATGTTTATATTATACATTTCTCAAAACATTGCAGTGTGTGCAATGGTAGGCTATATTGAATTAATAACCCCGGGGTAGACAGGGCAAGGAGATGTATATGATACACATGATAAAGGTAATTTTCTAAGAATTCCAGCATGATATATTGATTTGAGAGGGAACGTAGTAAAAATACCCAACGGCCTTTCTATTGGTACTTAATTGGATGATATAGGCCAAATCTAATTCATCTTGAGTCAGATCCTGTCGGACCCACACTGAGAAAATTCTTCCTGACAAAGTGACATGTATACCCATGTCAACTTGATTTGACACAGAGAGCACAGGTCATTGGGACATGTGCACATATGTCACCATGACAACTGTAGCACACAGTAATCCTCATATGATTTGACATGCCTTAAAATGCCATGTCATCTGTGAGTTGACCAGGGTCACGGCCATGTCGAAGGCACTTGACATGTGATGGTTTGACATACATAATTGTTCTAGGATATTCCACTAGATGGAGCAAACAACCATTTTGGTACCAGGACTAATCACTACCAAGAAGTACTACCAACACTTGAGACATTTGATGTATCTGTGTCATTTTGTTTTCATGAAGAATAGATCACTAAGGTCTGTAAATACTATCAATAAATGGTAGTGAATTCTATTTCGTTGTTAAATCTGCATTTGTTATTGAATATCAAAATAGACACCCACCATCCTGAATACTCCAACTGGAGTGGTTAGACACCTTATGTGTGGGTCAGTGAAAATACCAAAGGACTGTATTCTAACCCACAATCTATAATCTCAGTATCTACAGTACAGGGAGACATATGGCATTGCCATGCACCTCCATGCCCTTGTCTTATGGACTGCATAGAGGTCCTCAGTCAAGTAGGAGTTCTGTAGATAGGAAAAAGTGCCTTAGTGTTGCAGGCCTGTGGGACTATGATATCCCCTGCCTTCTATTATAGGCCTCCCTTGATTGAACCATTGGTACATAGTTATTGACTGCTCTTGACCCTTACATAATTGTCTCACAGTATTACCTAGCACTCAGGTGAATGGATCAGAAATATGTGACGTGTCTTTATTACGCATGTCAAATGGAGTTGACAAACCAAATATGAGAGGGTCAACCTCATTTGACATGCCTTCATACATGTCATCTGGGAGACAAATTGTGACCTGTGCAGTATGTGTCAAAGCGATCAGTGTTCTTTCCTCTGTGCAGGCGATAAAGCCCACCTCCACCTGTGACCTTGTGATCTGAATGATTTGGAAGGGAAAGGCGAATCTTAGATTTTTTAAATAACCACCATAGCTAAAGATGCGATTATGGGTAGGCGGACACGATCATTTCATACAAAAAAAATAGTTCTCTTATTTGAAATGAGAATATTTTATGGTTCACAGCTGCTTGTCAATAACATGTCACGTTTTGCCACATATCAATGCTTATGAAGATCATGTGGGCGGAAACAAACTTATTTTCTTATGCATTGAAAGATTAACATTTTTCTTCATTGCCAGCCAGCTGAAGACTTTTCAAAAATCTTTTAAAGTCCTCGTGTTCCAGACACATTCAAATGTCTGATTGTTATAGACATTAACTTCGTTGAACTTACATTAATGGGACTTTCTACATAAGACAGAATGTTTGCCGTTTTAGCAATGATATGGGCGTCTGAAGAGAACTGGCCACAACAATTAAAACAATTTCACTTTAAAGACTAAAGTTTCACCTCATACCATATCCGGATGATGTTATTGTTATCGTGTGTAACTAATGCAATGTTCGGGCGCGGTCAGTCAGTATTTAGGGAAAGGGGAAAGGGCCCAAGTTGGACAAATACCCTATAAAGGAAAGGAGGCTAGAACACCAAATAGCAAGAAAAAACGGAGGCAAGCAGGCAGGTAGGGGAAAGGTATGCATACAGATCGTTAGAAGAGGATGAAGGGAGGCAGTACGAGGATGGGAGGTAGGATCGGTGCAGGTAGGCGGCCAGCAGGTAGGAGGGAGACAGTTAGGGGGAGGCAAGTAGGGTGCAGGCAAATAGAAGGAAGACATGTAAGGGGGAGGCAAGTAGGGGGGAGGCAAGAAGGAGAGATGCAGGTAGGACGGAGGCAGGTAGGACGGAGGCAGGTAGGGAGGAGTGGGCAGGCAGGAGAGAGGCAGGTAGGAATGAAGGAGGTACAGGGAGGTAGGTAGGAGGGAGACAGGTAGGAGGGAGACAGGTAGGAGGGAGGAGGGGTGTAGGAGGGAGGTAGGTTGAAGGGAGGTAGGTAGGATGAAGGGACTGACGTTGATGCAGACTTGAAAGTTTAAATGTTTATTGGAGAAGGCAGGCATGGACTGTTTGGAAGAAGAAGGAGACAGCGAAGACTGATGCTGGATACATCGGAGGAATACAGTCAACCAGCAAATTGTCGTGAGTCCTTGTCAACCTGTGTGAAGTGGCTCACACATGTCGCTAGATGGAACACGACATCATTATAGCACAAGATCACCAGGAATAGCAATTGCTATGCCATGTGAGTCTAACACACAGTGGCGAAAGATGACGGAATGAGTTATCACTCAAAAAGGAGTCACCATTGATGACCAATCATGGCGACAGATGACGACAATTTGTTGGGAAATAGAGGGCAGGTAGCAGAAGGGGAATACAGGCACCAAACAGGTAGATTTTGGTAAGATTCATGATTTAAAGAAGGGTGTATTAGAAAGGGGAGCTGCTAGAGAACATGTCAGCTCGCAGTCAGGTGCAAAAGTAAAACCAGAGAGCCTCAAGAGCGCGCGCATTTTCTATAACTGAAAACCAGCCGTCCACACACCTTGCCCCACACACTCAAACACTTTTCCACCCAGACCTCTACTTCTCGACAGCATGCTGCACGACTACTAGCGCCACCTACTCCCTGCGGCTGCCGCCGGTACCACGGGTAGAGCGGGGCCTCAGTCTCTCCGTGGGCACGGAGAGAGAAGGAGGAGAGAGGAGGGAGGCTGCCCAGCGCCACTACTCTCTACTTGTGTCTACTTATTAGCATCCTAACGGTAGTAGCCAGCAAGGCATCACCTCCAGTACACTCTTATCACTATCAGGATTAACAATATTACGTTTGCCTTATATACACGGGACAATAGCACTATTATCACAAATACTACAACTACCATAGCAACAGGCGGATGGAGATGGGATTCTGCACCACCACACTATTAGCCTCACAGTGTGAAGGGGCTGTTCAGGACCCCGGCCCAGCCTGATCACCTCTCTCGGCCTGCCTGCCGCCTGCTGCCGTCACCCTCTCACCCCCTCACCCGTTCTCCTCACACCCTGGGGTCCTGGAGCCTACAGGAGGACCATCACCACACGTGGTGACTGCAGCCCCAGGAGCTAGGCATTAATCGTGTTACTGCCATCTGTGGACACTGGATGAAGGAAGGGCAGCAACAGGAGACCTGCAGACTGCTAGTGGGCAGCTGGAGAAGGGGTCTAAGCAGCCCTGGAGGATTCTAGCTACCACTACCTATCCTTTTAAATCCAGTACCCGACTGGACTGGTAAAGCCTTCACCAAAAGCCCCATTTCACATCAGGAGCGGGGAGAAGCAGACTCGATTTTTTCTTTTTACCAAGAAGCAATTCCTGCTGATTCCAATCTTTATCTTTGGATTTCTCAATTCCATGTGGAGTAAATTATAGCAAAGGGAAATAAGACAGAAGCAGTGGAAGCAAATTATATTTTTGGAAATATAATTAGAAACTTTTCATACCTGAGACTTTAATTTGCCTCCAAAGTTCCCTTTAGATCAACCAGCAGCCCAACAGGGATTAATACAGGGCAGGGTATTCATTAGAGACACATTTAAAGACTTCAGAGGAGCCATATATATCGATATTGATTTCGACAGTTGAACATGTATGTGTGCATTGTGGATATCCAAAAGACAGTGTGCACTTGTCTCTTCATCCACAAGGCCCCTGCCTAGCCCCAAACCACAGGAGTTTCTGCCAGACCCACCACAGCGCTTAGTTCACCATGGCTGCTGCCACTACTACTACTACTACTACTAGTAGTAGTAGACCCCGCGCCCAACCCCGCCGCACACAGCGGCCAGTGCGGCCTGTGTTCCGTCTTATGGTGGCCCTGTGGATGGTGCTTGCTGCTGGGGTTGGGGAGTTAATGGGAGAAAAGGCAGAAAGACTCACCTTGGACTATACCATAGCTGAGGAGGAGCAGAATAGGCTGAGGATAGGCCGTGTAGGGGAGGACGCCATGCTAGACAGGAAATATTCACCAAGTGAGTACAGATCCCTGAGGTACTCCTTCCTCAGGCAAGACCCACAAATAAGCCAACTGTTCGAGATCAACTCGGTCACTGGGATGTTATCCACAAAGACCAGTGTGGACCGTGAAGTGTTCTGCGAGGGCCCTATGAAGGACTGTGTATTGACCTTTGACATTGCTGCTCGACCAATGCCGGTCACTTTTCTTGAAGTCATAGTTGTGCGAATTCACATCCAGGATCTAAACGATAATCGGCCAGCTTTTCCAAGCCGCAGCATTGAGGTGCCAATATCGGAGAGCGTCCTTCCCGGAACAAAGCTTGTACTTCCGCAGGCCCAGGATCCTGACAGTGGCCAGAATGGGGTACGGCATTATGAACTACTATCTAGCATCCCAAAGTTTGATCTTAGTGTGAAGAATATGAGTGATGGCACCAAGGAGCTCAGACTGGTGGTTAGGGATAGGCTTGATCGCGAGATAATGGACCACTATTCACTACAGCTTGTAGCTTGGGATGGGGGTACCCCCTCACTTTCAGGCACATTAGACATTGATGTGATAGTGTTGGATGCTAATGATAACAACCCCAAATTTGATAATACCAGCTATGATATGACTGCTCGTGAAGACACAGCTATCGGTTCTGTGATACTCAGAGTACATGCAAGTGACAAGGATACTGGCCCCAATGCTGCTCTCCTGTACTCTCTCACTGAGCCAACCAAGAAGAAGTTTGGAAGTGTGTTTGGGATTAAACCTAGAACTGGGGAGATTTATCTGAAGGGCCGTTTGGATTATGAGAGCGAGCAGGTCTACCACCTAACAGTTGCAGCGAATGACCAGGGTGGCTGGGAATCAGTACCTGCACATGCCCGCGTTAATGTCCATGTCATCGATGTTAATGACCACAGCCCAGTTATCACCGTCAACTCACTTACTCCTAACCACCAGGTGCAAATCCCAGAGAACTCAGAGCCAGATACCTTTGTCACCCATCTCTCAGTGGAAGATGCAGACAGTGGACCTAATGGGGAGGTGACCTGCTTCCTGCAAGACTATGCCGTTCATCTGTTTGCCATTGAACAGATATACACCAATGAGTACACCATCAAGACCATCGGGGCCAGCTTTGACCGTGAGCATCAGGCGATGCACCTCCTAACAGTGGTTTGTGAAGACCACGGGAACCCAGCTCTGCAGTCCACAAAGCAGATCCATGTGCGGCTACTCGATCTCAACGACCACCAGCCAGAGTTCACACGGGAGGTGTATAGCCTGAGTGTGCGGGAGAACAACACCATGTATACGCCACTCCTCAGTGTCAATGCCAGCGATTTGGATGAAGGGGAGAATGGGCGTGTAACCTATAGGCTGCACCCCGAGTCAGAGCCTCTTGTTAAGATTGACACTTCTTCGGGTCTCATCTCAACCAACGCGCTGCTGGACTATGAGAAGATGCACCAGTTCCAGTTCAGAGTCATCGCAACTGACAACGGTGACCCGAAGAGGTCATCCACTGCAACAGTTGTGCTGAATCTTGTTGATATAAATGATGAGGCACCGGTCTTCCATGAGTCATCTGTGGACTTTGGGACCTATGAGAATGAAAGACCTGGAACAGAGATTGGATCAGTGCGGGCCATCGACCCTGACTCGCCACCTTACAATGTTGTGCGATATTCTCAGCAGGCTCAGAGAGCTGCAAAGAACACGTTTGTTGTGGACCCAGAGACGGGAGTCATTACTACGAGGCGCATTTTAGACCGGGAGTACCAGCAGTCCTATACGTTTGTGGTGTTGGCGGGCAACCCAGGATTTCCTCTTACCACCAGCTCAGTCACTGTCACTGTCTATGTGCTTGATGTCAATGACAATTCACCTACAATCCAGTTCCCCTCTCCAGTCAATAACACTGTCCAAGTACCATACCTGGCCACCAAGCGTTATGTCATCACTCGTGTCTTAGCGTATGACAGTGATTTCTCTGCTAATGCTAAACTCAGTTACTCCATTGCAAAGGGGAATGATGATGGGCTTTTTGAAATAGATGATCGGAATGGGGCTCTAATGGTTGCAGTGGATATACTCCAGCCCCAAGAGATGCATTTCAATTTGCTTATGATGGTGACGGACATGGGGGTACCTCAGCAATCTTCTGTCGCTGAACTCAACATTGTCGTCAACAAGACCGCCACAATGGTGGCACATAGGAAATCCCATGGGAAGTCCTCGAACGGAGCAACCAACAATCTCACTATTGTCATTGCCCTCTGTGTGGCCACCTTGATACTTATAATAGTACTACTGGTGGCCATTGTGTTAATCAAGCGCAACCAGCGCCGGCGTAGCACCAAGGCCCCCGGCGGTGATGTGTACCGGTACACCCGTAGGGTGGACCTGGCGTCTAGAGCGGCCGCTGCCAGCCCTAAACACCCGCCTCTCGACAACAACCACAGCCACCACCCCTCTTCAGGTATCATGACCGGGGGGATGGGGGGCCATGGTGGGGGGGTGGCGTATAAGGACGACTGCCCTCCAGATGGCATGCCCTCCCCGGACACCCCGGAGGAGAAGCGGATGTGTATGGGTCCGGTGGTTGGGGTCGGTGTTGGACTAGGCGGTGGTAACACAGGGGTTGGAGTGGACTCCCGCCACCCGCATCACCCTGTGGTATCAAGGACCATGGAGTCCATATCTAACACACCTCTAGGTGGAGGAACAGGGGGACAAGGACTACATGAACATCATAATAACCAGCACAATAACCACAGCAACCACCAGAATGCACAGGTAGGTGAATGATTACACTAGTATTCAGAGGTTCCATGTCAGCCAGTGCATCCGCAATTCCTTGATCTGGTACACAGAGAGATAAGCACTGATACCAGCCAGCATTATATGTAACAGTTGTTATATGTAATTCACCCTTAAAATGTCCGCAGTGAATGAAGGGAATTATCGCATTGGTAAATGATACATCCTGCTACCTCCCGATAGACCAATATAACAAGATAGGGTGAATTCTTAAATAGGTTGTGGCCTTATGTTCCTTATGTTTTCCTATCGATATTGAAAGTCTTGCAATGCAATTCGCACAATGTGAAAGGCAAATTTGTCTTGCGAACCTCATTATGCCAGATGATCGCATATCTGTATAAAAAGATAAGTGTCAGTATCATCATTCTCCCCTAAAGTACATGCACAAACACAACTGCATTAAGAAATGCCCTCCTGAGATATTTGTCCGTTCTGAAATAGCCTCCTGGTGTTCTAGGTGTAACTTAAACTAACTCTCGCTCCCAGGTAATAGGGGCATTTGGTTGTGAAGAGCACAACTAAAAGCTTCATACGGAACCAAATCCATAGGGAACCCTGAAGAAAAGACCTATATCATAAAGAAGCCTTTAGGTTAAACCACATTTCTCTGACAACTGTCGGGCAGTGATTTCACCGTTATCAATGTATAGATGGCTTTGTTTATGATAAAGGGTTCTGGGGCATTTTGTAGAAGTGTAGTTCATAGACTTCTCCATTCAGCAGTATCTTTAAATGATTATGTATACAATGGTTTGAACTATGCCGGATATATAAAGCAAGCCCTACAATCTTGTCAGATACATCTGCTTTCAATGGTAACAATATTAACGGCTATGTATTTACAGATTTATAAACTTTCACATCTTCCATATAACATATCTTTATAGATTAAGGGCATCTTCAAACTAACCATGGATTACTTTATTGTGCCCACAGATGCGCCGACACCTATGGGCATAGGAAATAGAGTACACTGTCAACATAGAAGTCTGTGTACGTGCGTTATAGAGTATGATGCCTCTATATGTCCGAATTGCAAGGATTTAATTCTACATAATGTTATGTATTTAGATTTCTGTACGTTATCTAGATATATAGGCATGGCACAGCATTATCCCCCATTATTACACGACTTCTGTGATTTTGGGTGCTTTTTATGGATATTGCAATTCTGATACCTGTCGATATTGCAGGTCGTAGGAGTGCTGATATCCAGGATATCAGCACTCCTAACATGTCATATACATCTCCTAACATTTCATATGTTACATGTTGAAACCTATGAATTTTTCATTTCACCTGCAGTCTCCTGATCCCAACTCCAACTCCCTATGCAGTGCGCCACAGGGACTGACGAGAAACTGTGTGTGTTTGCCTGGTTAGAATGCCACCAGTAGCTGTCCGCGTTCTCGCCAACCCCTCTCCAGCACTACTGCTGCTGCTCCCATAACCCCAATAATTAGGTGAACATTTCCTGCTCCAATCAACCCTGATACACGCTCATTATTATAACCATCCCCTAAAATCTCTCATTTACAACCATGGTATAGTGCACTGCTATCATCCATTAGGATATGCCAATTCTCTATGATTCTATCCCCTGTAATTAAGTGCAAATAGCTACCGCTATCGCCACCTCGACACATCCATAATCCTTTAAGGCCCACTGAGGCACCCATTGGTCGTCATGATGCACGAATGAAGTGCTGGCGAGTCTGCTCACCCGCGCTTCATTGGAGCATCATACCGACCCTCCAGGGACGTGTCAATCCTGTAGGGTCAGTATGATGAATACATGTATGCATTATGGTGACCAATGGGTATGGTGCATTAATACATCGACAGCACTTAAAGGGATAATCACCCCGCCCCTATCATTGATCAGCACGCCTTTACACACTGCTATACATTTATACAGAGCCCTATATATGTGTACAGAGCTGGGTAGTGAGATGTAAAGACATCAAAGTACGGCCACTGTGAGCCATTCCCTCCTACTGCCTCTGTCAGCCCGTGTATGCCTTCCAGGTGGATGCGCAACACACAGCCGATCGACAACAAACAGGACAGGGAGATCGAGGGAGAAGGGGTAGGGGAGGGTAGGCTGGAGGGGGCGGAGGCTGGAGGGTAAGGATGGGGGGGGGGGCAGTGGCATAGGAAAGGGAAGTGGCTGGTCCCTCCAGTCGCAGAATGTCTCTCGAGAGAAAAGGAAAAAAAAAGGGGGGATGGTCAAGGCCTAATGATGAGATGAGTAGGATCCCTGCATCCAGGTGGGTAGATAGCAGTGGAGTATAACAGTACGTATCAGTTTGTATGAGTGAGGTGGATATAGGTAGCAGGGAGGTACCAGTAGGTATTGGGGGTGGGAGCAGGTATTAGGAAAGCATAGATGTAGCAAGTATTTGCCAGGTAAAGGTAGCTAACCAGCAGTGAATTAGCAATGGGTATGTGTGTGGTAAAAGCCAGAGGATAGCAGGGAAGTAGCAGTGACCATGAGTACGTGTAAGGTAGAAACAGATAGATAGACTAAGGTTGTAGTATATGAGGGCAACAGTGAAGTACTGCTCAGTGAGTATAAGGGGGGAGTGGTCAGCCTGCCTAGCGCCATGGGGCACATTAGTGTAATGGCGGCCGGCGGGGAGACACCAAAGACTCACTCTACTCACACACTGATTCACTTTGGCACCGCATCAGTCACCAGCTCCACCTAGTGCCTGCCTCCCCCCCCCCCCCCACACACACAGAGGACTGCACTGCACTGCCTGCCCTGTCCATATACACCCCTACTCCTTTATACTCAAACACTGAGACAGCAAGACTCATCAGCACTCACTATATATTATATATACACTCTCATTATTTCACCTATTCATCTTTGTCCTGTTGCAGAGATCACCCTATGCCAATATCCTTCTACATCTCAATGGTTATATCAATGTCAATATGGTCCCATTCTTTTTTACCTCCTCCATTTGTCACATTTTCTCATCTTCTGGTCCACTAAATTCCTGCCTGGCGTTACTTTGTGTCATTACTCTGTAGATATCCTTCCTTGACAATACTGCTGAGCATGGCTTCTTTCCCTCCCTCTTTCTCTGTCCCTGTCCTTCCGCTGCCCCTCCTCTCTCACTCTCTATCCCCCTGTCTCTCTCTGCCTCTCTCTCCCTCTCTCTCTCTTGCTCTTTCTCTCTCTCTCTCTCTCTCTCTCTCTCTCTCTCGCTCTCTCCACCTCTCTCTCCACCTCTCCCCCTCACTCTCTCTCTCTAGTTCTGGGAAGCTGCTTCCAGCAATATCATTATCCTACGGCACTGATTAGTACTCTGGCTGTCCCTCCAGTTCCTCTTATCTCCCTCCCGCCCGGCCTACCTACCCATTGCCTACCTTTGGACCTGGCCATTAACCCTTTAAGGAAAGCGTGATGTCCGAAAGGGTCTTCTACTGATTTGCCAGCATGACGCACTGGCACTGCACCAGCGAATAACTCACCAGTCATCCTGGAGTAGCACATGTATAATACTGACCCTTTAAAAGTGTTGACATTCATGGTGTGGCGCATCCAGATTTCAGAAAAGGGGGGGGGGTGCCCCTCTTTAAGGTAGAATCATTTGAAAACGTGTGCGTGTGAGGACCCGCGATCCCCGCCTCTGCCATGCACTTGGCCATGCTAATACTTAGAGTAACTACTGAGCTAATTCCAAGGTTTGTGAACATGCACCATGGCGGTAAACTGACATAACTAAAGCACTATGCGGCCCTGGGTGGTTTATGGGTACCGGTATACATCCATTCCATCCGCTATGTGAGTACACACGTTGATGATGGTTCTGGGCGCTGCTATGACTGCAGACCGCCCCTATCAAACACCCATTTCTACATACTTCTTACACCTTGTATTTAGCGTTTAATCAACGTTATGAGAGAGCACGCGTGGGTCTATGGTTCAATATTCCACGACCGCGAAGCGGGAGTGGAATATTGAACCATAGACCCACAAGTGCTCTCTCATAACGTTGATTAAAGCGTTTATCGAACATATTTCTCTATTTTGTATTAATTTCTTACCTTATAACCCAAGAATTAATCCAGGAGAAGACATTTTGTAAGTGCATCCCATCCGCACGGTTTGCCAAGCCAGCGTAGCCATTGTTTTTACTCCACTCGTCAAACCCTCGTCTTTCCAACGAATTTTCGGGTGTAATCCAAGGATGTCAAGCCCTGTTATTCTAGCAGCGCCAAATATACGATCTCTAGTTGGTGTTTGCATACATTTTGTCTCCATTTTCTTCGAAATAAATAAGAATCCATTGATTTTCCATACCGATCCAACGCACACGGCCCGGTACACGGCCATTGCTTCTTGTTGACAGAGCGGGTAGGTGCCCGGATGTACCTGACCTACTTTCGGCTGAACCCACTTCCGGCAAGGAGGTCAGCCGGGTCAGTCGTGTATCGCTATGGAAAATCAATGGATTCTTATTTATTTCGAAGAAAATGGAGGAATTTGGCATGGCATGTTCATATAGGATATCTAACAATGTTTTCCTGTGAATAACTCCACCAGATTTCATGGATTCTAGGCTAACGAGGTGTGTAAACATTAGGTATGTCTGACAACTTTTTCAAATTCTTGATGTCGATTCATTTCTACCACCGGTCGGCTTGGTATAGTGGACAGCGAGCTCGCCTCCTGCCCCAGCGGCCGGGGATCGATTCCCCGTTGAACCTAAACGGTTTTAACAGGAAATGTATGGAGGAGTTGACTTTGTATATTCCTCCAATTTATTAACATGTCCAGATTGAAACTAGCAGCCTCTTGAAGCCGAAGAAAAGGTCTCAGAGTGCGTTATGGCTGGATAAGGAACTGGGGTTATGAGCAAAAAAGCACAGTTGAGGCCCAGATAGTTAGATAAACAGTAGTAACGCACCATGTGTTGTGCATGGGTAGTGTAGAAGTCGCGGCTAGCATGGGGGTCGACTGGAAGTCCGTCACATTATCCCTTTCATATAGAATTGTGCATTAATAAGAATGTACAATTTGAATAAATTGTATTTTAGATAGGGTTGAAAGGTCTTAATGAATATATCCACAGCCACAAAGCCTGCTGAGAACTGTATAGAATGTCTGGGAGGCATCAAAACCCCAAACAAACAGCGCCATTGTCAGTTTCTGTATATAAAAACTGTTTTTTAGAGTAACAGCGAGAGT